>JAKZZE010000010.1:0-1200000 GCA_024220505.1 Rhizopus arrhizus
CACAAACAAAATTGTCTGTAAGAAAAATCGCTTTATCTCGTTTATATACCCAATGGGGTGCGCCTAGTGTTGGTTCTCACTCCGAAAAGTAACCGGAAAACACTGGATTTTACTTTTTCGCTATAGCCGTGACTCTAACTTTAGTTACCGTCATAAAAAGTGCCTAAACCACAACTATGAAATTAAGCTGGCAACCATAGGATTTTGGATTTTAACCGTAAACACAATTTTCTTTTTTTGCGTTTTTGTGGTCCATTGGTTCTGTTACTGCGTTGAAAACCACAACCACAATTTTATAAGCGTTTTGTGCTGGTATCCATAACTCTTTTGGGGTTTAACCACCGTCTGTGTCGTTATCTGTTGCTTCATCAAGTAGCCCTGTTATTATTGTTGATTCTGATGATGAAGTAGAAAAAACACATTTATAAACTGAACAAAATTCAAACTTGGATGAAGCATTTATTTCTATCAATAACGACGATATTGAAGAATGACTGGAAAAAGAAGATTTTGAAGTTGATGAAGAGTTACATCACAGTACCATTTTGCCACATAATTGGAGCAGAGAGCAAAATGTTCCCATTATGTCCACAAAATGGTGCTGAAGGAAGTATTATGTACTTGGAACAAGCGAGAAGTAATCCATGTTGGAGATGTAATGACATAACTATAAACCAGGAAACCGGCGAAAAATATTGTAATGGACGTCAAATAGCTGTACGAAACGCTTCCTTTTTTCCTCATCGAAACTTACCAAACTATGACACTCTATCCATTCTTTACTTTTGGCGTTTGAAAATACGCCGTATAGCAATTTCTACCATGGTTGGATGCTCTCCTAATACAGTACGCAAAACGTTAAGATTGGTACCAAGTCTTACAAGAAGATTTGCAGCAAAATGATTGTAAAATTGGAGACTATGATGCGGATCGAAATCCAATCGTGATAGAAATTGATGAATCAAAGTTTGGAAAAAGAAAGTGTCATCGTGGACACCATGTGGAGGGTGTTTGGATGCTTGGTGGTGTGGAAAAGACACCTGAACGAAAGTACTTCCTTGTTGTGGTGAATAACAGAAACACGGAAACGATAAATACAATTATCCAAAATTATGTTGCAGATGCATCCATAGTACATACAGACTGTTGGCGAGCATATGAAAGTATGGTAAACCTTGGAATGAACTTAATACATCGAACTGTCAGCCATAGTGTAACATTTCGTGATGGCGATGTTCATACCAATACAATTGAGGGTAAGAACAAGGTTACTATATACAAAGGTTTATAGCTCAAAATCATTCTAAAATTTCTTTAGGAACTTGGAATGGAATAAAAATGAATGCAACTCCTGCCCTCAGAACAAAGAAAATGATACCTTGGTTGCTTATTGAATTTATTTGGCGAAGAAAGCACCATAACAATACCTTTAACGGTATAATAAATTGCCTTAAGAATGTTAGCTTTGATCGAGTTCAACATAATCCAGCCTGGTTTGCAGAACTTGCTGCAGAAAAATAACATTAATAATACGAAATAAAAATATAAACGTTTGTTGAAACGTTGTTATTAATATCATTTGCAGCAAGTACTATAGATACTTTATGTAAAAAAATAGCCAAAGTGTTAAGATAATCAATTAAACAAAAGATATTGCGATAACATTCGTTTTTGTGTGTCCACAATATTAAATACATTCATTTTAAAGAGATTAGATGCTGAACCAATAGTCTTAACAAGCTTGATTCCAAAAAAATAATACAGTATTCAGCACAATTTCGCATTTAAACTGTAATGACCAGATTCTGTTGTGTAAATCAAGCTTATTACAGAAGAGTAATAAAAATATCAAAACAAAAAAGGGAATACAATCAAGTATGTGCTTCAAAGGACTTGTTCCTGAGAAGAAAACAAGCATTCGATTCAAAAAAATTATTTTACAGAAAAAAAGTGAAGAAAATTGTATGTTTTCATACCAGAAAAAAAAAAGAAAAGATGGCTGTTTATACATAATTTGTTTTGTAGGGCTTTTGTCTTCCGAGTTGCTTTTGATTGTTTTTGGGTTAATGTCTTCAATTCGCTTTGTTAAGTTGAATCGAGTTGGTTAATACAAAATAAAAAGGTTTTCTTTAAAGTAATTAGCAACTTAAAATTAAACTATGTTTGCGTCCTCATCATTTTTTGATTATCAATGGCATCGTCACAATATGAATATAAAATAAAACGATACATAAAAGCATTAATTTTTGAAAAGAAGAACCACAGCCATAAAATTGCATTTGCAACTTCCTAAAAAAGCATGGTCGACAAATTTTAAACAAGTGACCCCTTGGTTTGTGTCGTATTTACATTATTAAATACTTATTATTCGTATGAGATTACTCAGATCTTATATAAGAAATAACAAGTACTGAAGACATAATATTACTTATTACATATTCCTTAAAGCTCATATACAGTAGCGGACAAAACTGGTGCACAAAAATTAAAATCAACATTGTATCTCCGCCATATGTCTGCGACTTTTGTGGCATATACCATCTGAAAGACAGTCCAAAATATACATTATGTTATGTAAACCGGAACTGTACCGGACATCCCCCAGGCATAAGGTCATTTTTAGTGATTTTTTGCATATTTCAATTTTCGCCAAAAATGTGGTGCTTGTCTAGCCTTCTTTCAATTTTCCCCATATCTCTCCCGTTTGCTTTCAGATTTCACAGCCTATTAGTGAACTTTAGTAGCTCTTAAAAAATATATAAAACCGTAGTTATTTTGTATTTCCCATTGAATCCCCCCTTTTGTTTTTACCCTATTCACTATAACAAAGTACTAGCCTTATATGTTTAAGAAAATAAGCAACTGTAAAAACGAAACTCTGAGATCTCGAATACACTTAGTTCGTACGACAACAGATATTTCTAGAATAACAAGAATCTCTAAATGGACAATCAACAGGAGAAAGAGGGAAGAAAGAAACTTAATGTCTTGTGATCATGAAGGTCTCCCGCTTTTAGTCTGAAAAGTTACTAGCTCAATCACCAACCTAAAGCTTGGACAAGGTCCGTTGCACACAGTTTCCGATGCTCAGCACATTTTGAGGACCTTAAGATACAGTATTAGCAAATTGTCAGTCTGAAGGCACTGTAGGAAGCTAGATTTTGAGTCTGGAAGTAAGGAATCGAAGAATTTCATCAGCTGTATTAGCCGGAAAAAGCGATGAATGTGGTATCACGACAAGCCATTGTATACAATAGAGGGCTGGAAGTCTGCTATCTTTAGCAATGAAACAAATATGAACATTATGGATGCAGATAGTATACACTAATATTGAAAGCAAGTCGAGCAACCTGAGCGATTTTTTCACGGTGATCAAACAATGAAGCATGCTGGCTGCTCCGTTATGTTTTAAGGCTGTATTAGATATTGAGGACCAGAATATGTGTGTCAAGTATATGATGGTATAATGAACTCAGAAATATGCACATATATTTCGCTTACTTCATACCACAAAAGCCTAGCGTATAGTAGTCTAAAACGTCGTAATCTCTCGTTTCAGTATGACAATGACACAAGGCACAAGTCGACGCATGTCACAAACTCAATATTTGATAACAGCGCCTCTGTGCTACAAGTTTAGCCGCCACTAATCCCGGCCTAAGTCCGCTTAAGCATGCCAGGTGGCAATTGATGGCAAAGGTATGATGATACGACACTAGATCAAAAAGGGTCGATGATCTTTGGAAAAGAGTAGTTAAAGAGCCGGGTTCTTTTATTGAAAATGATATACACGCATATTATTAGCATATGCAAAGAAGAACATCCGATGATATCAAGAGATGAGATGATTATATAAAATCTAAGGTCTTAGCCACTTTTGCGGTTTTTAGAAAATATAAAATTTTATAAATTTAAAGCACGCTTATCGCTCAGTTTTAACAATGTAATGCTTAAAACATACATAAATTACAATGACTAGTATATCCTCCTTCTAGTACAGTTTCATGACTATTGCAATTACTATGAGCAGGTAATGGCAGTTAAAAGCTGAAAAAAAGTTTTGTGCAACAGTTTTGTCCGCTACTGTACAATGTTTATATTGTTCAAGCTCAATACTAAAATTGACCTTGAACTCACTTTGGTCCCTGAATAATTTCATTTCCTATATAAAGGCGTAGTTTGATTAAATGGGTTCTGTCTCTCGTCTTGAAATCTAATAACAAGGTTACATAGAGACTCATTCACTAGTTTTCAAGTACTATTTCCTTTCTTTTTTCTCACTTTTATCTGCAAATATCTCATTTTTTTGAATGAATTCTTCTATTAATCAATCCCCTGCCAAAAACGTTGAAAAGGATTCAGCTGATGAAGTAGCTAAGTCCTTGGATAGAATGGATCTTGAAACCCTCGAAAGTAGAGCGTCAAACTCATCCATCCATCCTCGTGATGATGCATCCATTGAAACTGATGCTGAGATGGATGAAGTTACTGACTCTTCTCCTGCTGTTCCTTCTTCGGACCCTTCCAATTATATGGAGAGGTTGATGGCTCAAAAATCCTTGTTCTTTGATTTAATTGAAAAATTAAATAATAATAAAGCGAGTTTTATTTTAGAAAATAAGCTAACTTCACTTGAAGAAAACGAAAAGCAATTGAGCTATGCTGTATCAGTTTTAAATGATGTTAACGCTCTTATTGCTTTCCAGTTAGAACTGCATAATCATGAGTTGAAGGGCAATGGATCTAGAAATTCATCACCCAACGATAGACTTATCCCAAGCCGTGAAATCCCAAAATTCAACGTCAACCCTACCGCTAGTACTCTGTATCAGCTCACTCTTCGCGAAGGTGATAAAAACGTCAGACCAAGTAATGAACCATCTTTGGATATGTTTATTAGAGATTTCCAAAGAAAATTCTTGGATTATGATGTATCTGTAGAGGATCATTGGTTGCACTACCTGGAAGTTTCTTTTGAAAAGTCTGACAGTGATACCGACCATGACTGGTTCGAACGATTCATTAAAAGACGTTGTATGGATAAGAAAACCGCTTTGAATTGGGATCAGGCAAAAGAAGTCTTGAAACAACGCTTCGATCTTGCTTCACAAACTACACCAGAGATGTGGTTTAAAAATCTTATCAATTTCAAACAAGAACGTTGTGAAACTTTGACCCAAGCAATGGATCGATATCGTCTTTTCTCTCTTGGTGCAAAGGTTAACATGCATGATAACACTTTCTTGATTGGACATTTCATTTCGAGGCTTTACACTGTCAAGTTTCAGGAAATTGTCCAAGCTACTGTCAAAAAAAATCTTCCCTCGCTTGTCTCTACTAGCTCCAATATCACTGGAGAAAGTATTTATTCAACACGCAACTTGCCTATTCCTCTGCCTAAGGAATGGAATGTTCTGGAGTCAATTCTAATTAAAGAAATGGCTAACTTAGAATCTGCTTTGTTGAACATCCTTAAGGATAAGAAAAAGAAAGACAATACCAAAAAACTCGTTGAACAGGATGATAACGCCAATACTAAAAAAAGAAAAATGGTACATCAAAGTGAACATAAGATCCAAAAAGTTTCAAAAACATCTGTTGAATTTGAGCAAGAAATTGCAGATTTAAAGAAACAAGGTATATGCACATTTTGCAAAACTGCCAAGTACTCTCCTCGTCATTATTCATCTTGTTCTGTAAGACTTGAACATATCAAAAGAAAATATGGCAAAAAAATTGTAAGTAATTCTTCTAAAGGGAATGACAAAACTGTTAGCAATTTAGAGCTGTCCAACTCGATCACTAGCATTAGTCAGATAAATAAATCTCCTAAAAACAGAGTTACTGATTTATCTTTATCTCCTAGTAATAATGAATCTACCTCGCACTCGTATGAGCAATGTGAATCATCTGATGACGAAATTGAATTTCTTTATAAGCATTATGACAGAAATATAATCTGTTCAAATAAAAATATAAATACTAGTTTTGATGAAGAGTATAACAAAAATGTCTTTGCCATTCGTAACAATAAAGTTGGAGAAGATGATAGTCTATTCGAATCGGATAATGTGGCTTATTCCCCCTTTACTCCAATCACGCTTAATAATGTGAACGCTTATGGTATCATAGATACTGGTGCACGTGTCTCTGTCATAAATAAAAAATTTGCAATAGACAATAATATTAAATTTCATTCAGTTCCTGGTAACCTAGTTTTAGCAAATGGCGACCAAATTCCCAGAATGAGATCTATTGATTATGTGAATGTCGAATACGACAACATTGACCATATTATTAAACATAAGTTTCATATTATTGACGATCATGCTTCCTCTCACAATTGTAAAATTCTTATTGGGACAGATTTGCTTCCTAAACTTTCCATTCATTTCACAATTCTGAAATTAAGCGGGCAACCACAGGATTTTAGGGTATAACCTTAGAAATAATCAGAGATCCAAGCTTAACTTTAGTCATAGGCCAAATTTTAGCTATAAGCCTATCCATAGGCATAAACATAGTGAGCTATGTGTACAAATGGCTTTGTATGATTTGTAGACCAAATGGGGTGTGTCTAGTGTTGCTTATCACTCCGCTTAACTTTAACTATAAGCCCAATTTTAGTCATAAGCCTAGCCATAGGCACAAAAATAGTGAGCTATATGCAAAAATCACTTTATCTCGTTTATATACCCAATGGGGTGCGCCTAGTGTTGGTTATCACTCCGAAAAGTAACCGGACAACACTGGATTTTACTTTTTCGCTATAGCCGTGACTCTAACTTTAGTTATCGTCGTGAAAAGTGCCCTAACCACAACTCTGAAATTAAGCGGGCAACCACAGGATTTTAGGGTACAACCACAACTGTGTTTCTTTTTTTTTTTTTTTTTTTTCTTCTTTTTCTTCTTCCCAACCATAACCACAAAATAAACTTGTCTGTAAAAAAAAACGCTTTACCTCGTTCATATGTCCAGTGGGGTGCGCATAGTGTTGGTTATCACTCCGACAAGTAACCGGCCAGCACTGAATTTCATATTTTTGCTATAGCCGTGACTCTAACTTTAGTTCTCGTCATGAAAAGTGCCCTAACCACAACTCTGAAATTAAGCGGGTAACCACAGGATTTTGGGGTTTAACCACAACCACAATTTTCTAAGGGTTCTGTGCTGGTATCCATAACTCTTTTGGGGTTTAACCACCGTCTGTGTCGTTATCTGTTGCTTCATCAAGTATCCCTGTTATTATTGTTGATCATCATGATGAAGTAGAAAAATTCCTTTACAAACTGAGCAAACTTCAAATTTGGATGAAGCATTTATTTCTATCAATAACGACGATAATGAAGAATTATTGGGAATAGCAGATTTCGAAGTTGATGAAGAGTTACATCACAGTACCATTTTGCCACATAATTGGAGCAGAGAGCAAAATGTTCCCATCATGTCCACCAGAACGTTTTTTTTAACTTTTGGAACAGAAGAAGCGAGTAAGCAGTAAGTATAAAAGTATAACAAAATACTCCTGTATACAATATTGGTAACTCTATTTTTTTTATAAAGTGGATTTTTTATTAATAATGGAATTTATTATGGAGGCAACATTGTTTACCATTGCAATGGTGCTGAAGGAAGTATTACCTACATGGAACAAACAAGAACTATTAAACATTGGAGATGTAATGACATGATAGTTAATCAGGAAACCGGTGAAAAATGTTGTAATGGACGTCAAATAGCTGTACGAAATGCTTCCCTTTTTAGTCATCGAAACTTACCAACCTATGATACACTATCCATTCTTTACTTTTGGAGTTTAAAAATACGCCGCATGACAATTTCTACCATGGTTGGATGCTCTCCTGATACAGTACGTAAAACATTAACAGATTGGTACCAAGTCTTACAAGAAGATTTGCAACAAAACGACTGTAAAATTGGAGGCTATGATGCGGATGGAAATCCAATCGTGGTAGAAATTGATGAATCAAAGTTTGGAAAAAGAAAATATCATCGTGGACACCGTGTGGAGGGCGTTTGGGTGGTTGGTGGTGTGGAAAAGACACCTGAACGAAAGTGTTTTCTTGTTGTGGTGAATAACAGAAACACGGAAACGATGGATACAATTATCCAAAATTATGTTGCAGATGGATCCATAGTACATACAGACTGTTGGCGAGCATATGAAAGTATGGTAAACCTTGGAATGAACTTAATACATCGAACTGTCAGCCATAGTGTAACATTTCGTGATGGCGATGTTCATACCAATACAATTGAGGGTAAGAACAAGGTTACTATATACAAAGGTTTATAGTTCAAGATCATTCTAAAATTTCTTTAGGAACTTGGAATGGAATAAAAATGAATGTAACTCCTGCCCTCAGAACGAAGAAAATGGTACCTTGGTTGCTAATTGAGTTGATTTGGCAAAGGAAGCACCATAACAATATCTTTAACGGTATAATAAGTTGTCTTAAGAACTTTAGCATCGATCGAGTTCAACGTAATCCTGCCTGGTTAGCAGAACTTGCTGCAGGATAAATAATATTAATAATAAGAAATAAAAATAAAAACGTTTGTTTAAATGTTGTTGTTAATATTATCTGCAGCAACCATTATAAATACTTTATGTAAAAAAAAAATAGCCAAAGTGTTAAGATAATCAATTAAACAAAAGATATTGTGATAATATTCGTTTTTGTGTGTTTACAATATTAAATACGTTCATTTTAAGACGATTAGATGCTGAACCAATAGTCTTAACAAGATTGATTCCAAAACAAATAGAACAGTATTGAGCACAATTTCGGTTTTAAACTGTTATGACCAGCTTTTGCTGTATAAATCAAGCTTATTACAGAATAGTAATAAAAACGTCAAAACAAAAAAGGGAATACAATGAAGTACGAGCTTTAAGGAATTTGTTCCTGAGAAGAAAACAAGTATTCGATTCAAAAAAAATATTGTACAGAAAAAACGTGAAGAAAATTATATGTTTCCATTGTTTTAATCGCAAGATTAAGTAAAAAAATTAAACAAAAAACAATAGCAGCAATATAAAATTAAAATCCTTCTTTATTGCGGATTTCTTTATATTGCGAAAAGGCCTCGCTTTATGGATAAAAAGTTGGCATCTATTTATATTCTTTGTGAGCGTAGATATAAAAGATATAGACTCGGTCACGATGTCGTGCTGAAGAACCAATGATTAAGCTAAAGCTTGTCGATGTTCTAATATATGCATCTGAAGTTGAACAATAGAAATAAAAACCAGTCAATTAACTTTGATCTAATTACTTTTGGGGTTGACAATTGATTAGACTCTCTAGGATGACAGATATCGATCTTATTGTTCTAAATTTGGAAAAGTGTGGAATTGCTCAATCATAGTTTAATCTTTTTGTGTATCGTTATTTATTTTAATACAACTGATATCATATGGAAAATAACTATGTTTACAACAATCATAATAAAGTATAATATCAATAAGCCTTTTTCTAAAGTATTATATGGCTCCTTATAATCCTGAACACCAAATAATACAACTAAAAAGAAATAAACTGATATTGTTATTGGTTTTTCAAATAGAATATTTTTAATTTCGTTAACTTTACTAATAGGAGTAAGTCTTTTTGCTCCAAGTATTTTTTTGACTAACTATTAATCAACCATAATTTAAGAATTTCTAGTATTCATTTGTTAAAATTTGATATTCTCTTCGTAAGTTATCCTTAACATTGATGGTTTCCATTTTTTTATTTACTAAAATTCAGTCTTGTACATTAAGATAAAAATAAGAGTGATAATTGTTTATCGTTATACAGTAAAAAGTAATAGATGGATGTATATGATTATTTTATCATTTTTACTTTTAATAAAAGTCCACAATTTTGATGCTTTGTTAACTTTCATTACAAATAAAAAATGATTACTATAAAACAAAATCATCATCAAGAAGGCAATTATTCCATGATGCATGAAAAAGTAACTTTTTATTTTGGTTTATTCCTAAAAAAAAACATATAAATTTGATACCAAATCTGACATCGATCGAAGGAAGAAAAACCCCATACCTTATAAGCAATTACATCATCAGCTTAAGCAGGTTACATCTTACCTTTTCTCACAAAGAGATCAGAACGCAAGATGGCATATTACTTTCCGTTACAACCACCGGAATCCTTCTAATCATACTATGCAAAAACAAATTTTGTTGGCCAAAAGTTTTTCAAATGTTATACTGAATGTTCTCCAGTTCATTCCTAGATGACAGTTGCTAATATGTATGTTATGTCTAGTTTCGCTATACGGTGAAGTGATAACAGAAACCAATTAATAGAAGACTGTAAAGACTATTAATGTACAATAACAACAAAGTTAACAATATAAACTAGTTCTTGACTTCAATTGCTTGAACGTGCAAAAAGAATTTACTCGGCACCCAAAATTAATTTTAGCGGGAAGAAAGCCTTTCGTTTATTACTTTACAACAATAGATACTTTGGAATACATATTAATATAAAGGTAATTGGGGAAAATATACAATTGTAAAGAGGATTATGGTGATTTTTGATAAATAAAGTATATGATGTATCAATTGAGTATTCGTCTTCATGTTGATTTTAATGGTGTTCTTTTCTGTTTAGTGTGCTGGCACATTGGGTGAATAATGCGTCCAGAGATCGTCTTCTTGATGTATCCTATGAGGGATAGAAAATAATAGGTAAGAAAAATAATGTCGGCCAATTGTGACGTGTGTCTTTTCAATTCCCGATGCGGTGAAGCTGATTATTTTCCTTTCCCCTTATTTTCTTTTACATTTTCTTCAATAACGTCTGTTAGAGTTATCCAACCACACCGAAAAGCATACCATTCGAATCGCCATGAAAAGGAGTATCTTTTGAATACAAAATAAGCTTTAAAAATCAAAAAGGAATCAAAGGCGATCATCGACCAAAATCCGACTTCGTCATGTACCTCCCCCCTAGCCTTTGCTTATCTTCTTTGATTTTCTTCTAACTGGGCACAGTGCTAAACCTTGCCACCCAAGACTTGAACTGCTGTTGAGCTCTTGTCACCGTGACATCAGGAACCATCAACTTTGCATTATGAAATGCAGTCAACTTATCGCCATTCACGGCACCGTCGAGCTTCCGACTATTTGAGCCCACTAAATGGTACGTACCATTTTTGTTGACTTTCAACACACGGAAAGGACCAATCCACTTGTCAGCAAACTTGCTTGCAGGCAACATGTCCTTCATCAACACTTCTTCTCCTACTTCAAACTGCTTACGAAAACCAACTGTTCTATCGTACACAGCTTTTTCCTTTTTCTTCTTTTCATCAGACTTCATGCGCGCATGCTCCCTGGCTTCCTTCAATTTCTCTTGAATCATAATCGCCCTTTCCTTGATGGTTTCCTCCCAATCGTCTTCCACGAAATCTTCTCTGGGAGCCATCCATATCACTGGCGTCATAAATTCATATCCATACAAGAGAAAAGCAGGAGTAAAGCCAGTAGCCGAATTCTTCATCGTTCTAATTGCTAAAAGAGCGGACGCAATGTAATTATCCCATTGATGGATCTTGTCTTCATCACGCGCTAATTTAGCAATCGTTCTACACAGCGTCTGATTCAATCTTTCACAAGCACCATTACAGTTTGGTCTCCAGCTAGTGGTAGTAATGTGCTTGCAACCAATCTTCGCCAAAAACTCATGGACCAGCGTTGCCACAAAATTACTTCCCCGATCAGTCAACAGGTAATTTGGGACACCGTACTGAGCTACAATTTCATCATACAAAAATTTTTGAGTAGTGACCGCATTTATCTCAGGAACAGCCAAAGCCATGGGCCATCTTGTCAAGTAATCAGTGGCTACTAGGATGTACTTGTTACCCCTAGCAGTTTGAGTAAGAGGACCCACCGCATCACAACCAACCATGAAGAAGGGGTGTCGGGGCGTCTTGACAATGTAACCTGGATTGTGCCGCGAACGATCTACTCTTGCACGAAATTGGCATGTTTCACAAGTTTTGACCACCTCAGCCACAATCTCTCTTGCTTCTGTGCACACATACCCTAACAACAATTTCTTGACAGTGTTGACAACACCCAAATGACCTTCACCATGTACCATTCGAATTATTTCCACTGCATTCCCTTCATGAACCACTTCTCTTCCCGTACCCATCTCAAGTAAGCGATCACCATCGACAAAGTACTTTTTGGCTTGATATTTAATTCTTCTTTTTTCATTAGCATCAGTACAACCAGAAGGATAAGTGCCATCAACTAGGTGACGATAGATAGCCACAAACCATGCAAAAGACATAGGCATCTTGAAGTAAATACCAACCGTAGAATTATAAAAAGAAAGGGAAGTCTTGTATATTTATATGATTATCCCAAGGATGAGCTAAGGACTAATCACTACCACTATAGTTGATCTGGACAAAAACTTTTATTCAAAGAAACCTTGATCAATTAAAGATAAACAAGAGTGAAGGGTTGTAACAAAATAAAAAGGGGAAGAATGAAGTAAAAAATAAAGGTAAAATTAGGCAAGCCCAAAAAAAGTGATAAGAGTGCGAAAGAACCTCCGTTGTCTCTTTCCAAAAAAAAAATTTTAACATCTATAAATATATCTAATGAACACCAATAAACTTCCTCAATTCGCTTCAGGAGTTTCATCTTGCTCGTCAGTCCCATTATTTCGTTCGTTTTCTACAACTGGAAGTCTTGACAACGCATCTGCTGGGTTAGCATTACCAGGTCTATATCTCAAAATATAGTCATACTCCATCAAACAGGCAGCCCATCTTGACAATTTTGGGGTAGACTTGACAGGTTGAAAAACATATCTCAAAGCAGAATGATCTGTGATCAAGACGAATTTGCGACCTAACAAGAAATGACGATAATGCTGAACACCCCATACAACTGCAAGAGCTTCTAAATGTGTGATCGCGTAATTGGTTTCAGCACCACGTAATGACCTTGAAGCATACGATATAACTTGTTCATTCGCCAATGAATACAGATCTGTAACTTGTGAAAGCACTGCACCTAAACCAGACTTCGATGCATCTACGGACAACACTTGGTACTTTCTTCTATCCGGGTACGAAAGCAAAGGAGGCGACGTCAACATTTCTTGAAACCTCCTAAAACTTGTTTCTTGCTCTTCGCCCCAAACAAAAGCCACATTCTTCTTTACCAACTTCTGTAACGGAGCTGCCACACTTGCAAAATTTGGACAGAACGCACGGTAATAACTACACAGGCCAAGGTAAGACCTTACTTCTCCAACATTCTTGGGCGTGTCAAACTTAACGATCTTGTTAACATTATGATCGCTAGGCTTTAGACCATCCGACGTAACTTCATGACCCAAATACGATACTGAAGACCGACCCCACGAACATTTCTTCTTCTTCAGTTTCAAACCAGCTTCTTTACACTTGATCAACACCTTTTCAACCAAGACACTATGCTCCGTCAAAGAATCACCACCAAAGATCAACACATCATCAATGAACACCAAGCAGAACTTACCAATATACTCACCTAGGATGGAGTTCATCATGGCTTGGAAAGTAGAGGGTGCAGATGTCAATCCAAATGGCATGACCAGGAATTCATAAATTCCTTTCTTTGTTACGAAACCAGTCTTCTCTATCGAATCTTCAGCCATAGGGACTTGCCAATAACCGAAAGCCATATCCATCGTAGTGAAAAACTTGGCACCACCCAACGAATCCAACAATTCTGAAATCAAAGGTAAGGGATACGCATTTGATACAGTCATTTGATTAAGTTTTCGGTAATCTAATACCATTCTACGACTGCCATCCTTTTTCTTGACGAAGAAACAGGGAGAAGAGTATGCGCCTGATTTAGACGGTCTGATTATTCCCAGTTCCAGCATACTGTTCAGTTCCTTCTCCAAGAATTCATTCTCTTCCCATGTTAGTCGAAACGGTACAGAGCGCACTGGGGTAGCGTCAGGCTTTAGGACGATCTTGTGTTCGAAGCCCTTCACCTTACCCAGGCCCGAATTTTCTACAAAGCAGTCCGCAAACCTTGACTCCACCATTTCTTTCATTTCTTCGGGAACCATTGCTTCGTCATCATCTTCGTCATCAGACAACTTGTCAAAGATGCCTTCCTCGTACGATTCAACCAAATCGCGCCCTTGTTGAATCCTAGTCTGATCGACTACATCCAAACTATTTGAGGATCCGGGAGCACCATTACTGACCACAGATATGCTGACAGCATACACCTCTGTGCTCTCCTCAATCTTCACATCTTTCTTTTCAAAAGGAAGACCCGACTCCACCATTGAACGTCTCTCAGGTTCTGATTCAACCTGTTGTTCCATAAAATGGACCTTCCTTTCCTTCTTCGCCAACATGCCTTGCTTGCTAGCACCTACTTGTATTGCTTCAGTATAGCCCTTGTGGACTACTACACCCCGACTGGTTGGTATGTGGATCTCTGCAACACCAATCCGAGGTTGAATACCATAAGCCTTGAACCAAGTCACACCGAGCAAACACAATTCTCTTTCACGATACTGGTCTGTCCTTTCCAAGATACACATATGTTCAGGTCTTAGACAACCAGAGATGACAACAGGCACATCAACAACCACCTTAGATGGTTTACCAGCAGTTCTACTATCAAAACCAGACAGCCACAACTCATCATTGCTTGGCACTAGCCCCAATTTACTAGCTAGACCACCACTGATCACACTGACACTGGCACCAGAATCGAAGACACATTCCACGGTACGTCCATTTATAGACACCAAGCCTTTAAAAGGAGAACTACCTTTCATATTGTCGAGGCTGTATGGATATCTATAAACAGACGATACCTGGCTATCCATATCTGAAACAGAGAAATCCACTGAAGATCCTTCAGACCACGAATCTTCATCACCACCAGTACCAACAGAACTCCAATCAGCATCGGTGGGTTGCACCGTATCGACTACCATTGGCACGCTTGACGAACCATTTCGATGTGGACCAGTAGATCCCATAGCAGCCGTTCGTTTACCTTGGCGTAGGTAACGTACACCATCTACCAGGTCCTTGCAAGCCGTACGATCCACTGCCAACAGATCAGCCACCGAAGCACCAGCATTGGTTCTGCTCAGTACATCCCAAACGTTGACCTTGTTGGTCTGTACTGCTAGTTTCCTGGGTTTGGCACGGGTTCTTTTCTTTGGTGCATCCACCACCGGCATAGGGATAACCCTAGATGGACGGTTTGGGAAACCCGCAGCCTCTCCCATCGACTGACCTGCAACTGGAATCGAATGACCATAGGCAGGAGCTGAACTGGTGGGAACAGCAACTGGTACACCATTCGTTCTTGGTCTTGAACTTGGATATGGATTTGCAGCAGGGACCTCGCTTCTTCTCTTTTCGGCAGCAAATATCTCCTGAGACTCCACATCAACTACATCCACCATCCGAACTTGATTATTGTTACTAGAGGACTTATTCATTTCTAGAGCGCCTGTTGCCTCCTTTACAGACGCTCCGAGTCTTTTCCCGAAAAGGAAACTTCACCCTTCTCTGGTTTCGACCCACCACCAAGAGGAACTGCGTTGCTTCCTGACACAGGAACACCTCCCAAATTACGAAGCTTGGGGCAGTCAACCTTACGGTGCCCTTCTTCTTTACAGTAGAAGCATCCTGATACAACACCAGTATTAAAAGGTCTAGGGTAAGGACCTCGTTGCCTTTCATTCTGAAGTTGAACAATGTTGATACGCATTTGCTCAAGCTCCTTCATTAGGGCTGTCATGGTGGACACAGAGACATTGTCCTCACCCACTCCTTGATTACCACCTGTAATCGGCAGAGACCTAAATGAAGCACCATCCATGGATCCAGCACCATATTTGTTTAAAGATCTTTCGATCTTTTTAGCCTCAACAATGGCCATATCCAACGTTCTAGGGAGATCCCTCTTCTCGATCTCACAGGCGATAACAGGGTTGATAGCTCCCAAAAAGACACGAACATGGAAACTATCCACCCGATTATTCAACAACACCAACAGCTCCCTCATTCTCAACGAGAGATCGTCGATACTCTCTCCAGCACGCTGCTTCAAACTGTAGAGTTCCTGCCACCAAACATCTTCTTGATCAGCAGCGTACTGCTTCTTGAAAGCAGCAGAAAACTCTGCCCATGTTTGATATTGGAACCCTAAGACGTTCCACCACAGTTCTGCCTTGCCGGTAAGGTGATCACCAGCCACCAGCAGAATTTCTTCGTCTGACAGGTCCGCAGACACACGGATCCTGTCCATTCTCTTCCACCATGTCAGAGCAGCAGCAGACAAACCTTCTAAACGACCGCCATTATTCTCTATTTCACCAGAGAAATTCCTTGGGTCATTAAGGAAGCGCAACACCTTCTTTCCACCGTGCGTTTGTTGACTAGGATCGAAGGGACTTCTTGTAGTCTCCATAAGACCATCATCATTAACAGAATTGTAAGCCATATTATCAAAAGGGTGATTATCGATTTTGTGTAATAGGTTACAAAAAAAAAAATTAAAATTAAAATTAAACAGAAAGATCACTGCTGTCCAAAAAAAAATTTTACAACAGGTACAAAAAAAAAAAAAAAATATAAAAATAGAAGCAATGAAAAGTTTTCCTGGCCAATACAATAAAAAAAAGAGAAACAAGGGGCCCTTGGATTAACAAACGGTGAAGAAAGGTAATCACAAGTAAAGAAAGGAAAAAAAAAAAAAATTAACAAAAATACAATACTAGAGACACAGGAAAAAAAAAAAAAATTACACAAATCTAATATTACACCTACACCTAGAGACTTGATCGAGTGATTATCTTGACACGAATCTGGTAGGCCGGACCAAAAATGACAGTTGCTAATATGTATGTTATGTCTAGTTTCGCTATACGGTGAAGTGATAACAGAAACCAATTAATAGAAGACTGTAAAGACTATTAATGTACAATAACAACAAAGTTAACAATATAAACTAGTTCTTGACTTCAATTGCTTGAACGTGCAAAAAGAATTTACTCGGCACCCAAAATTAATTTTAGCGGGAAGAAAGCCTTTCGTTTATTACTTTACAACAATAGATACTTTGGAATACATATTAATATAAAGGTAATTGGGGAAAATATACAATTGTAAAGAGGATTATGGTGATTTTTGATAAATAAAGTATATGATGTATCAATTGAGTATTCGTCTTCATGTTGATTTTAATGGTGTTCTTTTCTGTTTAGTGTGCTGGCACATTGGGTGAATAATGCGTCCAGAGATCGTCTTCTTGATGTATCCTATGAGGGATAGAAAATAATAGGTAAGAAAAATAATGTCGGCCAATTGTGACGTGTGTCTTTTCAATTCCCGATGCGGTGAAGCTGATTATTTTCCTTTCCCCTTATTTTCTTTTACATTTTCTTCAATAACGTCTGTTAGAGTTATCCAACCACACCGAAAAGCATACCATTCGAATCGCCATGAAAAGGAGTATCTTTTGAATACAAAATAAGCTTTAAAAATCAAAAAGGAATCAAAGGCGATCATCGACCAAAATCCGACTTCGTCATAGACTTGACTATTTTTTGACCTAGTGGCAACGCTACGGTGATGCTAGCCATTAGGCGTGAGTTCGAATCCAGTAACCAATATTAATCTTACTTCCATACTGTTAGGTGGTTTTGCTCCATTTAGCGATGGATGGGGTGCGGCTAGTGTTTCTACCACAATTCTGAAATTAAGCGGGCAACCACAGGATTTTGGGGTTTAACCATGCAAATAATCAGAGATCCAAGCATAACTTTAGTCATAGGCCAAATTTTAGCTATAAGCCTATCCATAGGCACAAAAATAGTGAGCTATGTGTAAAAATGGCTTTGTGTGATTTATAGAGCAAATAGGGTGCACATAGTGTTGCTTATCACTCCGCTTAACTTTAGCCATAAGCCAAATTTTAGCTATCAGCCTAGCCATAGGCACAAAAATAGTCGGCTATATGCAAAAACCACTTTATCTCGTTTATATACCCAATGGGGTGCGCCTAGTGTTAGTTATCACTCCGAAAAGTAACCGGCCAGCACTGAATTTCATATTTTTGCTATAGCCGTGACTCTAACTTTAGTTACGGTCATGTAAAGTGCCCAAACCACAACTCCAAAATTAAGCGGGCAACCACAGGATTTTGGGGTTTAACCATGCAAATAATCAGAGATCCAACCTTAACTTTAGTCATAGGCCAAATTTTAGCTATAAGCATAGCCATAGGCACAAAAATAGTGGGCTATGTGTAAAAATTGCTTTAGCCCATTTATAGAGCAAATAGGGTGCACTTAGTGTTGGTTATCACTCCGCTTAACTTTAGCCATAAGCCAAATTTTAGCTATAAGCCTAGCCATAGGCACGAAAATAGTCGGCTATGTGTAAAAATCACTTTATCTCGTTTATATACCCAATGGGGTGCGCCTAGTGATGGTTCTCACTCCGAAAAATTACCGGACAACACTGGATTTTAGTTTTTCGCTATAGCCGTGATTCTAACTTTAGTTATCGTCATGAAAAGTGCTCCAACCACAACTCGGAAATTAAGCGGGCAACCACAGGATTTTGGGGTTTAACCATGCAAATAATCAGAGATCCAACCTTAACTTTAGTCATAGGCCAAATTTTAGCTATAAGCCTATCCATAGGCATAAACATAGTGGGCTATGTGTAAAAATGGCTTTGTATGATTTGTAGACCAAATGGGGTGTGTCTAGTGCTGGTTATCACTCCGCTTAACTTTAGCCATAAGCCAAATTTTAGCTATAAGCCTATCCATAGGCATAAACATAGTGGGCTATGTGTAAAAATGGCTTTGTATGATTTGTAGACCAAATGGGGTGTGTCTAGTGTTGCTTATCACTCCGCTTAACTTTAGCCATAAGCCAAATTTTAGCTATAAGCCTAGCCATAGGCACCAAAATAGTGGGCTATGTGTAAAAATCACTTTACCTCGTTTATATACCCAATGGGGTGCACCTAGTGTTCGTTATTACACCGAAACGTAACCGGCCAACACTGAATTTCATATTTTTGCTATAGCCGTGATTCTAACTTTAGTTATCGTCATGAAAAGTGCTCCAACCACAACTCGGAAATTAAGCGGGCAACCACAGGATTTTGGGGTTTAACCTTGAAAATAATCAGAGATTTCAGCTTAACTTTAGCGATAGGCCAAATTTTAGCTATAAGCCTATCCATAGGCGTAAACATAGTGAGCTATGTGTAAAAATGGCTTTATCGCATTTATAGAGCAAATGGGGTGCATTTAGTGTTGATTATCACTCCGCTTAACTTTAGCCATAAGCCAAATCTTAGCTATAAGCCTATCCATAGGCCTAAATATAGTGAGCTAGGTGTAGAAATCGCTTTATCTCGTTTATATACGCAATGGGGTGCGCCTAGTGTTGGTTATCACTCCGAAAAATAACCGGACAACACTGGATTTTAGTTTTTCGCTATAGCCGTGACTCTAACTTTAGTTATCGTCATGAAAAGTGCCCTAACCACAACTCTGAAATTAAGCGGGCAACCACAGGATTTTAGGGTACAACCCTCAGCACCCCAAACATTTATCTTTGTTTTATCACTGAAGACCACAGACTTCCAGTCCTCCACAGTCCATGATGCTTTGTCACGACACCATTTTATTTGCTTTTTCTGGTTTGTATAGCTAATGAAAGGCTTGTGTGTCTTAATTCCAGACTTGAAACCTAGCTTTCGAAGAAGCCTTATGACCGACCGTTTACTAATATTGTAACCTAAGGATCTCAAAAAGAGCTGAGCATCGGAAGCTGTGCCTAAGAGACCTTGTCGAAACTTTAGGCGGATGATTGCACTAGTTATTTTGCTGACTACAAGCGGTCGACCACCACGGTCATGAGTTTTCATGTTCTTTTCTTTCTTCTTTATCCTCTTTATCGTCCATTTAGAGATTTCCGTTGTTCTAGAAATATCCATTGTCGTGCGACCTGAGCGTATTCCAGATTTCGCAGCTTCTTTTTTGCCGTAGCTAATTTTTTTGGGAATAGAGTACTGGTACTTTGTCATAATGAATAGGGTAAAAGCAAGAAAGTGAGATTCAATGAGAAATGCAAATTAAGCAAGGGTTTATATATTTCTTAAAAGCCATCGGAATGCACTAGTGCATTATGAAATTTTACTGTGAACTACAAAGAAATGGATAAATTCGAAAGAAGGATAAACAAGTACTACATTTTTGGCGAAAATTGAAATATTCGAAAAATCACTAAAAATGACCTTATGTCTGAAGGATGCCCGGCATAGGTCCGTTTTACATAGCATAGTGTATATTTTAGACTGTCTTTCAGATGGTATATGCCACAAAAGTCACAAGCATATAGCGGAGATGCAATGATGATTTTAATTTTTGTGCACCAGTTTTGTCCGCTACTGTATATAGGGAACTGTGCTGTTTCACATTATATAAAATTATAAGTTTCATCAAACTTTTGACAATGTAATATCCTTTTGCTTTGGGAGTAGCTGTTGTAAAAGTGGCTATTTCTATACGATGCCAGAAGATGAACAAGTATAAGGGTCCTTTCTACAATATGAATATTTTTTGTCAGAGCAAAAGACTATGCTAACTATCATGCTTTGACATGTTAATAAGATACAGTCTTATCATTCTGGACTAAATCTTTAGAAATGAATTTGAATAAGAATAGATCCTGATAATTATCACTGCCCTAAAGAGCCAAGTTTCACTTTCATCTCAACAGTTGATTATTAACATCAGTTTATAAAATTTTTCTTATACACGTCAAATCATAATGGTAGCCACTATCTTCTGTCACCTAATCTCAAGTCTCGCTTAACTAATATAAATAGCGTTGAAATCTTTTTTTAATAAAAGTATTCGACTTTAGAACCATTGTTCAGTCCCGTTAATTCTCCTTTCTCCTATTTTTGAGTACTTAAAACACTCCAATCTGTCCAACGAACGACAAGTTCGTACGTTATAAGCACTTACATAATGAGCTTTAAGCAGGTTACATCTTATCTTTTCTCACAGAGAGATCAGAGCGCAAGATTGCATACTGCCTTCAGTTACAATCACTGGTAACGGTTTAATCATAATATGCCCAAGCAAATTTTATTGGCCAAAACTATTTTATATGCTGTACCGAATGATCTCCAGTCCTTGCCAGGATTAGACTTTTGTTTGACCTAATGGCAACATTTCGGTCATTTAAGCTATTAGGTGAAAATTCGAATCCAGTAGCTGGCATCAATCACTACGGCGCAAAGAATCCTGCTTGAAGGATACGAATACTCGTTGCAGCATTTTTTTACAGCGCTTCTGGTGTATTTTTGAGTTTATTTTTTGGTTGTTCTCCGCATTTTTTTTAAAATGCTCCATTCATTTTTATTGCTCCACCTTTTTTTTTTTTTTGCAGGTAAATATTGAAATGGGCTGGATCTACTTGGCAAAATCACTTTTTAAACTATATAAAACCTGAGTTTTGCTGTTAAAAGACGTAACGAACCGATATTACACAACTTGCATTTTTCTGCATTATGATTGTAATGGTCGTAAAAAAGATTCCTTTTCATTGGTTTTTTTAAGCAATTACAAAGAAAGTAGATTGTGTACAATTTTTTATTTTTTTAAAAAAAAACGTTCTGCGACTCTCTTTTTTGTTTCTTTCTTGAACTATATTTTATGGTTGTTTTTAGAATAGATAATTTGCAACAACAAAAAAAGAGACAACTTATAACTCCATTGCTGCCAAAAATGTAAAAAAAGAACAAAGCTTACGTTTTTTTATACCTCTGTCAATTGTCGTATCTTAAACCACTTCCACATCTTGTGCTCTAGCTGATATGTTTTTAATGGAAACTTAAAATGTGAAAAAGAAGACATGTAAGCATTATGGCAAAGAGTCAGTAATGCACCTGTACCTTTAGTTCTATTTATTTTAGCAAATTTAAACAAGATATGCTTTAATTGCTGTAACTTTTCTTTGTATCCAATTGTAGTACTGCTTCATTATACTTTTACTAGTCGAGTTACATTACAAACTTTTTATGTTAATTGAACTGAGAGTAATTTGTCATAGTTGTGAATCTTTATTTTTTTGTATTAAATATGGAGGAATAAACTGAAGAATATAAATGCGTAATAGATATAAACAAGAGATGTATAAACTATTATCAAATTCAGACCATATACAATAAAGTAATTTGTTTATAAATTACTTCTTCATTGGGTAAAAATATTGATTTGAGTAGGTTGACCTTTGTTATTATACTTTTTCTCTGTTATAGTCAGTTTAATTGAAGCCAAAGGAATTCAATCTGTTTGACTACTAACAATTGTTGTAATCATGAATTAAATAAACTGAATTTCAAAAATAATAATAATAAAAGAAAAAAAAAAACGAGTTTGCAAATGCTCTGGGATGACGTCGTTATAACTTACAAATGTTTCAAAAAGTACAAGAAACTTCCAATTGTACTTCTTTTCTTTCTTCATGTAATCCTGCTACGAAATTCTTACGGCTCATAATTACTTTTACTATTCTAAACACTTTCTAACAATTAAACTGTTATTATTTTTCTTGTACCTTAATCTTGTTATTGGCCCCTTTGCATCAAAATTGTTCTTTTATCCTGAATTATAATTATACCATGGTCGATTAATACATGGCTTCGTGAAAGTGTAAAAGTAAATAGTTATGATAAAGAAAAACCCGTTTACCTTTGATTCTAATGATTTATAGAAGAAACTTGAACAACATACTTTTACAAATATTTAACAAGAATTAGCTTTTTTTTTAAGGTAAATAATGATCGTTTGTTGATATACATTGCATCTAATGTATGTTTATAGAATATGAGCTACATTCCGTTTAGTCCTATGCTTTATGAAATATTTAGTAGAAAAAAAGTCTTTATTTGGTAGGAAAAAAAAAAAAAAAAAAAAAAAAAAAAAAAAAAACATACAAGTTCAGTACTCATAATGAAAAAAATCTTATTTTGATTAGCATATTGGATATAAGGCTATAAATCCCTTTAACAACAACGTAACACTGTAGAGATAATGGAAGGTGTCAAATAACATATCATTTTGCAGTGCAACTTGTTAACAGATACAAAACCTGAAGCTTTGTTTAAAAACTCTTAAAACGATTTTTTTTATTACAGCTACAAAACGTATAAAAATAGTTTCTTGTAAAAGGTTTTAAGCATAGAAACATATGCATAGAATTTATTTGGATTATAGTCGAAGAGTGATTTACGTGAATACAGCAATACATAAGAGAAGATTAGATATACAGTAGCGGACAAAACTGGTGCACAAAACTTTTTTTTCAGCTTTTAACTACCATTACCTGCTCATGGTAATTGCAATAGTCATGAAACTGTACTAGAAGGAGGATATACTAGTCATTGTAATCTATGTATGTTCTAAGCATGACATTGTTAAAACTGAGCGATAAGCGTGCTTTAAATTTATAAAATTTTATATTTTCTAAAAACCGCAAAAGTGGCTAAGACCTTAGACTTTATATAATCATCTCATCTCTTAATATCATCGGATGTTCTTCTTTGCATATGCTAATAATATGCGTGTATATAATTTCTAATAAAAGAACCCGGCTCTTTAACTACTCTTTTCCAAAGATCATCGACCCTTTTTGATCTAGTGTCGTATCATCATACCTTTGCCATCAATTGCCACCTGGCATGCTTAAGCGGACTTAGGCCGGGATTAGTGGCGGCTAAACTTGTAGTACAGAAGCGCTGTTATCAAATATTGAGTTTGTGACATGCGTCGACTTGTGCCTTGTATCATTGTCATACTGAAACGAGAGATTACGACGTTTTAGACCACTATACGCTAGGCTTTTGTGGTATGAAGTAAGCGAAATATATGTGTATATTTCTGAGTTCATTATACCATCATATACTTGACACACATATTCCGGTCCTCAATATCTAATACAGCCTTAAAACATAAAAGAGCAGCCAGCATGCTTCATTGTTTGATCACCGTGAAAAAATCGCTCAGGTTGCTCGACTTGCTTTCAATATTAGTGTATACTATCTGCATCCATAATGTTCATATTTGTTTCATTGCTAAAGATAGCAGACTTCCAGCCCTCTATTGTATACAATGGCTTGTCGTGATACCACATTCATCGCTTTTTCCGGCTAATACAGCTGATGAAATTCTTCGATTCCTTACTTCCAGACTCAAAATCTAGCTTCCAACAGTTCCTTCAGACTGACAATTTGCTAATACTGTATCTTAAGGTCCTCAAAATGTGCTGAGCATCGGAAACTGTGTGTAACGGACCTTGTCCAAGCTTTAGGTTGGTGATTGAGCTAGTAACTTTTCAGACTAAAAGCGGGAGACCTTCATGATCACAAGACATTAAGTTTCTTTCTTCCCTCTTTCTCCTGTTGATTGTCCATTTAGAGATTCTTGTTATTCTAGAAATATCTGTTGTCGTACGAACTAAGTGTATTCGAGATCTCAGAGTTTCGTTTTTACAGTTGCTTATTTTCTTAAACATATAAGGCTAGTACTTTGTTATAGTGAATAGGGTAAAAACAAAAAGGGGGATTCAATGGGAAATACAAAATAACTACGGTTTTATATATTTTTTAAGAGCTACTAAAATTCACTAATATGCGGTGAAATCTGAAAGCAAACGGGAGAGATATGGGGAAAATTGAAAGAAGGCTAGACAAGCACCATATTTTTGGCGAAAATTGAAATATGCAAAAAATCACTAAAAATGACCTTACGTCTGGGGGATGTCTGGTACAGTTCCGGTTTACATAACATAATGTATATTTTGGACTGTCTTTCAGATGGTATATGCCACAAAAGTCGCAGACATATGGCGGAGATACAATGTTGATTTTAATTTTTGTGCACCAGTTTTGTCCGCTACTGTATATTTTGGATGGAGTTTTGATGGTAATTAAAAAAAAAAAAAAAGGAACATGGAAAAAGAAGTTATTAAATCATAGACATAGGCATAAAAGCATAAAAAAATAAAAAAAAAGAAGGCTACATAAATGAAATGAAGAAAAAGGCATTAAAGATCGGAAAGCATACCATTATGTCTACCACCCGTTCTGCCACTCGTCCTACTTCTCGTCGTCAAAATAAAAAGAGATGAATAGAATTGTTTCTTTTTCCTTTTATTGTTTTATCTTTGTTAAATAAATTCTACTATTGTTTGTTAAATGTCGTTTAGAATTGTCTTGTCATGACTAGATCTCCATGATGGTAATGTTGGTACTTTTTTATATAGCTTAGTTATTATTCTTCAATGCCATTGGTCCTATGACGTTAATTATATGAAATAAACTTGCATGGATTTTAAAGCATTATTTTATTTTTTTTTTTTTATGGCTCTTTTCTTTTTTTTTTTTTCGTATATTCATTATTACTCTACTTTGTTAAAAGTTTTTGATACTTTTTGTTATTGCTGATATGCACCATGTTTTGAAAACAAAATAGCTAAAACTAAATCAGCTCAAACAGTCAACGCATTACAAATGAAAAAAAAAAAAAAAAACAATTATTATGTTGCATGGGTATGAAGTTGTTGAATGTTGTATTCCTTTTAACCATTTCTTTTTATCTTTGCTTATAGTAAGCTCTAGTATTCTTTTACTTCAAATATTGCGAGAGCTTTAGTCAAACAAGATGTTTTTAACGAATGGTTCACTAATGAAAAGAAAACTTAGTTATGGTTACATTACAACATGCAACAACCCTTGCTCTTCTTTATATCTTTATTTGTATTTCTTTCCGCTCCTTACCTTGACACTTTACTGACTCTATCTGTAGTGTACAACCTAGCTGTATAATCAATACTCTATCATGCTGTAGACCAGTTTGTCGCAACTATTCATCCTCTGCTTTTGTATACTATGCTTAATGTGTTGTTTCATATTGTGTATGCTGTTGATATTAGGTAAAATTATACTCTATGCTGCTTCAGATAGATTGAACCTTAACCAACAACATATTGTATAGATTGAGATATTTTCAGATAATTAAGTGAGAAAAAAGAAAGGAGATAGTACTTGAAAACTAGTGAATGAGTCTCTATGTAACCTCTTTATTAGATTTCAAGACGAGAGAGAGAACCCATTTAATCAAACTACGCCTTTATATAGGAAATGAAATTATTCAGGGACCGAAGTGAGTTCAAGGTCAATTTTAGTACTGAGCTTGAACAATATAAACATTGTATATGAGCTTTTAAGGAATATGTAATAAGTAATATTATGTATTCAGTACTTGTTATTTCTTATATAAGATCTGAGTAATCTCATACGAATAATAGTATTTAATGAGGTAAATACGACATAGCCCCCGACCAGTATGAGATTACTTTGAAGAAAATCTTGTGACTATTTTTAATATACAGTAGCGGACAAAACTGGTGCACAAAACTTAAAATTAACATTGTATCTCCGCCATATGTCTGCGACTTTTGTGGTATATACCATCTGAAAGACAGTCTAAAATATACATTACGTTATGTAAACCGGAACTGTGCCGGACATCCCTCAGGCATAAGGTCATTTTTAGTGATTTTTTGCATATTTCAATTTTCGCCAAAAATGTAGTGCTTGTCTAGCCTTCTTTCAATTTTCCCCAAATCTCTCCCGTTTGCTTTCAGATTTCACAGCAGATTAGTAAATTCTAGTAGCTCATAAAAAATATATAAAACTGTACTTATTTTGTATTTCCCATTGAGCCCCCCCTTTTGTTTTTACCCTATTCACTATAACAAAGTACTAGCCTTATATGTTTAAGAAAATAAGCAACTGTAAAAATGAAACTCTGAGATCTCGAATACACTTAGTTCGTACGACAACAGATACTCCTAGAGTAACAAGAATCACTAAATGGACAATCAACAGGAGAAAGAGGGAAGAAAGAAACTTAATGTCTTGTGATCATGAAGGTATTCCGCTATTAGCCTGAAAAGTTATTAGTTCAGTCATCAACCTAGAGCTTGGACAAGGTCCGCTACACACAGTTCCTGATGCTCAGCACATTTTGAGGACCTTAAGATACAGTGTTAGCAGACTGTCAGTCTAAAGGCACAGTAGGAAGCTAGATTTTGAGTCTGGAAGTAAGGAATCGAAGAATTTCATCAGCTGTATAAGTCGGAAAAAGCGATGAATGTGGTATCACGACAAGCCATTGTATACTATAGAGGGCTGGAAGTCTGCTATCTTTAGCAATGAAACAAATATGAACATTATGGATGCAGACAGTATACACTAATATTGAAAGCAAGTCGAGCAACCTTAGCGATTTTTTCACGGTGATCAAACAATGAAGCATGCTGGCTGCTCTGTTATGTTTTAAGGCTGTATTAGATATTGAGGACCAGAATATGTGTGTCAGGTATACGATGGTATAATGAACTCATAAATATGCACATATATTTCGCTTACTTCATACCACAAAAGCCTAGCGTATAGTGGTCTAAAACGTCGTAATCTCTCGTTTCAGCATGACAATGACACAAGGCACAAGTCAACGCATACCACAAACTCAATATTTGATAACAGCGCCTCTGTGCTACAAGTTTAGCCGCCACTAATCCCGGCCTAAGTCCGCTTAAGCATGCCAGGTGGCAATTGATGGCAAAGGTATGATGATACGACACTAGATCAAAAAGGGTCGATGATCTTTGGAAAAGAATAGTTAAAGAGCCGGGTTCTTTTACTGAAAATGATATACACGCATATTATTAGCATATGCAAAGAAGAACATCCGATGATATCAAGAGATGAGATGATTATATAAAGTCTAAGGTCTTAGCCACTTTTGCGGTTTTTAGAAAATATAAAATTTTATAAATTTAAAGCACGCTTATCGCTCAGTTTTAACAATGTCATGCTCAGAACATACATAAATTACAATGACTAGTATATCCTCCTTCTAGTACAGTTTCATGACTATTGCAACTACCATGAGCAGGTAATGGTAGTTAAAAGCTGAAAAAAAGTTTTGTGCACCAGTTTTGTCCGCTACTGTATATGTTTTTTTTTTTTTTTTTTTTTTTTGAAAAGTAATTTACTTATGAAGAGATTTAAGTCGTTTGTTGTAGAACAGCGTCTGATCATAACGGACATTGAATAATCACAACTAAAAGAAGTATATTAAAACTGATAAAAGATAATAATTTAAATCTTTATCAAATAAAATATATTCTTCTTCTTTCTTATATAAAACTATCACTATTAGATTCATCCTATAAAGTAAACATGAACAATAAATAAGTCATGACCTTTATTATTCATCATTTCTGTAAATGAATAATAATGGATCAGGTACCTAGTCAACTATGATCTGACTGGAGGCATTTCATATAAATATATCTTTCCTCTCAATGAAGACGGGACAATTCTCCCAGATCAGTTAAAGAACAATAAGATCTATAAAACAACGAATTAAAAATTTTCATAATCGATTCAGTGATCATTCTTCAATCAAACATGTCAATTATTGGATCTACGCTCATAACAACTCATTTACCCGCCAACTGATAGAAGAATATAAATAGTAGACTTTGTAATGATTTCTTTTTAATAATTAAGATTGTCTTAAATAAAGTTCAGTCTCAAAAAGTATTCTTTGGTTTTTATCGCTACCTTAATTACTTTACCAGAACATAACATCGTTTACTGGATCGAGTAGCTGTGGATGAAGTATTACAGACATTTTTAGTTGAAGGCTTATTACGACGAGTTCTTTTAACAGATCGTGTTGAAGAGCCAACATTAGAATTAATTGTGGATTTTTTATCAACCAAATTAGAATTGGTTTCATCATCAGAAGAGAAATGTTTCATAGCAGCACTTATAGTACCAGATGGTGTAGATTTTAATACTTCAGATGAAGATGGAGAATTGGTAATTGGAGCATTTTTTGGAGGAATATACTTTTTACCAAGATTTTTCCAATAGTTGCGTAGTGTGTTAGGGTCATTAAACTTATCTGCAGATAGCCATTCATCCCACTCACTGCTATAGTTTTTCCAACGTACAAGGTACTCACAGTCTTTTGGAGGGCCACGATGGTTTATAACTGCCTCGATTTCGAAATTTATGATCTCATTACCTTCATCATCCAGTTCGATCACTTCTTCATTAGAGATTAATTTCAGCTCAACAGAAGTGTAGGCACGAGGCATAAGGACACCAGTTTCGTCACGTAAGATATAGGCATTTCCTTTATTTTTACGTACGACTGTATATGGTCCTTCATAAGCAGGAGCAAGTTGACCAGATTTATTTGGAATACGAACCATGACATGAGAGCCAGGTGTGTAATCAACAAGTCTATGAGAATCATTGAACTTTGCTTGTTCAAGTTCTATTTGTGCTTTGGTTTTATTTACAATAGCTGGGAATACAATATCAGTCATATAGTCAATGCGTTTCATGAGTTCTTCATGAGACATTGGTGGTTTATCTTTAACTTCTTTGAGCTTATCTTTGTCAGATCGAAAACCATAAGGTTCGTTCATTTTACGTGCGAACATGAGAGAGAAAGGTGTGGAATTTAACCGTTTGGATATACGATTATTCATAGCAAGTTGAATAGATGGAAGATATAAATCCCAATCATTGCCAACACCATGAGTGGCTTTAGCCAGTAATTTTTTGACTGATTGTACAGTACGTTCACTGATTCCATTAGCAGATGGGTGTAGAGGGGTGATGAATCGATGATCATAGCCCATAGCATCAGCTAAATCTTTAGAGAGCGAGTTTTTAAACTCTGTTCCATTATCACTTTGAAGTTTTGTAGGAAAACCCATAGTTGAGAATACGTCAATAAGAGAGCGTAAAATTGTATCTGATCTTTTATCAGGTAGAGCACGAAGTATACAAAAACGTGTACAAACATCGATGATAACCATAAAATAATTATTATTGTAAACGGAAGTAGTATGCATAGGACCACCAAGATCAATAGCATAATGATCACCAGGGTAGTAGCTATAAATGCTGCGTAGAGGATGGAAGCCTCTTTTTTCTATATTATGTTTCATACAATCTTTGCATTGCTTAATGAATTTAATGCAATCACCTATCAGGTTAGGCCAATGAATACCGTCATTATGGAGACGTTTGACCATTTGTTCAGCACCATAGTGACCAATTTTATTATGGGCATCTATAAGTAACTGTTGGTGTTCAGCCAAAGGCGGTGTAAGATAATCCGAATATAATGGCTGTGCAGATTGTACATAAAATAGGTATTGATCATTGATGTTATTATCAATATTTCTTAGATCAGTATTTTCTTTAACTTGATTGATGTCCTTTTGTGCATCAGAAGTTGTAGTTTCTTGTATTACTGAAATAATGTTAATAGCAGCATTGTATTTAGAATAAGCTCGATGTCTTTTCTTTGTATTGATTGTCTCAGAAATAGCATGATTCTGTCTATACGAGGATAATCGTTTGCCTTTTTTGATATCGCTTTCATGCTCGACCGTATCCTTTGGCGGATATAATCTGGATAGTTTGTCAGGTAAGACATTTTCCAAACCTGGAACATGAATGACACTAAAGTTATAATCAAGGATGACGTCAAGCCATTTAATAAGCATACTATTTGCATTCTTTTGGGAATGAATATAGCATAAAGCTTTATGGTCAGTGTATAAAGTAAATCGTGTGCCCCATATAAATTTATGAAATTGGGTTAAGGCATAAACTACACCAAGCAATTCACGCATTGTAACACTGTAGCGTTTTTCGCTTCTTGACAGGGAACGGGACATGAAACCAATGTATCTTTTGATTTTAGATATTTCACCATTGGGTTTAGTCACTTCGAACTCTTGATATAAGCAACAACCAGTACTGTTATCTGATGAATCAGTAGCGATACAAAATGGTTTTGACAAATCAGGATGGGATAACATCAATTCTGAAGACAAAATGTGCTTGATACTATCAAAGTGCATTTGATGCTCTTTTGTCCATTCGAAAGGACCTTTAACTTTTTCATCATGGCAACGCAAAGCATCTAAGGGAGCCATGAGAAGTGCAGCATTGGGAGTATGTTGTCTAAAATAGTTGACAAACCCAAGAAAACTTTGCACTTGCTTCTGAGTAGTAGGACGAGGCCAATCGTATATATTTGTTAATTTTCGGGCATCTATCTGCTTTCCTGAGGCAGAAATAGAATATCCTAATAAGTAAACGGCAGATTTTGCCAAATAGGTCTTTTCAAAATTGACTTTTAAATTAGCATCAGTTAATATTTGTAGCACTTTTTTAACATGAAGAAAATGTGCATGTATAGATGAACTGAATATACAGATATCATCAACAAAACATTTTACATAAGGAAGATCTTTAAATAATGTTAACATTATACGAGAGAATAACTGACTTATTGTAGATATTCCAAAAGGAGCACCTCTATACATATATTGTAAATTATTGGGTGCAGTAAAAGTAGTTTTAATTTGATCATCCTTATTTACAGGAAACTGATTAAATGCAGATTTTAGATCTAACGTGCTAAAAATGACTGCACCAGACATAGAATTGAATATGTCGTTAATTAATGGAAGTTGATGATTATCAACTGGTAAGACCTTATTTAACATTCTAGGATCCAACACTAATCGAATTTTATCTGTCTTAGTGCCGTCTAAATTTTTTTTATGAGTTACTGTCATAGGCAGATTCCATCCAGATGGAGTTGCTGGAATGCTAATACCTTCATCTAACCAACTATTTATTATATCCATTACTTTAGGCTGTAAGGTATATGCTATTGGATATTGTTTTATATTGGCAACATAATCTTTTGGTGTTGGAAGATGTAAAACAGCCTCTTTAATATTACATAAAGAATTCTTATTTAAGTTTTTATTTGCTTCGATGTATGGTTTAATAGCCATATCAAAAACGTTTTGTTCTTTTTCTGTACCGGCTCGTGAAATATTTGGTTCATAAGCTTTATCTAGAATAGAGTCGTCTAATTCTTTTTCAGTACTCTTATGTTTAACTGCTACATTCATTAAATGAATGGAAAGTTTAGGAAGCAAATCTGTTCCAATAAGAATTTTACAGTTGTGAGAGGAAGCATGATCGTCAATAATATCAAACTTATGTTTAATAATGTGGTCAATGTTGTCGTATTCGACATTCACATAGTCAATAGATCTCATTCTGGGAATTTGGTCGCCATTTGCTAAAACTAGGTTACCAGGAACTGAATGAAATTTAATATTATTGTCTATTGCAAATTTTTTATTTATGACAGAGACACGTGCACCAGTATCTATGATACCATAAGTGTTCACATTATTAAGCGTGATTGGAGTAACGGGGGAATAAGCCACATTATCCGATTCGAATAGACTATCATCTTCTCCAACTTTATTATTACGAATGGCAAAGACATTTTTGTTATACTCTTCATCAAAACTAGTATTTATATTTTTATTTGAACAGATTATGTTTCTGTCATAATGCTTATAAAGAAATTCAAATTCGTCATCAGATGATTCACATTGTTCATACGATTGCGAGGTAGATTCATTTTTACTAGGAGATAAAGATAAATCAGTAACTCTGTTTTTAGGAGATTTATTTATCTGACTAATGCTAGTGATCGAGTTGGACAACTCTAAATTGCTAACAGTTTTGTCATTTCCTTTAGAAGAATTACTTACAATTTGTTTGCCATATTTTCTTTTGATATGTTCAAGTCTTACAGAACAAGATGAATAATGACCAGGAGAGTACTTGGCAGTTTTGCAAAATGTGCATATACCTTGTTTCTTTAAATCCGCAATTTCTTGCTGAAATTCAACAGATGTTTTTGAAACTTTTTGGTTCTTATGTTCACTTTGATGTACCATTTTTCTTTTTTTAGTATTGGTGTTATCATCATGTTCAACGAGTTTTTTGGTATTATCTTCCTTTTTCTTATCCTTAAGGATGTTCAACAAAGCAGATTCTAAGTTGGCCATTTCTTTAATGAGAATTGACTCAAGGACATTCCATTCCTTAGGCAGAGGAATAGGTAAGTTGCGTGTTGAATAAATACTTTCTCCAGTGATATTGGAGCTAGTAGAGACAAGCGAGGGAAGATTTTTTTTGACAGTATCTTGGACAATTTCCTGAAACTTGACAGTGTTGTCATGTTTTGACATGTCAATAAGATACAGTCTTATCATTCTGGACTAAATCTTTACAAATGAGTTTGAATAAGAATAGAACCTGATAATTATCACTGCCCTAAACAGCCAAGTTTCACTTTCATCTCAACAGTTGATTATTAACATCAGTCTATAAAATTTTTCTTATACATGTCAAATCATATCGGTCGTAACTATTTTTGTCATCTAATCTCAGGTCTTGCTCAACTAATATAAATAGCCTTGAAATCTTTCTTTAATAAAAGTATTCGACTTTAGAACTATTGTTCGGTCTCGTTAATTGTTCTTTATCTTATTTTTGAATACTTAAAACACTTCAAGTGTAAAGCTGTTTAGGAAAGGGGAGTTTTAGGTAAATATAATATAGCAATCAAAGATAAAGAAATACTGTTAGAACTTGGTATCTCTTTATTAAGTTAAGATAACTATTATATGATTCAAAAATAAATTCTACATGTAAAAAGTGAGAGTATTTATAGACATGATACGGATAAAGAATTAGGACAGATTTATAATCAATTTGACAGAATAGATGATTACTATTTCTAATTATTAGTTTAGCCTGTTCCTAGCTTGTATTGTCAATTATGCTATTGGGATGGTTTCAGATATAACTATTTAAGGAGACGGTACGGATGAATATAAAGACTTTTAGTTCCGTGATTGGATATCATTGCTAACAATAATATCTCAGTCAGGATAAATGTTTTCATGACTAATGATGATCCGGTAAGTAATCGTCATTCCTTATTCAACATGCTCATATTATTAATAAACTACATTACAACCATGTCATCTTATTTGACTATGTGAAGTAAATATGAATAAAGCTTAATATAAAAATCTAATCAAAGTATTTTATTGATCTGTGTTGGGAATAATGTTATAAATGATACCAAGTTATGTCAACATATTATTCAGGATCATATCTGATTCTTTTTACTAAAATAAAGTGACTATAATCTTATGTATCCTTAACAAAAGCCTCGAAATGAAATGTCCAATCAAGAAAGTGTTATCATGCATGTTAACCTTTGCACCAAGAGAGAAAAGACGATATCGATCCATTGCTTGGGTCAAAGTTTCACAACGTTCTTGCTTGAAATTGATAAGATTTTTAAACCACATCTCTGGTGTAGTTTGTGAAGCAAGATCGAAGCGTTGTTTCAAGACTTCTTTTGCCTGATCCCAATTCAAAGAGGTTTTCTTATCCATACAACGTCTTTTGATGAATCTTTCGAACCAGTCATGGTCGGTATCACTGTCAGACTTTTCAAAAGAAACTTCCAGGTAGTGCAACCAATGATCCTCTACCGATACATCATAATCCAAGAATTTTCTTTGGAAATCTCTAATGAACATATCCAAAGATGGTTCATTACTTGGATTGACGTTTTTATCGCCTTCCCGAAGAGTGAGCTGATACAGAGCACTAGCAGTAGGGTTGACGTTGAATTTTGGGATTTCACGGCTTGGAATAAGTCTATCCTTGGGTGATGAATTTTTAGATCCATTGCCCTTCAACTCATGATTATGCAGTTCTAACTGGGAAGCAATAAGAGCGTTAACATCATTTAAAGCTGATACAGCATAGCTCAATTGCTTTTCGTTTTCTTCAAGTAAAGTTAGCTTATTTTCTAAAATAAAACTCGCTTTATTATTATTTAATTTTTCAATTAAATCAAAGAACAAGGATTTTTGAGCCATTAACCTCTCCATATACTTGGAAGGGTCCGAAGAAGGAACAGCAGGAGAAGAATCAGTAACTTCATCCATCTCAACATCAGTTTCAATGGATGCATCATCACGAGGATGGATGGATGAGTTTGACGCTCTACTTTCGAGAGTTTCAAGATCCATTCTATCCAAGGACTTAGCTACTTCATCAGCTGAATCCTTTTCAACGTTTTTGGCAGGGGATTGATTAATAGAAGAATTCATTCAAAAAAATGAGATATTTGCAGATAATTAAGTGAGAAAAAAGAAAGGAGATAGTACTTGAAAACTAGTGAATGAGTCTCTATGTAACCTCTTTATTAGATTTCAAGACGAGAGAGAGAACCCATTTAATCAAACTACGCCTTTATATAGGAAATGAAATTATTCAGGGACCGAAGTGAGTTCAAGGTCAATTTTAGTACTGAGCTTGAACAATATAAACATTGTATATGAGCTTTTAAGGAATATGTAATAAGTAATATTATGTATTCAGTACTTGTTATTTCTTATATAAGATCTGAGTAATCTCATACGAATAATAGTATTTAATGAGGTAAATACGACATAGATAGTATGTTTGAACAAGACAAAAGGTATAATTTGTTTGCTTGTTATTTTTTCTTAACTGATGTTTCTTATTTATTAGATTTTAATACTTTGTTTTATTTTGCAATGTGGATTTTGTATGAAGCGACTGTGATGATATTAACGATAACAGCAATGATGATAGAGTATTATTAAACCCAATAAAGCATAGGCGCACGGACTTGAGGAAAAGTAACAATGGTTGTATAAGACAATTATCTATCATGTGATAAAAAAAAAGGAAAACAATATTGGTAAATAGAAATAAAATTGCATATGTTTAAATATTAATTATTCTGTTGAATGTAGATTGCAATGTAGATTGTTGAAAGTAATTAAATCTGCTAAATGGGTTGCATTGAATATTGTCGAGGACAGGTAAGTAATGACGTACGATTATATTGGATCTGTTCATTCTGTATTCCTTTTCTTTTATTATTCCTTTTCATTTGTTATTATTTTTTTTGTTATTACTTTTTTTTTTATTCAAATGTATATTGAATGAATAACATAATAAAATAAATAAAGCATCGTATTATTAAATCATTTAAATTTGTCCATTTATACTGCCCTATACAATAATAAACCTACCCATTTTACTGGACATAATTGCTTAAACGTAGCCATACTCTGCTTATATACAGAACAGCTAATGTCTGCCTCGTCCAGTTAAATTGTTATATTTTACATCAATTTTATTCCATTTTACTCCAATTTTGCCTCATCCAATTAAATTGTTATGTGAAAGCGTATGAAAGTTCATGTAGCATCATGTTTTATTCCAATTTTATTCCTAATTATGCTAAATTCGACATTTTTAGCATTTTTATTTTATTAATCCGCGCCTGCAATGAGTGTTATGCGGAGATTTTTTGCGCCGTAGTGAATATCCTTAATGTCGTGTGAGATCACTCAAAAGATTCTTAAAATTAATAATTTGACTGTATATCATATATAGCACTTCGTGCTATGTACGATAAACAGCCCACACAATTTATACCGTACTACCTCGGACCCTAAATCATATAGTTATATTCTAAGACGTAGTTTGTATTGAATGGGCTCTCTCTCTCGTCCTTACTCAATAAAGAGGTTCAAGAGACTCATCGATTATTTGATTTATTTGTTAATTTTATTAATCGAGAGAAACAACACGCCTATTCCACAAAAACATTCCCGAGTCATTGTCATACATTTCGTTTTTGTAACAGCATTATCTCGGATTACAACGCCGAATCAGGTCCCACATTTCAGCCCCATCGCTGGTCCCGTTCCAGGTCCTGTTACACTGCATAAAATAAAAAGAAAGTTCTTTTTAATTTATTACGTATTGGCGAGATTTTAAAACGTTTTCCCTTAAGATATTTTAGTTTAAGTTTTTTATATTATCTAGAATTTTAGTTTGTGGAAAAAGATATATAAGAGCAAGTTTAAGTCACCTGAAGAAGCTTCATTTCGAAGCGAAAGCGCCGCTCGTGCTTTTTGTTCTTGTTTTGTTGTTCTTTTTGGACTTTTTGGGTTATATTTATTTTATTTTATTTTCATATAAAACAACGCCACCATTCGTAATACAATGTAGTTGCTTTTTCAATAAAACAATTTTTTCCGAAACTTGTGTTCTACAATCTCGGATTTATCTATTACATATTAATTTGTAATACTTTCTTTTTTCCATTCCCTATAATACACAATACGCGGATTAAATCTTTATCTTTCAGATTTCACTTAATATGTAATCTGTATTCCATCGGCAAAATATTTTTGTTTTTCCGTTCCTTACCGTCTATTATGTATCATCACAAGCATCTTTGGACTACTTATCATGTACGACAACGTGCATCTTACGCCATTATTTCATATATCGTGTACCACCATGTACATCTTAGATTATGGACATTATCTCCGCCTATCGGCAGTATCTTGACAAGGAAAAAGTATATAAAGAGCAGGTATAAACCACCTGATGAAGCTTCATATCTCGAAGCGAAAGACATTGTCTAGTGTGTCTTGCTCTCTTTCTGTTGAAACTTTATTGCCCTTTTCTTGGTTTTCTTGGATTTCATCTTTAATTTTTTAATACAACCACAAACCTTGTCCTTTCTCTTCTTGGTTCTTTTTCATCTTTTTTGGTCTTTTTGGTCCTTTTTGGTTCGTCTCTTCGTTCTTTTTTGGTTCTTTTCTGGTTTTTTTAATGTCCGGGCCAATTAGTTTATTTGCAAGTAATAATCCAGACAATTATGGTTTTCCAATTCTTTCTATGGATGGATTTCGTATTGCGGAATCTGAATTCGTATACATCCCTGCAGTCAAATCGGAAGTTTCGGGATTTTCACCTTGGATCTTCGATGCCATCAAATTTATATACAATACCGTATTCAAGGACAATTACGAACAATTTTCGATTTTAGAACGTTCGGTTCTTAGATTAGAAAAACACCGCCGTGATGGAACGTATCCTCCATTTACCATAAAAAGTTTTTCCGGTGTTTCAGATACATCTTATCACACGGATAAGTGTATTTCATCTGAACTACGTAATACCTACCTTGCCACAATTGAGGAGGTTACACGCGTTGCCCGAAATGGATTATTGAATCAAATTATTGATTCTAAAAAATACGCATTACAAAAACGACAATATTTATGTTCAAGTATAAATGTTTTATGTTCGTTTAGGGACCGCATTATAGAAAATTTGACTGGTATGAATAAATCTTTAAATATGGTTGATTCGGAGTTACCTCAAATATCTAGAGCATTATGTCATTTGGTATTTATGATGCAAAATCGTCATGCAATGATAGCTTGGTCAAATTTTCAATTATCTCGGGAAAAACAAAAAATTAAAACAGCAGCTGACTCAGTTATGGATATCTCTTCATCATTAACTCCGACAGAAATGTCAGATTCTATTGAACGGCTTGTAAATGTTGTAGAACAGTAACTGATCGTAGTAGACATTGATAAACATAAGTCTTAATACAAGATCATAATTAAATAAAATAAAAATACAAGTTTATTTAAATAAGATCATACAATCAATTCCAATTAAACATGTTCTTTTAGAATATGCTTTGTATTAATGAGAGTTCTTTGATAAGAAGAAGTATCAACTAAAATAACAAGATCCAATCCAATATCAGGAATATTGCTAATCTTTCACATAATTGAAATAACGCGTAAAATAACGTTATTCAAATCAGTGAGGAATTCCCAGAATAAAAGATAATCTATGACAGACATACAAAAGAACAAATGAAAAGTTTTCATAATCATAATCATAATTATAGATGACACTTGCTAAAGTACCTGAATATTAGAAGAACGCTTACAATAGAAGATATCAAGCCACTCACTCAATAAGATATAAATACCTGCCTTCAATTAGAATAATTTTTACTTAAAACTTAAACTGAAATAAAGATCAGTCTCAAAAAGTACACAAACTGTTTCTTTATTTTTTTTTCTATCTTTTTCTTAATAACTATTACCATTATACAACATCATTAATCATTAATAGTGTGAGTATATGGAATTGTAGACTTATTAAGATTTTTTTTTAATAGGTAATTTACTTACGAAGAGACTTAAGTCGTTTACTGGAACGAGTAGCTGTGGATGAAGTATTACAAATTTTTTTGGTTGGAGGCTTATTACGACGAGTTCTTTTAACAGATCGTGTTAAAGAGCCAACATTAGATTTGATTGTGGATTTTTTATCAACCAAATTAGAATTGGTTTCCTCATCAGAAGAGAAATGTTTCATAGCAGCACTTATAGTACCAGATGGTGTAGATTTTAATACTTCAGATGAAGATGGAGAATTGGTAATTGGAGCATTTTTTGGAGGAATATACTTTTTACCAAGATTTTTCCAATAGTTGCGTAGTGTGTTAGGGTCATTAAACTTATCTGCAGATAGCCATTCATCCCACTCACTGCTATAGTTTTTCCAACGTACAAGGTACTCACAGTCTTTTGGAGGGCCACGATGGTTTATAACTGCCTCGATTTCGAAATTTATGATCTCATTACCTTCATCATCCAGTTCGATCACTTCTTCATTAGAGATTAATTTCAGCTCAACAGAAGTGTAGGCACGAGGCATAAGGACACCAGTTCCGTCATGTAAGATATAGGCATTTCCTTTATTTTTACGTACGACTGTATATGATCCTTCATAAGCTGGAGCAAGTTTGTTGTATAATGGTTAAGGTAATAAAATAAAAGGTGGAAACAAAAATAAAGAAACAGTTTGTGTACTTTTTGAGACTGATCTTTATTTCAGTTTAAGTTTTAAGTAAAAATTATTCTAATTGAAGGCAGGTATTTATATCTTATTGAGTGAGTGGCTTGATATCTTCTATTGTAAGCGTTCTTCTAATATTCAGGTACTTTAGCAAGTGTCATCTATAATTATGATTATGATTATGAAAACTTTTCATTTGTTCTTTTGTATGTCTGTCATAGATTATCTTTTATTCTGGGAATTCCTCACTGATTTGAATAACGTTATTTTACGCGTTATTTCAATTATGTGAAAGATTAGCAATATTCCTGATATTGGATTGGATCTTGTTATTTTAGTTGATACTTCTTCTTATCAAAGAACTCTCATTAATACAAAGCATATTCTAAAAGAACATGTTTAATTGGAATTGATTGTATGATCTTATTTAAATAAACTTGTATTTTTATTTTATTTAATTATGATCTTGTATTAAGACTTATGTTTATCAATGTCTACTACGATCAGTTACTGTTCTACAACAAATGATACTTGATCGCTATGTAATAACTATCTTTGGAGTATAACACTTTCCTTTTTTGACTTTCTTATCCATTTTACTCTTTAGTTATTTCTAAATAAACATCATTCAAATCAAATCTATTTTATTATTTTTATTTTACTTTATTCGAAGCAATTTAATCTACTTAGCAAGGTCTGGTGGTCATTTAGCACATGCAATTCATACACAAATCTTTGTTTTCCTGTCAAGAATCTTTTAGATCAAGCCTATTTAACACTACACAAATCTAACAAACTCCAATCTCAATGATAATAAGAATGATGATGATACCAACAATTTTATTTTAAGTTAATCAACCTAATTCAACTTCATAAAATGAATTTAAGATATTAACTCAAAAACATACAAAAACAACTCAAAAGATAAAATCCTCACAAAACAAAAAACTATAAATAGCCATCCTTTCTTTTATTTTTTATTGATTTCACTTCTTGAAAACTTTTCTTTTCTCGTTTGTTTCATTATATTTTTATAAAATGAGTATCTTTGAATCGAATGCTATATTTTTTATTTAAAATCAAGAACAAGTCTCTTGAAGCATATACTTTATTGTAATCCTTTTTACCTATGTTCTGTACTGCTACTCCTTAAGCAAGTTTGATCTACTTATCAAAATTTGGTGGTCACTTATTACAAGCGAACGTATACTCAATATATTACTATTTTTGGAACCAGACACTATTAAAGCCTTCTATATCAAAACATCTTACAATCAATCATATTTAACATCACAAGCACCTAGAAGCGAAGAATACATCAAGCAATCAAGATTTGGAAAAATCCTACTGAGCTGTGATGACGTCCCAGCTCCAGCAAACATTAGTGATGGTTATATCTTGTGAGTTTATTCATTTTTTGAACTTTATTCTTTTTTGAATTTTATTTTTGAGTTTGTTTTCTATTTGAAAAAGTTTTTTTTTTTTTTTTTTTTTTTTTTTTTTTCAAGCTTTATAATTTTTTATTTAGTATAAAAAGGACACCCTTTTTATCTCTATTACCTCACTTCTCTTTGTCATATTTTTATACAAATATCCACTAAATCAAATTATTTTATTTCTGAATCTTTTGTCATTATCTTTAAATACAAGCAAGGCAAATCCCTTGAAGCCAGTTTATTTCTTTGCAAATACTTTACAAGATCCGGTAATTGCTTACAACCAGCAATTTATTGAGCTTTCAGCAAAAAGCTTTGTTTAATACAACAGATAGTCATGCCTGCTAGAGGCACTATCTAATTTGTCCAATGCTATTTTAAAACCTAGTCAATAAAATTATTAAGTGCCACTTGTTTTCATTTTTTTTTCATTTAATCTAATCTAGTACACTATTTCCAGAAATTAAAGTCGCGTTTTTACAAATTTTATAATACAATATATACAAAAAAGCGACAAGTAAACGCGACATCTATTCCTGGAAACAGTGTATAGTTTGCATTTTTGATCAAGTACATAAAAATGTTCAACTATTTAAGCTTATTTTTTAAATACATGCAAATGATTATGATGACAGTAAACAAGTACTTGTATGAATACAATATCCTTTAATAAACCATCAAGAGTCAATGAAATATAAACGTGATGGTTTTTATAGCACCTGCAAAACTTTTAATATTTGATATATAAAAATAGAATGACCATTCATGTAAGATAAAGCTGATAACAGTAACTTTGATAACAATCTTGTGGCGGGAAAGATACAAAACTATTAATGAAAGTTAAATAAGTGTAATCAAATAATAAAGTATTCTGAACGATGTACCTGCTACAAAGTTACTTTAAAGAAATTGAATAATTTGCAGTAGAACATGGTAGCTCTGCATCCTCTTTCTATATTTTTAGATAAAATGATGGTAATTGGTTGATTAGTCAATCAAGTTTACCAAGTGACAGTGAAGCAATCAAAATTCAGGTGAAAGAAGCATAAATCAAACATTAAAATAATAAGAATGATTTTAACGTAAACATGTTTAATGTCCATTTTATTTTATTTTTTTAAGTGTTTCCATTTTTGTTTATAATTCATTTCATTGATCCAACTTGATTTTACCCTTTTGTTTGTGGTATCGTCTATTTTTCATTGTTAGGATGTCTTCTTTTTGTTTCGGGATTCATAATAAACCAAGAAGTCTCGTTTGTCATTCATGGTCAAGTTTGTTTTTCGAAGTTTTGACAAGTGACCGAGAGAAGCCAGTATGTCAGAGTCTAATTCACCTTTTGCCAACATTCTCACATTCAAACCGTTGTGAAACTAGAGTGTTGCTGTCAATATAAATCATTTTTGTTTTGGATGTTTACCTGTGAGCATAATTTAAAGAAATGAATCCACTGATTTCCAATAGTAAAAGTAGGTGGCATGCTACCATATTCATACCTATTCTGTCATAAGTATCAAATAAAATTATAATAAGCTTTGATCCTACTTGAAAGATAATAAATGAAATCTATTCAAATCGACATCATCAAACGACAAAGGAACAAACTTTAATAAAGCTCTTCCATTGGTCGTTGTACCTTCTGGGAAAATAACAATAGGACCCCAACCTTGTTCTTTAGCTTTCAATGATAACTCTTTGATGTCATATACAGTGGATGTGGGTGTTGCTGGAGGGATCTGATTGACGGATCGAATGGCTTGCCACAATGAAATTTTCTTTACTTGAGTTGTATTTGAATAAACCTGTGTAAAGACAGGATTAAACCTAATACAGGATAAGTAGATAGTCATACATTGCGTCTTATTTTACTTGTAAGCAAGATAAAGTATATCAACATAAGATGTCCAGTTGGATATAATAATATCTCCATCTTTTACTGAACCACTTTTAATATTACCTCGACTATTCATCATCATCAGCTACTTTTCTTTTCCTTTTGTTCGATTTACCTTTTACGAATAGAAACAGTTTCTGTTTTAATATGAAAGAAGCCCATAAAAAACAGAATAGATCGAGTCAAGATGGTAGAGAATAGTGTTTGCCAAGCTCTTTTAAGTGGTTTTATGGGTGTCTATGATGAATGTAAATAACGCGCACATGTAGAAAGGTAGGTCTATTTACTAAAAGACTGCCTAAAATAGAAACAAAAAGAACATAACATAAACTGAGTAATAAGATGACTGGAAGCTTAATCAGCCCTTGAACAGAACCAGCGATGGTATGAACAATGTTTGATAGTGTCACCAGAAAACTAGAGTCAGTTCGAGGTGGCTATGATTGCGTGAATGTGTGTGATGTCAAAGAAGTGTTCTTGTTTCATATATTGTATATTTACCACAGGAGGAAGAAAAGGTTGAATACCAGTACCCGCGTCCTATGCATACAGTTTTAATACAAGATCATTCAACCTTCTTCTTCTTCTCACCCTCCATCGTGAATATTTCTCCATTATGAAACAAGCAAGAAAAAAGCGTGAAAGGTGTATGTGTGACCTACAAAAAATTCCCCTGGTCACACTTTTTTTTTTTTTTTTTTTTTTCCTCTTCGTTCTTTTTCAAAAAAAAAAAATGTCATTAAGAACACTCAAATCAACAAAAGAAATACTTCAACAATTAAAGAGTGGATCTGGTGCAGCACAATTACCTTCTAATATTTCTAAAATTGCTTTGACTTTTGCATTAAAAGGAAAAAATGAAAGTGCTTCAGCAAGGTTCATTTGTTTTTTTGTTTTTTTTTTTTTTTTTTTGTTTTTTTCTAATAGAATCAATTAGACACTTTTTGAATGAAAATCTTCCTCGTATTCAATACAATAATCCACAAGTAGAATATGAAGTGAATAAAGTAGCTGATGCTAATATCAAACCAACAGTCACCCTTCACTTTCGTAAGTTAAATGGATAAAAGAAAACAATGAATAACGTTTATAAAGGCAACGGAGCAAGCAAAACATTGGACATTGCTCGTGTGAAATCAAGTACGATTTGTGACCAAATCTTTGCAAACTAGGAAAGTAAAGAATAAATAGACCTTTTTTTTTTATTGACCCAATATGAATTCGATTAATCCAATGGACTTCTTTGTGATTGAATTTGATTTAATAAAATAACCAATCAAGTTATCTTGATTTAACAAATAACTCGTAATAAATCCAATATATTCTTTCACATAACTTTTACTGTATTCAATCATTTCTTGAATATATAAAATGACATCACACAATAAGGAATGCTTGTCGATACCGCATGACCTTAACGGCCTTACGATACAAATAGGTCGATTGTAACTTGAGATGAAGGTGAATGACATCCAATCATAACTTATACTTTCTTCAAGACTAAAATCATATTGATTAGACCAACGTAAACAGACTGGATGATCAAGTGCTCGTTGATGAAGTACAGCAGACAGATGACCACAGAGGATTTGTACATCGTCATGATAGATAAAGGTCATGATAGGTCTACCGATGAGTTCATACATCGGTTGTTTAAAATGACTATTGTTGTGTACTTGTTCAATCGTTCCATAACAATTAAGACCTATAATAGATGGCATCATCAACTGTTGCTGTTCTTCTTGTTCCATCATCGGTTTCAGTAACCAATAACTCAAACGGTCTTCTTGATGAATACAGCATTGAAATGTGATTAGATGACCGTCTGAATGCTTTAGTGTACACTCTGGAATGAGAGATAGTTTGGATGAGAGTTGAATAAATTGTGTGATAGGTTGATCGACTACATCTGGCATTGAATATCCTGATAAATCAAGTAGTTCATCTGTTGCTGTAATAATACATTGTGTTGAATGATTTGTAATAAATAAACAAGAGGACCAAAGTGGGCAATTTGAATAAAACATTTTTTTTTTAAAAAAAAAAAAAAAAAAAAAAGAGAGAAAAAGAAGATGATAAATAGGCGCGTGATTTTATTTTATATATATTTTCTCTCTTACTTTTTTTTTTTTTCTTTTTTTTTTTTTTTTCACATGAAAACAAAAAGGTGAAACTGTTATTGTTTATTATTTATATTATCCCTCTCTTTCTTTCTCCTTCAAGCTACAGATTCAGTTTGTTTGAATCATGAATTATCATCTTTTGATGATGGCAAATAAAGTAGGATTTGATATGTTTGAAATCATTTTATAGTCTTTTAATCATAAAGTAATTAATCACTATATTATCCATGACAACCATTGTATCCTTTGACCAATGACAAGGTAATTCCTGGATATGATTCATATCCCAATTATTTGAAGCATAAAATATATCCCTTCTTATTACTCTACCCATTTTAGATATTTGATCACCTTAACCTTTCAACACATCCAATATACTCTCCTATATTTCTCTTTCACATTCAATACTTGTTTTATATCTGATATATTGATTATATAAATTGAATCATATCTTTCACTGTCTTTATTTGAATAGTGTATTCGTGTTAATTAAAAAGTAGAATATCAATAAAAATAATAATAACAATAACAATAATAAAAATAAAAGCGGATATCAAATACAACACAATCGGTCAATTTATCCAATGTATAAATACTGTCTTTCATTTGTTCAATACTGTTTTCATTTTAATAACTCAACCAAGAAATACATCTATTCTTTAATAACTTATTTTAGAAAGCACAAAGTAGCAAGTCACACGTTTTCATTTAAAATTTCTGTTAGAACCAAAATAACCCTAAAGAATAAAAAAAAAAAAAAAAAAAAAATAAGAAAAATTCCTTAGAAAAGCATATAAAAGAGAAGGATGCCGCCTGTTTCTTTTTTCTATAAAATGCTCTTTCTACAAACTGCTATTCTCACATTATTTTCAAGTTCCGTCTTGGCCATGTTTGCTGGACAAAATGACCCACGCATTGAAAAATGGAATCGTATGAAGATTGCTCTTCCTGATGGTATCTTGCCTGAGCAAGAAGAATCTTTGGCTCCAGCAAAGATCATCCATCGTCCTACTTATAGACAACGTATTCAGAAAGAACAACCGGGTTATAAACATCTTGGATTACCTCGTGTCTTGAACCAGGTAGCACCTTTGCCTCCTTCATTTGTCCAATCTGCTATTAATCAAAAACAAGGTAAGTTAGATGGAGAATGGGCGAAATAGAAATGAACGAAATCTATAGCTTCTCAATCTGTATCATGGCAAGCGGCTCCTACAGCAAAACCCTATTATAAATTCGTTGCTTTAGATGAAAAAGTGCCTGTGATGAACAAGTCGATTAAAGAAAAACAAGTAGTGGGTCTTGATAGTCAAGGAAACATGCAAATTGTGGACGTACCTGAATATCATCGTAATTAAATTATTCATAATAAATCATTGGTATTTGGACTTTTCTGGTTTTAAAAAGAATTTAGAATAACAACTACAACAACAAAAAAAAAAAAAAAAAAAAAAAAAAAAAAAAACATTGTGTTGTCCTACTCAAAAGAATGGGCTTTTTATCGTTACAAATACACTTTTTCATTTGATGAAAACAAACTACAATCAGTGGGTTGCTTGGTATGAACTTTCAGTAAAGCCTTATATAATGACACCTCACTCTCAACCTACAAGGTGTGGCTATGCTACCTTGAAAAGACCACCTAAACCTTTTGAGATGATGGTTGTTGGAAATCAAGGTAATTCCACCGAGTTCAGGTCTTTGTTTTATTCATTAACAAAAGAAAGAGTTTAAGCCTGAAAGAACGTTTCATCCTAGAAAAAGGCCAAGAGTAGAAGAAAGTGAACAAAAGAAGAATAGCTCCATTCAGAATATGATGGTAAGACTTGCAAAAAAGAAAAGAAAAGTTCACTGAAAAATGTCCTTTAAAGAAAAACAGTGACAAAATACTATCAGAAAGCAGTACTGCAGTAAGAAGAAAGAGAGGGTCTCTTTTAAATAAATCTGATTTGATTATAGGACAACACGCTTTGCAGTCCAGAGACAGTATACTATGACGCTTCAGAATGTTTTGATAGCAGTGATGACATGTTACTTGACACACTCCAAAGCGTGTTTGGTATATCTGAATGGATACCCAATCAATATGAATCCATCACATCAGCCTTAGCCAACCAAGACATCTTGATCATCTTACCTTCGGGACAACCAAGACATCTATGCTATCAGTTACCCGCCCTACTACAGCCTAGTCTGACGCTGGTCATGATGCCTCGATTAGTCTATGTGGAGCACAGCTCAATACCTACCCTTTTTTTCTTGGATCAATCGAGTGACATGGCCCAGACTGTTTCCGCAAGAGATCTGTCGAGCAAGACAGAGAAAGACATTCGATTGATCTACATGACCTATTCTCACTTTTTGCAGCACCGATCCGTTTTCCAAAGCATCCGGCATCGCGTCGGTCGTCTTGTGCTGGACGATGCGCACTGTCTTTCCCAGTGGCATCCTTTAGGCCATCCACGTTATGTGAAAGCGGTAGAACACTTGAAGGAGGATTTCCCAAAGACACCCATCACTGCACTGACAGCGATAGCGAACGAACGGGTTCAGATGGATCTTGTTTCTTTTTTAGGCATTCATAAAATATATAAAAAAAGCATCTTGTTTTAAACCTCTTTATCGTTTTCTATTTCTATACACTGCATATAGCACAATACCCAACACAGCCCAGCAGAGCCACTGGCCCACACGAAAAACATCGTAGGCGCCATACAGCACATTAAAAAATTGGCTTCCCAACGCAGGCGCAAATAGCATCCACCCCCAATTTTTCGCAAACGCTCCCGTACCGAATCCAGTCACAATCGAGGGTGAGACGCCAAAGCCGATGCCGTATGTGATGGAGATCAAGAGAGTAGAACCAGTGGGGGGTAATTGATGGGCTTGTGGCAGAGCCAAAAGAGCCAAGCAAAAAATCCAGAGGGGATCAAGGCCCCATCGGTGCCACATCAGATCGGTCAGGGCGCCAAAGAAGGCCCGAGAGAGACAGTTGCCAAGACTAAAGAGGGTGATCTGATGGTTGCGTTCGTGTTGTGATGATGAAGACGTTGCCATCAAGATGTGACCAAGATTGGCCAGATACATGTAACCCATGCCCAGGATCACAAATAAGGCACAGAACAGGGCGGTGCCTGTGGGATGCAATAAAAAGGCAAGCCCTGATCTCTGTTCTTCTTTTCTGGTGGTCACTGGAGGATGACCAAGGGGATCCTGGATAGGTTCTAGGAACAGAAAGGAGCCTGAAAGGATCACAAGAGAAGTGCAGGCGGCTAAGAATAAAAGAAATCGATAGGTAGCTCCTATCTGATGCATGTCTGTTTTGAAAAAGAAATCGTTGATTTGTGAAAAGACAAGGCCAGAGATGCCAATGGAAGCCGTGGTGAGTCCCATGGAAAGTCCTCGGTATTGTTTAAAATGATGAGACTAAGATAAAAATGAATCAGTCTCTCTTTCGAGTCTTCCATCTATTTACTTGAGAATCTAATGCGCAAAGAAAAGATGCTGCACCGGCAATACCCGTACAGCCAAGATAGAATGTGATGAGCATGAAATGTTGAGGTAAATATCCAGCATAGGTCTGAGCTATTAAAAAGAAACCAGAAAAAATAATAGCAGATGCTATTCGTAAAGTGGTCTTGGTACCAAAATAAGTCATGGCCCAAGAACAAAGTGGACCTGAAAATGATACACCCACAAAGCAAGCGGTATTGACAATACTGTGTTCTAGACTAGACCACTGAAACCGGTCTTGAAGAAAGGTGCTATAGATTGGATAAACATATTGTGGCCCTGATACATTGGCTACTAAAAGTGCAGAAAGAAAAGAAAGAAATAAACCTGGTCGATGACGAAACATTCAAGGATCGACACAAAATAATAAAAGTGAAAAAAAAAACAGTAAAAAGAGCTGGTTTTTTTTTTTTCTTTTTTCTTTTTTTTTTTTTCTGTATAAAGTATCACAACACGTGGAGTTGATTTCAATCAAAACACACACACTAATTCATGCATTGACTTTTTATTGACCCTTAAGAACTCTCTTGACAATCTTTTGTTCTTCAATCAAGAAAGCACGCACAATACGGTTTCTAACACAGTGAGCACAACGAGATCCACCATAGGCACGGCTGACGGTCTTCTTGGTCTTGGAGACCGTGGCGAATTCACGAGGACGAAGAGCCTTGATCTACATTCAACCAGTGAGTTTCCTACACTTTCTGTCTCATCTACAACTTACACCAGCCAGAGCTTCACCACAGTCACCACAACGAGGAGCCTTCACGGGCTTCTTTTGGTAGTGGTAAACAAGATTGCCACCTATAAAAAATTGCTTAACCCTCATTCTCCTTTATCCATCTCTCTCTCTCTCTCCTTACCAGGGGTCTTTACGGCCTTGACACGGTTAGAACGAGTGTTGTAAGAACATCGACGACGGTATGTGAGTCTCTGAGCCATTCTACAGACATTTCAAAAATACTTTTAGTATCTACTCTTCATCTTTATTCATCCATCCATTGATTCATCCATCTCTTTTATTCCAATCCATCTACTTTACCTTGTCTTATCTACGGTCGATTGAAGAGAAGGGGTTGTGGGTATGTAGGGTTGTGATGTTCATGAAGGCAGTGAGCTGTATGCTGTTTTCGTGGGTCCGATCTGAGATTAAAAACTAGGTAAACAAACAGTTTATTGATAATGATCCATTGTCAAATTTGAGTCCTTTTTTGCTTTTGCAAACCCAAGTCTTGTATTTTCTAAATCAAATATCTATAAAAGATGGTTAAGTGAAAGGAAGAAAAAACAGCTTGTTATTACAGTGTAATAGTTTTTTAAAAAGACATCTCCTAGAATCCATTGATCTGCACGGCCATGGCTAGATAGACCAGATAGACAGAGATCAATGAATGTCTCATGAGGAAAGAGAATATAATCATTGGATGAAATGGAAAGAGAATGATTATGTACTTCAAGTATAATGTCCGATAGCTTTCCTTTCAATCCACATGGAATATAATAAGTTCCATTTAAAAAAGTGATGGATGAATGTAAGCTACGATGAATGGCCTGAATATCGCTCTGTGGGAGAATCATCAAAGTACTGCCTACTTTAAGCTAAGTTTCTTTTTCCTCCCTTTTTTTCTCATCTTCAGTTCATACACTACCTGTATCTATCATTAAATGGCGAGACATATTGAGTGGAGTAGCACCAAGATATGCTTCTTTCATCTGGACCACAAAATACTTGCTGCTCTCCAGCATGGGTGCATAGCCAATCGATCCTTCAAAGTGATTCGGATCAATACCACCAAAATCAATTTCACCACCAAACGGCTGAAGATACATGCCAAAGATACGTTGACGAATTCTCATTTGCTCGTACAAGGACTGTAGGAACGGGGGACTTCCTGAACGACCGCTGTCTTGACCTAGACCGAGAATTCCATCGATAGGTAACGAATTAAACACGTCAGAAAGCTCGTAGGCGCTTGCTACGGGGTAGTTTCTGAGAGTCATATTGGCTACCATGACCGTGTCCTGACCACGGTAGGCAGCGATGGCTCCCGTACCATACCTGAATCGGACAGATTCTTTACTCTCCCAGTAAGTTTTCGATAACCGGGTATTGTACTGCTGGCCCCTTTTACATGATAGGCAGTGATTGGAAACTACCCAAAATTCGGAACTTCCGGTATCAAATACGACATGAAAAGTCTGAGGTGGTTCACCAACAGCGACCTCTCCATAGTATCCTAAATCACACAGGCAGTAAGCTATCCTCTGACCATTCTCTCTCTCTCTCTCTCTCTCTGGTTTGTACTTACCACTTCCGTGAAGGTATCCTGTTTGTTTTAGTCTTTTAATTGGAAAATCTTGACGTTTTTGAAGGGAAGAGCGTGTTTTTAATTTTATCTTTCTAATGCTGTTTTTTGTTGGTAAATAGGCGATCACTGGTACGATCATTACCAATAACAGTAATATGAATTTCATTTCAACGAGAAGAAAATTGAAAAAAAAAGAAAAGAATAAGGAGAAAAGAGGATATTTGTTTAAAAAGTATCCATATATTTATTCTTTTTATTATTAGGCTTTACTGGTAACGAAAAGTACCGTAGAACAAACAATAATTATAATAAGGCGGTTTGTTATAAAACAAAGGGACGATAGCATCCGTTTGATTTCATTAAAAGAGATCCAAGGAAGCATTGCTTTTAAAATATTAGAAATAAATGGTATATGCTGATCATTGGTATCAAACAAACGGACGGCTACCTATCGTATCTTACCTTGATCCATGCTCTTTATCCACTGTATATCCAAAGAATATAGATATCTTTTTTAAAATCTAAATTGTTGTGTACGCAATACAATCTACTTTTATGCAAAAAAAGGTCATTAAGAAAGGAGTGGACGGGATTGAGCCTGATTACTTTTTATAGAATTCCTTGAAGGTAAAATGGTGCGAGTTACATAAGATGAGAGCTAATGATTCATACTAATGCATGTAAAAAAAAGCTCACTTGCTGCTTTCAATTCTCTTTGCTCTTTCTCCTCTTTTGGCAACCAGCACATCGGAGCTTCCCCACTGCAAAATATCCCAATTGTATGTATCTATCATGGAGTCATAATATTCCTCCATTCCTTTTATTAAAAAACTACCTTCCATATTTTATTTGGTTTTCAAAGATTATCTTGCCTTCTTCAACAATCTATTTGATAAATATTGAAATTTTTAATTTACAGCTTTTTAAGAAATCGTCTACTCTTAACGACTATTCAAATAGAACATTTGGCTTTCTTGTAACAAGAGTCTGTGTGTATAGTATAGCTTATGTTTTCGTTCCCTTGATTTCTACCTTCTTTTGCAAGTGATTTTTTTTTTTGCAGCCCTGGTTTGTTAATAAAGAAAAATTAAATAAAGGCTAATAACATTGAACCCCTGAATATGTCTGCATTTATTTTTTTGCGTCAAATATCTGTTTTTTATTTTATTAGCTCACAAGCGTCATTCATATTCAATTGATTACTCTCTGGTTTATCGGATGAGTCAATAATTTCCAAATTCTTCATATATTTCTTCTGCTGTAATTTCAAAGGGTAAGTTTCTAATAGTGCTTTTTTAACAATGAGTTAAAGTAAGCAAAAAGTATCATTTCATAAATAGAATTCTATTTACTTCAAGTGGCCATCGGACCTATGCAAAATTGTTTTCAGTAAACAATAAAAAAAGGAACACAGGGTTAGTCTATTGTTTGAATCTATTCTTGTTCCAAAAGGACCAAAATGTTTCCAGGTACCTGCTTTTCTTTGTGAAAATTGGTACTCGCACAGCCACTGTTTTCAATATCAGAATGTTCAATGCAATAAAAGTGAGGCTGAAGGTTCACTTGAACCGTCTTGCAATCTGATTTAAAACCTACTCGCTAGCACAAAAATCTTATTATATTATTATTATTCATGTCTGTATTAACACATATTTTGATATCTTTTGAACATGCGCTGAAATAAGCAAATGAAAAAAAAAAAAAAAAAAAAAAAAAAAAAACTTTCGTGTTACATTTGAAGTTACACAAAAAGTGAATAGTAATGCATTTTGGGTATAATGTTTTGATTTCCTAAAAAAAAAAGAATTTAAGCAAAATCATTTTAAAAGGATTTTATCTCATAAAATGATTATACCTAGAGAACATGTTATTCATTCAACAAATCCCTATGTACGTAAATGGTGCGGATGCATTCATTTACGAATAGGGGCATTATTATCTTGTTTAATATGGGCTGGATTCTCTTTATATTTTGCCGTTTTGTCATTTCAAGCCAAAAGCCGTAAGTTGAGAATAAAGCAATAAGGGATGGTATAGATAAATCCTTTTTTTATTTTTTTATTTTTGCTGTTAGCATTTTATTCATATACAGATGCACCCACTGCACTCTACATCTTTGGAACAATCAACCTTGTTTTATTCGGTGTTTGTTTAGGAACATTGCTCTGTCTTCTCTTTGTATGTGTCTTTCCTTTTATGTTACCTCCTAATCATATGCTTTTTAGAGATCACAGAAAGGAGTTCGAACTGCTTCCTTTGCTATAAGTATTACCGTTTTTGTCTTGGTTGCTGATATAGTTGCCAATACAATCCTGTTTATCGCTAAAAAAGATTCTTATGTCCAATGGTGCATTAATATAGCTTCCACTTCACTAAATCGAGACATTCTCGATCAACAACAGCAACGGCAATTCAGTTTTAACCAACAAGACTTTTATAACTGTAATCGTACTTGGGAAGACGAGTTGAAATTCACTATTTTGTGCACAATATTAATCATAGCACTTTATGTAAAAAAAGAAAGAAAAAAAAAGTAACTTGTATCAGAAATCAACTCACACTTTACGTAAATTAGACTTATTGGGCCTTTTGCTTATTTTCATATGCAGTCAAGCTTAGAATTAATATTAAGACGGCCATGGTTAACTATTATCAGCAAGGTATGATGCCTCAACCCATAATGGTGCCTACGATGAATGGTGGGGACATCATTCTTTAAACATATTTTTGATGTAAGCAAAGGGAGAAAATGAATGCTTTTTGTACTGAATGCTTCTATTTACCAAGCATATATAACAGTCTACTTACAGAAATGTAATTGCTATTTCCCTACTATGCAAGCAGCTAATGTTGAAAGCATATTGCTTTTCTTAATAATAAACTTGAAAAGAAAAAAAATTTAGAATGATATTAACACATGTGAGCCAGTATCATACATGATATTGTGGACCCTTTATGTTTAGTATGGTTTTCGCCTCCATGCTGCTGCTATTTATAAAAAATCGCTTTATACACAGTTAGCTAAGTATTGCTTTACAAATAGTAATCCAGGGAAATGCTGAATTACCATCCAAAAATTCATTACTTGTGCTGTACATCAAAATTATATAGCTTCACTGGCTAAGGCAATAGGTCAACTAGCTTGCAAATTTAACATATCTTGCACCGGGAAGCAGGTGCTTGCAGTACAGACTTAGTCTCTTTCTCCTTGCTATTTTATTATTTTATATATAGAATAAATTTTGGTATATAGTATGTACAATGTCTATTCTTCTTCTAGCTTTAATTGCGACTTTTCCCACTCTGGATCTTCAAGCAAATTTTTAAAAGTCTCAGTTTTTTCCAAAATCAATGACCAGACATTCAATAACCGATCTGTTTCATCCACATGCTGTGCCACTTGACTTTGTACTTGAAGAGCATTTTGAAAATCACCAATCATCAGCTCCACAGCACGATTCACTAGTTGAAGTTTTTCAAATTCCTTTCTCAAATGCGCGTTGTACTCGTCTGAATTTTCAGGATTGTCCACAGGAGGTTCATGCTGAACATTGCGTTGAAAAAACGTCGAACGACGATTTGTTTTTAGGAGAATGCTCTGACGATGAGGAGCAGTGGGTGGCGTTGTAGGTGGGTTTTCGTTAGCATCTGCCATGACTGAAATAAAAAAAATAAATAAATACAAAAGCACTCTTAGAACGGTCACGAAATTTTACTTTTTAAAAAGACTCAGCTCAGACTCATCACTAGTACAAGAATACCTCTAACAAGTGTTAAACTGAACATTTTTTATATCCATATATTGTATTTTCTTATGATTCTTAAAGGTAAGCTTTTTTTACGAGGCATTGAACTTGGTAGGAAAACACTGAAGAAAGGTAATAATACATTAACGCAACATTTATATCTCATATACAAATGATTCCATTTGAATAATAAAATAACATGGCGAATGATGGAAAATTTAGAATAAATCCTTAATTTAGTTATTTGCCTAACCCTGCGTCAAGTTTGATGCTTATTGATCCAGTAGGAAATGCACATCTTTATTGTGTATTCTTGCTTTTAGCATAGTCAGGTTACACCAACTTTTAAATTAGCTGTACGAATCAAGCTACTCCAGTTTTTTTCAGTCAAAATATAAATCGTCAAATTAGACATAAGCCAAGTTGGAAGTAGACTTCGGTAAAGTATTACATTTATAAAAATGGTAAAGCATCGCATGAAAAATGTCTCATCAAATGTACATGTTATCCTTTTCCTTTAGGGTCTAGAACAAAACCCTTTGGATTAAATTATTCCAAAGGGTTTCCTCTATATCTCAATTTGAGCTCTTTTTCTTAAAACTCCAACCAATTATTGCATTAAATAACTTGGTCTATTTTGCCACATAGACTTATTGAAGCCTTTCTTCAAGCTGTACAGTCAAATCACACGCGCATGTTAGGACCCTATTCGTTCTCTTAAAGCCGCGCTGTTCCTTTATTGTCTTGACGCGATTCACGGCAATGTCAAAGGATATGGTATGGTTTGATCAATTCTTGTTTTACACATAAAATAAAATTCCTTATCATTCATGATTTTTATTTTATTTTACTTTAATATATTTCGCAACCAATAATGAATCATTTCAATAAAAAGGAGCGCGTCCGCTTTAATATATTGCCTATCACAACCAAATAATGAAATTAAACCAATTCTATTCCCCCTTTCTCCCCTTTGGTTGTTCACCGGATTTCCAAGTTTTTCATTAGTAGCTCACCAAGATCCCTTCTTTTATTTTTATTTTTCCTTTTCTCGCAAATCCGATTTTAACCGATGTTTATTTAGTTGTTATATTCCTGGGTTATATCAAAGTGCTATACATTATTGATTTGTTAAGAATAAAGAGAATAAGGTATATTACCGAAAGAAAAACCGACTTGTGTAAATGAAGAAACACCAATGATAGGGTTTACTTGCGCATACACTAATAAAACATGTACATCAATTCTGGGTTGGTTCAAGTTGTAATTAATAATGGCTTCAAACATTATAGTGTATAAAGTAGGAGAAAGGAGATCACAGTTTACTGCATAATAAAATTAAACACCTTTAAAAAGTGGTCTAATTTCTTTGTTTCTTTCTCTCTCTTTTTTTATTTTGCTCCTTCATATAGTAGACACTTTGCCATGAAAGATTTACTAAAGAAAATGGATACAATCGAGTTACAAGAAGACTTTGATTTGATCCAAACCAGATCAAGTAGTCAAACATGCGTCGATAATGCCAATAAAGAAGAAAAAAAGATTACTCGGACCATTGATAGACATATGATGCCATTGTTTTGTCTTTTTTATTTCATGGATTATTTAGATCGTGCTAATATTGGAAACGCAACGTAAAGAATTTAATTGCAAAAGAAAAAAAAAAGATATTGACACATTCGTCATAGTTTAGCTGGTATTCAGGATGATTTACATGTAAAGGGAGGAAGTGAGGAAAGGGCGATACATAAAATAGGATTTTTTTAATGTTTAATATTACTAGTTAACACCTAAACAATTAAGTATGGCTATATCAGGATTTTATATCACTTATGTAAATACAAAAGGATTACCATCTGCTTTTATCCGCTAAACTTGGACTTGTTTTAGATTGTATTTGAGGTGCCTTCCAATGTCGTTTTAAAACGTGTGAATGCTGTTAAATGGCTATCGCTTATCATGCTTATTTGGGGAATAATGACTCTAGCCATGGCATTTGCAAAAGACTTTGCAAGCTTATTTGCTTTACGTTTGCTACTTGGGTAAAATATGTCTTGGAGCAAAGATCACATGTGCCATTTCTCATCCTTGCTATATAGAGCGGCTGAAAGTGGATATATTCCCGGTATTCTTTATTTGATGTCTAAAGCTTATAAGCCAAGGCAACTCACGACACGCGTCGCCATGTTACTATGCATGTCCTCCTTATCGGGTGTTGTCTCTGGTCCGATTGCCTATGCCACCTCTTTCCTTGATGGAAACCTAGGCCTAAATGGCTGGCAGTACCTATTCATTCTCGAAGGCGCGCCCACTATCTGTCTAAGTGTCCTTTCTTACTTTTGCTTATTTGATGATATCAAGAATGTCTCTTGGCTGACTAGTGAACAAAAGGAAATTCATAAATTATATATGCAAACAGAAGAGAATAATGCACATGTGAACACAAAGACGATTGTCAAAGCCTGTCTTAATTGGAAAACGGCTCTATTCTCAACCACTTATGCCTTGAGTGCCATTATTTTTACAAGTTATCAAGTGTTTACACCAATTATCATTGATGGTACTATTGGTTTTAGATAAGAAAGGATCGACATCTTATTTTATTGTATTAGGTTTTGGTTTTCCTGTATTGACCTCACAGCTTTTATCTGCACCACCTAATGTATTGCAACTCATGTCTATTCTTTTGGGAGGCTATTTGTCAGATCATTACAAGAATAAAAGAGGGTTTGTTATCACCATCGGATTTTCCATAGCAGCCCTTGGGTTCTTATTACTTGGTCTTCTTGAGAATCGATGGGGTAAACAAAAACGGCAGTTTTTTTTTTTTTTTTTTTTTAACTCAACTTTTTTTGCAGCTAAATATGGTTCACTTTTTATTATCCCTTTAGGCATTGGGTTACAAAGTAGGCTAAAGAGAGGACGCTATGTATTTATCTAAATTTTTATGATAGACGCAGCCAATGTGAGTTGGTCTTCTATTAATTTCCCTATTCTGGAAATACGAGCAGTAGCTGTAGCGACAGTGGTGATGATTGGAAATACAGGTGGCGTGATAGCCTCTTATTTATATCCTTTAAATGATGGACCTCATTATTGTAAGTTAGTTGTACTTAAATTAAAAGAGAATTAAAATCATAGGTCGATAGATTTTGGCAATTCTTTCAATTTAACTTGTGGCCTGCTAGGAGCTGCTGTTTCTTTATTAACAAGTTATTTACTCTATAGACAGAATTGTAAGTTGGATTCACAACATTCGGTAGAATACGGAAATGGAGAAAAGGTAAAGACCTGTTTGTATAAAACAAAGCTAACATGTAGTGTTTTTAGACAAGGACACAATTTAGATATTATTATTAAGAAAAAAAATATTTGTAGTTTTTTAATATTCGTCTTTTTAATAAAAAAAAAAAAACAAAAACGCTTTTAACATTTTTTTGTATACACACATATTTTTATATTTCTAGATATATTCTTCATCATCATCAGAAATGAATTCATCAGATTCATAGTTGAGTTGTTCAAAGTTAACACGATATCTAAGGATACCACCGATACCACCAAAACCTCTAACAAATTGAGCACCTTCTTGAGATCGGTCTGTGATAATTTCCAAATTAGCACCAAATTCCTTGTATTTGTGAGTAAACCATTCCAAGAGAGGCATGCATTCAATAACTTCCATTTCTGAGTTGGTAGTAGCATCAGCACTGGTGTCTACCATGAAGCTCTTTTGCTTTTCTTCTTCGGCATTAGGATAAACCACAACTTCTGTGCCCGAGGCATCACGAAGGATGTAACGATTAGCAGTCAAGTTTTCCCAAACAATTAAAGTCTCGACAGCACCCATTTCAAGGGCCTTCAAGGTATCTTCAACACCGAAACAATACTTGCCGGTATCCTGAGAGATTTCACCAAAGTAATCACCAATCAAACGCTTTTCTTGAATAAACTTGACATTAGAAAGGGCTTCGGCAGACAATTCAATGGCTTGGTTAAAGCCGTTTTCACCACCATAAGAGACATCCACAATCTTGACAACCTTGGCACGAAGACGAGGATCAAAGAGATCGGATTGAGAAAGCTCAGTCTTGAAATCAGCAGAACCAGCCAAGACCAAACCAACCACGTTGACCTTGTCGTTCGTGATAAACAGCTGAACGGCCAATTCGGCAATCTTTCTCACATAGTTGTGTCTCTTTTCTTCACGAAGACGAGAGAAACGAAGGGCGGATTGACCACCACGACCGTGCTTCTTGGGTAAATCAACCGAGAGCTTGTGGATCACATCACGTACGTTACCGCAAACGGTACCAAACAATGAACCATTACCATCCATGACAATGAAACCAAACTTGGCATCGTTGTCTAATAATTCGGAAAGCGCCTCGACGTGGAACTTGTTATCACACAAGTAAAGTGAGGTGTTGATGGGCTTGTGAGGTTCAAAATCAATGTTGACCTTCTTTTCTTTGCCTTCATCTGTAATAATTGTACCACAATAAACAACTAAACCGTTCTCAGGAACTAAGATAAAATAGTTGGCTTTTTGCACTTGTTCGGTATAGTACTTTCTTTTTACCTCTAGTATAAAGCTTTAAACGTTGTTGAGTAGAAGTAATGGCAGACAAGACAGAAAGTCTGTTGACACGGGATTTAATATTGGAAGCAGTACCATATTCATCAGCCAACATCTTTACCACACGAGAAATTTGATCCTTGGGAGCTACATGTGTCTGCATAAGCTTTCTTTTCTTCTCTCTCTCTCTTTTTTTTTGCACTTACGGATAACAAGTGAAATCATGGAAGTACCGTTACTATAATACATCACTCATTTTAGTCAATCTAAAAGAATAATAAAAACTTTTTTTATACCCTCTAGCCATCTGAAGGCTTTTAATCAACTTCTTCATCTTCCAAATTTCGACATTTTCGTCAGTTGTATCTGTAGGTTGCGTTGAAGACATGATCCTTTATATGTATAAAAAAAAGAGGAAAAAAAAAAAAAAAACAAGACTTTTTTTTAGTTTATTTTTTTTTTAGCTTCTAATTGACACACAGGGTTGGATTCACGGAGTGTGGCTTATCGCATCCCAAATCCCACTAAATCCTCACCCAAACACCCATTTTCCTTTTCAATAGCAATCGTTGACCATGTTGTACCATAATCATGGCCTGGGTAGACCACGATACGATCATCCAATCCACCCAAGACATAGCGCAAGGTATGCTCCATGGCTTTTCGATCCCCACCAGGTAAATCGGTTCGTCCGCAGTGTCCGCAGCCAAGCAGAGTGTCGCCAGCAATCAGGCGTGACTGATTGACCAAGATAGATTGTGATCCAGGTGTATGTCCAGGTGTATGAAGGAATTGGAGACGGACTTGCCCGATGGTCAGTTCAGAGGTGATGGAAGTGGTGCAGGTGGGTACGAGACGATTGAGTTGGATGGTACCATGAAGGTAAGGAATGTCTAAGGGATGCATGTAGGCCTTGATATGAGGTAATTTTTTGAGCAGATGAGCCAGACCAGAGATCTTGATGGGTAAAGTGTCATATGGTGCAGGAGGTGATCCACCGACGTGATCAAAATGGTAGTGAGTGACTATGGTTGAAACAACAGTATAACCTTGATCTTGTACAAATTTTAGAATACCATCAATATCCCAACACTATGTATGTATAAATGAGTTGATATGCTTTCTTCTCCTCTATTCTGTATACATGTCACTTTACTGCGTCAACTAAAACACATTGTTTTGTTGCGATATCTACAACAACATGAATAATGTTCTTCATATGTAAAGCAAATTCATATAATTTGGTTTGAATCGGATTCAATACATTTTTTTCAATCGCAAAATCTTTTCCTGCAACCAATTGGAGTATCTTGATTCCCATCGCCTCGTTGTCCTTTTCAATTAATGCTTTTGTAATGTGAAGTGATATATCTTTACTACTTTTGGGTTCCTAGATTCACACTTAAGTATTTATTGCAAAGTGACCTAATCTCTCTTACAAGGTTTGATGCTGATTTAAAATATTCAATGGCTTTATCGTATTGAGAGAGCTTTAAAAGGACTTGCCCATATCTAAAATACCCCTTCAAAAGAAAATCAATTTAGTTTTGTACTTGTTACTTGCTATCTATTACTTTTCCCCAACGCTTAGCCAATGCTATCGCTCGGGCAGCATCCTCCTTTGCTTGTTGGCAATCGCCAACTTGTAAACAAGTTGCACTTCTGTTGGCATAGATTAAAGCCAAGTAATCATCATCACACGATCCTGTTTCAGTTGCACATTTCAGTGCTTTTGTATATTCTATCAATGCCTCTGCATACAAATGGCGCTCAAACAAGTCATTAGCTCGAGTTGTCAACTTGTAACATTTCTCATTCGGCGCACAAGGAGCAACCATATATAAGAAAAAGAGAGAGAAAAAAGGAAAAAGAATGCTTTGTGTGACACATGTTGAAGTTGTCAATTTATGTTTATGAGTGTCACCCTTCACTTTATTTCTTTCTCTTTGAGCCAATAATAGCTTAACAAACACATCATAAAAACAAAAAAAAAAGAAAAAGAGAAAGAAAAAGAGAAAAAGAGAAAAAAAATTCAACTAAAAAAGAAAGTTTTCAAAAATGCTAAATAGAGAAAGAAACAATTCATTTAAAATAGTTCAATACACTATTGCTTCTTATTATCACTCTCTTTCTTTTCAATAGTCTATGTATGTCAATAGAAGTTATAATATTTCTTTGAACAAGGGCACAAGTGTTTAGTACAAACCAAGACATAAAACATAAACAACTACCCTTAAAAATACAACCAAGTCGAATTATACCAGCAAAAGATTAAAAGAAACAGAAAAGTCACTGACATCTTTTTTCATATCATGGGTTGGATTTTAGACTTGTTTGAACAAAGCTCCCTTTGAGGTAAATCGCGAGAGTAAAAGTCGTGTTCTCAAAAAATTTGGATGAATGCGGAGTAACAAAAAAAAAGCTGTCTCATAAAAAAATCCCTCTTTATCTCCTCAAACTTTCTATCTTTTTTGAAAACAGTATTCCCTTTCATTACCTAGCAACTAAATCTTTAATTACTTTAAATGAGTTACAGAAATGATACTTATCCAAAAGATACCATTCGAGTAAAGTAAAAGAAAAAAAAATACAGCGTTTTGTTCGATTGACCAGTTTACAAAGTTTATACTAGATCTCTTCCAAATTTGAACTTGATCGTGAAATGAAAAGAATCAAGCGAGTTCTATTAAAGAAAAAAATGACAGATGATAACTGGGATGATTTTAATAAAGCGATAGAGAATATAAATACATGGTGTATGGAGGATCGTGTTTATGAATATCAAGGGTTTATTGATTATATCAAGGAATTAAAAGAAATCATTATTACCAGTGTATATAAAATCAAGAACATATAAAACAATTGAACTAAACAGGATTTATTATAGCTCACATCCGAACGTACGATCTTATCAGCTACAGCCGTTGACCTTTTAATAACACTTGCAAAATGTTTAAACACCAAATTCGATCCTATTAACGAAATGATCCTACCCACCATCCGACATCTATTTGGACGATCCAATAAAGTACATGTGAGTCGAACAGTCTCTGGCTATAAGCAAATCATTCGTTATGCACACCTACCACGGACTATACCCAAATTCTGTAGTGTCCTTTCAGCAAGTCATCAGCGACAGGATCCAGCCCGTGTCTATCTGGCCGAGTGTCTGGAGATTTTGATTCGTGTCAATACATCAGAAAAGGTTATTAGGTACCAAAAGGAGATCGAATCTGCGATCAAGGTGATTGCGGTTGATGCAACCCCCGATGTGCGAAGGCAAGCACGTGCCTGCTTTGAAATTTACAGACAGCTCTTTCCAGAGCAGACAGAGACTTTTGTTGTCGGTTTATCAAAGGATATAAAGAAATATCTTGCGATCAATGATCAGTCCAAACCAGTTACATCGCTTGTTGCCAAGGCAACACCATCATCACAGCAACAGTCAATAAGACAGTCAATGCAGCTCATGCCTCCACCACCACCTCCTACTATTAAGAAATATCAACCAGTAGCCAACTACAAAGATCGCGTTTTAAAATTATTTGAAGAAAACAAAGAAAAAGATTTATCAAATATAATCACATTTAGAAATGGCAAACCTTATTTTAGACGACCTCTTTTGTTAAAAAAGAAAAATAATATTCAATTAAAAGGAAGAATAAGAAAATGAACTGAACAAAAATGGAAACTCTAGTATGTGGGGGAGAAGAGGAAAGGATCTTTATGATTTAATATCTTTTGACTGTAATTATTTATATTTTGTATAAATGATTCATAATTTCTCAAACTAAAAAAGAAATGTTCTTTTATGACAAAAAAAAATAATTTCCAATCCTAACAAAAATGATAAAAAGGCCTGTCCTGTTGTTTGCATAAAAGGTCGTACAAAATGTTGATAGCGTGTGACAATGAAAATTGTCAAATCATGTTACTTTGTAACACGTAGCAACAGACATGACATCAGTAACCATGACTCATAAAAAAAGGGGAGGGAAAAAGAACAGTGATGTGAAGATGGTATTGTTTATTCATGTTGTGATATCATACACAAAAAATAAAGCGTAGAATAAAGGGTAGACGTATATATATAAAAGATGATGGAGTTATTTATATATGTTCCTTTTTATAGGAAAAGATATGTAGGAGGTTGTATAATAAATATGTATAATTGTAAAAGTATGAAAATTCTCATCAATTTATAACAATTCTTCATCTTCTTCATCTTCTTCTTTTTCATTTAAACAAGTCAAAGACCATTGAGAAGGATGAACACCATTTCTAGGACAGGAAGACTATAAAAGAAAATGAGGTGAACTATTTTTTTTTTTTTGCAAGTCATCCTTACCTGATGTTCGGGTAACCAGTTTCCACATAATTCACAAGTAGCAGGACAAATAACGAATGGGATCATCAAAGGGAAAAATAAATGCAGAAAAAAAGAAGAAAATTTTCTGCGTGAGAGAGTTTATTTTATATATTTTTCATTTTTTATTCTGCGCTATTCACTGTTACATTATTTATACAATTTAAGAAAAAAGAGAAAATCCCCCACCTCCTTCTCCTTTTTCTCAAAAAACATGTGCTTTTCTCTCTTTCTCTTTCTCTCTCCCTTTCTCCTCCTTTCTTTCTCGTTTTTTCTAGAATGGATTTTAGCCAATAGAAAAAAAGAAAAGTTTCAAACTAATCATACATCATCCCGTCACGGAGAGGTGAGTCCGGTGATTATGACAACCCTAAAGTTTAAACCTTATTACTGGTTTGCTTGTAACACAAGTGTAGCCAAACTATTTGATTTGATAGGATAAGTTATTTTGATAATCATCTTCTTGTTCGCTGCTAGAAATAGATAATAAAAACACACGCACGATAAGCGGGTTTAACCAAAAAAAGTCTGGGAGAAAATAATTTTGAATTTGACGGAATAGGTTTAACTTTCTTGTCTAGCAATCCTGTTAACAATAATCTTACATGTCTAGCTTCTTTTAATAAAATTTCTTAATAGTGACTTTTTTTCTCTTTGTGAAAGGTTATTGAAATCACCGCCTTAAGAGATATTTGTTTTTTTCCAGTTGGTTTGCATATCCGATTTTATTTTTTGCGCCCCAACTTTTTTTTGTCCCCTCCATCCGAATCAGACGCACAACCGGCTACAAAGTTTTTGGAAGACATCCATCCCGCGCAGAACTCACACGTTACTTTGGAGACTCAATCATTACAAAATGCCGTGTAAAGAGCGTCTTCACCAGCTAATCCCAACCCAAGTTCCAGATTCTGGTTGTGTATATTGTGGCAGTATTGATTCTGAAGAACACTTTGTCTGGCCATGTCCTTTGAGACATGAAATCTGGCAAACAATTGCTTCTCGCTTTTTCGTTGACCCTGCCAAGTTGACATACTCTCATTCAACTCCCTTCTTCCTTTGGCATTAAACTCGATCGTTCATTTCTCTGTAACCTACTTGAATATTATAGCTTCTGCGCTGCTCTCTCTATGGCAACTTCACTGGAAATTTACATTTGAAAAACATTAATTTTAGCCTCAGAGAGTAGTAGCAAGAACCACTAGGCAAATCTTCAAGATTCACAAAGAAAACAATAGTCGTTCACTAAAGGCTAATCTATAAGTTTTCTGCTCTGTTCTCTGCCTCAGGGTTTCGTTGCCGTAATAAAACTTAGTACGGTTTACAAAACAAAATAGCAAGCCCCCAAACTATACTTTGTTTAACGCTTACAATGGTGTACGCCTTGCGGCACCTGAATAAAATCCTCCTTCTACAAAAAAAAACAACCGGCTACAAATGCCTAGTACTATTGAAGATCCTTTATCGTTTCCTTTAAATTTCCTACTAATAAAAATTCCTCGTTCAAGTCGTGCAGTTACCCCTTGGATCCTTCGTTGACCAACCATATCTTCAATCCTATTCAAACTGGATCATCTTTACCATTATATAGATACTTGTACTAGACTTCCACATGGTCAGCTCCTTCTAAGTTGGCTCTTAAAGCATTAAGGATGTTACCGTGTTCTAAATACTGTTCTATTGACCTTTTTATCCTTGATCCCGAAGGGTTTTTTTGTCTAACTTTACTTTACTTCATATTGAACTAGTCTGGGCGAACAGATGTGATAAATACCCCGCGCTCAAATGGATTTTATAAATAAGCTTTATTTTTTTTGCGCATGAAGATTTTTTGCTTTGCGCACCAACTAAAATTAAGCTTTTTTTTACTAATTCTTCTTACATTTATCTTAAGTAAAGAATACCCTCATCTCGTTCGTTAGTTTTGTGATGAAAGTTGATAAGCTTGAATTCCTTTCAAGGTAATACTCGAGATTAACTGATTGTTTCAGGACATAGAAATCACCTTCCTCATCTATAATGTCCATAGCTTTAATATAATTCGCATCATATATACTTTCGCAACCATTTTCGTTTAAAAATACTATTGACAGCATCCATTACTCAAATAATCAAATTAAAAAAATATTGAAAAGAGAATTCAAAAAGTACGAACGTGTTTAAAACATATTGAACAAGTGCTCATTTATGAAAGTACGACAATTGTGCTCCTATTGAGCAACAAAGACAACTCTAAATATCATGGCTTCTGGACCCAAGGAAAGAATCAAAATGTACAATGAAGCAAATATAGCAAAAAAAAAAAAAAAAAAAAAAAAAAAAAAAAAAAAAAAAAAAATAGAAGAGTTGTTGATTGTATTAATAAAGTGTGAAAAAACTTCAATTGAAATCAGGAAGATGTGATATTATAATCAGTTACATAACTATTTCAGGTATAAATATGAAGAATAATACTATACATATCAGCTGCCACTTACACACAGCTTAAGTTAGCTATTTTATTCCTCACTTTCATTTTTTTTTAAAAAATACGAGTAAATTTCTCTCCTTTCTCTACATATTCAGAAGTTCTACAGACGATACATTAACCATTCCTATTGAAATAAGAAGAATAAATCACAGATTTAATATTTGTTGAATTAGGTAATTCGATACTAATCTTTTTTTTTATTGTGATAGCATATAGACTTTGTTAAATCAATCGATATTTTTAGTTTTGTTATAATTCATTGGTTTTTCAAAAATTTAAGCGTCTTTATCTAACTTTTTAATAATCCGATTTGATCTTTTCTCTAAATATAATAAAATAAACATATTGTGCAATATTGATTCCTTAATTTCCATTATTTAAAGGGGCACCAGCCTTTTAATTTTCTAGGGCCAGTCCAATTATTTCTTTACTAAACTAAATCATTATATGCCTTAGAATTACAGTTTAAAAAATATTTTAAAGTAAACAATTTTTACCACAAGCCACTCTGATTGCTCATTTCATAAACAGAATTCATCTGTACGAATACTTGAGACAATTTGCTTGTTTTTTTTTTTTTTTTGCAGACAGTTTATGGCTGTTGTTCTTTTCCTTCACAATATTAAACTAAACCCGCTTGTACAACAAATGAATTCATTTATAAAAACTGAATGTCATTTATTCCCAACATAGAGAATCTCATTCACATACGTTACCGGGTTGTGCTCAAACAAAATGTAATCTGTTTCCTTTGATGTACTATTACCCGAGCCCTTGATGTATGATGTGGGGACTATGAGAAAAAATAAAATAAAATGTGTTAATATAAACAGTTTATGAATCAAATGACACTTGTTTAGGAAATACAAACAAATAGATGACATCCTGTAATACTTTATTTCCCAGAGATAATACAATTCAAGTGCACGCCCTGATATTCTCAGCATATGATCTAATATTTTGTGGTATCAAAATAAGCTTTAAGCTCATACGCCAATGACTGCTTAAAAAGACGCAAATTGACTCTAACATTGATCCAATCTGTGCCGGCTGATGTTTGCTTATTCTCATACATCAAAAGTCATATGTCACCCTTGACTTTATTCTCAGCATTTGGGCAACATTATTTGATTCTTGTTGCATAATTTGGCCCGGGTACTTTTTCGTTGTCAAGGATACAATAAATCCAAAAAAAAAAAAAAAAAAAAAAAAATCAGCCTATACAATTTTTCCCAAAGTAGGAAAAGAACACCAAGCAGATTATACGAAACTACTGTCTTGGAATGACACAAATATCAACCAAGTATAGATGAAAACAAGCCTGTAAAAGAATCCCGAACTAGTCTTAAAGAGACTCATAGATTTAGACAATTACAGAACTTTTCGTAAAACTGCATAGGAATCAATCGTGATTGTTCAGTAGGAGTCAACAACTGCAATCCAGAAAGTGAAAAATGTGTCTAAATCAACAACCAAGACTGCGGCTACTAAAAATATTGAAGGCTCAAATTGTTCTTACACTTCAGTTCATATACAAGGGTTGCTTGTCCTTGTTATAGAACAAGGACTATCTGCAAGACAAGCATGACTATTTATAGGCATTTTGTAAGAATAGCACAACATTATGTAAAATCATACAAGGATGATGAAGAAAGGCTTTAACCTGGCACCAAAAAGTTTTCGCGTCTGAAAGAAAACGACAGGAAGCTTGAGGCAAAACGCACAGACTTTGTTTGCAACTATTATGACACTGCCGCTACAGCTGTTTTGTGGGAGGCAAGAGTTGCATTGCTCTCCGGTTTCCTGATATACAATCAATCTGTCTTTTTGGCCTCCATAAGCATCTCGTTCAATATGCTTTTACTCTTAAAAAGTTGGAAAAAATTATAGCTGCTAGAACATCTGAGAGTACTTTAAGTCAAAGAAGAGAGAAAGTGCTGGGATGGATGGGCGATAAGGAAATGGATTGGCAAAGTAACTGCGTTTTCATTGATGACGCAGGATTCAACATGCATATTAGATAAAACTTTGGAAGATCTAGGCAAGGTGTCTCTGCTAAAACCGTCTCACCCTCAAACAGAGGCATTTCCATTACAATGATCGAAGCCATATGCGAATTGGGAGTTATTGATTTGACTTTGCGTAAGCCGAAGGCTGTTCAAAAGAAAAATGCTTCTAACAAGAGAGAAAGAGAGACAATGATGGGGCACTTGATATAGCAGAGATAAATGCGAGAATTGACACATAAAGCGGACATTCTTCCTGCAATTTATCGGCGGTATGATGGGTTTACTTGATGAACAGGGAATGAATGGCCGCCATATTATACTGGATAAAGCCTCTATCCATAAGGTTTTTGATGTTCAAGATCTAATTGAGAATCGCGGATATAAAACTGTTTACTTGCCTCCGTACTTGCCGTTTCTCAATCCAATTGAATTATTTTGGTCAAAGGTCAAAACTGGAGTAAAAAGAAAGGAGCAAAGAGAGATTGTCTCAGTGTGAATGATAATTTGAGTGCTAAAATCATTGAAGCTGCAATTCAAGTGAGTGTTGAGGATTGTCAGGGCTGCATCAGGCATTCCATTTCATTTTTCGATAGATTTTTGGCCTTTGAGCCAATGTTTTAGTAGTAGTAATGGATTGCAATATAATAAAACCTATCCCTCTGACAATTCAGCGATATTTTTCGATGCCATTTTTTATTAAATGTAAAGTGACCGGTAGCTATGTGGCCATCGCCGGTTGCTAAATTCTAAAAGTTATTGTGCTGCATTCAACGATACATAAATTCACTGTTTTTTTTTTTTTTTTTTTTTTCTTTTTTTTTGGAAAATAAATTTATGATTTATCTATACAAGTAAAATCTAAAACTTTATCTTGTGCCAAAAGTATCAATGACGCCAACATTAAAACTGAGAGAGGGCTTGGAAAGAAGAACACTAAGACAATATTAAAGAATAGAAAGGGATATGAAATACACTAGATAAAACTTTTTTTTGTTCAATATCAAACTCAAAAAAAAAATGTATGATAAATGTTCAAAAACTTGAAAAGGTAAGCCTTGTTTCAAGTTTTTTTTCCTATTTGAATTGTTTTATCAAAAACTTCATGGCATGCGAAACTTGATAAAAAAAAGCCATCTCTTTGCTTCTTTGCCATGATTGTAGAAGAGGCTGTTGTAGAACAGTAACTGATCGTAGTAGACATTGATAAATATAAGTCTTAATACAAGATCATAATTAAATAAAATAAAAATATAAGTTTATTTAAATAAGATCATACAATCAATTCCAATTAAACATATTCTTTTAGAATATGCTTTGTATTAATAAGAGTTCTTTGATAAGAAGAAGTATCAACTAAAATAACAAGATTCAATCCAATATCAGGAATATTGCTAATCTTTCACATAATTGAAATAACGCGTAAAATAACGTTATTCAAATCAGTGAGGAATTCCCAGAATAAAAGATAATCTATGACAGACATACAAAAGAACAAATGAAAAGTTTTCATAATCATAATTATAGATGACACTTGCTAAAGTACCTGAATATTAGAAGAACGCTTACAATAGAAGATATCAAGCCACTCACTCAATAAGATATAAATACCTACCTTCAATTAGAATAATTTTTACTTTAACTTAAACTGAAATAAAGATCAGTCTCAAAAAGTACTCAAACTGTTTCTTGATCTTTGTTTCTACCTTTTTCTTAATAACTATTACCATTATACAACAGAGGCAGACGTAGTTTTGAAATTTAATAAGAGAGTTACATTTATAGCTTATCCTCTTTTAGCATAAGTTGCTTCATACAAATTTTAAAGAACAATCAATCCTTACATCATAATTGACTTGATAAGATAAAAAGAAAAAGTTGGATGAAACAGAGGTATGCGTAGTGTTCCAAGAAAAAAAAAGACACTTAAAAAGAGTGAATGGAGGTCTTGTTTTGTTTATTCATCGTTTCTTCCTTTTAATTTAAAAACAACATGCGTAAAAAGAAAAAAAAAGAAACTCTATTGTCTCGCTCTCTGGTCCTCTTCTTTCACTATCTGCTCTTTCATTTACGGACATGGTCATACTCCCGGCTTTATTAGGCCTTTCTAAACAACAGTCACTTCCACACTATCAACAAAACTATTGCCGTTCTCTTCTGAAAAGGAAGCAGAACTAGGCTGCAATCGATGACTACTTTACTTTTCGGAGGTAAGCGCTTTTATTCTTATATTGTTTATATTTTGATGACTGAGACTGACACCTCATATACCCTATCAGTATCTATACAACTTACACTGTGTATGTTCAATAGTTTTTACGATTTTCAAAGTCCGTATTGACATGTTCAAAACAAACTATTTTTTTTTATGAACGGCCAAGCTTGCTTTTTTTCATATATAAGGGAACATGTCGAAACTGACGTCGTTACTAGCTGGTGCAGGCTTAATGACTTTACTCATTTACCAGTCTCGCATTAACTTGCTCACCAACACAGCTCATGTTCAGGGACAGATCGATGAAACTAAGGAAAGTGCTGATTTGCTTACCAACAAGAAAGACGCACCACTTGTTCGGATATCTCTTGCGCGTACTCCCACTGCGCTTGAAAGATCTGTTGATAACAGCATTCAGTACTATGAACGTAGACTTGTACCTTCTGGTATAGCTTTTGATATTTCTTTATTTAGACAGAGTTCCCAACTTTATTAAACCTTTTTTTTAAATTGAATAGTAAAAGAATCTTGGAATGCGCAGGTCGCTAAAGTTGCTTCAACCATAATTCAATCTGATTTGCCGAGAAGGACAGGAAAATTCATTTTAAGAAATGTATTTGGACATAATGAGGCATGAAAGCAATTATTTATACAATCGAAATGAATATGAATAAACAGCCTTTTTTCTTTTTTCTTTTCTTTTTTTTTTATACAAAAGGAGACTTCAGCGAATGCAACGTCATTGTAAATATTCTTTAGTTTATATTGTTCCAGTTTTTATTTGATAGGAGATCGTGTAGTTGTTTAGATTTTTTGAAATCAATACAAATACGTAATGCTGAAATGTGTGAAGTTGAAATAAGAAGAATTAAAAACAGTAAAAAATTATCCAATGTCTCATAGTTTAAAGTTTTTATTCAACCATTCAAATTGCTAGTTGTCGAAAACAAGTAGTTTTGATCATTAAAAATGCTTTTATACTGTGTTTTAATCTAAAATGAGACAATTTAATAAAATAAATTAGACACTTTAAAAGATAAAAGAGACAAACGCCAATCTTTTTTGAGACAAGTGAACAAAACAAATTAGGTAATGCAGATTCTTTTTGTAGACGATTTTTTTTGTTATGCCGTCATTCTCCACCTTTTGCTGTGTAGTACAATGTAATTGAACAACTGGCTATATCTGAAATAGCAACAGTATAAGCACTTTCCTCATAATGTCTAAGAGGGACAGAGTTTATAATTCAATTATCAAGACATTATGTTATGAAATACTGGGCTATTTGATCACTATTCATCATATCATGTAGTATAAAGTTATAAGTAGAATTGTTTCTTTGTTCTAAACCCACTCTAGCAGTGACAGAATGTTATCAAAAGACAATGATAGTACAAATGACAACAGTAATAAAAAATTCTGTCAATTCATCTTTTTCTTTTCTTTATCTTTATGGAATCGCCTCTAAATATCATAACAGTTAAAAGTTCAAGCGCTGGTATTGGGTGGAAGCCACAATATATTTCGCTACTCAAGACGCTTGTAGCTAATGTTCATACTCTTGTGTTATTTACATTCTCCTTTTTGAAGTACATCTTTATTCATGAACTGGAAAATAACCCTGCGTTTCCTTTGGGGGATTTCATTAATGTTGACTTTTTTAAAGAAGTCTTTTTGTCACTCCTTAATAGCTACAAGCCAGGTAAACAGAAAGCTTCGACAAAATCAAGAACTTACAAAGGGCTAATACTCAACTATCGACACCAGTACTTTCAGTGATGTTCGTATGAGCCAGTTAATATGAAGTATGATAATCAGATAGCCTCTTATGAAGTGGTAAAGATCGTCACTGCTTATCTGAATGGGGTCTAGCTTCAATTCGGAAACAAAGTTCGAATGTTTTTTGATTTGCTCTTAAAGAAGAACGAAAGAATCAAGGCGCTGAAAAGCGAGATGAAGAACGGGGGAACAGAGAAAGAGTTTGCGGCAACTGTAAAAACAATAACAGAGCAGATAAGCAAGGTCAAGCTGGCCATATCATCAAGAAACATTGAAAATAAGCCTAAAGAGTTTTTCTCCTCAAATGATTTTGATATAATCCGTAATCTTTTTGACTCATATTCGACGGATTATCGATTTGTGAAAGGCTCGATCTATTATGACTGCAAAGCTAACCCTGTCAAACATATAAAAGCGTACTATAGACTATCAAGCATGTGCGAAGCACTTCAAAACAAACCATTCAATTGCTTCCCATTAAGAAAGGGCTTCATACCATCGTACATGACGAGTGATACGTATATTTTAAATACTCAAATCTTGAAGAGCTCCATCATCAGCCACTTAGATAAGGAAGTAGTATAGGGAGCCGTTCTTGGTGTTACGTCAAAGGCGATGAAACCACAAGGAGAAAGAAAGTCCATGAAGCTTAGAGGTACGATATACACAGATGGTGTGGGTGTGTCGGTGTTAAAGCAAAACTACCACACGAAGAAGAAAGGTGGCAGCAGTGGCGGAAAGTCAAAGTCTATTGAAGCAGACGAATTCCAGTTCGTTGAGAAGTTGGAAAAAGAAGAGTTGTTGGCTGGTGTTGGCAAATGTGTATTAATTGATCCTAGTCATCGAGACTTGCTTTACTGTATGCATGAAAAGAGCATTGTTGAAAATAAAATGATTTACCGATATACAAGCAACCAAAAAGCAATAGAACTAAATCCAGAAAATTCAGTAAGCTTAGGAATAACTTGAAGAGAGACGAAGTAATTACAGCCGAGCTTTCCCTGTCGAATTTCAAACCTTCAACTGTTAACAAAGACAGGTTTGTCGAGTATCTTCAAAAAAGAGCCAAAGTCATCCCAGCCATGAAAGCGTACTACTTAAAAGAAGATCGCCCTGTAGAAGATCAGCGTACCGGTGGTTTCTTACCGTGTAGAAAAATAAAGCTCTCAAGTTACATTAATCAGCAACAAGCAGACAAACGGCCAGCCAAGAAGCTTAGGAAGAAGTTTGGGAATGATACTATCTTAATAGTTAGCAACTGGACGGCAGGAAATGTAAAGTATCATGAACCCATTAGAAGTGTCGGAATGAGAAGAATGCTAGGCAAAGAAGGCTTCCGGATGTACCTTCTTGACAAGTTCCGGACTTCTAGTCTGTGCCCTTCTTGCCAGAACCGTGAACTTGAAAAGTTTAAAAAAGTACAGAATCCTAGACCATATCAAAGAGAAAAGTATCCCATTGCAGATCGTCATGGTCTTTTAAGGTAAGCGCTTTTTATATACAAGTAAAAGGAAAAAAAAATAACAAGCTTTCATAATTTCTGCTCAGGTGCAAAAACCAACAGTGTTTAAAGGTTGTGACCAGTACAATAGAAGCTACTGCTAAAATTCCTCTTTGTCGTCTTTGGAATCGTGATATAGCTGCTATATTAAATTTTAGACACATTCTTTTTAGCCTACGTGCAAATGGTGAAAGACCAGAACGTTTCTGTAAACCGAAGAAACCTTTCTCCACCGGCTCTAAAAGAAAGAATATATCATCATCATCAGTTAGCACTAGTCGACCGACGAAAAGACCAAATAATCCTTTGTAGTTAACACTGTATTAATCCCAGATACAGTGCAAGTCTTTGAACAATAGTATAAGGGATTGCTTCGTCTACAAAAAGAATCTGCATTACCTAATTTGTTTTGTTCACTTGTCTCAAAAAAGATTGGCGTTTGTCTCTTTTATCTTTTAAAGTGTCTAATTTATTTTATTAAATTGTGTCATTTTAGATTAAAACATTGTATTCGCTTTCTAATTTCAATACCTGATTGTTATGTATGAAAAGATGAGTTAATCTAAAGCAAAATAGAATGGGAATAAAGTATAAAATAGCGCGATTATTTGGTCATATATTAGAAGATACCCTTGAAAGTTATAATGCCCTAATAAGAAAAAGTGCAAACATCAATTTTGTCGGGACGGCTGATCATTGGGCCCCGATGACAGCCCGACCCAATGCACGAGTGTTCGCGACCCAATAATTTTTTAGTAAAACAGACGCAAGGAAAATAAGGTTGGGAGGGAGGAATGGGGGAGAACTAATAATGATTGTCAAAGGAGCAACCTGATCATACCCTCTTTCGAACTGAACAATATGGTAAGTACTTCCTTTTTTTTTAGTGGAAAAGAGAAAAGACAAACGATAGATAGATGGATGGATGGATGGATAAGATGTTAACTATCAACACTTGAATACATTTTCTTCATTTTAAAAGCAACATGAAGAATATGGAATGCTTTGATTTTATGCATCTTTAAAAACAAATAATTCTTTCAATTCATCCATTCTCTCTTCTCTTTTCATGCTCAACCAAAGAGAAAATAAGTTATTAACAGAGAATATACAATTAGGCTGACGCCTCTTCCGTTACTATCAGAACTCGCAAGTTCCTCACCAACCGCTTGCTCCAACGTAAGCAAATGGTTGTTGATATCATCCACCCTGGACTTGCCAACGTTTCCAAGGACGAACTCCGTGCCAAGATTGCCAAGATGTACAAAGCTGAAAAGGAAGTTGTTTCTGTCTTTGGTTTCAAGACCCACTTTGGTGGTGGAAAGACCACTGGTTTCGCCTTGATCTATGACAACTTGGAAGCTCTCAAGAAGTTTGAACCCAGATACCGTCTCGTTCGTTACGGTCTTGCTGAACCTCCCAAGGGTGGTCGTAAGCAACGTAAGGAAAAGAAGAACCGTGAAAAGAAGTTCCGTGGTGTCAAGAAGACCAAGAAGGTCAGAAAGGAATAATCAACGAGATTTATTTTGGTATATCTTTACTCTTTTCTTTGCTTTTATAATAAATATAGAGCTGATCTAACAAGCAAAGCAAAACTATACATAAAACATACGCTAAAATAATGATTTATTTTTGAAGAATGAGAAGAGGAGCATGGAAGAAAGACTGTAGTTTATTATGTATTGCGTGAAATATATGTTGAGTTTATAGATTTAATATGATTCATTTGATACACTTGTATCAGTGAAGGAGCTAAAACCAAACTTTTTATATTTTTAAATTTTGAGAGCTTCTCCAGCACTACGTTGCATATGTTTTTGCGATTTATTTAACAGAACTTTACACAATGTCAAATGGTTTATATAAAACATGACTCAAGAGTTTTTGTTGAAGTTTAATCTCAACCTTCAAGATGTTTGTGTGTAGAAGTGTTTTACTTTTTGTAATTTCCTTTTTTTCTCTTTTATCCCAAATCATAAAGACAGCTTTTTTCTTATTGAAAAAGTTCATGATATCTATTCTCAAGTCACATTTTAAATCGTTGAATAACACGAAACTGACAACGTTATCAGAAGGTAGTAAAGGACTTTTAGAGATTATAAAGTAATACTGATTATAGAGTAGATATTACTTACGTTGCATTAGGCATAAGGTAAAAACCTTACTATTGTTTTAAACATATACAAATAATAGTTTATGTAAAAAAAAAAGGGCCAGTTATTTGGTTGACATTACTTCTCTTGACATGAATCAAGCTAAAGCTTTACTTTCTGAATTAAGAAAGGTAATCAGGGAATAGAATAATTTAAACTATCGACCTAAAATGAAAATAGACATGTGCCTACTGTGATTCACTAGGAGTACTTCAGTTTAAAAATCGATTTACTTTTATATGTAACAAGAATACATTAAAGGAACATGTTTTATCAACTTTAAACTACAATAATAGCTTGATTTTTATTGCTGTACAAGAAAAAGAGCCTATTAAAGTAAAAAAAAAGAAAAGAAAAGTATATAAACGTATAACTAATTTACCAAAAAAAAAAAAAGACAAATGAGTTACCAAGGCAGTTAGTGTATTGGTTAAAAGACAGACTACTACCATTTTTATCCTCATCCGAAACAGTTTTCTACTCTTCTGTGGTACCAACATGCATGGTTGCCATTACGGGCTGGATATTAGAATACCCTGTTATTTACACAACCCATTTGTCAATGGATAGCCCTGAAGATGAACTGGACGAATGGGAAATCAGAACAAATTGCCTTGGAAACCGATGTCTTCAAGTGATCCAAGTTTGGATGTCAAATCATATGCTTCTAAGCTTTAGTTACCCTGTATCGTTAATTGACAACCAGGAAATACTAGAAAATGATATAAAGCACAAGATCAACAAACGCAGTATAGGTTATGATTGGTTGAAAAGCTGTCAAATAAAGAAACATCAAGTGTCACTAGAAAGATTTGCCATATAAAAAACATAATTTTATTAATAAAATACATATACGTACATACACATACACATAAAGAAGTACATAAAAAAAATCAAGAGGAGAAGCATACGTCATAAAAGATACTTTCTTTTTCTTTTCTAGTTATTCGGTCTATGTCGTTTAGGACAGTTCCATGCAATATGACCAACTAAACCACAGAATGAACAACTTGTGCTTGTATTTTGTTGATTTGGTGAAACCATCTTTGCCATCAATTTATATTCTTGTAATAAGAAAATAGATGAAAGAAAAAGAAAGAAGGAAAAAAAAAAGTGACATTATGATCCCCCTATACCCCACATACTGGTCGGCTATAAACTTTAAATGTTTGTTTTTTTTTTGTTGCTGTGTTCAAGTTGTGCTTTCTCACGCTTTTTGTCTTTTATGTCTTATGTTCTTTATGTGTTTTAAAGGAGTATTCATTGTATAATAGAATATTAAGTTCATTAAAGATTTTATTGTTTTTCTAATTCATTTGGTATCTTCTTTAGCTTTTACAATGTGAAAATATAAATCGGCGCGCAATTAGAAACGGATGTTACATGAAAACTTCTTTTTTGCTTTTTTAACCTGCATAGAATTATCTTGTCAGGAATGAAATCTTATTGGCCAATTCCATCTACTGGCAAAAAAAAAAAATACCCAGTCCATGATCAAAAGCTTCAACTGCAAGAACAAAATATTTATAAAAAAAGTAAACAATAGACAAAAAAATCTGTATTCCAACGCGTTAAGTCTATATATACTGGATTTTGTATGTAGTTTTGCGCACGAGAAGTTTAAATATCTTTACTTTTCAGCAGACATTTTGCGTATTTTTTAATTTCCGCTTCTTCAAAAAAATTCTTATAGCCCTTTTCTCCTTTTGGCAGCAAATCAAGCAGTAAAATGTACAGCTTTAATTTCAATTACAGCCATCTTGAACAAGAGTCCTATTACAAAAATGTGATTCACTACCAGTTTGACTGTGAAGCTTCATTTTTATGTCGTGATGAGACCTACAGTGGATTCAAAAAGGCATTGCTGTTAGTACATTTTCAGTTTAAAAGATAAGGATTGATTATAGCCGATTTGAGGTATTCATTACTAATAGTCTTTGGTGAATCAATCAGTATATTATAATGTCATTGGGATATGAAGGGTATGAGAAAAGCACACAAGTTCAATTATTAAAGTTATTTATTCTACAACGTATGCTATACAAGCATACGCTAGAGCCATAGCTATAATGGGCTTATTCTTGATAAAGGATGCAACTTTATTACCAATATTTACATTGAATCATATCACTATCAGTTAAATTGGTACTATTTTAGTCGTATTAAAAATACTCTTCACATGCTGTATTATTGGCTATCAACAAGATGCTGTAAGTGTTCAATTTGGCGCAAAAAAGAATGTTTTTTTTTATCAAGAAAAGAAAGGGTAGATAGTATTGATATTGATAAAGTAACTTATATGATTACTGAAAGCGTAGATGATGTAAGTTGTTTGGTTTTGTATGGAAGTACAATTAAATTATTCCTTTGAAAAAGTCTTTTGGATATGAATCCCTTTCTGACCTTACTCTCATTTATATTGTTACTTTGTCAGAATAACTATCTTCTTGGATATTCATGCCCTGACTGAATTGGATTATGCAAACAAATTTTTCTTGCATGATGGATAAATAGATCTCCTATACTACTAGAAAAGTTAATTTTTTTAGTGAAAATTTATACTTGAAACACAACGAGGACGAGGATTCCGGTTCAATAGAAGAAATTGAAAAAGAAGATTGTAGCTCGTAGGTAGCAGACGAATTTATATGGATGAAAGGAAGATAGTATTAGTATAGCGTATATGCCAAGGCATCTTCGATAGATGCTCCATACAATTAAGCGTAATCAATGTATCAATTGTTTTATATATCAAATTAAAGAATGCAATAATTGTATATTAACCATTCTTTGTATAGTCTTCCCTCCCTTTTTTGTTTTAACCTATACAATTGATATATGTTGATCCCAACAATTAGATAGCATAATTAAGTTTTTACTTTCTTTTTTGCTATTCGCTTTATGAAATGGCATGTCACTTCTGACTTTTCTTGATTCTTTGATATTGTGTATCTGTGGCGTTTTATACACATATCGTTTATTGTCCAATCATTTTATATCTAAGCGGAGTTTATCCAGTATCATAATGTCCTGAATTTTTTTTTTTTTTTGTACTTTAAAATCATGTTTTCAGAATTTGAAGTATTTAGAAAAAGACCCATCATCACCTACTCTCGTAAAACACGTCTTTTACCATTACAAGCTGAACCCAAGCTAGAGATCTATAGTCACATTCCATTGCCTTCTTCTCCCACTGTACAATCGTCTGTTTCTTCGTCTAGTTCTAACAGTGATTTGATCGATGAAGAGCAAGAAGAAAAGCAAGATGACATATTTGACTTTCCTGAAGAGGAAGCTGTGATTGAGCTTATGGTTGCCTCTACACGAAATACGTCTTTAAGCCCAAAACCTCATAAAAGATCAAAGCAAACTAAAAAACCTACAAGAATCAAGGTTCAGCAGTTTGCGAAAAACAAAGAACGAACAGCAGCGCAAGCCTCAGCTGTACAAGTCTCAATAATAAAGCCTTCAATAGTACAGTCCTCAGAAGCGCAACCTTTAGCAGTACAAACTTCACCAGTACAAACCTCAACAGAGCATTATGATATATTTGCATTTGATCCATTTCCTTCACGAAAAAAGTTTATTAATAACAACAATAATACTACATATTCAATCGGTCACAATTTTATATCGACATTTAATAATGACAAGCAACAACTACAACAATTGCAGCAACCACAGTATCCAATAGAGAAAAGAAAAAGAAATCTTGTGGGACACCTTAAAGGCGCAAGTGGTGAAAAAGAGAATGTGTTACGAAAAGAATTTGATTTTTCTGATGATGAAGAAGAACCACATAATTTGCCAATAAAATTATCAACAGAACAAGTGACAAGAGAAAGAAGTAAATCACCAGAACTGAGTTATGAAGACAGGATGGAAAAGGAATTAGAATATATTATGCAATCAGAATTTGGTGAATCAAAAGAGCAAGTACGTGCAAATGAAAGACCAAAATATCAACCCTTAAATGAAATCAAAGTTCGAGTAACTTATACCAAAAGATCAAAATAAAGCATTTAATTTTTATTTGACCAATATTCTTTAATGGCTCTTTCACACTCTTCTTTTGTTCCATTTGGATTCTCAAGTTGCCAAATCATTATTACCTTTAATAACTCTGTTACATGTGGACCAGGTTTTAATCCAAGTACTTGGGCTGCTCTCTTTCCATCCACCATGTATTTCCATTGATAACATTCTTTAATACCGTAATCTTCTACCATCTTGATCAAGTCCTCATACTTTTGGCAAATCTCCTTTCCTACTTCAATCTTTTCTTCAGTATTTGACCAATCTATCTCTGGATAAACATCCAGTAGTTCTTTGACAGCCGTGCATTTAATTGCTGTTTCCCATAGGGCTCCTAAATCTCGGATAACCATTCCTAATTCAGAACGCTTCAATTTTCTCTCTGTATTCGTCTGTGCCAGCTGCTGCAGGATGGGAATTCCGTGAAAGATGGTAGAGACTATATTCATATCCGCATTGGTTGTCTTGATCGCGTCTCGCAAAACGAGCCCAACCGCAGGCACTGGTTTTTTCTTTTGTTCAGCTGTCACGCCCAAGAAAGGCAAAACGCAAGCACTGAGAAGCATGTGTCGCTTCTCTGCAGCATTTGATGGTTTCAACAGTTTGTCCCCTAACCAACAGACAATCCCTACTGCATTTACTGCTACCTTACTCTCTGCTACATTTCCACTAATGATATTTGATGGTGCCTGGATGACAATTGGATAAAGTTCAAGTTGATGGATCAGTTGAATAGAGAGTAGTGGGTGCGGTCCCTTTATCATTTTATCAAATTCAGTGCCAATACGCTCTCTACTGACCTTGCTGATCAATGCGCCCTTTATCTCTGGATGTTTAGCTGCTTCACAAATCTCTGTTGTTAATTCGAAACCAAATCGACTGGCAAATCGAATACAACGAATGACACGAAGAGGATCATCACGAAATGACACAAAAGGGGAAAAAGTTGTACGGATAATACCATCCGTTAGGTCTTGAATACCCTATTTTTCAAATGTTAATTCTGGTTCTTATTAATCTTTATCAAGGCTTGTTGCTTTACACATTTAGTGAAATCTTCCACTTGCATGGTATTCACATTGTAAAACAAACTGTTTATAGTGATATCTCGACGATAAGCATCCTCTTTTGGTGTACCGAATGTCTATAGTCAAAGGGTTACAAAAAAGGTACCTTTTTATCAACTTTTTATTTACAATATGAGAAGGTATACGACTCCCTGGTTCATAAACTTCTGTACGCAGATTGCAAAAATCGACTTCCTGATCAAATAGTTTTGTTGTGGCTGTTTCGAGGTGTTTTGATTTTTCTGGATTACTATCGATTTTTGCAATCGATCGCGTGGAGTGATCGTGGCTTTCAAAGTACTTGTTGACAAACGTGGCAAATTCATAACCCATTAGATCATTCACAGCGACGTCAAGATCATGACATTCTTTACCTAAGAGCTATTTCAACATCAAGTAAGTTGAAAGTTCCTTTTTAATGAGCATTTTACCTTATCACGAACCCAACCACCAGCAATTCTAGATTCAATTTTAGGTAAGTCAGGTCTTTCTTTAGCAATTAATTTAGAAACGCCTTGAAGTACTTTACATATTTTGGTTTCTAGTTCAGTTAGTTCAACCTTCATTACTGCGCCATTTTTGGCAACACCATAAACTTTGTCATTCATAAAAATAAAATAAAAGAAAAAAAGCTGCAATTTAAATCAGTACAAAATAGTTTATTACAAAACAGTTGAATTTATTATTATACATTAAATACAATATCCAAAAGTTTTTTTTTATGTATGTTCCTTTTCACTATATAAAAACATTTTTTTTTCTATAATACAATAAAAAAGTTGATAAAAGGGGAGGGAGGAGGATATTTAAATGATTTAATCAACTTCTTCAATAGAAGGACCATCGGTTTCAGCAGTACTTCCAGCACCAGGGAAACCGCCGGGAGCAGCACCACCAGGGAAACCACCGGGAGCGGCACCAGGAGCGGCACCAGGAGCACCACCAGCTTGTTGATAGAACTTCATCATGATGGGGTTAGCAACTTCTTCCAATTCCTTTTGCTTGGATTCGTATTCTTCCTTGGAAGCTTCTTGAGATTCATCGAGCCACTTGATAGCTTCATCAACAGCAGCGTTAAGCTTGGTCTTATCGTCTTCGGGAAGAGCACCGCCAACCTTTTCATCTTGGAGGGTATTGCGGAGGTTGTAAGCGTAGGATTCGAGACCGTTCTTGGCTTGAATGCGAGAAGCAGCTTCTTCATCTTCAGCCTTATACTTTTCGGCATCGTTGACCATACGTTCAATTTCTTCCTTGGAGAGACGACCCTTGTCGTTGGTGATGGTGATCTTGTTGGACTTACCAGTGGTCTTGTCAAGAGCAGAGACGTTCAAGATACCATTAGCATCAACATCGAAGGTGACTTCAATTTGAGGAACACCACGAGGAGCAGGGGGAATACCAGACAACTCAAACTTACCGAGAAGGTTGTTATCCTTAGTACGAGCACGTTCACCTTCATATACTTGAATAAGGACACCAGGTTGATTATCAGCATAGGTAGAGAAGATTTCAGACTTCTTGGTGGGGACAGTAGTGTTACGTTTGATAAGAGCAGTCATAACACCACCAGCGGTTTCGATACCAAGAGAAAGAGGAGCAACATCCAAAAGGAGGAGGTCTTGAGTCTTTTCGGATGTGTCACCAGAGAGAATGGCAGCTTGGACGGCAGCACCGTAGGCAACAGCTTCATCAGGGTTGATGGACTTGTTGGGTTCCTTACCGTTGAAGAAGTCAGAGACCAACTTTTGGACCTTGGGGATACGAGTAGAACCACCAACGAGAACAATATCGTGAACTTGAGACTTATCAATCTTGGAGTCACGGAGAACCTTTTCAACAGGGTCCATGGTGTTACGGAAGAGATCTTGGTTCAATTCTTCAAAACGAGCACGGGTCAAAGAAGTATAGAAGTCAACACCTTCAAAGAGAGAGTCGATTTCAATGGTGGTTTGAGCGGCAGAAGACAAGGTACGCTTGGCACGTTCACAGGCAGTACGGAGACGACGGATGGCACGAGCATTACCAGTAATGTCCTTCTTGAACTTGCGCTTGAATTCTTGCATAAAGTGGTTAACGAGACGGTTATCGAAATCTTCACCACCCAAGTGAGTATCACCAGCAGTAGCCTTGACTTCAAAAATACCGTCTTCAATGGTCAAGAGGGAAACATCAAAGGTTCCACCACCCAAATCGAAAATCAAGACATTACGTTCACCTTCAACCTTCTTGTCCAAACCATAGGCAATGGCAGCAGCAGTAGGTTCGTTGATGATACGTTGAACGTTCAAACCGGAAATCAAACCAGCATCCTTGGTGGCTTGACGTTGACCTATACAGTACACATAAGTTTTCATGTTATCGTAAATAAAAAAAATTCAACTTACTGTCGTTGAAGTAAGCAGGAACGGTGATGACAGCGTTCTTAACAGTGGAACCGAGATAAGCTTCAGCAGTTTCCTTCATCTTAACGAGGATCATGGCAGAGATTTCTTCAGGAGTGAAAGTCTTGGTTTCACCCTTGTATTCAACTTGGATGAGAGGCTTAGATTCCTTGTCAACAACCTTGAAGGGCCAGTGCTTCATATCAGCTTGAACTTCAGCATCGTTGAAGCGACGACCGATCAAACGCTTAGCGTCGAAAACGGTGTTGTAAGGGTTCATGGCAACTTGGTTCTTGGCAGCATCACCAATAAGACGTTCACTGTCGGTGAAACCAACATAAGAGGGGGTAGTACGGTTACCTTGGTCATTGGCAATAATTTCAACACGATCGTTTTGCCAGACACCAACACAAGAATAGGTAGTACCCAAATCAATACCAACTATGAAAATAAGAATTGAGTACCTTACCAAATGTAAAACCAGGGGGAGGGGGAGAGTCAAAATAACTTACCAGACTTTCCTTCAGACATTATTATTTATTTTATAAGAAATAAAAAGGAAAAGAAAGCAAGTTGTCTTTTTCAGAATCTTATTAAATACACTTACACAAAAATTGTGACAAGTTTGGAATAACAAAGAAAGTCGTGGAATTTGTCATTTGTCTGAGATTATATTTATTTATTTTTTACTGTCCAATTTTAGCTACTTCGCAAATAGCACATACTTTGCCTTCATACTCAGGCTTATAAGATGCTTTACAATAACAACAATCCTTTTTAGGTGAACCTCGATAGATTGGCTCAAAGCTGAAGGCACAGACATCGAATGGATTGTATTGATCGTAATTTAGTGTCAATTCATCTTGTAAAGTACGTTCACAAACGCCTTGAATCTTACGTGCCTATCGTCATAATCAAGTAAATAAGGATAAACCCTATATAAATATTATAGTTTCTACTTATTACCTCGTCAGCAATCATAGGAGAAGGTGCCAATTCGAGTAATCGGGTAGCAAATCGAGAAGCGGTGCTAAAATTTTTAGCTCTAAAGGCTTGTTTTGTAGCCTGACGTAATGCTAAGTGCATATGTTTCACTTGCAGTTGACAGTGAGTAAAATAAGCTGCTAATTCCAGGGCACGCGTCAAATCTTCAGGGGAGGTGCCGTTAATAGATCGTCGTTTCTGTTCCATTGAGAGACCCAAGAGATACTCGCGACAGATATCTATCAATTGTACCAACTCTTGAGTTTCATCTTCACTTGTCGTCACAGTGAACAGGGCAATATGAATCAATTGTTTAAAGAGTTGGGCTGATGCAGCCAATCGACCGTTAGAAAAGAGTGTGTACGCTTGCTGAATCTGTGTTGATATTGTGTTTTGGAAGCTGTAAACTGTCACAGGTAAAGCATTACGAGGAGAAGATGACTCTGGGTTTCTACGGATAGGTACAGCCGCAGCCGCACAAACTTGAGATGTATAGGCACGGGAGGCTTGATAGATAGCCAAAAAGTGAGGCTTAAGAGGTTCAAATTGAACAATACCCTTTTGTCGGTTGAGGATCTGCATAGCACTGTCAAATGCACCAGCTGCAATGTGATCAGCAGCAATGTTTGAGTTTTGTGTCCAAATCATGCTTTCGCTCACACCTTCAGTAGGAGCAACAAATTCAGCTGTCTCTTTGGCAGCGACATGACCCAATTCGGCATCCAATTCAGCTTTAAGATCATCGTCGTCCCAACCACCACCTTCTTCTGCATCACCAAATTCATCATCGTTTGTGTTCAAAAGATCATCGCCTGTGGGTTTAACAGTAGCTGCTAATCCCAAATCATCATCATCATCGCCCCAGTCACCACCTGCTTCATCAATTGCGTCATCGTCGTACGTAAAATTGGGCTTGTTCATCACAGAGCTTATATCGCCTGCTACCTGTGGTTGTTGTTGCTGTTGTCTGATAAAAGCTCCTTCAAAGAAACTCTTGGAAACAGTCAACAGTGGCCAATTGGGGTCTTCCAGCTGAACGACTGGTTGAGGAATAGAAGGTAAGGCATCATCCATCGAAGGTAACTCGATTTCGTCTTCTGTTTTTCCAGCAGTGGCCAAGATCGATTCGGCTTGTTCAGTCAATCCATGTGATTTCGCAGTCATGTAAGCCAAAGGTAATTGTCCAACATCCAAGAGTAATTGAATACGTTCTTCTATATCGCCCAAATAAACAGAGTTTTGGAATCGTTGCATAGGATCATTTTGAAGCTTGGAGATTTCCAACATTTTAGAAAGATTTGCTTGATTGCCTTCCAACAAATACAAGAAAGATAACTTATCCATTTTTTTGATACGTTGGTAACATAATTCAACAATCTAATTATACAGAAGGAAAAGGGAATTAGCCTTACATAATTACAATTGTATAAAAAAAAAGTAATGCTTAATTACCTTGTAGTTACCATGGCTCAAGGCTTCAGCGCTTAGCTTGGCCCAGTGATCAGGTTTATTCATAGCCTTTGCTGTCTCCAAAGCAACATCTAAGTTACCACATTCTAAGGCTAGCTCAAACCGGGTCTTATCATCTCTGACAAAATGCAAAGCAATCTCTGGGTATCCCTTCTTTTGCAAGTAAGCAATGATGGATTGACCAACCAGGTTAGAGGTACGAATGATGTGAAGAACTTCATCGTATTGCTTCTTGACAAGTGCCAACTTGAAACGGTATTCAGTTGGATCAATAGCAATCTCACGTACCTTACCATCACGGTCTAAGGCGTAAAGCTTTTTACCCTTCATACGAGTCAAATAAACAGGTTGATCAAGAGTACGGACAATACCATTATCACCCTCCGTCAGAGCATATTTGATGTGGTTCAATGTACAATAGATCAAAACGCTGGCGTCATCCCAAGTAGCACTCTTGATGCGGATTGTTTCATGAATCTGACTTGATTGCTTTAACTCCTTGGTGGCAATTGTGATTGTATGCTTACTTAACAAGGCAACCATGGACATATCATTTGACCAAACAACATATTTGATAGATGAGACTGCCAATTCAGCTATTGCACGACGCTGTTGAATGTCAAATAGGATAACAGAGGTAGGCGTGGCCATTAATAATGAACTAGGTCCAGCATAAAAGATATCAGTGACTTGACCAGGTGTTTTGAATGATTTGGTTTCCTTGTTGGAAAGATCGCGGATTTCAATTGTTTGGTTCACCTTATCAAAGACTGCAAATCGGTTGCGGGCAATGAAGAGAGCAGCGTGGCCTGTACCCTTCATTGAGTCATTCGAAGGCTCTTGTAAGCTACCACCCAAATTTTTGGGTAAACGGTAAAGTTCATAGGCGCCACCTTCATAAGGAGAGGTCAACAAGACGGCACGTTCAGCAGGGTTATAGGACAATGTGCGAGGTGCAACAAACTGTGAACCCAACTTGCGAACAGACATTACTTCTTGATTGGCTGTGCTTGGGAAATCATGGATATGCAAGATATTATTCTTGACATAGAACAGTTCATTGTTGTGTACTTGGAAAGCAGGGCGCTCCCTTTCAAGCTTAAAGACAATCAAACCGCTATCATGACCAGCAGCAAATAAGTTGAGTTCAGGATGAGAAGTCAAAACCCAGAAGCGATCGTGATCTCTTCGGAAAGTGGCTACTGCTGTACGTTTTGTCAAGTCCCAAACACGAATGGTTTTATCTTCACTATCAGACAAAATGAGATCTTGATGAGGATGAAAAACGGCACTAGAAACATTATTGTAGTGGCCACGACAGCTGTCAACTTCCCAAGCTTTTGTGTCTATAGAAAAAAAAACATTCCATTTAATCGACTTTTTGCATTTTGCCGTTTTCTTTTTTCTTTACCATTCATTCTCCAAAGCTTCACTTGACGATCATCACCTGCAGAAATGATTAAAGGTAAAGTAGGATGGAAAGAGGCCCAGTTAACACCATGGTCATGGCCTTCTAATACATACTTGACCATCACATCCGTTGTTCCAAACATATCTCCGCCAGGTCCAGCACGATTGATGTCTTCAAAGGACATGGCAGTTGGAGCTTGAGATTTTTTACGTAAACCTGTATAGAATGTTATTTATTGGCTCTCTTCAATTATTATCTATTTTACCTGTAATATCCCATACACGAACAGTTTGATCCATTGAGGCTGACACAATCAAGTCTGTCTTGGGATGAAATTGAGCACACATCACATAATGGTTATGTCCTGTCAAGATGGCAATACAAGTTCTTGATTGCCAGTTCCAAATACGAATGGTTTGATCGTCTGAAGCAGAGATAATCCAGGGTAACTCGTGGTGGAAAAAGACGGTACGAACATAGTCGAGATGACCGTTCAATGTAAATAAGCAACGACGGGTCTTATAATTCCAAACTTTGATCTTATAATCATCGCCACCAGAGACAAATAAAGGTTGAGTGGGATGGAATGAAATACCTCTTACAGGTCCTAAAGAGAAAAATGATGAGAACAAAAGAACGAGAGAAAAAAGACAATTCATTTACCATCATGTTCTTCAAAACGTTCGAGTAATGTGCCCATTCGATAATCCCAAAGTTGAATGCAGCCATTATGTAAAGAGGCTAGAATCCAGGGACGCTTAGGGTGAAAAGCAATACCTTTAACACGATTGCTTTTTGATTCAAACTATTCAAGTCGAGAAATATGAGAAATGATGCTGCAAAAGTCCACCCTATTTTTTGTTTCTATTTGTACCTTTGTAAGCATCTGCATTTTTGTTTCAATCAATTGATGTCTTTCTTTTATTCACTACTACAAGTTTGTTACTAAATATCTGTACATGTACGCGTATGTGCTTATAATTTAAGCTGATTCTAACCTTTTACTTTTTCTTGAAATAAGTTCTATTTTAATAATTCTATTGAAAAATTGTATGAATTTTTGATAATTTAAGCAAAAGTAACCTTCGTTTTTACATACTCAAAAGATAGAGACTTGCTGCTTTCACCTTTTTTTCTGTTGACTTAAAAGATGGCCAAAAATGAAAAGAAAAAAAAAAAGTTGAAACAATAAAGTACGGCTTTGCGCCTTCACCTATATTTTTGGGTATAAACGGAGATTGTATATTTAATAAGTAACAGCCAATAAGATAATCCTTCATGACGTGTCAAGACAATATTCCGTACCTGTTCACACGAGAAGAGCATGTAAAAGGTCTAGAGTACTTGGGAATTTTAGTAGATAAGTTATCCTAGAGTAAAAAGAGGAAACTCGGTTGAGAAATGACAGCTTGTTACGCAGTAATAGAAAAATGGCTCAACTTTTTAAAAAGGTGAATTATTATATTTGAGATAAGATATTATCCTTGGTAATAGCATTGCTACTTTCACAGCATCTGCAGACATTTGTTTTGCTTCAAGAATGTATTTTTTGGATGAAAAAGATAGTTTACTATCTTGCTGTATAATAACCAAGTAAAGCAAGCGCATACAAAGTACTTGAATTTAATACGAATAGATGCAAAAAAGTGCTCAAATATTGAAAAATAAATAATCCAACATTTAAAAAAAGCAGACTATTTGAATGACAGATGTTCTGCAACCCTTGTAACATCTAATATTGCTTGCTTTATCTGTTCATCAATAGTGGATGAATTGTTGACCGGAAATAAAATATCTCCAGTCCATGTCATTTGTTACGTACAAGTGCTTTGCCTTAAGCTTGGATATATGCTGTCCAATTCACTAATATCTATAACTCTAGATGTAAAATTAATATGACAACTACATAATTAAATAAATATACGAATCATATTTACTGAAAAAAAGAAGAGGTCTCATAAATCATGAACAGCTTCTGACTTTTAAATGTATATTCTCATCATCATTTCTCTTTCTTTTCTTCTCCTGTACAAAATTTTATGAAAGGATTATTATTGTTACTCTTCTTTTTTACCTTTATTCTTTGTCAGCAAGAACCTATTGAAGGCTTCTTTAGTCAAAGTGGACATACTAACAACTGGGCTGTTTTAGTAAAAAAAATCCAACAGAAAAATATTTTGATTACTAATATTTTCATAGGTATGCACCTCCCGCTTTTGGTTCAATTATCGACATGTTGCCAACACACTTTCAATTTATCGTACAGTTAAACGTCTAGGTATTCCTGACTCCAACATCATCCTTATGCTTGCAGACGATGTGTCTTGTAATGCACGCAATCGATATCCTGCTACTGTTTACAATAACGCTGCTCGTCATCTTGACCTGTACGGCGATAATGTAGAAGTGGACTATCGCGGCTATGAAGTGACAGTAGAAAACTTTATACGTATGCTCACAGGTCGTGTGGCACCCAATACACCAAGGTCCAAACGACTCTTGTCAGACGATCGATCCAACATCTTGGTTTACATGACTGGACACGGAGGCAATGAATTTTTAAAGTTCCAAGATGCAGAGGAAATTAGTGCGTATGACTTGGCAGATGCGTTCAAGCAAATGGCAGAAAAGAAGAGATATAATGAAATCTTGTTTATGGTTGATACATGTCAAGCAAACACGATGTATAGTCAAATCAATTCAACCAATATATTAGCTACTGGAAGCAGTGAATTACATGAAAGCTCCTACTCGGTAAATAAAAATAGTAAAGAAAGGGGATTATAGATTATTAATTATCATTAGCATCATACGGACCATGATATTGGTGTTGCAGTCATTGATAGCTATACTTACTATAACTTGGAGTTTTTAGAAAATATAGATATGACAAGTGACAAAACTCTTCAGGACTTGGTAATTGTGTAGAAATACTAAAGAAGTAAAAGATAATAACATGGAAATTGAAACAGTTTAGCACATATGATCCTGCCAAAATTGCTTCTCATCCTGGTATTCGTTCAGATTTATTTCATCGTCCCTTAGACAAAGTAAAAGTGACAGACTTCTTTGGAAATGTACAAAATGTTGAATTAACCAAGGCAAAATACCCTTTAGAAGAAGACGAGATAATTCATGTAAATTATTTAAACTAAAAGGATTCAAACATCTAAACATGTAACTGTCATAGACACACGAACCTGTATCCCGTGTAGAAAATAATCATACATCAACTCACAATCATTTATATCATTCATTCCTTGTTCAAAAAGACAATGGTTTTATTTCTTCTTTATTGGGCATGGCTTCTATTATAGCCATTGCTTATTTCACATATACAACATTGATGTAAATAAAAATGTACACATGCATCCTCACCTCAACATTTATGGAATCTTCAATAAATACATGGAGGTAGAAAGGCATGCGTATTAATTATTATAGGCTTTCATGCTGGTCATGCAAAATAATGTCTTTATTATGTATGAGCCCTTTCAGGTGAAGCCAGAAAAAAAGAGAAAAAAAGAGAAGGTTAAAGAAAAAGAAAAAAATTCAAAGATTCCCTGATATGTTTAACTGTAACACAAAAGTCATGGTAAAAATAATTTCAAACTCATCTTTTCTTTCTATAACTATTTAGCTCAAATGGCCTTGCTTTGAACTCGATTGAATACAAAAAACAAATATATAAAAATAGTAGATAATTTTTTTCCAAATCTGTATAAAACAATAGCGGAAACTATTCATTTATAGGAAAAAAAAATATTTGATCATTCTAATTGTTGATATTAAAAATCGTATAACCAAAGAAGGAAGGATATTGTAGGTATCTACATAAGAAATGTATTGAATCTTCAATAGCAGTAGCTTTGAATAAAAAACCAGTAAGATTCGGGGGGGAGGCGCAATCAAGAGATCAAGCATATCAAAGGTATAAAACAGCCATTTTTAACCTGTCATGAATGTGTTGTTTAGGAATTCATAATGATTGATACGGAAGGGACATTCATACCTTCAAAAGAATTGAGTGACCTTGGACTATATAATATACTCTCAAACTCAATAACAAAGACATCCTGAACCTTGAGCAATCAGTGATTTTAATATAAAATACAATACACACTAGCTTATGTCTAACTCATTAAACATCTTGAAAGAACGGGAGAAAAACATTAAAAAGTATATTTAGTATTACAACGATACACTGCCATTTTAAAAGAAAACTAAGTAAAGTCTTAATTAAAATTTAACAATTCTTAAATACAAGTGACACTGAAGAAAGTTAATAACTATATATTACATAACTAGTCTCTGTGGACTTCGATCATCGAACTTCTTTTTTCATAAATGGCTTTTATAAATAATACTTATTATATATGTTGGAATGGCTTTTCTTGCCATTGCACTTGTGCTGGGTTATATTCATAACATACATTAATTGGAGGTTTGTGACACAAGATTCATCGTAGACATCTTGCTTCTACTTTAATACTCTTTTTTTCCTTTGTATCTTTGTACAATCAACCCAACTAATTTTGCTGCTTGTTACAAAATTGCATTATAAAAGCAATACACAAACCTTAGCTAGGATATACTAGTCTTTTTCTTCATTTCATTGCTTATTTTTGTATTCTTCAATTTTATCAGTATTGTAATCGTCTTTAATATCTCGAGGTTACAAGATAGTTTTGTAATTAATCCTTAGGATCGATAAAGATCAAATTGCTTTCGGGGATGTATTATTTAAAAAGCCTTTAATATCTTACTTACTCTTGCTATGCTCAAAGCTCTAAGCTATAATATCTCTTTGAAGAATAAAATACCTTTCTAACCTTGATACTTATTCTCTATTAGAAGCTTCAGTAGTAATCCTTAAAAAAAAAGCATCGGATTCAGAATGAGTTGCGAAAGGAGCAACTCAGATCTAAATGTATTTCGCTTCTAAAAGGAGAATGCTATGAATCCTATCAATTCGAGAGTAAACTTGTTGGAAGCAGTTATTTCAACTATGCAGGTTTCATATAAATTATTCTTTACACGTAATGAGTGTTTTCTTCAAATGCTACTAGTGTAAAAACATGTCCGATCATATACTAACGCATTAGCCCTTAAACTGATGAGGCAGTACTTCATAGTTTAGATCGATTACTTTCACAGTCAACCCCTTGCAGATTTAAACCTTTCTAATTTATAATGATATAAATCCTTATTTTATCTTGAATCTTTCTATTCATTTTGTGCTTATTTTAAAAAAATAAACAGTTTAATAAACATCCTGTCTTTGCCTAACATAAAACGTTACAACGCAACAGTAATCACATTTTAGTATAACAGTCACGTTTCAAGTATATGTTTATCATTATGTGATTCTGTTATTTTATGGATTTGAACAGTATCTATCACGACTTTAATGTTTAGAAAACAAAGCACTGCCTTTTTCTAGTTTTTTTTTTTTTTTTTTTTTTTTTTTAAAAAAAAAATTCAACAATTATAGAGTTAATGTTTATTCCTTTACAAGCGCACATTATTTTTCTTCTCAAATTCATTGTTTTAAATGAGATAGCCTGCTTCTCTAATATTTTAGTTAAGTACAGTATCCAACACTTTTTTTTTTCTTTTTTTATTTCCGTCCAGTTATTTCTGAGTCTGCAAACTCAATCTCTAAAAAGTAAAATAGAAAGAATTTATATGTAATCCACCCCTTCCCTCTCTCTATTTCTCTCTTTTTCTCCCCAATTCAGAAACGCATTTGATGTGGAATGATTAGATTATTCTTAAAAGGAGAAATAAAAACCTTACTAAAACAAACCATTGGCAGTAAAAATGAAAATTTCTTAATAGAGCCAATCAAGATCGAATCCACATAAACATTTATTGACCGCATTTTAATAATTTTTATATCTCTCTCTTTTCTGCTCCACAGTTTTTGTGTGTGTGTGTTTGTGTGTGCATACATAAAATACTTGCTTAAAATAGAAAGTGTGAGAAAGAGAGAGGAATAAAGGGTCTGCTGTTGTATTTTAGAATAGAAGAAATACATGAAACATGACGGCCACCAATAACTATAGTGATAGTACTATTATTTCAGCTCCTCCACCATCTTACAATAGCAGCCCAATGACGACGAGAATTAAATCATTCTTTAATCCAACTCCAGCTTTTTCAGTACCAAATGACTTTGATACAACTTCACAAAAGGGTTTTAAAAGTAACTCTTGGTTCTCAACAGCAAAAAAAGAACAAAATAGTGAACTGACAAATACTATTCGCCGTGTTGCTTCTGCTCCCAAGTTATTAAATAAAGACAATAATCACAGCAAAAATAATATATCAACCATATCCATACCTTCACTTATCACAGAACCGGCTTCACCACTTTATAAACTACGTAGAACATGCCGAAGAACTTATTCAAGTAGCAGTATTAAAGTGAAAAACTTGGAAGTAGGGCCTTCTAGCTTTGTAAAGATTAGGATGCTTGGAAAAGGAGACGTAGGCAAAGTTTATATGGTGAAGCAAAAAGAAACAGATAAACTATATGCCATGAAAGGTTGATGATAATTATATACATAAAAAAGATTCCAACTCATTTATTATCGTTAGTCTTGTCCAAGAAAGAAATGATTAGAAGAAACAAAATAAAAAGAGCTTTGGCAGAACAAGAAATATTAACAATATCAAACCATCCATTCATTGTCACCCTTTATCATTCTTTTCAAAGTCAAGATTATCTTTACTTTGTTATGGAATATTGCTTGGGCGGTGAATTCTTCCGAGGTACGTTAAAAAAATAATTGGTTTACATGTTAATAACCTTATATTAGCACTTCAATTAAGACCTGGAAAATGTTTAAGTGAAGAAGGCGCAAAATTTTATGCTGCTGAAGTTACTGCTGCTTTGGAATACTTACACCTTCAAGGACATATTTACAGAGATCTTAAGCCAGAAAGTAAAAATAAAAAAGTCCAAGTAATTTATGTGTAACGATGAATGTTTAACCTCCTTAATAGATATTCTTTTACATCAAAGTGGGCACATCATGTTGACTGATTTTGATTTAAGCAAAGGCTCTCATCCACCTGGAAAACCTTCAATTATTAAATCTACTTCACCTCACACAGTAAGTATTTTACAATCACAATAATACTTGCTAACAACTCACATTTAGCCGCCTTCTATTGACACAAAAAGTTGCGTCAACAACCTCCGAACGAATAGTTTTGTTGGTACAGAAGGTAATACAAGGAAAGAAGGACAGGAAAAAGGTGGAAAGTAACCAACATCTATTATTAGAATATATTGCACCTGAAGTCATTAAAGGCTGTGGGCATACAAGTGCGGTTGATTGGTGGACATTGGGTATTTTAATATATGAGATGATGGTAAAAAGAAGAAGAAAAAAAAAAAAAAAAAAGAAAAGCCCATTGACTCATTTTCTTACTTCAACAGTTTGGAAAAACACCATTCAAAGGATCTGGACGTAATGAAACATTTTCACGTATACTTCATTGCGATGTCCAATTCAGTGAACAGCCCATGCCTTACAAGACACACATCTCCAACCAAGGAAAGAATTTAATTCGAAAATTGTTACACAAGGAAGAGCTCAAGCGGTTGGGCTCAAGAGCCGGTGCGTCCGATATCAAGGCACACCCATTCTTTAAAAACATCAATTTTGCTCTACTTCGACACTGTACACCACCTATCAAGCCACTGGTTGAAAAGCCCAATGGAATAGATGCAATTAATTTTAGAAAAATGCCTCAAGAGAATAACAGTTTTGATCTTGAATCTGATAATTTGCTTGTTACACTCAAGTCTGATCATTCCAATCCCTTTGAAAAATTTAATTCAAGTAAGTGTGACAATTGACTTGATATGCGTGCAATGTCTGATAATATTCTATTTTTGTATAGTTACTCTTTACCATGAAGGAGACTCTGGTTCTGATGATGATGATGATTAGTTTTAATTTTTTTTTTTCTTTTTTTTTTTACTATGTATGTTTATCGAATAATAGTAATAGTAGTAGTAATAGCATTAGTAATAATAGTAATAATAATAATATAACAACAATAATTGCATAAACCAAGTTTTGTATAATGAACCATTTTTTATTGACAAGAACAATAAAGAACATGAGAGTCAGTTTGAATCGCTTTGGTTCATTTTTGACAGACAACAATATCTCTTGCTTCATTTTCTAGGTGGAGGAGGATAAGGATTAGGAGCAGGAGGCTTGGATGGTTTACCAGACATTTTTTAATTTTATATATAAAAAAGCTTATATAGTCAAGTGAAAAAAGAGAGAGAGAGAGAGGGTATATATCCTACTCGTTTGTTGTCAAAACTTTTTATTGGCAACATTTAAAAAAGATTGACGACATTTTATGAAGTTGAACCCAGTACACCCATTTTATCTAATGCACGAGATCCTGATTCTTCCCATTCTTGTTTAGTAACCCACCATGATTCTTTATCCTTCATAATATCAGCAAGTACTGCACCACCAAGGTATACCATATGTTTACGTCGAGGAGGATCCTCAATACGAATCTTGAATTTCTATAATATAATTATTCAGATTTTGCTTACAATCGCAACTTGTCTATGGCTTACACTTAATCTGCTTGCATCTCCTTCCAATACGTTTATAAGATAGAGTTGTTTCATTTCCTTTTCTAAACGACTGGGTAGACCAGGATACATGGTAGATCCACCAGAGAGTACAATATGTTTATAAAGATCTGCACGGATATCAATGTCTGCTGATTGAATGGTATTGAACAGCATTTCTAGATTTCACAAAAATAGTGAGCTCTTTTATGTGAATGGTATTTGCTTTCTTTTTTACCTGCCATGCCTGGAGCTTCAACATCAATCAAGTTTGGTTGGAATAAGCATTCAGGTGCTTCGAAACGCTCTGATCCCACCTTGATAATACGTCCATCAGGAAGCTTGGATAGATGTAAGTGACAAGTATACGCATGTGTTTATGTGGAAACAAACCTCATAGCTTTCTACTAATGTAGTAGTTTCATTACCCAGTTTTTGATCTAATTCAAGATCGTAACTTTTTTTAAAATTAGTTGTCGTGTACGTGTGACGCATGATAAAGTATACCTCACATAACAAAGCTTCTCCTTCACTTGGCGGATAGTTTCAAAATCAGCAGTACGATTAAATGCATATCCTCTATGGAGTAATAACTTGATTAAATATCTAGTAACATGACGACCTGCAACATCCAAACGACGAGTCAAGTTGGCAGGTGCGTAACCTTGATAAACAGGTACCTAATGGAAAAACCTATGAGCCCCCTATTTTCCTTGGTCGTCTCTTCTTTTTCTCTTACAATGTGCGTCACTCCATCTCCAGAGTCAACCACCACACCAGACATCAACCCTATAATCGTTTGTTAATCTTTCTCGTATTCTCTCTCTTTCATATAAAGTATACCTTGAGCAAAAAGAGTCAATACAGCTTGGATAGCTACATAAATCCCCTGAAATCCATATTCTTCAAACATGATTTGTGCCATATGTTCTCTATTCTGTTTAGGGTTCATAGGCGCTTCAGTCAGCAATATCTTTGAGTCTCTAGGATCGACCTTTAACTTTTCATCAAATGTATAATTCCACAAGTGACGCATATCTTCCCAGTTACGAATAATACCATTCTCCATCGGATATGACATTTGAAGAATGTTTCGAAGTTGAGCAGCTTCATCACCTACCATAACGTCTTTCACTTCCAAGTTACCAACTTGTTCTTCAGCACGTAAAATAGGTCGACCGACAACACTGGGAAATACGTGTTCAGGGAAATTAGAACCTGCATAACCGCACTTTACAAACTATAAAAAGATGGAAACGAGTTAATGAACGGGAGGTTATTCATTTAAAATTTCTCAGAATGTTCATATTATATAAAAGACTTTACACCAGTACCGTTGTCGACCACAAGTGTTTTTGAAGCATTCATTTCTTTTTTTTTTCAGTGTGATAAAGAAACAAACACTCTTCCTTCTGTCATAAAAGTAATTAATTTTCATCTACCGCCTTGTATTCCAACACCGATCATAATGATGACATAGTGATGAGTGACGTAAAAAATTCGCTTGAGAAGTACCCCCTTTCAAAAAATTTCCCTGGGTGCAGAGACTCAGTAGAGTGACTAAAAAAATTTTCCCAATTATTTTTTTTACTTCTTTCTTTACTAAACCCACCCAGTATACAACAATGCTTAGAAACGTTGCTCGTATTGCCAGTCCTTTAGCTCGTCGTAGCTTGACTTCAGCTGTAAGAAACCAATAATAGGCGTTTTTCTTTTCTTGATCTCGTTCTCAATTGTCGATTGATACTGTTAAAAAAAAAAAGCGTGAATATTATGTGGATACTGTGATATAGTAACACAACAGTAACAAAACTAGCTTGGACGAGAAATATTTCAACAAAAAAGAGAGAGAAAGAAGAGGAGAATAACGAGATTGAGGGAGAGAAAGAAAGAAACAACGCTTTTTGTTTTAAAATGACCAGCACTAACTTTCTTTTCTAGGCCCGTCTTAACCTCGGTGCTGTTGCTGCTGCTGCCCGTAGCTATGCCACTGCTAAGCCTTCTACTTCTGAAGTTTCTTCTATCCTCGAACAACGTATTTTGGGTTCCAGCTCTGAAGCTGATCTTCAAGAAACCGGTCGTGTCTTGTCCATTGGTGACGGTATTGCTCGTGTTTATGGTTTAAAGAACTGTCAAGCCGAAGAAATGGTTGAGTTCTCCAGTGGTCTCAAGGTAAAGAAAAAAAAAGGGTAAGAAGAAAGTAGCTTATGATGTGTATAGGGTATGGCTCTTAACTTGGAAGCTGACAATGTTGGTATTGTCGTTTTCGGTAACGATCGTTTGATCAAGGAAGGTGATACTGTCAAGCGTACTGGTGCCATTGTCGACGTTCCCGTCGGTCCTGGTGTCCTTGGTCGTGTCGTCGATGCCCTCGGTAACCCCATTGATGGTAAGGGTCCCCTTGAAACTGTTGGTCGCTCTCGTGTCCAAGTCAAGGCTCCTGGTATCTTGCCTCGTCACTCTGTCAACGAACCTATGCAAACTGGTATCAAGTCTGTTGACTCCATGGTCCCCATCGGTCGTGGTCAACGTGAATTGATCATTGGTGATCGTCAAACTGGTAAGACTGCTGTCGCTCTTGACACTATCTTGAACCAAAAGTACTGGAACAACGGCTCTGATGAAGCCAAGAAGTTGTACTGTATCTATGTTGCTGTCGGTCAAAAGCGTTCTACTGTTGCCCAACTTGTCAGAACTCTTGAAGAAAACGGTAAGTAAAAGTGAGGAATGAGGAGGAAGAAAGAGGTCGTCTGATTCGCTCAATAGATGCCATGAAGTACACTACCGTCGTTGCTGCTACTGCTTCTGAAGCCGCTCCCCTTCAATATCTTGCTCCTTTCTCTGGTGCCGCCTTTGGTGAATGGTTCCGTGATAACGGTCGCCACTCCTTGATCATCTATGACGATTTGTCCAAGCAAGCCGTTGCTTACCGTCAAATGTCCCTCTTGCTTCGTCGTCCTCCTGGTCGTGAAGCCTACCCTGGTGATGTTTTCTACCTCCACTCTCGTCTTTTGGAACGTGCTGCCAAGATGAACAAGAACTTTGGTTACGGTTCTATGACTGCTCTTCCCATCATTGAAACCCAAGGTGGTGATGTCTCTGCTTATATTCCTACCAACGTCATTTCCATTACTGACGGTCAAATTTTCTTGGAAGCCGAACTCTTCTTCAAGGGTATCCGTCCTGCCATTAACGTCGGTCTTTCCGTCTCTCGTGTCGGTTCCGCCGCTCAAACCAAGGCCATGAAGCAAGTTGCTGGTTCCATGAAGCTCTTCTTGGCCCAATACCGTGAAGTTGCTGCCTTTGCCCAATTCGGTTCTGATTTGGATGCTTCTACTCAATTCTTGTTAAACCGTGGTGCTCGTTTGACCGAATTGTTGAAGCAACCCCAATATACTCCCTTGTCTATCCAAGCTCAAGTTCCCATCATCTTTGCTGGTGTTAACGGTTTCCTTGATAAGGTTCCTGTCAACAAGGTCACTGAATGGGAAAAGGATTTCATCAGCCACGTCCACTCTCAACATACTGATGTCCTTGAAGAAATCCGTTCCAAGGGTGTCATCTCTAAGGAACTCGAAGCTAAGCTCCGTGACATCTGTGAAAACCACACCAAGGGTTTCTACTAAGTTTTCTTTCTTATAAAAAAAGAAGTATAAAAAATGTATAAAATAAAAAGAGAATCTTTATATACAGTTTGTTTCAAAGAAAATCATTATACGTATTTGGCAATTGGTTTATAAGTGGCTGTAATTGATTCCAGTGATCAGTCCATTGTTTTGCGTAAATGAATTCATCTTTTACATAATTGCTATACATGACAGAGATATTGGCCTGCATTTTATGTAAAAGGGAAAGCTCAGAAAGGATACAGTATTTAATGAATATTTGTCGTTGTTGTATTAGATTAAGGGCTGGGGTATCTTGAAGTGGTCTATATTTCATAATTTGACGTGCTAATGATTCATTTGAAACCAAAGTCCAATTGCTCTCTTTTCTCTCTATTAGTTCCTAATGAAAAAGAGTAAGCTAGAGGTGTGACAGGATCATAGTGGTTACCTTGAATGATTCAAACAAGTCTCTTTGCTGTATCAAGTTTTCCATTACATCATCAGCTATGGCCATTGCCTATGCATAGATATAAAACATTGGGCTATGACTGAATAAAGGGATTTTACCTCTCGATTGAGCATCATACCTGCTTGTTGCATTGATTTCGCTATCTGAGACTGACCTTTTGCTAATAGAGGACAACCTTGACAACGGCGAAAAGGACAGTCTTTGTCTAATTCGACGAGATTACTAATAAATAGTAAGTAAAATGTCTACTTGTGTACACTTGAACGCATGTACTTTATAGTCATACTGTATCGAATATAGTCTGTCCCAAGTGCCTTTTTAAACTTAATCATATGACGCATAACGCTCAACATGCTATCGTATTGATGAATGAACCGATCTGACCTCTTCTTCATCCTCCTGGCCCGATCATCCCAATCCAAGGGCACCATCTTTTCCAATTGATCAATATCATGCTTTGTTCTGATAAATTCATCGTCCAAAGATAACTGAGGATGAGCCATCTTCCATGAGCTGATGGATGAAGGATGGCTCATGAATACTTTGACGATATCATCTTTACCGAGCACTGGATGCCTAGCGATTGCGTTTATAAACCTTTCAAGTCCCCTTCGTCTATTTTCTTCAAACGTCTCTGTTCCTATTAGAACAGTCAGTGGGCGAAATATGTACAGTGCAGAATGTGCCTACTTGCAGTGAATTGTTTGGGTGGCAAATGTGGAATCAATCGATATGGAAATCGTTTCAGTAGTACTTCCCACAGCCACCAGAAATCACTAAATCTTCTCAACACTCTCGTACCCCATTTTTCACTTTGTACGTGATAGTTGACATGGCCAAATAAGAAACTACCCTCCCGTTCGGGCGCACGAGAGACGGTGACAGTGTCCAGATTGGATAGCCACTGATTGATATTGTTTTGCTGTATGTCGTGTGGTGTTTGCGGTGGTGACGGTATGGACTCTACTGGTTCATGAAAGGAAGGTGTTGGTAAATCTATTGTTGTCATATTGTTGTTAGCTCTAATATAAATGATGTATATACACGTAACTGTTTCTATGTTTACTGACTGATTCCAATGATACATCTACAGTGTACTATGAGTTGTAAGTTCATATATTTGTCTAGTAATTTACCCATATCAGCTTGTGCAAGGGCAACCAAGGCAAGAAATAGATTGAATGTGTTCTGTGTGACAAAGAGCGGATTATTATTTAAATGAATCAAATTGAGAATGTCTTGTTGAATAGAACAAGTTAAGCCAGATAACTTCAATATGTTTTCTAAGTATTTCGGTTCAATCTTGTCGTATTCTATCTTTAATTCATTGTAAATTCTCTTGTAGCTCTCTGGTACATTGTCAACTATTCAAGAAAAAGGAGAATTTTTATTTGGGTTTTTTTGCATAAACACTTTCTTATATACTTGAAATATTTTGTTCATCACTTGTTGTATGAGTGCTGCTCTCTATCCAAGGATCATTTGTATAGTCAAGTGAATTAAACTCATGGTTGGAATCCATTATTAAATGAAATAAAAGGAAAAAAAAAAAAAAAAAAAAAAAAAAAAAAAAAAAAAAAAGACCGAAGTGTTGTATCATGCAAAAAAACCAAAAAAAAAGTGTCGGATTATGAATCGGTATTTCACTACATTTTAAACAATAATCTACAAATGTGCGAGTTGTTATCAATCATTTAGTTTTGTGGAATTAAGCTTGGACTTGTAAAATACAACATATACAATTAAAAGCAAATCTTTACTTTATCTTAACCTTTTTATAATGAACAAAGAGAAAGAAGGAGTTATGTTTAGTTAGGGAGAATTTTGCATTAATTGCGAGTTCTTTGAACCTAAAACAATCAACACACAATTAAATCTCTTTTCTACAAAAAAAAAAGGACTATTATAAGGAATCATAAATAGTAAACCCTTTCTCTTTTTATAAGTCAATTATAATTTGAATGAATATCAATTACTACAAATGAAGAAAAGACAGTAATGATTCCCGGTATCAAATATCAAGTAATAAAAGTAAAGACTTTTTCTTTTTCGAATGAAGAAAAAAAAAGGCTGGATCATTTCTATGTTTAGACAGAAAATCTTATTTAAAATAACCCCATTTAAGTGCATACTATTCAATATATATATCGCTCTCACTTGAGGCAGATAAAAAAAAGGGGAGGGGGAAAAGGTAGCTAAAAATTCTTTCGGGATCAAAGGTAAAATGATGTGGGGTGATCAGATAATGGATTAGGTATAAAATACGCTAGTTAAAGGAAAGAGAAGGAAGCCAATCAAATAGCCTTTGCCCGAAATGAGCTGGTGACATAGGTTGGGAAGTATCGCATTTAGCTTTAGCAAACTTAAGCAGAGGAGAGGCAGGGAAAACGATTGACGATGTGGCACGTCTAGTTGGAGAATGTGGGATGACTGTGGCCGAAGCTTTTGGAACAAGTTATTTCCGTAAGGAAGCATTCGCTTGTTATAATTTGTATATCTCAGCACAGACAGCAGCTAAATCTGCTTGCAGTTGTTGGAGATGCTTGCTATTGTGGTGCCTAGCGAGGATTTGAAAATAAAGCAAAAATCTATAGAAAGTGATGAAAAGTTCACTGTTCATACACTTGTAGCGCTTTTGATCCTTATATTCTTTGATGAGTTTTAATAAACATTAAAATTTTCATCCATAAAAAAAAAAATTAAAGAAATGCACTATTTTTGAAATCCGTTTTCTTTTCAAAAAATTTTCTTGTTTCTTTTTTTTCTCTCTTATTCTTTTTACGCATATAGAATTAGAGCAGCTTCTTTCAATCACTTTAGAGAAAGAAAGATATTAGACCAAAGAACTTACTTTTACATGAATTAAATGAAGTCTATGCCTCCCCATCCTTATTACGATGAAAAAGCAAGTGAAAGAGAAGCTCGAATAAGGTGTTTATTCGAATCATTGGATTGTAAGAAAAGAGGCTACTTGGATGCGGACGATGTACTCGGGGGATTCCTTAAACTCACTCACTTACCTGCTCATACTCGCTATGTGACTGATTTGCTTGCCAAGTGTGATACGGCGCATGATGGAGTGATTTATTTTCAAGAGTTTAGAAGTTATGTGTTGGAAAAGGAAAAGGAACTTTGGTCATTGTTTTCAGAGATCAATCAATCGAGTGATTTCAAGTTAAGACCCAAAGATTTGCAAAATGCTTTAGAAGCAGCAGGAATTCATGTTACAAACAATGATATCACTGAATTTGTTCAATGTATTGACACGGGTATTATAAAAATAAGAATTTTCTACGTACGAGATAAATAACAATGGGATATAATAGAGGGGAATGGGTATATTGACTTTCAAGATTGGAGAGATTTCTTGCTGGTAAAAGATGCAGTGATTTAAGATTGAAACTAAAACAAAATGATTGTTTATAGTTACTACCGCGTGAAACAACAATTATGGAAGTCTATCAATACTATCAATCATCCACACAACTTACGCATGATGCAGAAGTAGTCATTCCTCATACAGACGAAGCAGCTATCAATGCCTATAAATATTTAGCAGCGGGTGGTGTGGCAGGTGCTGTCTCTAGAACATGTACTGCTCCATTTGATCGATTGAAGGTCTACTTGATTACACAAACCGGATGTTCAAATCAACAATCTGCCATCATTCACGGTCTAAAAAGCATTTATCATCAAGGAGGTGGATTTCGTGCCTTCTTTGTTGGTAATGGACTGAACGTGATCAAGGTTGTGCCCGAATCAGCCATCAAGTTTTATGTGTTTGAAACAGCTAAATCCATCTTAGCCGAATTGACTCATTCAGAAGACAAGAACGATATGCCTGTGGGCGCTCGATTTGTGGCAGGCGGCGTGGCCGGTCTGTGTGCTCAATTCTGCATTTATCCACTCGAGACACTAAAGACAAGAATTATGTCATCCAGCGCGATTCAGGAAAAAAGATTGCATGATGTCAAAGCGACACCTCAAAAGTTCATTATTGCCCATACAGCGAAATCGCTTTATAGGACGCGTGGATTATTGGGATTTTGGCCTGGACTGACGGTGAGCTTGATGGGTGTGTTTCCTTATCAGGCGTTGGATATGGGGATTTATGAAACGCTCAAGGTGACATATCTTCAGTACATGAATGCACAAAGGGATGAACATGGGAAAGGTAAACCGCCGAGTGTGTTAGTTCTTTGGGCATGTGGAATGGTGAGTGGGTCGATAGGTGCGACAAGCGTTTATCCCCTCAGTATGATTAGAACAAGGTAAATCATCCTATGATGGTATCCAATATGATACTGACAATGACATGTTCTCTAGACTCCAAGCACAAGGTACACCAGCCCATCCATATCGATATACATCCGCTTGGGATGCAGCCAAAAAGACATTTCAAGCGGATGGTGTTAGAGGATTTTATAAGGGGTTAGGTCCTACCTTGTTTAAGGTTGTTCCGTCTGTCAGTATTAGTTATGCTGTCTATGAGTTCAGTAAACGATCACTTGGAATATCTTAATACTTCCCCCCCCCCTCACCCACTTTATTTATATACCAATGTGTTAGATTATCGTAAAAAGTTCTTTTTTATTAGATTTTAAAGATGTAAATATAATAAAATAAAAAATAAAGGTTTAAAGTAAACGATTACTTGTTGAATTCCTTTTGAGCTTCACCCTTCTTTTCTTGAACTTTGTTTCCTGCTTCATCCGTAGTGTTACCAGTCAATGAATTCACTGCACCCATCACGGCACCGCTGGCTTGATCCACTAAACCTTGAACATAGCCAGTAAGATTGGCTGCACTTTCTTGTACTTTTCCAGAGGTATTTTGAGCGTGTCCCTTATTTTCGAGAGATTCATTACCGACGGCATTACCCACCGTTTCTTTTACATTACCAACAAATTGGTCTTTTTTAGCATCGGATCTTGAGGGAGTAGAGGACATTTCTTATTTAATGATATAAAAAGAGCAGTGAGAAAAAAAAGGGCCAAATATTTATAGGTAAAATGAACGCTTTCCAAAAAGGAAATTTTAATACAATAAAAAAAAAACGTCATATTGACTTCATGCAATTACATAATTTATTAAGATTACATCGTCTTTTAACGTGTTGTACCTTCTGGTGTTAGTAAATTACCGTAGCCGTATCCCTAGTATGGTTAAGTAAAAGAACATGCTGATTGGATATTTTACCTTTGGACCAAATGCTTTTGAATAACACCCTCTACAATACAAATCAAAATCACGATCTACCATATTGGTCGAATCCAGTCTTTTACTACATTGACAGCACTTTAAACAAGACTTGTGAAACTTATTTCCTGCACCCAATGCCAACTCTGCTGCATAAACAGGCTTTTTACACCCAGTGCAAATATCGCTTTGTGATGAGAAATTGAGTTTACGTGGTACATAACTCGTATGATTTCGAGTGTATCCTCCTGAGGAAGGTTTAGACCAGAATGAGGTCATGTTGTTCTCTTCATTTGTTTTTTCTATTTGAGGACTGATATCTGGTTTAGGAGGAATGACTGGTTGAGCTGGTTGAGCTGGTTGAGCTGGTTGAGCTGGTTGAGCTGGTTGAGCTGGTTGAGCTGGTTGAGCTGGTTGAGCTGGTTGAGCTGGTTGAGCTGGTTGAGCTGGTTGAGCTGGTTGAGCTGGTTGAGCTGGTTGAGCTGGTTGAGCTGGTTGAGCTGGTTGAGCTGGGCGAGGTGGCAAGCTAGGTTTAGGGCTCAACTGTTGTTCCTGTAAAATTTCACTTGGTAATTTGCTTTCTGTACTCAAAAAGGCAGCTCCACTGGCTAGTTGAAGATTGTCAATAAAACACTTCTTTTTTTTTTGTATTTTACCAAATCCATATCCTTTAGGCCCCCATTTACGATTATAACATACTTTACAATAAGCCTACAGAAAGTTAGTTGAGGAATATTCTAGAAAATGTCATTTACTTCATTCTCTTTCTCGGTTAAAGTAGTTGAATCAAGCCTTTTATTGCATTCCTAAATTACACTTTTTCAATAACAAAAATTACACCTTTTTTTCTTATTCATTTACTTTGCACGTAAGGCAATAGTTATGCCAAGGTCCTCCGGGACCAAGGACCTATTCATTTATCGTCAACTTTTTTTTTCTTAAAAAACAATCAAAGGGTACCTGTTCTGCCATATAAACAGCTAAGCAAGTGTCAAAATCAAAGCAAAAAATAATACTTTAAATTGTTTCTTACATTTCTCACAACGTGGACATTTAGGTGCTCCTCCAAATTTAGGTGCCATGTCTATTTTCTATTAAAAATAAAAGAAAAAAAAAAAGAATAGACGCCTTTCTGCATATGAAAAAAGCTTCTTTTTTTCTAAACTCATAAATCATTGTCGGAGCAACTTTCTCGTTCTTTCCAATGGAATTATATCGAAATGTCCCAGAACAAGTAACAAACGGATGCAAAAGTGGGCACGATCCCTGTATTTGCAGGCTACAAAGCTAGCAAAACCAGGAAATACAGAGTTTAAAATCCGTTAGTAGAGAATGATAAAACATGATATAAGAGAAGAAACCTTAGAACGACCTAAGACGCTTTGACGAGTAAGGTATTGGGCATCTTGTCAGCAGTGTTTGAAAGCCTACCGGCTGATTTTAGGGGGAGGGGGGAAGTCAGCTATCGAGCACCAAAAGCAAGAGGTGAGTGCTGCATGAGGCTGTATATTGCTCAAGAAAAGCCTCTGTTTATGTGATCAATACTGAACAAGGCACCTTTAGTTGGTTCAAATGCATAAACACGAAAAGTAGTAAATATCTTGTGGCTTGAAAGCAGCTGCAGATAACACCAAGGATGGAGTACGCATGCATCTTTCACGCCAGTGATGAAATGCAGAAATTACACAATGGATGGCGTGCTTTAGTAAGCCAAACAAAATTCACTATGCAAATGCTTTCAGCATATCAGTGTTGTTACCTTTTTTTTTTTTTTTTTTTTTTTTTTTTTTTTTTTTTTTTGCTCACCCAATGCTTGTATCAAGCTTTTGGGATAAGCTGTCAAAGACAACAAGCACCCTTTTTACATCATGTCCTATGGTGATGGCCTGAACTGGAGTATTATTATGGCCTGTAGTAACAATCTCAAGATCAGTCAAACAAATCAATGAATGTAGTGACGTGACTTATTGACCAATGCCCAAAATTACTCTACATATTACGTTCATATAGATCCTTACGAGCAAAACAACTGGGTGTTGCGCAGCACACTTTGGCAGAACCGTAGTACCGTCCCACCCAAAAACAAATGCCACTGTCCATCATACTGAGGTTTACAAGAAGATGGAAACACAGATTGGGGACATGAAGGGTTTTTGACACATCAGCGAATACAGATCCAAGGGGCTTTGGTTGAGGCTCGATTCAAGTCTAATCAAGCTCGATCTATTGCCTTTTCTGTTAGAATTGAGCTAACAAGAAAATATTCAAAGATGGGCCTATCCCAACGACGTCGTATGGCATCCGAATGCTTGAACAAAAACCCCACTCTTTCCAAGTTGATCTCGTTTAGAATTCATCCAATTTCACAGCGATGGATTTCAAAAGGGCCTGGCTGTCACCGGAGCCGACATGGGGTCTAAAGAGGGAGATCTATACTTGAGAAGCCGTTTCAGACACATAGACTTGGGTTACACGTAGCAGACTTTATCCACTGTCAACTATCCTTGAAGGACAACTCTGTCAGAGACTTTTCTAGATGGCTCAGGTCGTCATTTTGACCTTTGTCTCACCAAAGTCACACTCTCAAGCCAAAAGAAGGAGATGGATCAGGAGGCCAACAGGAGCATTTGTGTCCATTGTAAAAAACTCTAGAGACAACAATGTTTTAATCCAAATCGATTTCAGACCCTCCCTCTTTTAGTAAAGGAGAGCCCGTCAAAAGGGGGGATGATGGTCATCCCTGTCTTGCAACTCACGGGTAAGTTGCTTTTGATGAATAAAGACAAAACTTGTCTTTCAACTGTAACCAATGGATAAGAAACAAAACCACGATGATGTTCATCTAAACGAGCGCTAAGCGGTCTATAGGTGGATGTAAGGAGGGCTGCTGCAGCCATTCCGAGTAAAAAGCTACATAGCAAGGCTTGTGTGATGCCATTGAAGTGGGATTCGCATTCAAGGTACGTATTTAAAAAATGAAGGCAGACAGTCAAGGGTTCAGACTAAAGCTATAGAAAGGCATCCTTGATGTGGCAGACATTCATTTGAAAGGCAGTGAGGATAACAGTGCCAACAACGCGGACTCTTTATGATGAAGAGGGAATAAGATCCCATCAAATGAAGCTAAAAAGTAGACAGTACCCAAAGTACCAAACCTTCTTGTCTTTGCTAACATTTAGCTTTTTCTTTTTTGAACATTCTCTTCATAACATCTTTTTTTTTTTTTTCTGAAAATCAAACATGCCAGCCAATATAAAAAGGTTTCTTTTACGCAGTTTATTTAAAATATAAAACACTTTAAACGATTTTACAATATCCATTCCAACTCTGCAATATCATTGCTCTTGTATAGATGCATATCTCCTTTTGCTCCTTACTTTAATATGAATGAAATTTTATTGGCATACATGGATCCTCTTTGTACAAATAAGCTACCGTTATTTTCGGATATTGTTTCAAACGCAACACCTGTGTGACCAATGGATTCCCTTGTATCCCTAAACAACCGGTCTGACACAAGAATTAAAATCTTTTTAATCCTGTTTTAAATGCAAATAAAAATCTAGAAAACAAAATAGCCTTCAATATTTGTCACCTGTCTTGTTCTGCACACACCCCTCTCTCTCTTTTTTTTTTCTCTCTCTCTCTCTCTAAAGATTGGACACGCAAAATTAGCATTTTCCAAGGTGTCCGTGAACATAACGCGACATGATTCATTCGTCTAGTAAAGTAGCCAATGCGGCTTGTGTGCGTTTTAGAAAACGTTGCAAGTATACAACATGCTTTGCTAAACTTTATAAACGTCCAAGAACAAGACCCAGTCCTTTGAGAAGGGTCACTGACACATAAACACACAGGCCACTGCTTTCTCGTCAAGTATTCTTTATAGAAACGCGGCGGGAAATTCCGTTCCGATTTTGCAGCTGGTTCTCCAACCGATTCTATCCCTGCTGCTCAAGAATACCGCACACAGCTTGCCTCAAAAGTCCCTTGCTGATCATTCACGAAAGAAGTGTGTCCAATGATTTGACCTGCACCAAAACGTAACGTGTTCACACTGGGAAATAGATATTTTTGTTTAGGAGTTTCAAGTGATTTTAAAATAATCTGAAACATGTGTCTGGCTGTTTCTAGTCCAGAGAGAGAGAGAGAGAGAGAGAGAGAGAAACAAAGTTTTGGACGCGTCGAGAAATGTGGGGTGGTGAATGATAATTTGAATGACAAATTCAAAATGAACATCCATTTTATTCAGGCTATTTTGTTTTTCCTCCTTTCTCCTTTTGTCATTTCCGTACTACCCCCAAGGGCTTACCAATCTTGGTCAAAAGGAAAAGAAAGAGTAGGGGCTGAAGAATGATATCATGATTATTCTATGAGGTCTTGAAAGTATAAAAGGTGAATCCCCCTTTTTTGGCTGTGACCGAATCAAAAAAAAAAAAAAAAAAAGAAAAAAGTTATGAAATCATTGTACCTGATTCTATTATTTTTGCATTTCATTCCGCTTGTACTCACCATGAGAGCATACGTTTATGATACTGAAACCAAAGAAGATCAAAGAGCGCCTCACGACACTGGCTTGGAGAAGTCAGAGGCTGACCTGGCCGAGTTTGGTGTGTTGTATTGGAAAGTGAAAGGAGATGGCTTGGACAGGACAGAGGAAATTGCGAGAAAGAGAGGTTATAACCACAGACAGACTGTAAGTGTAAAGATCTAAAGAGTACGAGTGCTGATGATGACTAGATTGAGCTATCGCCCGATGCCTTTGGTTCTGTGTATGAGCATAAACTTCAAGAGTTCTTTACAGAGTAAGTGGAGAAGAAGGAGGGGAGGGGGGAATGAACTGAGTTTGATTAGACTAATTGAAAATGATACACAGACAGGTCATGGAAGGTGAAGAAGCAAGGTATATTTTAGATGGTTCTGGTTACTTTGATGTACGCGATCATGATGATACTTGGATTCGTATTGCATTAAGTCAAGGAGATTTACTCATTTTGGTAAGTGTTTGTACAGTGTTTAGTACTTGGCTCACACTATCCTATATAGCCAAGTGGTATTCATTATAGATCGACTACAGATGAAAAAGACTTTGTGAAAGCAATGAGATTGAATACTATTTAATAAAGCTATATTAAGCAACATACAATTTTTATTAAAGATTTATTTAGACATCTAATAACAGTAATGAGTGTCAATAAGAATAAGAATACTATTTTGTTACCATCATTTTAACAAATTCTTGATAATTAATTTGACCATCACCGTCTACATCAGCCTCACGAATCATTTCGTCAACTTCTTCTTCACTCATTTTTTCACCAAGTGAAGTCATGACATGACGTAATTCAGCAGCAGAGATGTATCCATTACCGTCCTTGTCAAATACCTTGAAAGCTTCTTCAATCTCTTCTTGAGAATCGGTATCTTTCATTTTTCTACAAATCGATCAACATACAGCCATCTTTATGTTATTTATTACCTAGCCAACATGGTCAAGAACTCAGAAAAATCGATAAGACCATTACCATCACTATCGACTTCATTAATCTACCGAGAAAAAGAGTGAGAAGGAGATTGACTGAGAGCTGGATGACTCTGTTTACCATGTCTTGAAGCTCAGCTTCGGTAGGATTCAAGTTTAAGGAACGCATGACGGTACCAAGTTCTTTGGTAGAAATAGAACCGTCTTGATCTTTATCAAAAAGACTATCATAAAAACCCATTATTACCTTCTCTCACCTTTTTATTCTCTTACTTGAAAGCTTCACGGAATTCAGCAATTTGTTCTTCAGTAAGTTGGTCAGCCTATAAAAGTATTTAACAACACTGTTTCTAGTGAGATGACCTTCTTACCATTCTCAATGTCAGTGTGAAAAAAAAAAAAAAGTTTTGGAAAAAAAAAAAAAAAAAAAAAAAAAAAAAAAAAAAAAAAAAAAAGGCTCGTTTTTTTTTCCTTTACTTTCTATCCTTCCCGTGACTTTACACCCGACTGATGTTTGACAAGAAAAGAAAATCATTTAAGATCCCGTTCTGATTAATTAGACTAAATCACACTTGCTGTCTCCTTTGCTGTCAAGAAGAGTCAACAGTGAACGCGTCTTTATGTTTGTGGAATGGTCCAAAGTGCATGTTATACAGGTTTAGGCTTAGATTTGAAAAATGAAGGGGAAAGAGAGAGAGAGAGAGAGAGGATGTATAAAAAAAAAGGAGTTTATCCAAGGTACTCTTTAATAAAAGGAGATGAGACAAAGAGGTGGCCTGGAGGCAAAAAAAAAAAAAAGTGCAAGGGCTTTTGTTTTACACATCATTTATGAAATAAGCGTGTTTACTAAATATAACTCTTTTTCAAGATCAGATAAGCAATTTTCTCTCCTTTCACCGCCTTTCATTTAGAAACAGGTTCATCTTGAACCCTTTTTTATATATAAAAGGCTTGTTTCTATCAAAAAGAGAGAGAGAGAGAGAAAAAGAGAGAGAGTGGATAAATACGGGGAATGAAATTTAGAGGATTGTATTTTCACTCATCCAATGGATTCTAGATGAAAATGTGTCAATGCATTTTAAGGGGAGGCGGGGAGAGGGAGAGAGAGAGAGAGAGAGAAAGAGAAAAAAGAGAATGTGTCGAACCTTGATGAATAAGGATGAATGCTATGTTTCAAAATGAAACAAGAATTTTTTTTTTTTTTTGACTTGTTCCTGTTTATCAAAAGACTGTATGTCCCCTTTAATGAATAATTGAAAAAGGAGAGAAAGGGGGTGGCTGAAAGACAGATGTCGATCCCACAAGGAATCTTATTCTAAACAATTGCTTGTTACATGTTTTGTAGGATACAAAAGCCAATTCATTTGAATAGACATTGGCCATGTATCTCATCCAATACTTTATTCCTCAAAGGAGACATAGAATCCAGGTGTCTTTGGTCAATTGAATCCTTTGAGTTGTACAGAAAGGTCCGTGAGTCAAAGGGTGGATAGGAAAAGAGGATGAAGAAAGTGATGGTTGTTGAATAAAAGAGAGATGTAAGGGAATAGGTGTGGTGAAAGAGAAGTTTAAAGGAGGATGCGTTGTTGTAAAGAATTGAATCCAAGAAAGAAGAAAGTTTATTTACCCCTCCTTTATTATTATTGTCAAAGTTTAATTTAAGGAGTAAAAGAGGATGATTAAGGAGAATGAGAAAGAAGAAGAGGTAAATAGGTCTCAATATGACCATAAAAGGTTGCTTACATTTCTATTTAATACCTTGTCTTTCTTTTTTTCTTTTTTTTTTTTTTTTTCTTTAAAATGAATAACATCAACTATTCTTTCGATCCCAAAAGATATCCTCATCCTCCTGTACTCTCACCACCACTCACACCTTCATTCACTCAACCTTATCCATTCGACAAGAGATATTCTGTAGATCATTCCCAGTGGACTCAACCTGTTTCACAACCCAGACAAAATATCCGAAAACAACCAACGAAACAAAACAAGCACAATTGTACCTTTCCAGATTGTTCATGGAGTTTTAAACGTTATGAACATCTAAAGAGACACATGTTGGTTCACACTGGAGAAAGACCTCATCCATGTCCTTATCCAGGATGTGGTAAAAGATTCAGTCGATCAGATAATTTCCATGCTCACTATCGTACACATCAAAAGAAAGAGAAAGGAACGAGATCAGAACCGGTACTTCAGGTGAATAGTTTTGTTTATAACGAAGAGAAGCCTCATGGATGTGATGGATGTGAAAAGAGATTCAAGAGGATAGAACATCTCAAGAGACATAGACATGTTCATCAATATCCTTGTCATTTCCCTGGTTGTCTTCAATCCTTTTCTGATCTCGAACAGTTTACAAAACATAAAAAGACACATCCATTCATGCATCCATCTCTTATTGATTTCATTCGTCATGAAGACAGTAAAGTATTTGGTTGGCATCCTGGAGATGACTCAAATCAAAATCATCCTACTGAATCTGTTCATTGTTAAATAAATAAGACAATGGGGGGGGTATCTATTCTATTCTTTATTGATCCTTTTCGATTTCTGAGGAAATCTTTTACGAAGCATCTGAATCATTTGACTAAACCACCAAAAATTTAAACAAGTCGTAACAAAATTAGCAGAACCATAAACAATCCAATCTGTTATTTCATATGAGTCATTGAAAACATTCAGTTTGACTTACATCTCAAAGGGACTTGATCCTTCACTAAATAAATATCATCTAATCATTTCAAATTTAGTTTTAACTCAATCGATTCAAAACAATAACAACTTACTCCACATCTTGAAAGACATGTACGTACCAAACAAGATACGTGCACCAAAAAAGGTGAGTAACAAGATGGCACCATTCACCAATTGAATTCTTGAACCGGTCCAGCCGATTTTATCCTAAACCATCATGTTATTCACTCATCTCTTGAATCTCACACTCTTACCATAAACCAGTGAAAATTTAAAAAGATGGTACTCAATTCATACATGAGAAAGATCGCACCATAATAATTCACAAATGGACGCTTTAGAAAAGAATCAGTAAAGTGTTTGAGGGGATAAATTAAACTTACGAATGAAAAGATAAAGACAGAGAAGGCTGCCATGCCATGAAGTACCATACTGATCCCTTGTTCTTTAAAGAAATAGATGGCAATGATCGTATCCCATAAAAAATAACTAACCTTATTAACATCTTTTTCTAAACCTAATTGAATTTCTTACCCACAAGACACAGAATAAATATCTGCAGCCCATTTTGTATATCCAAACACTCGGTCTTGATTCAGTGACTTGTCAGCAAATATAAAAAATGATCCAATCACAACAGTGATACAGTGTACAGTAGAAACAACATGAACATGCCAATTGGGTGCATTGTACTAATCAAAGTCAGTATCAATTCAATCCACTGACTGGTTCCTTACTCCTTTAAAGAATTGAAAAGTTTTGGGAAATAGGATGGGTGAGAACAATCTTGATATTTCATAAACAATAGCAAAGAATATAGTTGAACAAATTACTGTTTGCCAATGTGATTTTAATGTGGATAGTGATAATTGATCCAAGAGTGAATACCAAGACATTCTTTATAAAAAAATAAATAAATAAAAATAGTATAAAAAAATAATTAAAGACCATTTACTTTAAAAGTCAGGTTTATTCCCCCAAAAGATGAGGAGAAAAGAGGAGAGTGGGAAGAAAGGGAAGGTGTTCGGAGGTGATGACAGATGGAGAGTAAAGATCACATGGACTTGACTAAATTAGATAGACTAACACCTTTATCGATCATTAAAAAGTGTGCCAAGCCAAAATAAAACAAAATAAAACAAAAAGAATGCATATACACAATGATAAACCAGACATGGGCTGTATTAAAAATAAATTGAGACGGAATCCATTTTTTTATGCAGCACAAGCCCTAGGGCTTGACCAGAACAGACAAAAGTTATCTTTCGTCAGAGGATGATCCTTGTTCAGTGATAGACTTGACACTTGTCAAAATATTGAACCTATTGAGATATGAATTGCAGCCTGGACTCACAAAGAATATCAATCCAAGTCAATTCTCCAGTCCACTTTCTTTTCTTCCCTTATCCACGTCACTTCACTTTCTAGAACTTTACTGTTTTGAATATGAATTTGCGTCAAGGTGAAAATAATTCTGTGTTGCTTTGTAATAAATTTTGCGCCAAGAGATTAGAAAAAAAAAAAGAATATAAAAGATTGCAAGTGATTCAATTACTTTTAAATTATTATAATAAACATGCAAAGCTTTAGCTAATTTATTATTAATAGAGAGATTCTCTCAGACAATGATATGGATACTTCATCGGATGAAAGTAGATGAGGAAGAGGGGAAATTGAAATTGACCATTTTAATTTGAGTAAAGAATGGGTTGAGAAAATAAAAACAAATTGGCAATTCATTATCTTCTGTACATGAATTTATGAATGTTGATGCACCAGAAAAAGTCAAAGGTAAAGATTCATTTGGAGATGCATTTCTTTTTGCAGAGTCAATACCATTAAAGAAAAAGCACAAGACTTCTGTAGCTAAAACTCGAGGTTCTTACAGGAAATATACTATTGAACAAATTGAAAAGCTCTTTGATTTAATCATTAAAGAAGGCTTCACTACCAAAGATGCAGTTTTAGTCATTGGGATTAATATTCGTACTGCCCAAAATTATGTAAAAACGTATAATAATGATCCGCAGAAACGACTTTCAGGATTTTATAACAAACCTCGTGGAAGACCTTGTTCAAAATGAACTGAGGAGCATTCTAAATTTCTTGTTGACTATGTCAAAAAGAATATTACTGCTGTATTAGATGAGTTAAAGTTAAAACTTTGTGAGAAATTTGAAGGTTTGAAAATCTCTATTTCTGCCATTCACAAATATTTAGTACATAAACATAACATTTAAAGAAACTTGAAAAGATACCAGCAGCGAGAAATTTCGACAAAGTAATAGCGTTGCGAAAAGCGATTGTTGAGCAATATAAGAGTGATACGGCCATGGATTTTTCCAAGGATTGTGCTTTGATTGATGAAGCAGGTTTCAATTTACATACTCAGAGAAACCACGGCCGTTCATTAAAAGGCACACCTGCAAAGAGCACTGTACCAACTGGAAAGGGTGTTACATTTACAATTTTAGGTGCAGTGTATCAAGCAGGTATCATAAATATTGGAGTTAAAAAACCAGAATAAGCTTCTTCTAAAAAAAAGAAAGGCAGACGGTAAGGAAGTAAAAATAAATAGTAAAGTTGGAACAAGCATTGAGCACTTCTTGGCCTACCTAACCAAGGTAATGAATACACTAGATAAAAATAATATAAAGAGTCAGTATATTGTTATGAATAATGCACCTATTCATAATCCAAAGGTGATCAAAGCACTAGTTGAAGAACGAGGACATAAATGCATATATTTACCACCATATTCTCCTTTCTTGAATCCAATTAAAGAATTTTGGTCAAAAGTAAATGCTGGTGTTAGAAGAGCACCATTGACAGCAGATGATCGTCTCACATATCGTGTATGTGAATCGGCTGGAAAAGTAACAAACAAAGATTGTAAGGGGTGGATTGAGCACACAAATTTTTTTTTTAAAGATTATTTATTTATAAAGTTCATTTGAGCGCGGGATGTTTATCACATCTGTTCGTCCGGACTAGTTCAATATGAGGTAAAGTAACATGAAGCTAAAAAATCCTTCGAGATCAAAGGTAAAAAAGGTCAATAGGACAGTATTTAGAAAATAGTAACATCCTTAATGCTTTAAGAGCCAATTTAGAAGGAGCTGACCATGTGAAGGTCTGGTACAAGTGTCTATATGGTTGTAAAGATCCGGTTCAAATAGTATTGAATAACAAATGTATTTTTAAGGTCAGTGCAAAAATTTTCCAATCCCAACGCAAATTCATATTCTAGAAACAATATATGACAGTCATATTATGACTGCTTTGTGACAGTTAGCACACTAAATTTTTTTTTTCTCTGCAAAACATAAATTTCAAACAGATGTCTTCATGTCTTTCTTTTCTGTATCAAAAAAAAAAAAAAGGTAAAAGAAACAAAGAAACGCTTTTTCTTTTTGAAAAATGATGATCGTAATTTGCGTCTGTACTTGGGGAGTCACATCGGTACCACGGTAAGCTTGCTTACTTGTGGGGACCCACCGATGCCTCGAGGTTGAAGTCAAAATGCACACGTCTGATTTTAAAAAAAGAAAGAGCATAATGTTCAAGTATGGATTGACTAATTCGTTTTTTAGTGTTTAGCTGAAAACCATTTATTGTTTTTCTTTTAAAAAAATAAATAAAGCCTGTTTTTCACTCATTTCTTTTTAAAGAGCAGTGTTCTATTTCATTTGTGAAAAAAAAGAAAAAAAAATTGTGACTAGGAAAAGTATAAAATAAACGGTGGGGGGTAATTGTCGACGCGATTTGATCCATGTTTTATCCAAAGCCCGACAAAAAAAGGAGGAGGGGAGTGATTAGAATGGACGAGCGAAATAATGAAATTTATTGGCATAATCTGTATGGGCTCCCACATAAAATCCACCCAAGGATGAACTGACATCGATCGATTGCACAGAAGGATCCAGCCATTCTTTTCATGACCGACCTTAGCTGGTAACCCGATCTCACCCACCGCCTGTTGTCCTCTTAAAAGGACACGAAGTAAGATACCTAAAGTGAGGTCCTTGTCTGAATAATAAATCATCGTTCTCGACCGAGCCAGCCCTCCTGCTTTTTTATGCACTTGATCTACAATGTCACTGAGAACAAAAGCCGGAGCACAGAAATGGATCGCATCTGGTCTAATAAACATCAGTCGTCATTTTTATCGGGTCGTGCGATCCATACCTTTCTTGGGGTGTCATCAGTGAACAGGCTTCGACAAGATGTCGACAGCCCAAGGAATGAGCCACAACTCGCACATAATCATGCTTTCGTCGAAGGTCCAGTAAACGCCAAGCGAGCATCTCGGCTCGATCTCTACTTTCATGAGTGGCCGTGTTGAACTGAAAGGCCAGTCGACTGGCATGAAGTCCTACGTCCAGTGCTAGTGCTGCAGCGACAGAAGCAGGCGTTGGTAGGCGAAGGTTCTTTAACTGTTGGACATTTTTGCTAATCAAATAAGCGGCTGAACCCATGGACGCCAGTGGCAAGGGTAAATTGTTGGAACCAGAGGGCCAAGAATACCTGTACAAAGATCAGTTTCTTTTCCCATCTAAAACATGGCATACCCTAAAGCAGCAGGGGCCCACTGATGAGTCGGACTGAGAACGAGTAATCGATGGGAATGCATCCAATCTTGAAAATTCTCTGGTGAATCACCTTCAGATAAAAATCCCTTTACATAAACAGTTACTTCTGATCTTGTCTGTTTCGGTCTCGAAAGGACTTGAAGTGAAGGAAGTTCAGTAAAATATTTTTTCTTGACAAATTGCTGTACAGGCGTTGACATTATAAAAAAAAAAAAAAAAAAATAAAAAAAAAGCGAAAAATGCCGCCAATTTTAATTAAAATCAACTGGTAGGACAAGAGAGGCTGTGGACATTGATATCTCTTGAAGGATTCCAGACGATACCAGAAATATGAAAGGTAGCATGAAACGTCACATTTAAAACATCCTGTCTATTTTCAGAGGGCACATTGGAAGAAATCTGAACCCCACACGCATTATAAAGGTCTTGAAAGGTCGTATCATTTAAAGAATCTGTCGCATAATAAATCGTCATGGGGATCGAAATCGTTGACTTCTTTCGAGGCGCGAGCATCATGACACCTAATGAGCCACTGCCGAACGGAACCAAGGTCTTTGCGTCATAAATGGCCAGGTCAATCGAGTTCAGACGGGTCGGCACCCAGTTGGCGGAATTGTCGGCCGAGAGACTCACATTCCACTGGGTCGAAATTGATTTCTTGGTGCTGTTTGTAATCACCTTGATGTCTGCATTGTCATTCACACTGCTCACGCTCAGTGTGGGCACGCGAGGCCAGACAAAATACCAAATGATCACAACCACAATGAGCAGCAGCAGCAAGATCAGTCCCACCGTACGGTAGCCCAGGCCACAGATCGTTCCCTTCTTTCTCCTCTTCTTCTTTGGTAATTCTTCCAGTTTGTTTGGGTCTTGATGCCTCACGATCGAGGAAGCATGGATTTGGTCTATGAAGTTGTCTTGTAGCATGGATCCAACGCCTAGACTGGTTGAAGGTGGTATATATTCTTCTATGTACATGGAGGATGCAGGAGGCTGGTTTGAATCCCTACGGTGATGTGAGTAAGGTAAATATGAATTGGCTCTTTCTCTAGTGGTATTGAATGCTTTGTGTTTTCTATAAGGATCGTCATATTCAACTGGCTGGTATAATTTACTTGTGCTACTGTCTGATGCTGTGCGTGAATGGATAATGTCTACTTCTGAACTGTCTGAGTCTATTCAACAGATAAGTCTTTTTCTATTTTCTCTCTTTTTTCATTTACCTTGCATACGTGGACTCTTCTTTAGAACTCTATAAGGATCATTTTCTTCATAAACAACAGGTAATTGCTTGGGTTGAGAAGATGAATGACTCATGACAAAATTAAAAAAAAAAAAAAGAAAAAAATATAAAAATAAAAAGAAAATTATTATTTCTACTGTTATTTTGAGGTCCGTGCGATTTAAAAATACAAGAGTTCAAAAGAAAATTCTCTTTCATCTCACTCTTTCTCTCTCTCTCTTTCTCTTTTGGCTGTACAACATTTTATTTGTGTATCTATGTGTTTCATGCAGAAAATAGAATTTACTGCATTGTTTTTCTTTTTTTATTGTACATTGCTTCCGCTATCCATTTGCGGTTTTATAAAAAAAAATAAACAGCGGAAATTGAATTCTTTATGAACAGCCAAATGACGTTTTTTTCTTTTCTTTTCAGATAGGCCACAGGGTGACTTTTGTCCTGTTTGTCCATGACATTATAGCAACTTCACTTTGTAATAGGCTCTTTGAAAGTGCAAGTTGTATTTCTTTGAGCATCATTCACAACCCAGTCAATAAGCTCTAGAGATTAAAGTAGTGAAATTGGTCTAGAAATCAAAAGGAGTAAGCCCATCTTTATTTCTTAATTTTCCCATCCCTCTTTTGTCAACAATCGCCCTTGTGGGATACCAGAGGATTTGTTCAAATCAATAGAAAACAGGTCAAAATTCATAATTTTTCACTGTCTGACTGATACACTTGTTTTGATTCATGCAAGAGTCTAGAAAGCAACACGTCTTATAATTGATCAAACGACACTGGCTCCCTTAATAATACCATCTGGTTCAAGCTCTGTTCATTGTTTCATCCTTTTCTGACCAAACAGAATGTATAAAGTGGGTTGTTGTCGAATGACGTTAGTGGCTTGTTGACATGCTTGGTCCCTTTGACAGATCTAACCTGCCACTTCAAAGCTTGTGGGTGTCGTTTGATGACCAACTTTTCACAAAATTGCAAGCGATTTGGTCATTTTTTAATCGCTTCATGGTCTATGACGCCTATACACCAATAGAGATTAAAATCACATCTTGTTATGTTCAGTATAACATTTGTTTGTACTTCATATGCATACTACCGCAGCAGAGCTTTTTTTTTTCTTAATGCTATTTAGTATACAATGTAAAGTGAGATACAAAAGGAAATTGATCATCGAAATGTTTCCAAACATGTTATGAACAGATGAAATGATTCAATTTATATGTAACTATAGCTATAAGGTAGCATTCTTTACACAAGAAAAGATGTAGATTATACAACATGGAGATCTTGAGTCGTCTCATATGTTATTTGACACTAATGATTATACCAAAAACTATGAGTGTGATTCCTTATAAACACCCAAAAGTACATACACATTTAATGTGTTGTTTTATAAAGAAACAATAAAAAAGAAAAGAATGCAATCCACATTTGTAAATGATTTTATCACACTGAAAGTGTAAATAGCATCCTTGATTTCATGGTACGTATAAAGCCACTTTAGCATTTACACCCATTCCTTTTGACCACTCCAAACATTCATTGACCGCTCAAGTCCACTGTGGCTTATCGTCGCCTCATTAAAACTTTTCGTCAGCCTTTGCTGCAGCTACTTTTTTTTTTTTTTTCCTGCCCAACACAATGTCCTTGACTCTCGATTTCTTACTTCCTCCTCCTCCTGCTTCTTACAAGGCCGATCAAGCTTCTGTTTCTCATGCTGCTTTAAGTGGTAAATCAGTGCATGTACTCATTTGCATCTTACTCATCCCTTTTTTTAGCTACTCAAGAACGTCTTCTTGAACCTGTCGGCCGCCACTTTCTCGCACACGCCCGCAGAAAGACTCAAAACCGTACTTTCTCTGAAGACGAACGCCACGAGGCCGAAGAGAAGGCCAACCAAGTGGTTGAAGAAGAGACGGTTGAATTCGAATATGAAGAGGTCGATATCGACAGTGTCAACCAAGACCCTACTCAGTGGAAGAACCAAGACAACTATGCCGTGCTCGGCTTGACCCGCCTCCGTTACAAGGCAACCGAAGAGCAAATCAAGAAGGCTCACCGTCGCATGGTCCTCTTGCACCATCCTGACAAGAAGGCCGACAAGAATGACGATGCCTTCTTCAAGTGTATCGCCAAGGCCTACGACACCTTGATGAACCCTGTGACACGTCGTCAGTATGACTCTGTTGACTTTGGCATGGCCCACGTCGAAGAGGACGTGCCAACAGCCAAGAGCCAAGGTGACTTTTATGAACTCTGGCGTCCTGTCTTTGAACGTGAGGCCCGTTTCTCCAACAAGCAACCCGTGCCTAGCTTGGGTGACGAAAAGTCGAGCAAGGAAGAAGTTGAGGGATTCTATGACTTCTTTTACAACTTTGATTCCTGGAGAACGTTTGAGTGGTTGGATAAGGAAGGTGCTGAGGGCTCGGATAACCGTGATGATAAGCGTTATCAAGAAAAGAAGAACCGTGCTCAACGTGCCCAGCTCAAAAAGGAAGACAATGCTCGTCTTCGTAAGCTGGTCGATACCTGTCTCAGCGTTGATCCTCGTATTGCCATCTTCAAGGCCGAAGAAAAGAAGAGAAGAAACGCAAAGAAGGACGCAAAGGCTGCCGCTGAAAAGGCTGCTGCTGAAGAAGCCGCCAAGAAGGCTGAAGAAGAAAGACTTGCCAAGGAAAAGGCTGAGGCTGATGCTAAGGCTGCTGCTGAATCTGCCAAGAAGGATAAGGAAATGGTCAAGCGTGCGATCAAGAAGGAAAAGAAGACCATCAAGGCAATTGTCAAGGATAACAACTATGCTTTGCCCGCTGATGCTGCTCCTGCTACCCCTGCTCAAATTGACTCTCAATTGTTCAAGTTGGATGATATTCTTGCCAAGAATAAGGCTGTTGAAGCTCTTGAAGCCCTTCGCAAGTCTTTTGAAAAGGCAGTTCAAGACAAGAACTTGAGTGATGTTTTCAATGCTGCTCTTTAAATTGAATGTTATAAATTGCAGTAAATAATAATAATAAAAAAAATCTGCTGTTTGGTTTTTTGTTTCAAGTATTATGTATTATTCTAGTCGTTTGATAATTTGAGAAAATGAAAGATGTTTGTAGTTAAAAAAAAAAAAAAAAAAAAAAAACAGTTAAATGAGTGGAATGCACTTGAAACAAAAGCAAGGCTGTGCTGATTGTTGGAAACTTATAAAAATGGCATGTTCATTTTCTATTGAAAAAAAAGGGGGGGGGGAGGGAGGTGAATAGAAAGCTTTGTGTGTTTTGAGGACAGTGTGGTTAAATAAGGAAAGCAAACGTGTAAGTCAAATGTAACAAAAACAATGCAGAAATCAGAAATACAATACGATTTTTTTTTTTTTTACTTCATTTTGTGTTACTCCCTTTTATTTATTTATGCAGACCTAATTCGTTTTTATCAATGTTTGGTTTACCATTAAAAAAAGGTATAATTTATTCTTTCTCAGTCCTATTTCATTCCTTGATTGACACCAAGATGGAGAGGAATGAAGATTGAAAATTAATATTTTTTATATGTAGAATGGACATGAATACATTCATTGATTGGATATTCAACTTGGTAAACTGAACCAATAAATCAAAAGAAGATGAACTTTTTATTTTTCTATTGGACATGTTGTATAAAAATAGTGTATGTTATAATTTCAACCATCATTCCTCTCTAAACCAGTTTATTCTTTTATTAAACCAACCAATCTGTAAACAATAACCGATCCTTCTGCCCTATTTCCCTTTCTTTTTTTTTTTTTTTTTGCCCCTTTTTTTTTGGGTTGGTACAACCTAACTTTAGGTTACAGTTACACCTAAACTTGAAATTAAATCACATGACTTTTTTCACTGTTTAATTTAAAAATAATGCAAGTTTATTTATTCGTTCCTTCTTTATTCTCTAGGTTTGATTGTAAATACAAATGTTGACTTATTACCAACAAAGATGGAGAATAACAAAAAAAAAGATCCTTTTATGTGATGTGTGCTACTTTATATACCATTTGAATTTAAATGTCCGATTGAATAGTAACGTTAGTAACAAATATGTAATTAAGGTTGGAGGAATAGAATCATTATATTTTATTGATTAATATTATAGAAAAGAGAATAAACCACAAAAATAACCAGTATTATTTGAAAAATAGATAGAAATACAATGAATAATAATAGAATCGAATCATTATTCTGTATCCTAATTGACTTTAATAAACGATCGTCGGGTTAGTTTTTTTTTTTTTTTTTTTTTTTTTCAGGTTAAATAAACAATAAGAGTCATGTTTTTATTATTTAAATATTTATTTCTCTGTTTGTTCTTTATCTCACCTTTCTTTCTTTTTTTTTTTATTTTCTTTTTATTTTTTCCCTTTCCCCCCTTGAAATAAGTTTCGTAAAAAAATATTTAATATATCTTTTTACGGGCATTCATCTCAATTTCTTTACTCCCTTAATTTAGTTTTTATTTTCAATGTTATCTGCTTTTAACCAAGAACAAATCCAAATGGATTCAATTCATTCGGAGGATGAAGATGATTTCTATTTTATTGGTCAACATCTCAATACGTTTGAAATAGCCAATCGCGTTTATTATGCAACAGTAGACAAGTTTAATAATCAAATCTATACAAAGCAACGATCTACTCCTTATTCATTTCGTGAATGTTGGCATTTACATACCATTTATAGTAAATCACAGCAAACATTACTCGGTATTCATCCAATCAAACCCTCTGTACTTTTATGTGGCGAAGACTTTTTATTTACACATGAACTCATGCCACAGCAACCACCGCAGCATCATCAGGACACGTTTTATTTTGATAGCTACGAAGAAGAATGGAATGTACAAAGCTATCCTAACCTGGCCACGAATCAGGATCTGCCTTTGATGCGCTCACTGTCTTCTTCTTCACTTTCAAGCAGAGATAAAAAATATGATGTTAGTCATGATGAATATCCTTCTGATGTACTCGGTTCAACTACTCATCTATTTCGTGTCTCATCTCATCCACTACCATCACCTTCGCAGCAGCAATCACATTCATATCAATCATCATTACAAGACATGGCTCTTTTTGACCGCAGTGCATTCAATGGGTTCACAGAAGAATTTTATAATACGGCCATGCACGAAACTGATCAGGGCAGTGATAGTGAACAGATGTTGAGTAGTAGTAGTGACAGTAGTAGTATTATCAGCAGTATAGATGATGATGACAACCGAAGACGTTCTTTTTATACCAACACAAACAATGACGACGATGATAATGAACTATCTTCTTATGACTTGATGAACTTGTATGATACCACATTCACAATCGATCCAGACGTTCATCGATCTTCTACCTTTTTCAGCTCAAATTCTTATGTGACCGCAAGATCTCAACCGTCATTAAAAGGCACTATTCTGGAAAATAGCGAGTACTCATCCTTGTCCAACTATGGTTCTGCTGTCACTCATCTCTCAGAGCAAGCCAGCATCCGTTCTTCGAGCTGGTTCATCAAAACCATCAAACATTACTGTCAACCAGACAGTCTATTGAATCGTCTTGTTATTTATATAATCAGCCTTTGGAACCTGATGCTATCACTACTTTTTAAATCATCTCAAGATGACCAAAGAGAACCCTTATTACCCAAATAATTTTTTATGTACAGCACATACTCCTTTCTTGTTTTTTCCCCCTTTCAAATCATCTTGTACATAGATATGCATTACATATTATACCTTGTTTATAGCATAAAAAACCCCAAAAAAAACAAGACTTTTTTTAAATAAAGGGATTCTTTTTTATCTGATGTCATTCACGCTTTTTGTGTGTGTGTGTGTGTGTGTGTGTGTGCGCATGTAAATCATTTGTAGTTTACATTTTTTTTTTTTTTTTTTCAAAACAAGTTTCTTTTCAGATGTCATCTTGTTGTCATCACAACTCCAAACTGTACTTGAATCAGTTGTGCTTTACGATTCCTTCCTAAAGAGGTTTACTTTTACAATCCATTTTTACTCTGATGACTAAAGATCCAAAGATCCATCAAAGAAGAGGTACCCGTTCTGTTTCTTAAAAAAGCATATTGGCAGCGTCCTTGGTATCTGTTTTGTATAAACTAATTACTTATCGTAGCCTCAATCAATCCTTATCCACTCCTGCTTGCGGCTTATTCTTCCTCGACGGACCCTGTAACAGATTGGCAAGGCCCAAAGAATTGCCGTCCAAATCAGATTGTCTCTTTGTTTATGGTCAAAGATGATCTGCCTCCTTTTGAAACGGATTTGGCTTGATAGCCATCTGTTCTTCATGCGTGTCGTTACGTTTGCTATCGATTTTTGAATCGTTTTGTACTAATTTACTTTTTTTAGTCAATGTCTAAGTCTCTCTACTTGATGAGGTTACTCAATTATATTTTATCAGCAGTCGTCTCCAGAAATTGGTTTTTTTTTTGGAGTTAAGATGTACATTTCCTTGTTTTGAATTACAAAACAAGTGCTTTTCTGCTTTTCCCTTTGGCTACTCTCACCTACTTTTTTTTTTTTTTTTTTTTTTTTTTTCAGTCGTACATCCTTCGTTTCTTATCTTTTTACAATTGTTCATTCAATTCCCTTGCTGTCTCAAGACTGATGTGTGTTTCTCTCCAAGGATAGCTATGACAAGACATATACCATATGTTTCTTATATTCTCATCTATCTCACTCCACTTATTCAACAAAGAGAACATACAATATTCCAGAAACCCCAAAATCCCCTCCCAAAAAACATCTCAACACACTCAAACCAATGCATTCAAATGTCCCCCCCCCTTTTAACTATAAAACATGAACAATAAGAAATATAAAACTGCGTTTTTTTTTAAAAAAAAAAGAAGTATGGATCAATTTTAATATAAAATATCTTTACATGTGAATAATTTCTTTCCAAAGAGGATCAGTCAAATAATGAATGTTATCAACACCGATTCCCTTGTTTACTTTTTTACTATTTGTAGATGATAAATAGACTATTTCAACAATCTTTGTTAACTTACATGTCCTCTGTGCTCATCTTGAGTTGTCCGATAGCAAGAGCATTTTCTTTCCCTTCTGCCATAATAGCAACCACTGCACCAGCTGGTAAATCCTCATCCATACGTGCACCCTTTGATGTCAATCCAGGACACATAATATTGGCTCCTGATAATACAAATTTAATGGCTCCACGGTCTACTTGTAACTTTGGAAGGATGTTTGGATCTATTAAAGAAAAGTTATTATATCTTCACTTCACCTATCACACCTATTTACATTTATGTAACAAGGCGAGTGTTGGGAAAAAAGGGCCATCAAAGTGTTGAAAAAAGAGAATTTCTCCATTGACAGAAAGAAACGAGATGTGTTCATGACTACAGAGTGTTAAAGAAGGCTATTGTCTATTAATCATGTGTGTACCCTTTGATTTGAATAATAGGTTGTTTCTTTGGGATCAAGTCATCCAAAATAGTCTCCAGCCCCGGATACTCGTCACCGAGTTTTGCGCGAATGTTTCTTTGAACAGAAGACTTCAATTGCGATTGACCAGCAATATTTTCAGAGAAATTAAATCTGCAAAGAAAAAAAGTAAAGGCTTTAAGTTTTTATTTTTTTATTGTTGGATTCAATCAATTACTTTTTAAACATTTTCTCTTTTCTTTTTTATTTTTTTGGGATTCTGAACAAGCAATAAAAAATAATGAAAAAAAAAGAGATTAAAACTTGAAGAAAAGAAAAAAAGCAGTCATTAAAGAGGGCGAACGCGTAATTTGAAATCATGATGATCAGTCTCATAATCAACTGGAGTAGATCAAGTAAAAACGAGAAAAAGAAAGCAAAGATACTGTGCATTAGATGAGCTTTGGTATCATGTACCTTTAGCCAATGTGAATTTTTTTTTTTCAGTGTGTGTGTGTGTTTTTTTTCAATGTTTTTTTATTTTTATTTTTTTTTTTTTTTTACTTTTATAGAAACATGAAGATGGGCTCATGAACAAATTGATCTGCTATGTCTATGAATAATGTCTAATCATTTTGATATATATAAAAAAAGACGTGTTTTTTCATTCAAGTGTTGAGGATAAAATTTGTGTAACGAAGGCATGGTCCTGCACGGGTTCACCCGTTCATCGGAAGGTGTAGAAAATAGACAAAAAAGCTGTTTGCTTTCACAAGATTGATTTTTATGCATATTTTAGTTGTGCTTAAGCTATTGAATTTACATTGGAAGATGTGTTACTAGCTAATACCAAAATGAAATAGCATTGATATTCATTCATTTAGATATGGACTTGTTTGATCTTTGTAAAGCTTGAAGACTTTCTGCAGAGTTTGATAAATACAAAAACATTTAAGTTTAATGGTTCTTGATTGATATTTATTACCCAATGCACTTTATTACACCAATTAACAAAGCTTTGTTATTATGATATGGTTGTATAGATGTTGAATGTGAGGTTCAGATAAGAAATGAAACGATTTTAGTGTCTGTAGTATCAAAAACATTCGATTTAAATGTACAGAATTAAAAATAGTAAAAAAGTAAGTTGAACAGCCCAGAAACAAAAATGTTTTCATGGCCTTTGCTCCAGTTCGTCATGTAGCATTGCACCTTCTTCAATCGACACTCTTTAGCAACCATCACTAGTTGAATTCATGTGTTCCTTTCACATTTTAAACTTCCGATCAACTCGCCCTTTCGGATTGACTACAAGAGTTTCTTGAAATGAATCGGATAAACACGCCATGAATACACTTTACGTCATGTGAAAAAAAGAACATCACCTTACGCGCACTTTAGACTATTTAAAACTCTTTTCCTCTTTTCTTTTTCTTCCCTACTTTTTATCTTTCTCCAACATGTCTGTCACCAAAGTGCACGCTCGACAAATTTTCGATTCTCGCGGTAACCCGACTGTAGAAGTTGAAATCATCACTGCAAAAGGTGCTTTCCGTGCCGACGTTCCATCTGGTGCTTCTACTGGTATTCATGAAGCACTTGAACTTCGTGATAAGATCAAGGCGGACTATTGTGGAAAAGGTAAGAAAGACAGGATCGGGCGCAGATCTTTGACCGATTCTCCTTTAGGTGTGCTTCAAGCCATTGAAAATGTAAATCAAACAATTGGCCCTGCCCTTGTTGACTCAGGTCTTGTGGTCACAGATCAAAAGGCGATTGATACCTTCCTGATCGATCTTGACGGCACGACCAACAAGAGCAAGTTGGGTGCGAATGCCATCCTGGGTGTTTCCCTGGCTGTGGCCAAAGCAGGTGCGGCCGAAAAGGAAGTACCGCTCTATGTACATTTTGCCGACTTGGCCGGTTCCAAAAAACCATTTGTCTTGCCAGTTCCTTCCTTTAATGTCATCAACGGTGGTTCTCACGCTGGTAACAAGTTGGCTATGCAAGAATTTATGATTATGCCTACCGGAGCAGCCTCCTTCTCTGAGGCGATGAAGATTGGTACTGAGGTCTATCATACCTTGAAGGGTGTGATCAAGGATAAATATGGTCAAGATGCTACCAATGTAGGTGATGAAGGTGGATTTGCTCCTAATATTCAGGACAACAGTGAAGGTCTTGAGTTGTTGGTGACAGCTATCGAAAAGGCTGGATATACTGGCAAGGTCAAGATCGCAATGGATTGTGCTGCTAGTGAATTTTATGTTGATGGAAAATATGATTTGGACTTTAAAAATCCCAGTTCTAAACCTGAGGAACGTATTACGGGTCAACAGCTTGCTGAACTCTACAAATCATTTGCTGAAAATACCCAAGTAAGTATCTCGTCTGATAGAAATCATCTTACTCATATCCATCTAGTCGCTTCTATTGAAGATGCCTTTGATCAAGACGACTGGGAAAACTGGGCTCATCTTTTAAAGACCTCAGAATTCCAATTGGTTGGTGACGATTTGACGGTCACTAATCCTTTACGTATTGCCACGGCTATCGAAAAGAAGGCCTGTAACGCTCTTTTACTCAAAGTGAATCAAATCGGTACAGTTACCGAATCCATTCAAGCTGCTCTCGATTCTCAAGCTGCCGGTTGGGGTGTCATGGTCTCTCACCGTTCTGGTGAAACCGAAGACACGACTATCGCTGACCTCGTTGTTGGTCTTCGAACAGGACAGATCAAGACAGGTGCTCCTTGTAGAAGTGAAAGATTAGCTAAGCTTAATCAGTTGCTTCGTATTGAAGAAGAATTGGGATCAAGTGCCATCTATGCGGGCGAAAACTTCCGTAAAGCCCATGAATTATAAGCTTTTTAATATTTATTTTCAACCATGTTGCAACATGAAACAGAAAAAGTGATTTGACTACTTTTGTTATAAACATCAATCATCCCAAAGAAAAAATAAAGCTTTTCAAAAAAAAAAAAAAAATGCTATTTTATCAAGCATTAAAATCTCAAACAAAATTGACCTCTTTCTTTTTTAAAGAATTCATATGTAAATAAACATGTTTATAAGGTTCTAAAGGAAGTATAATGGAACAAGAGTCACAGCAAGAATACTCATTAGTATGCTTAATACTATTATTATTATTCCAAATAGCCAAAATAAAGTGACTTTTCTTCAAAATCCATGCTGATTGGATTTGTAAAACTCTTTTATATTGAAATGTCTGTTCGCTTTAAACTAACGCAACAAAGCTTTTTATTCGAGTTTATTTCAGTCAAGGCAAGTTGTATGAAGAAATAAAAGCTTTTGTATGATATGTATGATGAATCCGCAGTGAGTTGAGTCATATCTGATTTTACAAACATGGTCACCTCGCTATTGCATCAAGGCTTCCTTTTCATTTTCAAAGAAAAGCTTTGTTGACCTACAGTCTTAAATGAGCACAGGACATCGCTACACCTTTATTACTCAGACCAGTTTAATTTCACAAGTACAAAGCGCTGAAAGTCTCCATTAGGATCATGTAAAGAAAAAAAGGTAAGGCAGTGTAAATGAGTGAATGGGTCGTCGTTTTATCGATTCAATTGACAAAAGAAGAGCTCAAGTGAGACTTTATTGGAAGAAAGAGGTTCATAGTGCTGGATAACGTCAACATCAGAGAACAAGCGACCAAGTATAGGTCAGACATAGGATTAGAAATGCTAGATCGAATCCGCTTGTGCGATCTTTTTTGGAAGTTTGATGAGAATGTGGGACACTGGGCCTTGAACAGAAGAAGTACGTGGAGCTGGAGATGAATTTGTAAACAATGGACAACAGGTGGTTTAGATAGGCGGTGAGACGGGCAGTGGCATTATCGGGGAAGCCAGCCGAGAGGCCAGGGGGAACCTTTATTCAGCGTTATAATTTTAGTGACAGTGGATGAATTTCAAAATGGGATTAAACATTCAATGTCATCAATGGATAGACGTCTGACTCTTGAATCTAGCTTCGATTGTAACGCAAATTCATTGGAAAAACCAATAGTATATTTTGAATCCGTGTCGGCAACCATATTTAAGTTTGCTTCTGCGTTGACAAGGGTGCAAAAAGAAGGGTTGATGTGGCTTCTGATGCAGAAGGCTAGACTATTTGTCACGCTGATATCACTACTAAACTTTCTCAACAGTAAAACTTGTGTACATGAAATATGAGGGTAGAACAAGGGGATACACAAGACAGTTCATTAACTGCTGTGGCTAATTATAGATTGCTTTCACTGGTTGTTCATCATGCATGAGCTATTTTAAAGCACAACGAATATTGATTATTCCAACTATATAATATACTGCTTGAACGTATATGTTAACTGGAGTCTAGGAAGACATTTCAGTTTTGATATGATCATTTGATCACGCGCATACATTGGATGATATATCAACCGTTGACTTTCAAGACACTTAGGCAAGTTAACAGTATTAATTGAGAGGATTCTGAGTTATTGATCGCTGTTTGTATAATTGAATTAAATAAAAAGTGTGATCCTTGAAAGAACTATGCTGGGCATACAATTGAATTTACCTCTGTGATTCTATTGACTTTTACTAATATTACCCGTTTAGTAAAAAAAAAAGCTACAATGAGACGTACAATATAAACAACAAACTGCCCAACTGTATTGCAACAGGAGCACAAGGTGATAGAAGCAAGAACATGGTGTAGTTTTGTACTACACTATACTTTAATCTCAATGATTACTCTTGTACAAGATACATATTCAGAATTTTAGATGTTTTTTCTTATTTGAATATTTATATACTTTACACAAGCAAGAAGGTTTGTTGTTAGGTTAATATTAAGCCAAAAAAAAAAAATGGGCAACTGCATTGTATTGCCACAGATATTCAATGCTAAACGAATAACCAATATGGATAGCACTGAGTCAGAACAAAGTAGCGAAAGGATATCCACAAACCAAGCAATAACAACAACAGCAGTCGATACAACTCTAGATATGAACCACACTACGATCAATATAAATAGAGAGTTTCACAATGAGGAAACATCCACTTATTGGCTGCCAAAAGATGAAGATGAGCAGCAAAGACTAACAGGAGTAAGCAAATCATGTGGTACATATTAATCTCACTTACTGACTTCGATTTTCCTTGAACAGCAACATTTTGCATTTAAAGAATTATTTGAAGGGTAAAAGTATTTCACTGCCATTTTTGTTACGTCTTTTTCAACAATTCTTCTTCATAGAAATATATCTCGCAGTGTACGGGAAGCCCTTGATTTTGAAAAGGGTATATCCGTGCTTGATGTAGGCTGTGGGTCAGGTGTATGGATCATGGTAAATACAGAATAACGTGCACCAAACGCATTCACTTTAAAACTAACATGCGTCTTTATATGGCATATAGGATATGATCAATGACTATCCTAACTGTACATATTATGGCTGTGACATTGCAGATGCTACCAACAAGGTCCTGAAGGTGAACCAGTTTACTTATAGCCATGGAAATGTAGCAAAAGGACTTCCCTATGAAGATAGCACATTTGACTTTGTCCATATGAGGTTTCTTACACTTGCACTCCGAAAAGAAGAATGGCCACCGGCCATCAAAGAGCTCCTTCGAGTAGTTAAGCCAGGAGGGATGATCCAGTTGATGGAATTTGAACTCCTAGTAAGTGTACGACTTTGTTTAAGCTGATTTAATGATATATTATCGTAAAATGTGTAGTCACCAGATGATAGTTCTTCAGCCTTCTATAAGCTTGCAAAATCCAGTATGTTCCTTTGTGTATTGTCAACTGTTAAAATTGACTTTTCTTGGTAGTGCATTCTGTCGCTCTTTCCAGAGGGCAAAATATGGAGGTTTTTTCTCAGCTAGAAGAGTTGCTTTTAGAGACAAAAATGGCCAAGGTTGTCCAACAAGATTATCGACGTTGCAATATGAGTAAGTTTATAGAATGTTGCCAAGAAAACATGGTTGTGGGCACAATAAGCTGAGATCTTATTCTAGGTTCTAACACCGTTACTGCCAAGAAGCTAGCATGGGATATTGTCGAAGGTGCAAAGAGTGTTATGCCTGCGATAAAGCCAATCGTAGGATTAAAGAGCAAAGAGGACATTTTGGAATTCCTGGCTGAACTTAGATACTGCATAACTCACACAGATTGTTATTTTAACGCAAATTCGGTTTCAGCACAAAAATTATAACCTGTTTTGGGAGTAATTTGTTTTAGAGCATCTTTTGTTCCTTTGCTGACAAAGAAGCATCAATTCATTTAATAAGAATACCTAATTTGTTTAAGCTTAATTTCACTAATAAATGCAAAGTAAAACAGTAGTTGGGCCTTATGGTACACCTAAGTTGACAAGCTAAGCGCTTTTCTTGATTTTGAATCCTTTTCAATAAAGGTATTTAACTGTAAGTCGGCCCTATAAGAAACAAGGGTGTACAAAGAGTGGTTTAGAATGACAAGTCTTTATAAGATGAAACATACGTATTTTTGTTAGTCTTCAATAATAAGTTTTTCTATCAATTGATGATAACAATTTCACAAGTCAAACGTAATAATTTAATAAAACTCCCCGGTAATGAATAGAGAAAAATAAAGAAGCTCTAGAATAAAGCAATTGATCAGTTACCTATTGAAAAAACATATCTGTATCATTTTTGAATACGTTTTTACTATCATTTACGTTTCTATTTCGATACCAGGTAGCCATAACTGGCAGAGAAATAAAACTAACAACAGAAGTATGCTAAAACTCTGTCCGAAAGTTCTTAAAGAAAGAGGTTCAGTGATAATAATGGCACGTAAGACTACAATTTGGATTCATATTCCTGTATAAAGCTGATAATTGATCATGATTATCATCCCTAAAATCGCATATCAAAAACTGCTCATTATAAAATAATCTATCATGTATAAGAGCATTAATCAACTGCTGTCAATTTTCTTACTTGCCTAAAAATTAATTAGTTCGTTACTTAGTTAATTTCTAGTTAATAAAAGGTACTTTAAACGCTGCTTTATAGATGTTTTCATAAAAAAAAAGATAGTTTTGAAAGGCTTGAAGAACAATTTTTATAAAAATTTAATCATAGGTTATTTGAGATGGGTTTGTTCAACTATTTATTAATCTTCAAAGCTAGCTATCATGATGCATTTGGTAAGGTTTGATTCGTTATGAAACAGAGGATATCTTCGCCCGATTGCTTCCTCGTCATTTGCCTGAAATTTATATGGTATAATTCAAGATGGAGATCAGTAAAAGATTATGATTTGTATTAGCCCAGGATTAAAGTAGTTAAAGTAAGGGCTTAACTGGTTGTATACGGAGGACTAAAGGCAAGCGTCCTCTGGGTCCTCTCTGCTAACTTTTCCTAACATTATCGTTATATCAAAAAAGTATGCTGATCTCTAAGTCATATTCACAAGCTATCCGACTATATGCTGTTGCACAAGTCTGCAAGCAAAGAAGGCAGAAATAAAACGCATTTTGTATTACTACGTACTTCAATCTCAATGATGATGGACTTGATAAAATTTGTACAAAATACATATTGAGATTTTGAGAATTTTTGTTCTTTACTTTTTAAATTACAAAAATAAAAAAAAGAACATCTAGTGATCATATAGTTGTATAAAAAATAAAAAGGTTTGTTGTTAGTTCTTTCAAAAAAAAAAAAAAAAAGGGAAATTGCATGGCCGTGCTGCAGAGTTCAAAAGCTAAACGTGCTGTTAAGTTAGAAAGCAAAACAATGACCCCTACTCAAGAAGCAACAGTAGTCGATACGGCTGTGAATGTGGAATATACTGCAATCAATACAGACAGAGAGTTTCACAATGAAGAATCATCCACGTATTGGTTACCAAAAGATGATGAAGAACAAAAGAGACTGACAGGAGTAAGCGGTTTCCATAATATAAAGTGCCGCAATCAATTGACTCACGACCTACTAAACTAGCAACATTTTCTCTTTAAAGAGTTCTTTGAAGGGTAAAAGTATTTCACTGCCATTTTTGTTACGTCTTTTTCAACAATTCTTCTTCATAGAAATATATGTCGCAGTGTACGGGAAGCCCTTGATTTTGAAAAGGGTATATCCGTGCTTGATGTAGGCTGTGGGTCAGGTGTATGGATCATGGTAAATACAAAATATTATCGTTAGCCTAAAATTATAATGTATCATTTTATACATGCTATAGGATATGATCAATGATTACCCCAACTGCACATATCATGGTTGCGATATCGTAGATACTACAAACAAAATCTTAAAGGCGGATCAGTTTACCTACAATTATGGAAATGTACTAGTAGGACTTCCCTATGAAGATAATACGTTTGACTTTGTCCATATGCGATTCTTCGCACTTGCTCTCCGTAAGGAAGAATGGCCAATAGCTTTGAAAGAAGCAATGCGCGTTGTCAAGCCAGGAGGAAGAATCCAGTTAACAGAGCCAGGGATGCGAGTAAGTTTAAATACTTGCTTAACATGATGTATATACTTACTATAGCATAATCTAAAGTTACCAGATGATAATTCTTCGGCCTACTACAAATTCATAAAAGCAGGTATGTTTTCCTTTATAAAATTCCAGTGTTTGAATTAGTAAAATATTTGGTAGTTCGCTCTGTAGCCCATTCTAAAGGGCAAGATTCGTACATTGCTTATCATTTAGAAAAATTGCTTACTGAGACAAACATGGTAAAAATTATTCAGCATGATATTCGACATTGCAACATGAGTAGGATTATAGAGTACACTTAATAATAACACAATCATAAGCTTATATACCCATGCTAGGTTCCAATACAGCTATTGCAAAAAAATTCATATGGGACTTTGTTGAAATTGCAAAAAGCCTCTTGCGTTTCATAGGTCCAAATTTAGGATTAAATAGCAAAGAGGAAATTTCCAGATTTCTAGATGAACTTGAACATTGCTTGTCTCATACAAATTGTTATGTTTATGCAAGCTGTGTTTCGGCGCAAAAGTTATAATACAGTGCATATGTAATTTATTTAATGTGCTTTGTGTGCCACATTAACAAAAAGATGCATAGTCGCTCAATAAAAAACCACGATATCACTTAGTTTGGTACAATATTCATTACAAAATACAGAATGAATACCTTCCAGCCTGCTAATCTATGGTTCTGCATTATTTATATCGGTATTGCATGGTGAATGGGCAGTGTATTCTATGTCGATTTGTACATACTTTGATAAAACGCTTTGGCTTTGAATCATTTTCATAATAAATAGAGGTGTGCAAAAGATTATTGACTTTGTCAAGATATAAGAAAACTAAGCTATTTAAATTTATAACATTTAATTGCAGGTTTTTCTGTTGATAGCCTACAATTCATACTAACTAAAGCCTGTTCGGGTTAAGAAATTTATGAATAAAGATATAATGATTAAACGCGAAAGGTTGGATAATTCATAAATCACTATCGCTAATTCTATCCCCATGAACTTATTACATTTACTTACAAATACTATGACTATAGTAAGCAGCATAATAATCTTTACATTGTAAAGTATGAATTAGCTGTATAGTAGCACAAATATGTATCACCAAAAGAAATGAGAGCAAATTTAGATTCGTATCACCTGCACTTCAATTTCATTGACAAAGGATTAATAAGGCTTGTACAAGTGTATATTCAGAATTTGAGAACTTTTTTAATCTTTTTGTGTTTATATATCTCACACGAGCAAGAAGGTTTGTTGTTAGATTAATATTAAGCCAAAAAAAAAAATGGGCAACTGCATTGTATTGCCACAGATATTCAATGCTAAACGAATAACCAATATGGATAGCACTGAGTCAGAACAAAGTAGCGAAAGGATATCCACAAACCAAGCAATAACAACAACAGCAGTCGATACAACTCTAGATATGAACCACACTACGATCAATATAAATAGAGAGTTTCACAATGAGGAAACATCCACTTATTGGCTGCCAAAAGATGAAGATGAGCAGCAAAGACTAACAGGAGTAAGCAAGCTGTATAATACATTTTAGTGTTACTTTGTCACTCATATTTTATTTTAATAGCAACACTTTGCATTTAAAGGTCTATTTGAAGGGTAATAGAATCTGGCTGTTATCCTTTCTTTTCTAACATTACTTTTACTTTTGTTACAGAAATATATCTCGCAAGGCCCACGAAGCCCTTGATTTTGAGGAAGGGATCTCTATTCTTGATGTAGGTTGTGGATCAGGTGTATGGATTATGGTATTGTATTATAAGCACTATGCCCATTTGATAAATGTTGAAGACGATAAGCATCTTACTTTTCTATATGATGTATAGGATATGATCAATGATTACCCCAACTGCACATATCATGGTTGCGATATCGTAGATACTACAAACAAAATCTTAAAGGTGGATCAGTTTACCTACAATTATGGAAATGTACTAGTAGGACTTCCCTATGAAGATAATACGTTTGACTTTGTTCAAATGCGATTCTTCATTCTTGCACTCCGCAAAGAAGAATGGCCACTTGCTATAAAAGAAATCATTCGTGTTGCCAAGCCAGGAGGGATGATTCAATTAATGGAGCCAGATCTTGAAGTGAGTTTAATGTTATGCTTATTTCAATATATCTAATCACTATTTTGCAATCTATAGTTACCAAAAGATAGTTCTTCAGCCTATCATAGGCTTATAAAATCTTGTATGTACTTTGTATTATATCTGTTATTTAACTTAATAAATATAAAACTTTTCTATAGTTCATTCTGTAGCTCACTCAAGAGGACAAGACTTTTTGATTGCTTCTCAATTGGAAGGATTTTTTTTGGAGACAAACATGGTCAAGATTGTCGAACATGATAAACGAGGTTGCAACATGAGTAAGTTTTATAAAATTGCTATGAGTGATATTTAATGAAAAATTGCTTACGTATTGTTGATTTCATAAACTTGTGATAGGTTCCAACACAGTTACTGCAAAGAAGTTTGTATGGGATCTTGTTGAAAGTGCAAAAAGCGCCATGCCTTTTGCACGCTCAACTTTAGGATTAAGCAGTAAAGAAGACATTTTGAATTACATCAATGAACTTAGATACTGCCTGTCTAACACAGACTGCTATATTCATGCAGACTACATTTTAGCACAAAAATTATAGAGTCATTTAAAAGTTGTTTATCTTAATATGTACTTTTATTTTAATAAATACACATGTTCAATAACAAAGATAACAATAAAAAATCATTTGGATTGGTATCAATGTTCATTAATAAAAGTAAAACAAATAGTGCTCAATACTTTTTACATGACAGATAAGCTAATGAATGCATCAGAATACTCCTTTCAAAGTCTTTGTACTTGCACCAGTCTTTTTCTATCGGTGTGCTACCAAATTTGTAATATACAAGAGAAAACCTTTCTGCGCTTTTTATTTCTCTACTTTCTCTTTCAAACTGGCCGCATAGCATGAAATCCAGGTAAATATTATATCCTTTAAACCTGCTTTTTTGGTTATTTCAGTTCTGATGTTGTTCAAGCTCCTTGGCTTTACTTTCATTTTACTCGACTGCCCTTCTACAGCTATTACTTTATCCCACTCTCTTGACTACTGGATATTTTCATTAAACTCTGACATTTGGTCGTATCTCTTTTCTCTCTTCCCTGATTATTCCCCTTTTATTTGCTCTAATGCAGAAGTTATTTGATAAGTCTTTGGCACAAAATGAAATGTCTCGTGGTCTTTAACTTATACATAATTTTGAAGAACGACAACCGTGTCAAAATGAAATCTTCAAAAGGAATTAATAATAGAATTCATATATTAAGAAAAAAAAAGTGCTATTGAGAAAATATGAACAGCTCAAATAGTAAAAGGAGACATCTCTCCATTAACTTCCATCTTCACACCCAGAACTTTCTTTCTCTAACTATCAAAATGTTTCCTTTCTTATCTTCATCTATCAAACTACTCAGTTTAATAATGCTCAATAAACAAAGAAAAAACAAAAGCTATATGAATTTTCCAACTTTGAAAATACTTAAAATATAACTTTATTTTTCATATAAACTATATACAATATACCATTCTTGGTTCTCAAACATTAATTTGATACTGACAAGGCTAACCAGTGTGAAGGTGAGGGTATGTCTAACCCTAATAAATCCCCCTTCCAAACTCTCAACTTGATCAGAGTATGAATAACAAAAAAGATAACTATTTTGACAAGTTACAATATGACTGAGAGTAAGTTAAGAAAAAGACTTACATCTAAAAGACTATTGTAAAGGAATACTTAAATTATGTTAACATAAAAGGCCAAACAGTTTACATTATCTATGTTTTTAGTGACTAAGTATATTGTTTTATAAATATCATCATTATCTGCTCTTTCTTTTTCTTTTATTGGTAAACTTTTTTTTTGCACATACAGCAACTTGTTAATAGTCAATAATAAAACTTGTAAAATAATACAGATTTTCTATCCACACTAGTCTATCTAGTGCAACCAGAGTAGTACGAGTTTAACTGATTAAGACATGAATCAATGAAGATATTAGTAACAAAGGCGTTCTTTTTATTAAGAAGGAACTCTAATCGACTTTTTCTCATAGTAATAACTCAAAAAGAAGAGAGGTGCTTCCTAGAGCTCTTTTTAAAAGAATCAAGGTTGACAACATAATCATTGTATTTAAGATGATACTGGTTGTAGCACATGTCTGCACACTCTTTATTGTATAATTAGCAATTGTCATATCTGATCTTATGTGCTTTTTCCATGCTAATTCAATACACCAATAATACAATAATATATTAATTAATTCACCGAAGACTATGAATAGCGGATACCTCAATCTAGTTGCGATCATTATCTTTTCAACTGGAAGATTGCTACCAACCACGCTTTTTTAAACCTACTAAATTTTTTTAAAAGCATTGAGTAGCATGTTTAGTGACTATACTTTGTTGTTAAAACTAAAATAAAGCTTCACAATCAAGTTGAAAATGTATCACCTTTTCATAGTAAGAAATTTGCTCACAATGAGTATAGCTGATGTATTTAAAGCTGCTCATTCTACTACTTGATTTACTATAAAAAGAAGAGAGAGAGAGCTACAAGAGCATCTTTCAAAATGAAAAAAGAAAGCAAAAAAAAAAAAAAAAAAAAAAAAAAAAAAACGTATAATGGCTTCTAAAAAGTACTTCAAATCACAATGAATTTTACATCCCATTAATTAAAAAGTCAATTGTTTACAACAAAAAACAGATTTATTTGACTTTTCATAAAACTGCTATTAAAGGCTTAATAAATTATATCTGGCGTTGCAGACAAAGTGTCTATACAGTAAGTATTAACATTTCCATAATAGGCGAACTTAGCTTTTTTATATGCCTGTTTAATAAAGAATTGAGCAATGTTTAGTTACTACTGTAAAATACGTATACAGATGGCAATTCAATGCTCGCAAAAGAGTGAAAGACCACATTTTTTAGGCTGTAAATGTTTAATAGCAAGCTAATACATCTCAAATTCGTAATTATTTTCAAAAGATACTGCTTCTAATCAAACTACGAGCTACTTAAGTGTTGTAGCACGAGCGTACGAACAAAAGGAATGAACAACGAATTGCAAGCTTGTATCACAGTGTACTTTAATCTCATCCATAACACTTGCACAAAACAGATCACATTCAGCATTTGAGAACTTTTCTTTCATCTTTTGGTATTTATATCTTTTATACAAAGGGAAAAGGTTTGTTGTTGGCTTTTATACAAAGCTAAAAAAAAATGGGAAATTGTATGACCTTGCCACAGATGTTTAATGTTAAGCGAATGATCTGCATAGATAATTTAGGGTCAAAGCAAGATAGTAAAAGGATGGTCACAGCTCAAGAAGCAACAACAACAGAAAAAGGAGCAACAGCAAAAACGGTTGATACAACCTTAGTTGTGGATTACACTACGATCAATAGAGAGAGAGAATTCCATAACGAGGAAACATCCATTTATTGGCTACCAAAAGACGAGGAAGAGCAACAAAGATTGATAGGAGTGAGTAGGCATTTTACAATATTCCAAGGTTATTTATCAACTCATACTTTATGTAACTAGCAACACTTTGCCTTTAAGGAATTGTTTAATGGGTAATGGCATTCAGCGTTCTTTTTCTTTTTTTAAACTATATTTCAATTGAAGAAACGCATCACAAAGCATTTGTGATTCTTTAGATTTGAAAAAGGGTGTCTCTGTTCTTGATGTCGGTTGTGGGTCAGGATCATGGATCATGGTAAGCATGACATACCAAATGCCATTTTCAAACTAAACCTCGCATATTTCTTCATATGATATGTAGGACATGACTCAAGACTATCCCAACTGCACATATCATGGTTGTGATATCGTAGATGTAACTAAAAAGAATCTAAAGATAGATCAGTTTACTTTCAATTTTGGAAATGTAATCCAGGGTCTTCCTTATGAGGATAATACATTTGATTTTGTCCAAATGAGGTTTTTCATTTTTGCACTCCGCAAGGAAGAATGGCCTATAGCCCTGAAAGAGATCATACGTCTGACAAAGCCTGGAGGGATGATTCAATTAATGGAACCAGACTTTAGAGTAAGTTTATAATTTATTTGCTTTGATATTTCTAAGAATCTTTATGTGTATTGTAGCTATCAGAGGATGATTCCTCAGCCTACAATAGATTCATAAAAGCACGTATGTCTACATATATCTATTCCTCAGACTGAGTGAGTATTATACTCATTTTCTATAGTCGATTCTGTATGCACTTCCAAAGGACAGGATCTTCACATTACTTATCAGCTGGAAAAGCTACTTTTGGAAACCAGGTTGGTCAAAGTTACTGAACATGTAACTCGGCATTGCAACATGAGTAAGGTTATAGATATATAGCTGGCGAAAGTATACTGAGGTTTATATTAGATTCCAATACATCTATTGCTAAAACGTTTGCTTGGGACTTTGTTGAGCTAGCTAAAGGAACGATGCCAGGCGTAAAATCAGCCATGGGATTAAGTAGTGAAGAAGACGTTTCGAAGTTCTTGAATGAACTCAGGCATTGCTTATCCCATACAGACTGTACTTTTTATGCGCCTCGCATTTTAGCACAAAAGCTATAATAATGCATAAATAAGAATAAAATAAAAATATAAGAATGAAAAGAAGTTATATGTAACAGCTTACAGATGTAGCTAGCAATCAATCTTATGGATCGAAGTGCGCTGTGGTACAGAATGGCAGATTGTTCATGTTCTTCTTATTTGAGGTATTCATTCTAAGAATGTAGCTTAGCCGCTAGCGTATCTAATATGCAACTTTCTGTCAATATTGCTGCAGTTCTGATAAAAAAAGTAAAGTAAATTCGAGTACTGACCTGATGTATGTATAGCGTGCTTTTTCTAAAGAACCTTTTAACTTCATTTTTATTCAATAATGTTTAATCATCTTTCCTGAAGAGACAATTATTTACTTTTTAGACTATAGTTTACTGAGCATTATTTCATACACCTTATCTTTAAAAGCTTAAAAAACAGGATTAGCATATTGTTTAGCTTAGCATGAAAAATTAGAGTGCTGAAGTAACTTAGCAGAGCAAAAGCAGACATCGATTAACGTTCTTTTTTACATTATTTATTTTGTTTATACCTTAATTATCTTTCAACTTAGTAATAGTAAACATTTGATAGCTAATATTCTTCCACTGAAGCTGAATAGGATCAAATGAGAGTGACTGACTGACATTTGATTTTTCTAGTTCTAACACGAAACGGTGCAGCATTGGATATATATTTTTGTGTATAACGTTTCGAATACTGTAAGTACTGCCATAAGCTCTCAATGTCCATAAGAGATTGAGGCAAAATGCTTGTGACTATCATTCTATCGCTGCATAACAAAATATAAAATGTACACGACTAGGATAAGAAAACACAATGTTCTTTGTGTATCTGCTGAATGTACAGAAAATTTAATGGTTTACAAGAACGCTAAATGATTATGTAAAAGGAAGATCAATCAAGGTTACCCTATTTAGGGCTCTCACTTTTTAGCTTACTGATTTGAACTCTTTACATAGCTCATCTGTTCAATTCATCTATTGATATTATTAAAGTTATTTGATTGCATTAATGCGATTTAAAGCATTAAGTTGATCAGAGTGGGATATCTAAAACCTATTAATTACTAATTTAGGTTCTTGCTTCATATATTGTTTCCAAAGCCTTAATTACAGAGAAATTTATGAAATACACAAGTCAAGTCTCTCTTTGTTTAAGGCAAGCTATAATCCAAAACTGAGCTATTTGGATGTGAAGGGTTCAAGAAAGGCTCTATGATAATAGAGGATGTTCTCAAATAGACTGCATCTATAGATCTATGATAATCATTTACTGTTGATGCCTTATCAAAGAACGTTGTATGTCCTATATCATAAGCCATGAAATGTTTAGCTATATAGTGGCGCGAATGCACAAGTAAAACATGGGTTACGTATGGAAACCAAATGGTTAGGGTGATGCAACAAGGTGTCCGATATTATAATATGAATAAGTTTATAAAATATTCAAGAAGGATGCTTAAACAAAACATGCTTACGAGATTGTGACCTTGTAGATTTATATTAGGTTCAAATATAACAACTGCAAAGAAATTTGTTTGGAACCTCGTTCAAAACCCCAAAATGCACCTTGCTTCATATAGGTTCGTCTCTAGGATTAAAGAATGACAAAGACGCTTTGAATTTTCTAGATGGATTCAAATGCTGCTTGTCTCATGTAGATTGCTATCTTTATATTAATACTGCTTCGGCACAAAAGTTTAACTAGTAAAAGAATGAATGGTCTCAGCTTAATTTGTGCGTCTAATTAATTGAAGATGTTACGCTAACTAAACTTCCATTTTATGAGCTGGAGTGACGCCAGTCAAAGAAAAATAAACAAAATCAAATGCTTTAGACCAAAGATCTGTTTAGCATACGTTAAAACTTTTACATTGAATCAGCTAAATGCTTACTTGGTTTAGGTTCATTAAAAATGCAAAGGGTCTAGAGCTGTTACTACGTATGGTATAAGCATTTCAAAAATATTTGCTAATCTCTATGACAAATCATAGGTAAATTGATCAGTGAGCAACTGAGAAGCTTTTATATTGTATTTGTATGTTAATTAGCTGAATCTAAAAAGTGAACCATGACAATGTAAAAACTCTTAAATATTTATCAGTTACTATATTTTCATATAGAATGATTTACATATAGTATATAACAAATGGCTTCGATAGCTACTCTTCTTCGCCTAATTTAAATGTTACTAGGGTCCGTAACAAATAATAAGATAATGAAAGCAGACAAAGACATAATAAATAAGCACACCATAAAATAATAAGTATTGTGCGAGTTAGACACCAAGCGAACACTTCAAAATAGAGGTTTTAAGAAATTTCAAACATAATATCAGAAACATTTCATATGCATTTATATATTTTCAGTTGTGTAAACAAAGAAATAATGCTGTCATGCAAAATACAATGACAATTTTTTTCATTAAAATGAATGAAAATGAGCATCTATCTAAGCTAACAAAATGAAACAAATCAATGCTTAATCTTATCATTAGACGAATTGCACAAAGTAACTTTTTTTAAAGGCATGTATCCTCCTTTACTAATGAAGATAGTTATCATGATAGAACATTTTCTATTTTATAGATGTTGATAAATAAATTATCCATATGTTTTGTACTAAATAAAAAAGGTATGATCTTTTAAATATAGCTTTCATGTCTAAGCATACTAGAGCCAAGACTATTTGATACAGCTAAATTGTCCTTCTAATATGCTCTTAGCTCGTTACCTTACACTCTTCGTTTGTCTTACAAAGGAACTAAGTGATACCTTTATTTTTACACTTTTAAGCAAATGGATTGAAAAAGAATATGTTGAAATAAAAAAAAAATTATTAAGCTTATATACGATATTCGCGATTTCTCAATGGCGCTCTGATGAATGGTTGTATAAATTAAGTGTGGCCTTTTTCTATATATTATTAAGTGTAGTTGATATAATTTCCTTGATATGTGCCAAACGAGCAATTATGAGTAAACGGTGCGTATTTTTTTTTTAATAATTAGGCATTGAGATTGTATTTTTATTAGGTATTTGTCCCATTGACTTAGTTAAGGCAATCAACAATGGAAGCAGTTCTATTAAATTTGGTGCACTTGTTAGCTGATTGTTTTGATTGAAGGTATAGTTATCTAGAAATACACTATATAATTGAATAAACGCCTTTAACAGGCTTATAATAAACTAATTAAAGAAAAAACAGGTTTTTGGGTACAAAGTAATCATTTATACATTGAAACTACAATTGTTTGATTATTTCTACCAATAAACTAAAGATAGTATCATATGCTTCAGTAGTTCTACAAATTTTGTAGCATTTGTTTTGACGACCTAAATACAATAATCTTTATAAAAGATTCATTGATAAACATTATTCAACACACCTCAATGACCAGCATCAGAAATCATAAGAAACTGGATCTAACAGGCAAGATTATGTCGATCAAAAGCTTAGTGTGCCCTTCCCATATGATGACAACAAATTGCAATAATATTAATAATAGTACGAATACTATTAAAAATACCACTGTTAGAATATCAAGTGCTTGGGAAGAAGTTTTCTTTGAGCTACTGAAGTTTCTATCAAGCAGGCTATACCAATTAAACACTGATGTGTCCTTACTGCGGTATCTAAGTTTAATAGTCGTACCATATTAGTTCGATTCACTAAATGTTTCTCTGAAAGCAGACTCAGGTATTCAATGAATGGTGATGGACATACCGTCTGGTCATGTTTGCTGCATCTTGAGAATATCATTCATAAAATGACATTTGACAATGGACAGACTTTCTAAAGAAACGTACTTTCAATTTGAAAATGATCTCAAGCCAAAAAAAAAAAAAAAAAAAAGGAAAAAAAAGGGACCACTTATGATTTAGCTATCAATAGTAATGAAACTAAATATGTTGAGTTCGATGCCAACTTCTCTCTGCTTTCAACATAAACTGATTCCTCCCTTGGCTTTTGTATCACTAAGCAAAAAGATCAGAATGGACGAGTTATTTGCTTTCTGTGACCTTTATATATACGCATACACACAGACATACGCACAAATAGACTTCTTTTGTTGATTTGGATTGAATTGTATTACGGACCTGCTCCAAGACAGCCTAATCTCTCTAAGAGCTTTGAGATCATAGTGTTCCAGCGTCTCATATCTGATGGCTTCGTTTGGGACTAAATGCGATGGTTGTTTATCAAGCCATATACTCAGTTCGAGTAAAGTGTCTGATAGGTAAAATGTATTGTCTGAGGGGCTTGGTTCCGTGATATGAAATTATGTGAGTTATACGAAAATTCAAACCTAAATTCCGCTTTCTAAGCAGAAGCTTGCATTTTGTGTGAGGCTTTCTAAAGTGTAATTCAGCAAATGAATAGAGACTATATTGGCCTTCGTGTCTTTTGCTTTAGAATTATAATAGTAACGCTGAGACATTTGTATAAAGTGTTAAAAAGGTAATTTGGGATGATTTTAAGAAGCTGCAAGGTATTTTCTTTACATTTGCATTTATGACATTGTCATTATTATATGATATCATCACTAAGTTCAAGGAGCTAAAAGCATTAAAAAAAAACCACGAGCTATAAATTGTGTATTGTATTATGAAGGTACAAGCAAAAGGAAGCAAGAACAAACTGTAAATTTGTATCACAATACACTTCAATCTCATCCATAACACTTGCACAAAACAGATTACATTCAGCATTTGAGAACTTTTCTTTCATCTTTTGGTATTTATATCTTTTATACAAAGAGAAAAGGTTTGTTGTTGGCTTTTATACAAAGCTAAAAAAAAATGGGAAATTGTATGACCTTGCCACAGATGTTTAATGTTAAGCGAATGATCTGCATAGATAATACAGGGTCAAAGCAAGATAGTAAAAGAATGGCCATAACCCAAGAAGGAACGACAGCAATAACGGTTGATACAACCTTAGTTGTGGATTACACTACGATCAATAGAGAGAGAGAATTCCATAACGAGGAAACGTGCACTTATTGGCTACCAAAAGACGAGGAAGAGCAACAAAGATTGACAGGGGTAAATAATTGTTATATTGTATGGCAAAATAAATGCGATGACTTATGCTTTATGTAACTAGCAACATTTTGCTCTTAAGGAGTTATTTGAAGGGTAATATAATTTTTGCTATCCAACTTACGTTGCACTCTTCCTAACAGCCTTTTATTGCAAAAGGAATCTTTCACGCAGCGTCCAAAAAAATTTAGATTTTGAAAAAGGCATCTCTGTACTGGATGTTGGCTGTGGGCCAGGAGCGTGGATCATGGTAAGATCTTATAGACAGTTTGTTTACCCGACATCAGAAAGTCTACACATGTCTTACTTTCTACTTGAACTTCGCAGGACATGACTCAAGACTATCCCAACTGCACATATCATGGTTGTGATATCGTAGATGTAACCAACAAGAACCTAAAGATAGATCAGTTTACTTTCAATTTTGGAAATGTAATCCAGGGTCTTCCTTATGAGGATAATACATTTGATTTTGTCCAAATGAGGCTTTTTACTGCTGCTCTTCGTAAGGAAGAATGGCCTATAGCCCTGAAAGAGATCATACGTCTGACAAAGCCTGGAGGAATGATTCAATTAATGGAACCAGACTTTAGAGTAAGTTTGTAGTTTATTTGCTTTGATATTTCTAAGAATCTTTATGTGTATTGTAGCTATCAGAGGATGATTCCTCAGCCTACAATAGATTCATAAAAGCACGTATGTCTACATATATCTATTCCTCAGACTGAGTGAGTATTATACTCATTTTCTATAGTCGATTCTGTATGTACTTCCAAAGGACAGGATCTTCACATTACTTATCAGCTGGAAAAGCTACTTTTGGAAACCAGGTTGGTCAAAGTTACTGAACATGATACTCGGCATTGCAACATGAGTAAGGTTATAGATATATAGCTGGCGAAAGTATACTGAGGTTTATATTAGATTCCAATACAGCTACTGCAAAGAAGTTTGCTTGGGACTTTATTGAGTTAGCGAAAGGCACAATCTTGGGGATAAAGCCACTCATGGGAATAAGCAGTGAAGAGGAAATTTCGAAGTTCTTGAATGAACTCAGACATTGTTTAACCCATACAGACATCCATCTTTATGTAAACCGTATTTCAGTACAAAAATTATAATATACAAAGCATTTTATCCTAATGTTTTAAGAAATTTATAATTATGCAAAGAAAAAAGCATCAATACAGCTCAATATGCGAATAAACAGTTGATAAGAATATCTCCTCTCATTTTTGAAAAACATATTCATTTTCATGGCGTCTCCAAAGTCTGATAAAAAAAAAGTGATCCGCTTTAAAAAAAAGAAAATATATGTTTGGCAAGTAACTTACAAAAACATATTAATCATGCTCAAGTTACCAATTGTTCTCAGACTGTGGTCCTCGAATACTGTAGAGAAAGCAGTAAATTTTATTTGGGTAATTGACGAGGACTGCTTCTGATGCTATATAGATATGAATCTTTGGTAGCTGCTATTTTTAACGATTTGCATAAATTTTTTTTTTTTTACTATTTTTTCTTGAGCCCATTAGGCATGTAAGCCTTGTTTCATTATCTTAGGTACTAAATGTCATTCTACTTCTGGTTTATAAGTTTGTAGCAATACGTGAGGCATTTTTAATGTTGAAGCCCATCTGAACGAAAACAATAATTTTTGCTAATTAATTCCGTTGCTATTTCTAAAGAACAGATTGAAAAAAAAAAGTTTGACTTGAGCTAATATTAATGTAAACATTGTGTAATCTGACGACGTAACCTGATTAATACGGATATTGAAATAGAATTAACTTGTATTAATTGGATCATTTGAATAGGTCTTTGCAAATAAACCTATTTAGAACAATATGGAGGTAACAAAGAATACCGAACCAACAATAAAATCAATCGTACAGTGAATACTAAAGAAGACATCCTGAGATACTTGAACAAACTTGAAAATAATTTACGTCTTGCAGACTGTGGACTTTATGTAAATCGTGCTTTGATACAAAGAGACAGTTGCACTGTGTAAATTATATAATTTAGGGGAGAGGGGATAAAGGTTTCAGAATGCTCTTTGTACTTCTTTGTTCATAGAAGAATATAAATGTAGTATACAATAAAAAAAAAAAAAGATGATGCTAATTGAATTGCCATCATGTTCGCAAGTAAAAAGTATAAGAGCAATACATAATGCTTGACATTTATGTAGTTCACATCAGGAATTTCTATAAATCAAATAGTTTAATTTGGTGTTCAATAAACCCCCTGCTGTATATAACACAAATGATTAGAAAAATAAACAACCGATCAATGACAATTTGTTCTATTTACATCAAATGACGTTTAAAATGGAAACAATAGGCCGACTATTTAACAGTGATGACTTGGAAAGTGATATATAAATCTTAAACCTACAGTGATCTGTTACAAATAGGGAACGAACAATAAGCACGCAATCTAAAGGGTTCAATCACATTTAGTGTAAGGCGACACAAATGAATAATTTTTTAGCGTGGCACAATGGAGACGCAAATCATTAGAAAAAATATTTAATCGACTCATTAAACTTGATCATGATTTATTTATTCATACTTTCAAGTCTAACCTTTCGTCCCACAGATTAAGGAAAGCACTAGTACAAAGAAAAGAAAAATGAGTGTATGATGCTTTGCCCACACTTCATAGATTCTTTGTTATTTATTTATATATTTTTGTCTCATTGATTTATGATGTTTTCATAATAGTCTTACAAAAAAAAAAAAAAGGATTATTTCACAAACAGCATATCTTACTATATCTAGTAAAATCCACATAATTTCATATCACGGAACCAAGCCCCTCAGACAATACATTTTACCTATCAGGCACTTTACTCGAACTGAGTATATGGCTTGATAAACAACCATCGCATTTAGTCCCGAACGAAGCCATCAGATATGAGACGCTGGAACACTATGATCTCAAAGCTCTTAGAGAGCTTAGGCTGTCTTGGAGCAGGTCCGTAATACAATTCAATCCAAATCAACAAAAGAAGTCTATTTGTGTGTATGTCTGTGTGTATGCGTATATATAAAGGTCACAGAAAGCAAATAACTCGTCCATTCTGATCTTTTTGCTTAGTGATACAAAGGCCAAGGGAGGAATCAGTTTATGTTGAAAGCAGAGAGAAGTTGGCATCGAACTCAACATATTTAGTTTCACTACTATTGATAGCTAAATCCTAAGTGGTCCCTTTTTTTTTCTTTTTTTTTTTGGCTTGAGATCATTTTCAAATTGAAAATTTCCTTGAACTCCTTTCTCTCCCCCATTTTATCCTCCCGTTTTCAAAATGATATGATCAGATTTTCAAGGGGAAAAGATAACGCGCACTTTTCTAGGATAAGCAAAGTGCAATGTACTCAAGTTACGTTAGACTGCCAATAATATGGGAATTTCAGTCAGGTTGACTGCAATTGAAACATGACAGTTTGTAAGCATTGTCAACAATAAAACATATTTGATTGGTTAAGCATGCTTTACTGGTACATACACTACACGTTCTTTCATCTACTAAACAGAATAGCATGTGAAGAAGAAGCATTGATCATTACACAAAAGAGATATCTCTATTTTCATTATTAACTCAAAGGCTAATTGATGTGTCATTTGTTGCGTATGTCAATGGGCAAGAGCCGATTATATAGGAGCACATTCTATTATTCTAACAAAGATACATGAGTTCTTTTTGTCTTGAGACCATTCTCTTTTAATTTTGCTTTCTGGCTTAGTTAAAATGTATAACATTTAAGCACGGACGACATCTCCAGAATTGGGAAAATCTATAAAACTGAGCAACTAGCTGAGTTTGTTTAAAAAATAAAAATAAAAAATAAACAAAAACTTTCATGTGAATAAAAGGGGATCTTCTCTTAGTATTGAACCATAAATGGGAATTGCGCGGAGAGAGAGAGAAAGAGAGAGAGTGGGTGTAATACAGAAAAAAAAACAATAAAAAATTGCGGGTTCTTTTTTTTTTCTTCTTTCTTTTTTCTTTATGAAAAATTACACAGTTGAAGTAGGTCCTGAACAACCACAAGGAGGCCGTACACGAAGATCTATTTTTTCTCCAGATGCTCTCGTTCGTGTTCCGGCCCCTCATATCCATACGCTCTATGATGTATTGGTCAATAGCGCCAAGAGGTTTCCTGATCGAAAAGGATTTGGATTTCGAAAGGTAGATAAAGTGGTTGAAGAAGAAAAAGAGGTATCCAAGTTTATAAATGGAGAAGAGGTCAAGGAAAAGAAGACTTGGAAATATTTTCAATTGTCACCTTATTTTTATTTAACCTACCGAGAGGCCTCCAGATTAACACATGATGTGGGTGCTGGTTTGGTCCAGTTGGGACTAAGGGAAAAATCAAAAATTGAAATCTTTTCTCCTACAAAGTAAGTCCATCATTTTTAAAATTAATCTAGAAGTCCTCATTCAGTTTCTTTTAAATAGTATGTATTGGCTATTGACAGCTCATGGCTGTTTCACTCAAAATATGACCATTGTTACTGCCTATGATACATTGGGTGAAGCTGGTTTACTTCATTCAATGAACGAGACTGAAGTAGAGGCTGTCTATACTGTGGGTGAGCTGCTTACCACGGTTTCCAAGGTGGCCAATAAATGCCCTAGCTTAAAATACATCATTTACAGTGGTGAAATCAAATGGGATGTGCTCGAGAAGGTGCAAAAATCAGTCTCTCAAAAGGTTATCTCATTGGATGAGGTGGCAAAACTAGGAAGAGAACACCCAAAGGAACCAAGACAACCGGAACCAGAAGATCTGTGCTGCATTATGTATACATCTGGAAGTACAGGAAACCCAAAGGGAGTGATGTTGTCTCATAAAAATATTATTGCTGCCAGTAAGTTGTATTGAAAAAAGAAAAGCATATCTTAAAGCATTATTCTAGTTGCTGGTGTAAATACAATTCTTGGTCATTTGGTTACTGATCATGATTCAATGATGGCCTATCTTCCTTTAGCTCACGTATTAGAGTTTGTAGTAGAAAACCTTTGTATATTTTGGGGTGCCACGTAAATAAATTGACATGGTTATACGCATACGATTTTAACATCAATCATAGACTCGGTTATGGTTCGGTGCGTACACTGACCGATAGCTCTGTTCGTAACTGTAAGGGAGACATCAAGGAATTTAGACCTACCCTGATGACTGGTGTACCTGCCGTATGGGAATCGATTCGTAAGGGTGTCCTTGCCAAATTGGCCTCTGCTTCACCCAAGGCGCAAAAGATGTTCCACAAAGCCTATGCTACTAAAGCTTGGCTTCTCGAACGTCATTTACCTACAAGATTTATTGACAAAGTTGTCTTTAACAAGATCAAGGACCAGGTCGGTGGCAGACTTCGTTTTGCTCTCTCAGGAGGCGCCCCAATGTCTATCGAGACACAAAAATTTTTATCGGTGACTGTGTGTCCCATCTTGGGTGGATTTGGTATGACGGAAAGTAAGTGTCTGATGAAAATAATAAAGAGAAAGGGTAGGTGTTAACTTGTATAGGCTGTGGTATGTGTTGTATTATGATTCCAGAACAATTTGGATATGGTCATGTAGGCTCACCTGTACCCTGCTGTGAAATCAAACTGGTTGATGTTCCTGAAGCCAACTACTTTTCTACCAACCCAAAACCTCAAGGTGAGGTTTGGGTACGTGGTCCGGCCATCACTAAGGGATATTGGAAACGAGATGACTTGACGCAAGAAACATTTACGGAAAATAATTGGCTTCAGACGGGTGATATTGCTGAATGGAACGAGAATGGTACGTTGAGTATCATTGATCGTAAAAAGAATTTGGTCAAATTGAGCAATGGTGAATATATTGCACTTGAAAAATTAGAATCGATTTACAAGAGTTGTTTGTATGTCACCAATATCTGTATTTATGCTGACCCCCTTTTCCCCAAACCGGTTGCTTTGGCTGTTGTCTCTGAGCCTGTCATTCGTCGCTTAGCTACTGAGAAGAGTGTGAGTGAGACGGATTGGGTAAAGCTTTGTGAGCATGAGACGATCAAGAAAACTATTTTACAAGCTCTTTTGGCACAAGCCAAAGAAGGAGAATTGAAGGGAGCAGAACTCATCAATGATGTTCATCTGTGTCATGAGGAATGGACAACGGATTCGGGTATGTTGACTGCTGCTCAAAAGATAAAACGTCCTGAAATCACAAAAGCATACAAAAAGGAACTGGATGCCATGTAAATTATATCTAGTGGCTTTGAATATTTATTTACTAATATCTTTTTACAATAGGAATGCTAAACAAAAGGCTTAAAAAATTAAATTTATACCATTCAATCTATCTTAATAATACTAATAAATACAGTTCTTTGATACATTCTGTGTGACTATCTGAATAGTAAAAAAAAAAAAAAAAGAAAAAAAATCCATGCAGGAACAATTTTTTTTTGTTTATAAAAATGAATTTTTATCAACATGCAGGTCGAATTCTCGATAAACTTGCAAGACACGAAGGAACGATTAAAGGCCTTGTAATTGGTGATCCAAAAGTACAAGACAAAAAGAAGATGTATGCTCTTGTCTGTGAAACATTGAAATGTAATCTATATTTCACTGTTACTTGATCTTTATACTGATCTATCTGATTAGATAAACAAGTGCTTAATGAATTGATTGACAAGACAAAGATTTGTGAGATTGAAAAAAAGGTTTGTCATTATCTGCTATCTTACAAGTGATTGACCACTCTATAAAGTTGAAACGAAGTCTAGCACTTGTATTGATTCATGATTTATTATTTACAAAGAGAGGAATTACAGTCCGTAACGATGTACCTTTGAAGCAGTGCGTTATACGTCATCAAGCTAGATTAAAAGCAGAATTGACAAAGATCAAAGTGAAAAGAGGTGTAACATCTAATGATGATCTTGTTAGTCAAAAAGTCAAAGATGCTGGTATACATAAATTACTATTTTTTTTTCAGGCGTTCTAAAAGAGATTTTATAGTTTTAATACCAAGATATGCTCGAGTCAATGAACATAAAACAACAATCAAGAAAGCAATAGAAGCATTTCAAAAAGAAGGATTCACACTTATTGAATATCCCGAAGATCTTAAAGAGCTACAGTAATGATGCAAAAGCATACAACTTGTTTAACTTAAAATCCAACTTTTTATTTATAGGCCTAAGCAGTTTTGTATCGATCGACATCTTTCAGATATGCTTGTGTTTCATCAAAGGACAGACTTTCATGATCATGCGTTATATAAATCAGGTCAAATCATTCTTCAGGTAAAGTAAGATATAAAAATAAGAGAGAAAAAGGGGCTTAAGTAATGTTTGTAGGATAAAGCCTCTTGTTTCCCTGCTCACGTATGTCATCCGCCTGAAGGAGTGCATGCGATTGATGCTTGTGCAGCACCCGGAAATAAAACCTCTCATTTATCAGCACTGATGAAGAATACAGGGAAGATCTGGGCATTTGATTTGGACTCTCGCCGTTTAGGTTTATTAAAAAAATTAACTGGCAGGGCTGGATGTAAAAGTAAGAGTTTTGAATTTATATTTTGTGTAAAAACTAAAAAGGAATCTTTTAGATATTAACCCCATTCATGGCTCCTTTTTGGAAGCGGATCCTAATGATCCCCAATATGCTCAGGTAATAGACCATTTCTTTTCTTTAAAAAACATTATTTAATTCATTTATAAAAGGTAGAGTACCTTCTTCTAGATCCTTCATGCTCTGGATCAGGTATTATCAGTCGACTGGACCATTTGGTTGACGACAATGACACAGAAAGTAAGTTAACATGTGTATGTATTCCTTCAAGTGATACTAAATGTTATTTTAGATGACAATGGTGATCAAAAGAATGAGCAGACACAAGAAGAAAGACTAAAGAACCTTTCAGAGTTTCAAATATCTATTATAGAACATGCTATGAAATGTAAAGTATTACCTATCTATTATAGTAATAATCAATTCATTATTCTTTGTATAGTTCCAAAAGCAAAACGTATTGTATATTCTACTTGTTCCATTCACGCAGAAGAAAATGAACATGTCGTAAAGGCCATTTTAAAAAACAATCCTCAGTTTGAATTGGCTAAGCGTGATTCAGTTTTACCAACTTGGCATCGTCGTGGTATACCAGAAGAGATAGATGACAACAAGGGTAAATATGATTACACATATAGAATGATATCATAGTGCTTATGCCTTTATAGATTTGGCTGATTGTGTAGTGCGAACAATACCTGCAGAAGATCTGACCAACGGATTCTTTGTTTCATGTTTTGTTAGAAAGGGACAAGACGATAATGTAAAAAGACCGATAGATAAAGTGGATGCAGGATCAGAAACAAACTCACCTAAGAAGAAGAAGAACAACAAGAAAAAGAAGACTGCGTTGACTGCATAGATGTTGAAATATGAAATTAAAAAAGCTTCAGTTGAATATTTATGTAAAGAAAGGAATTGTTCTTTTCTTGGTGTGTATGAATAAAAGACGAATACAAAAAAAGCTATCCATTAGACACTGTTTGCCAAATAAGCCTTTGTATCTCTTTATGTATTAAAGCGTATGAGTTGGTTAATAGCTTTGAATACATAAACTCCAATGGCGAAAACTCTGTTCTTGTAACGCTTCAACCCAAATGAAGCCTTGTCGCTTGCAATCAAAAGAACTCAAATAATCATTTGCAGCTAACTTTTAAGTATACAAAATTTAACGATATCTGCTCAACTTTTAATTAAAACCGGGAACTCTCTGTATAAGCAGCTATCGCAGTTTCTTGATAGTGAAGCTTACAATATATATATATATTATCAAACTAGAAAACATTATTACTGATAATAAGTCTTGTTTTGAATTAGTTGGACAAATGTATTGATTTTACAAAAAGTATTGCGTCCAAATGGATCAAAAATCTAACTGGAACAAAGATCCAACTAAAACAAAGAACAGTCTAGTTTGCGTTGAGATACTGTAAGATAAATCCAAAAAGCAAATAAGTGCTACAAGTAAGCATGAAAGCCTTATGATGAAGGAGTTTAAGCCAGTAGTGAAGTTATAAGCTGTTGTTAAGTACAAGGACATGTAATGACTCTAACTAATATGAAAAAATAAAAATAAAAAAAACTGATGTTTTATCAAGAGGATACCATTTAAAATAAGCTCCAAGACAAGCAAAGCTTTATATATAAAAAGCTGATGCCTTTTTTTGAAAACACATTACAAGTAATTGTTAGTTTAAAAGTCATTAATAATCTTTTATTGAATATGGGATGATTATGCTGCTTGGCAAAATAAAAAAGGACCTCAAATTGCCCATGTCCGTGTAACCAGCCCCAGTCATTGTAAGTACAAACACGTCAAAACGTGTATCCGGACGATCACAAACATGAACAGCTTACATTTAGAGAATGAATCTGATATTGAGGCAGCTAATGTTTGTATAATGCTTTCCTTACTTTGCTTGATCCAATAAACCAACTCTTAATGTGTTCTCTTTCCTCCTCCTTTTTTTTTTTTTTTTTTTACAAAGGATTTATACAAAATAGTAAAATGGTCTATATCGGGTTAAAAGAGGATAATCATAGAAGAATCCAAGAATTCCCTGCAGTAGTTCATTTGTACCACTTTGCATAAATAGATTAAATGCAATAGAAAGGATAGGCAGTAGTACTATAACAAATAGAAACTAGTATCGATTTAAAGTTGAAATAGTCTAGTACATTATAATATGTATAACTATTAAGAACCTTCTTCTTTTTATAATAACAACAGGGTGATTTCCCATGTTCGGAGATGTTAATTGTAAAATCTATAACCATTGATCTGATAAATCATGTTTTAATCAACAAGAAGATCAGATAATTTTATTGTTACACTAAATGAATATATGGATCGGCTTCCATCTTTTTTTTATATAAATTCAATTTAAGTACACGATAGGCTCATTTTTTTTATTTTAAGCATGTATAACAGAACCGCAACACCCTTGTTTACTTGTGCCTATTCATATGCTATATTTTGGTGGGGCTTATTTTCTCTTTACTGTATTGGTTACCAACTCAATCGGTTACGTATCTACTTTATCCGAAAGAAACGAATCGCTGGCCAAGAAAAGATAGTGACATCCTTACCTGGAGTTCATCTTTTTTCATGTCTTAATCATGTTATAAGAATTCCCTTTGTAACCGAGATGATTCCTATAAAGCATATCATTGGCGTCTTTCTTTTCCTTGTCATCAATGTGATCTTTATCCTCTATGCTCCTTTTAAGATGCAAACGGATTTTTATATATGCTCTATTGGTATCATGGAACGTCGTGCTGCCTTTGTAGGTATGGTCAATTGGGGGTTTGTCTTTTTCCTGGCTCAAAGAAATTCAATTTTACCTAAAATGTCTGGTCTTACATTTGAAGAACTCATTCCTTTTCATCGGTGGGTCTCTCGTATTGGCTTGGCTGAATTTATGACTCATTTTGTTTACAGAATGTAGGTTTCAGACTTTTACTATTCAAGTTACTTATATATCTTTAGGTATGAAGGCTACCTTGTACGACATGTTGCAAAAGACACCCTTTTCTATGATTGGGTGCAAACTTCTGGCACCATTTCCATGCTTGGTTTTCTTTTGCTATTTGTTACCTCCTTTGAGTATATTCGCCGTCACTATTTTGAAATATTTTATTATTGCCATATTATTGGTATTATTGTGGCCATCATCTTTGCTTGCATTCACGAAATCAGTTGCTTCGTCTTCTTTATCCCTGCAACCATCCTTTGGGTTATTGATCGTGCTATACGTTCTTATCAATCTTGGATAATTAAATCCACGTCGGTTCGGTTGGATGAGGTCGCATCAACAACGGCAACACAAGAAGGCATCTTTCGAGTTCTATTTGAGTACCCTGGTATGGCTAATTTCAGACCGGGTCAATACGTATTTGTGTCCATGGCTAAAAGAGGCAGCCGTCTTTTGGGATATGCTAATTGGCACCCATTCACCATCTCTGAAATCTTTCGTTTCAATCAAAACGATCATGCTATTGAAGAACGTGTAATTGATGGTATATCAGAAAAGGAAAAGAATTCTGAAGGTCAAGTACATGGTCTATCCGGTCTTCGTCGCCGTGCCAATCTAAGCGGTGATGTGACTGTGGCCACTTTCCACGCCAAGGCTCTCGGTCGATATACAGAGGATATCCTGAATGCCGTTTCCCGAAATGAGCCTATTCAGGTTGCTGTGGACGGTCCTTTTGGTCCTCAACTTCAGTACCAAGATTATCCTGTTGTTTCCCTCTTTGGAGCTGGTATTGGTGTTACACCTGCTATGGTCATTGTTAAGGATTGCATTGAACGTAGATCAATTGGCATCAAGACGGTTACTACTGAGCAAATCTATCTCACTTGGGCTATAAAATCCTCTGGTAAATGCTGTTCTTTTCTAATCGTAAAATCAATCATAACATTTTTTTAATAGAGGAAATAATTCCTTTTACGGATATGTTTACTTATTGGCATGATACAATCAGCAAGACTATTTTGCCCATCAATTTGAGCTTTAACGTCTATGTGACTCGTATGAAAGAGGGACCTGATTATTTTGAAGACATGTATGGTTTCAATATTATTTATGGTTCAAGACCTGATGTGAGCCGTAGTCTAGATAAAGTCAAGACACTCCATCCTCATCAAAGAGTTTGGGTTCATACATGTGGACCAACTGCTCTAACGAAGACAGTAGTGAATGAAGCCGCTAAACGTCACTTTGTTTCTCATAATGAAACCTTTGAGTTTTAGCTTACTCTATACCAAGACTTATATAGATATATTATATGCAGCTTTTTACTTGTAGTTATAATGAAAATTAAATATATTGCTATTACATCTTTAACTTGTAGTCTATAAAGTTTTAAATTTAAAATAAGAGGAATAGAACGTCATTTTAGTGAGAATGCTGTATTATCAAAAAGACAGCTCTTTATCGCCACAATGAACCACCAAAAGAAAAGGAAAAATCCTTATTTTTTTTATAAGGTACATCGTGGATAAGTCGATAGGAGGAAAAGCAAATGTAAAGAAGAAAATAAATTTGATTTTTTATTACTTCTTTAGTGAAAAGCACAAGAAGTGTATTTAATTATCGAAAACCAAACATGTATCTAGTTTCTTGATAATGATTCTCATGGCTTCATTAGCCAAGTCTTCAGCAGACTCTTCTCTAGCTGATATTCTACTATGTCGTGCACTTAGGATCCTCACCTTTCGACGCCCACTCTCCTTTTTCTTATCTTCATTGTAATCATCCTCATCCTGATCCTTGAGTTCATAGGGTTCATGTTCTTTCAAGATATGTTTTTCAAGATTTTCTAAAGTCCGAGTATGGTATGAACAACCAGTACAGGCATGGTGCACTGAAGCACCGGGAAATGAAGGATCTTCAACATAGATATATTTATTCGTGTTGGTTCTTCTGCCAACCTGTTTTCGATTTTTAAATTCTACATTGTGTATACTTTGATAATGTCTTCTTAACGAATAGAGATTTGCATACTGTTTGTGACAGAGGTGGCATGTATTGCATAATCGGATAATTTTTTGTTCAGAAAGCATTGTATAAGCTGAAAGAAAAGATTTTTATTGCTGTTTCTCTTTTTAATATGTTTTTTAACCATTTTATAAAGAATTTAAAGTAAAAGTTTCTTTGTCCTCTTCATTCTGAAATTAACAGATAATGAAACAAAACAACCTTTAAAAAATGCTTTTAACTTTGTTTATCATTCAAGTACATATACAAATTTGCAATATCATTTGAAATTTGCTCTTTGGGTTTATTTGTGACAAAGGCTGTACACTGTTACTTTAAGCGAATCAGAGAATATTTTTAATTTTTTGTTATTCTTGCAATTCATATAGGAAAATAATCCTTATCAATGAACTGTGATAAAATAAGCAATGATTAACATGACTTTAAGCTTCTGTTAGAAAAGGTTTCATTGTGGGTACTTCACTTTAAAGCCATTGTATCAAGGTACCAGGCATAGTTATACTTTAATAAGTTTTATAAAGTTCAGTAAAAACAATTCAAATGTCGAAAAAAATTGTAATTCCTAGTAGGGTCTTAAGAAAAAGACACCATAATGAGTCCTACAGTACTAGTAGACGCTTCTGCTTACGATTATGTTGGATTGAGCCTCTGTGAAGTACACTTTCTAAAAATAAAATGTGTTTGAAATCGGAATTTAGAAATATTAAAAACCGAAAGGTAACGAGATATTTTTTAACAATAACATGCTATATTTTGTTTATTATTCTCACATTTTATAAAGCTTTTATGGTAATGAGAGTCTTGATGACTCATTGCTTGAAACTGCTTATTATGACAAGCTGAGTCATCTGTTCCTGAATTATGTTGTTCTTATTTATAATACATTGCGCACCCACAAAAAGACCTGATGACTGAGACTATGGCGGTGATTAAATATATCGGCTAAGAATAAAAGGAGTTGCCTTTAAACACCGTTTTTCCTAATAAAAACTAAAATGTCAAAACCTACCAAAGACGTAACAGTGGAAGAAATCGCCCAAAATACCAAAGAGATTATTTTTGAGTAAGTCCATAAATTTAGATAGAATCTATATTATACATTGATATATAAAAGTGATGGAAAAACCCCCATTTCAAAAAAGGCTTATAAGAAGCTACAAAAGGATAAAGAGAAGGCCGAAAGAAAGTCAGCTACTGCTACTAAACTTGCTGCTGAAAAGGCTGAAAGAGAATCAAATGTTGTAAGTTTTAATATATACGCATGCATGTGGAATCGACATAAAGATAAGGATGCTCACATTGAGAAAATTTACATAGGACTTTTCGGCTGATCGCTATGGCAAGCTTCCAATGAATCAATCTCAAAATCGCTCAGGTAGGAAAAAAAAAATAGAGGAAAAGCTCAAAAATTATTCTAATCCATTTGTGTAGAGACCAAATATGACGATATTTCTACTATCAATGCTTCTCGAGCCGGTGAAACCATTACTGTCCGTGTTCGTGTTCAAACCTCTCGTGCAACCGGCAGTAAGATGTGCTTTTTTGTTTTCCGTCAAGGAGTTGCTACCATACAGGGTATTATCACTGCTGACGAAGAAAAGATCTCCAAGAAAATGGTTAAGTTTTGTATTGGCATTACCCCTGAATCCATTGTAGTGATACAGGCCAAGATTGTCAAACCCTTGGAAGAGGTCAAGAGTTGTACTGTCTCATGTGCTGAACTCGCTATTGAGAGGATTCACATTGTGTCTGATGTTCAAGTCCGTTTGGCCTTTTCTTTAGACGATGTTTCTCGACCAGAAAGTTCTTTTGAAGAAGACACTCAATTGGTTCGTGTCAACCTCGATACACGTCTCAACAACCGTGTGCTTGATCTCCGTACGACCACTAATCATGCCATCTTTCGTTTACAATCTGCTGTTTGTTTATTATTCAGAGAGTTCCTTGTCGAACGCGGTTTTATGGAAATCCACACACCCAAATTGATTGGTGCTGCCTCTGAAGGTGGATCCAACGTCTTCAAAGTCTCTTACTTCAAGACGAGTGCCTTCTTGGCTCAATCTCCTCAGCTTTACAAACAAATGTGCATCGCTGCCGATTTTGGTAAAGTATTTGAGATCGCTCCCGTCTTTCGTGCTGAAGACTCCAATACACACCGTCACATGACTGAATTCATGGGCCTTGATATGGAAATGGCATTCAATGAACATTATCACGAAGTGCTGGAAGTCTTGGAAAACCTCTTTGTCTACATCTTTACCAACCTCAAGAATCGCTTTAAGGAAGAAATTGAAACCGTCAAGAAACAATATAGATTTGAAGACTTTGAGTTCTTACCCAAGACCCTTCGCCTTTCCTTCTCTGAAGGTATCAAGATGCTGAGAGAGGCTGGTGTTGAGCTGGGCGACTTTGAAGATTTGAGCACAGCCAATGAAAAGTTTTTGGGCAAACTCGTCAAGGAAAAATATCACACTGATTTCTATGTGCTCGATAAATTCCCCTTGGCCGTTCGTCCCTTCTACACCATGCCTGATCCTCAAAACCCTGGTTACTCTAACTCGTATGATTTCTTTATGCGTGGTGAAGAAATTTTGTCGGGTGCTCAACGTGTCCATGACGCTGAATACTTGACAGAGCGTGCCAAGGCTCATGAAATTGATCTTTCTACTATTCAACCTTATATTGATGCTTTCAAAATTGGTGCACCTCCTCATGCTGGTGGTGGTATCGGTTTAGAGCGTGTTGTCATGCTCTACCTTGGGCTTGGTAACATTCGTCGTTCAAGCTTGTTCCCTCGTGATCCTAAGCGTTTGGAACCTTAGGTTGTGTGTATAAAAAAAAAATAAAAAATAAAAAGTTTGTATTATTAAAAAAAAATGGGAATTCTATGTTTATTGTTATGCACACTTTATGATCTTCTCTTCTTTTTGTTGCTTCTATTTCTTGCACTATTGAATTTACCCCTTGATCTCTTACCACCTTCAAACAAACCATCATAATCACCTTCTGCATCTTCATTCTCTCTTTGTCTCTTGGGATTTGATTCATTCTTTAATTTCTTACGATTGAGTACATTACGGAATCGCTTATTCTCTTCTTCTTCTACATCTTGTAATCCAACCAAATTAGAGAAATCATCCAAGTTCTGCAAATAAAATATTATTAATTCACATTGCAAGTTGGCTAATATGTTTTCTGTTTCTTTACCTCAAACTCACTCTCGAATCGCATCTTTTTGTTTGCATTCATTCGTTGTTTTTCCTTTCGAGTCACTGCCAGACGCACATAATTCTCTTCTTCATATTTGTTCTTTTCAGCCATCAGGTTATCAATGCGATCACCATAACCAATACCCTCATTCACACCACCAAATACGCCGACCTCTTCTGGATTCTCTGTCATTTCAGCCATCAAATCCTTCATGATTCTTGATCGTGATGCCTTTTCCTTCATTCTTTCCTCATCTCTTTCCTTCTTTCTATTCTTTTGGTCTGCACCTTCATTGTAAGCCACAGGGGCCAATTTGGGTGGTCTGTAAACGTCTGCCTTTTCTTCCTCTTCCTCCTCTTCTTCTTGATCCTTATTGATCAAGTTCATTGGATTAGGTTTGAATGCCAGTGGATCAGCAGCGACAGCCTCCATCGTTGTCTTGGCTACAACTGCTTCATCCTTCTTGTTACCAACAACTGCAGCTCGAACCAATTTATCGACTTGATATTTCAATTTAGTTTCAACAGGTTTCATCTTGTCAAGGATCACACGTAATTCGACAAGTGATTCTATCACTGGGTGATTTTCAATCTTTTTTCCAGAGATTTTGAGGTGTACAATGTAAGCAATTTCAAGAACATATTGTAACATGAGTTGGTATTTAACTTCGAGAAAGGAAACACCTTTTGAAGTTTGAATGGCTTTGTTTTCTATTCTAAATTAACAATGAATTATCAGTAAGATTTGTATGACTCAAAAGAGAAAATGAAGTGCTTTACTTTTCTTTTAAAGGTTTTAAAATGTTCTTCATATCAATTACTTTTGTTTTTAAATCTTTTACAATTTTAGTGAATTCAACAGTTTCTAATAATCAAAATAAGCCTTTCAATTTAATAAAAATAGACAATATGTTTTACCATCAACTGTGGTTGATTTGGTTCCATTTTCTATAATTGTTTCTTTTGACATTGTAATTGGTAATAATTAAAAAAAAAAAAAGGAAAAGAAAAAAAACTTAATTTCTTTCAGGTGTAAGACACAGACACAGAAAAAAGGGTGGCTTATTTTCGATAGACGCATAAATTTTTGAATCTGAGATCTGCTCATGGGTCAATTGGCGTTGCTTTATATGTGCAGTTTTTTCCTTTTCAACTTGCTGTTATTTATTTTTGCAATTATGATTATTTATATCTCAAGTTGTGGTTAACCATCTCTGAAGCGATTTCTACGAAAAAAATGCTTAATCTGCTCCAATATTCTTTTGATAGGATGTAAAAATGACGAATATGGACGCATATAAACAAAGTCATAGCTTCTTTTAACTCTTTAGAATGAGGAATGGAAATATTGTTTATGATTAGAATATATCCTTACTTATCATACTATGTGACTAACTAAGCATTATAAAATGATCAATATGCCTAACAATATTGATGACATTATTTACCCTCAGACGACCAAGTATTTTATGTGATACTTCATTTTCACAGTTCTCCTATAACAAATAGTGCTTTGCCTGCGTTTCGTTCTAGAAGACCTCAAAAACTAAATGAATGAGACAGAACAAAGTTGAAGCAAAGAGCAAGGAAGCCTTACATTTACTACAAGAGTCGAATTTAGTTTGGTAAGTTCAATTTTTTTTTCTCAAGAGCCAACTTGTTATAGAAATCACTTGTGACTTGCCTCAACAAATAAAATGTCCATTATATTTTTCCTAGTATAGAAGACATCCTTTCCTTAAACTTAGCAGTAGTTACGATGTGAAAATACATTTCAAAACATACTTGATTCATTCAAGTTGCACATGTTTAAAAGATTACACTGTCATAACGCCTAAAGAGTAGTAAATATGCAATACAAGTTTTATTTTATTGTATCTAATTTAAGTGAACCAAAAGTCTAAAACGAGAAAAAGATTTGTCTGAATCTCAAGTGAAAATGCTGTACATTGGATGGTACTTTTTCTTTCTTCCTCCTCTTATATTTATTCATATTTCAAATAACTTGCTCTTTTCTTTTTTCCTTTTCTTTCTCTTTTTTCCTTTCTTGTCCCCTAAGAAGGTTTTTTATTCTCTTACATTCATAACTGGCTCAGGCAACATTGCTATATGCTCATTGTCATAAAATTTTAAAAAAATACAAAAAAATAATAAAACCCAGAATTTAATAGTACATTGGATGGATCAAGACAGAAAATTGAGATTCAATATCTTTCCACGTTCCTTGCTAACAATTGTTTATTTAATTATCTTGCACAACTCTTGGGTTTATTAAGCTTTCTTTTCTTTCCTTTCTTTTTCACTCTTTTTTATAACCTATTCGTTCCTTATCATGTCATTATTTTCCAAGCTTTCTAAAAACAACGACAAAGCGCTCTATCCATGGTCACAAAAGAAATTGGGAGGAACAAGCAACGCTTTACCAAGAGTTAGACATGCAGCAGCGGCCATCTCATCTGACGCCATATTGATTTATGGTGGAGTACATCGAGGAACACCCAAGAAAGATATTTTACTGATTGATACGAGTAAAATTAAGAATCCGAGTTTGGATAAAAATATTGACAGAGATTGATAGATACTATGTCTGCTATGAGTATGATGACAATTGGAGATATACCCAACACAAGAATTTCACCTACTATTCTTCACTTCAATGGTCATATTTTACGTAAAATTTTTGTTTTACTGTTAAAAAGCATGTTTTCTAATCAAAAAGAGCCTTTTCTTTCATTAGTTTATGGCGGTAAATCAATTTCTTCTGAAGAACAATATGATCCAAGCGTCTATCTTTTAAATTTGCGCAAGTAGTTAATGATAACAGCCCAAGGGTATAAAACTAATCGATCTTTACTATTAGAAAATAAGCAGTGGAGTCGATTGTCTGCAGATGGAAAGCTAGCTCCATCCGAAAGAGCAGGTCACTCATGTGTAATGCATGAAGGCATAATTTACATTTGGGGAGGACAAAAAGAGGGGCGTTATTTAAATGATTTATTTCTCTTTAATATCAATCCAAGTAAATCACAAACACATGTTTTTTTTTATTAACACTAAACTATTTCTTTAAAGCACCGAGATGGAATCAATTAAACTCTGATAGTTGCCCTGAACCAAGAGCAGGTCATATATCTGCTATTTATGAAGACAAAATGTACATGTAAGTCTCCAAATTAGGCAACACCTCGTGGCTTGGTTTCACAAGCTATATTATAGTTTTGGAGGAACAAACGGAAAGCAAGTTTTTAATGATCTTTGGTCGTTTGATTTTAAAAAAAGCATTTGGGTAAAGATAGACCCCAATGGATCTTTGCCAGTGGCTCGTGAAGGATGTTCTTCTGCTGTAGTGGATGATATCATCTATATTTTTGGTGGTAGAGGAGAAGACGGTGTTCAGCTCAACGATTTGTGTGCCTACAAGATTAAAAGTAAGAAGAGATGTCACACAATGAGTTGCTCACAAATATCATAGATCGTTATTGGTTTACATTTCAAAATATGGGGCCATCGCCATCTCCACGTCACGGCCAGACCATGACAGCTATCGGAAGCCGCTTATTTGTAGTTGGTGGTGACAATGATTTTGCAAAGATGGAAGATGCTTCCCATGTCTACATACTGGATAGCACAAAGATCAAATTTCCTTTAGAATCAACTGTGCCTAATACTACGCAGCCTTCTGCTGAAGAAAAATCAATACCACCTCGTGATAATCCAACCGAAGCTCTATACCAACCACAATCACAACCACAGCCAGTACAACCACAGCAACCATATTTACAACGACAACAATCTTTACAAAACTATCAAGCCATGGATCAAAAGCAAAGAAATGGCCAAGCTTCCCCAGCACAAAAATCGCCATTAAGAGTTGTTCCTAATGCAAACAGTCCTAATAATGAAGCTCGGCAAGATTCACCTACAACAGGAAGTCCAGTCAATCGATCCTATTACCGAGAAAATCAGGTAAACAGAGCAGCTCCCCTCCTTTCCTTTTCTCTAACTATTTTTCTAGCCACCTCCTAGACCTCCAAGACACACATCTGTTGCTCCTGAAGCTGTCCTTCTTCGCCCACGCACCACCTCATCCCCTAACCCATCACCTATTGATCCTGATTCCCGTCATCCGTATCCAACAGAAGAAGGAGTGATCCATGAAGCAGAAGAGCTCAAAAAGGATCATTCTACAGCAACAGATGAAGAACGAGAGATGCTTTTACGTGAGATCAAGTCACGCGATACCATCATTGAAGAAATGAAAAAGAAGGAAAACTGGTGGCGCGCTGAGGTCGCAATGGCTCGTAAGCTGCAAGGCAAAGACCTGGTCGAGAACGATTTGCCACAAGACCAAGCCAAAGTGCTCCAACAGCTGATCACTGTCAAGGCTGAATTAGATCGAGTCCGTCAGAGCATCCTTCAACAAGCGGAACCCATGTCGGACAAGGTCCAGCAAGCCGATCGTATGCGAACAGCAGCTTTACAAGAAGCAGCTTACTTCAAGTCCAAGTATCTGGCCATCAAATCACGTCGCCAATCTGATCTGGAGCATTTAGAAATCTCTCGAAGTGATGAGCTCGAGAGACGTCTGGCAGTAGCCCTAGCTGAAAACGAGACAAAGAGCAAATTATTACTTCAACTTCAAAAGCGATCCGAGCATGATCAGGCTGCTCGATTGGCAACAGAGGAGCGAGCAAAAGAGGCCAATGAACGAGCCGAGGAGGCGCAAGGAGCTCATCAACGCGCCCTAGAAGAATTGCAAGCTGTTTATGCAAGAGCCACCAGAGCAGAAGCACAAGTGCGCGAAAATACCATCAAAATTGTCAATCTCACACAGCAGCTCAGTGAAACGCTCACAGCTCAACCGGCTTTCAAGAGTCAAGATGTTTCGGAAGCCCAATTGAAAGCATCTCAGTTGGAAGCCGCTAATTTAAAGGCCCGCAATGAATCGGCCGCATTGAGGCAAAAATTGGCAGAAAGTATGGATGATATCGATCGTCTGACAACTGCTCTTCACGAACGTGAGGATGCTTTGACTGAAGCCAAAATGAATATTGAAGATTATGAAATTCAATTGAACATGTTGAGAGATGCTGTTAATCAAAAGAGTCCTGTCAATGGAATGGCTTCTACACCTGCCTATTAATATTGTGTGTATAATAAACTAGATGAGATATAAAAGAAAGAAGTTTATTTTGTATCCTATGGCAGTTTCTATTTAAAAAAGTGAGAAAAGTAGAGGGGGGGAATCATTTTCATTGTATAAACATCTATTGGACTTTTTATCCTTCACGCCATTGGTGTTGACAGTCTTCATTACAACATTTAAAGAAGAGAGAAGAAGGTTCATCAGCAGAACGAATCTGAATTTGCATAAAATAAGCTCTATCGTGTTCACATTTGGGACAAGTAGCTAACAATATAAATGAGTCTACACTGGATCCTACTTTAAATAATTTCCCAAATACCTTCTGTTGAGTCAACATTCTTCCAAGCATCAGCACCACCCAATACATCGTCCACTTCTTTTCGTTTTAATTGTTTTCGGGTCGTGTGCTGTGTACTACGTTTAGAAAAGTGCTTTCACAAAAATAATTCATAACTTACTCTGCTCTGTATACTGTAAACATATGGACAAGATTGACAATAGAATGCTTGTCCACCGTCGTTTTCAATTAGTAAGAGATTAGCACAGTTTGGACAGAATAACATTAGGAAGAAGAGATTTATTTTTTTTTTCTTTTTTCGAATTTTGATATTGTGTGACAGTAAATAAGCCACAATTATTTCAAAAGACAAATGCATGAAAAAAGGTGTTTTTTTTATTTTACATCAAAAGTGGGGATTATTTATTTCTTGGATTCGGCCTTGACAACATTTTTACCATTCTTTTCACGCAAGACCAGAGTCACAGCAGACTGAGCGTCAATTGTGATTTGAACTTCAATCTTACTTTCCTTGGCTTTAGCACCCTTTTCAAGAGCAAGAGAGGCTTCAATCAACTGAGCAGCAGGCTTGTTGTAAACCTTGGTATGAATTTCAGGTTCTTCTTCATAAGGTTCTTCACCTTCTTCTACTGGCACAGGTTCAGGTTTCACTTCAATCTTTTCAATTGTGTGATCTCCTTCATATAAAGCAACGTAGGCGTGAGTTTGGTTATCTTGAGCATTAGAGAATTCAAAGATACGACGAGCAGGAAGAGCAGTACCGCGGGGAAGGATAGTGACAAACTCATTTTTAGCATTAAGGATACCGATGGCTTTGGATGTGTGAGGAACAAGGCTGACGACAGGATGAGTAGCAGCATCCACATCCTCCTTTTCAAATCCGGCAATCAAGGCACCTTGGATAGCACAACCACGAGCAACGACCTCATCTGCTTCCAATTCGTTCAAGACCTTGGTGTGTTCGCTGGAGAAAACTTCACGAATCTTCAAGGCAAACTTGGGAATACGAGCAGATCCACCAGCGAGAAGGACTTGATCGATTTCAGAGGCATCCAATTGACTCTTTTCCAATACTTGGTTAATGACTGTTTGAAGTTGACCAAAGACGTTCTTTGACAAAAGTTCGAAACGCATACGGTTCACTGTACTGTGGAAATCAACGCCTTCAGCCAAGGATTCGACAAAACAGGGTGCAGAGTTACCGCTGGACAACATCTTTTTGGTGACTTCGACAGCATTACGGAGCTTGGCCAAAGCCTTCTTGTTGGAGGAGATGTCAATCTTGGATTTCTTTTGGAATTCAGATGTAAAGTGTTTGATCAAGTTGTCATCAAAGGAGGCACCACCCACCTTGGTATCATGTGCTGTGGCCAAGATAGTGTACATGCCTGAACGAACAGCCAAGACGGTCACATCAAAAGAGTGACCACCCAAATCACACACAACAATCGTCTTATCCTCTGGCTTACTGTTGCTGGATTCCTGACCAATACCGTAGGCAAGAGCAGCAGCAGCAGATTCATGAATGACTTGCTTGACCTTGATACCGGCTCCCTCAGCAGCAGCAATCAGCTCCTCACGTTGCTTCTCGGTAAAGTAAGAAGGCACGGCGATCACAGCACCGCTGATGGCAGTACCCAAGAAGGCTTCGGCTGATTCACGAATGTGGCGCAAAAATTTGGTGGAGATTTCTTGAGCAGTGAAAACAGTCTTGCCTTCGGGTAAGGTGATTTCATAAGCAGGTAAGCCGTTCTTTTCAACAACAGGTGCAGCAGAACCAGTCAAGTTTTCGGCATCAGCAAAACTGTAGGGTATTCAGGTTAATAAACATATTCGATCATCCTCTTTTTTTTTATAGTGTACCTCTTGCCAAGGTTAGCACGGAAGTTGGCAACAGTCGTGTCGGGATGACGAGGAATGTCAGATTTGGCTTGAGAACCAACAACCTATTTATCCAATTCTTTTTAGTTTCTTCATTTCATCATCTTTTCTTGTTTTCTTCAATAGCTTACCTCTTCATCACCGTGGAAAGCGAGAGTAGAAGAGATCTGTCTGTCACCTTCTTCATTGGCAAGACAATCAGCACGACCTTCCTGTATAAAAGTCAATAACATGTAGTATAAAGCTTATAAACAAATTACCTTGTTAAGATAGGCAATAGAGGTATAGGCGGTACCAAAGTTGATACCAATAACAGTATTCGATTCGCTCATGGTTGTGTGTTGAAAGAAAAATAAATAAAAAAATTGCTGGATGGAAAAATTAATTGCTGTCATTGGGCGCAGAGCAAGAAGTATTTGCAGTCACAACAGAAGGAAGAGGTTACCAAATTAGGGATAATGCATTTGATTGGCCAATGTTCGTTCCTGCACACGCTATTCTCCTACAAATTCCTAGAGCAGTGACCCAAAGTCTTATTCTTCCTTGCTTCAATCTAATCACCTTGGCAAATTGTTCAATATTAGCATTGTTGTCATACCTTGACAGTGTAACAAAGAAGAGGAGAATATGTTTAAGGAGCAAATCTGTATTTTCTATTTGAAAAAGCGAAAATTGTTGCGGCATTGAGTTTTTTTTCTTTTTTTTTTTTTTTTTTTTCTTTGCAAACATAAGAATGAACAGAGGTATTGAACAATATGAGCAATCACCGCCTGCTTATGAGGCTGAGTCTACAAGACCTTTCTTGGAAGCTGATGAACAATTTGTTGCTGGCGAAGACATGTATAAAGAAACTGTCGCTAATTCAACCTTGGAAATCAGAATGCGTAAAGACAATCTTATTTCTACTGGAAGTAGCTATTTTGAAGGCTAAACTATGCTTTTTTTTTGTCTTTAGAATTTGTTAGAAAAGTTTATTCAATCTTGACTGTACAGATATTAGGTACTGCTTTAGTATCCGCTCTTTATATGTCTACTGCAAGCATAAAAACCTGGGTCCAAAACAAGTAAGGTTACAAAATAAAAATGAATCACAAGACAGCTAAAGTTGATATAGTCCATGGATGCTTTTGTTATCTATGTTTGGATCTATTGGAATCCTTTTCTCCTTGATGTGGAAAGCACGTTCAACGCCTTTAAACTATTATCTTTTGGCATTATTCACGTTATGTGAGAGTCATATGGTCGGAACAATAGGTAAAAGGAATTTATTTTCTTTCCTGTATTCATTTGCTCATATTTATTAGTCACTTATTATGACAAAAGTGTTGCACTTCAAGCATTGATTATTACTTTTGGTGTATTCCTTGCATTGACTTTGTTTACTCTTCAATCAAAATGGGATTTTAGTGGCATGGCACCCATGTAAGATAGAAAGGATGATAGACACAGAAAGAGACTAAGGATTATAGCTTGTTTGCTGGCATTTGGGTTCTTCTTATTGGAGGCTTCTTGGTTCCTTTTAGCTCTGGAATTGAATTACCTTTAGCTGCCGGTGGTGTTGTGATTTTTTCGGGTTATATCATCTTTGATACCTACTTGATCTTCAATCGTTATTCGCCCGAAGATTATATTATGGCTTCTACTAGCTTATATCTTGATATGATCAACTTGTTCCTACGTATCCTTCAAATCCTTAATGGCACATCAAGAGATTAAGGATTTTTCTGTTTTCCCTTATTCTCAATCTGATTAAAAAGGAATTTTATGCAAACAAGTCATTATTTAAGGAATCAGTTATTTTGAACATATCCCAAAGTACATTCAATATACTCAAGACAGACCATTCAACTCAATAAGAATTTCCGAGACATGTTATTTTAAACCTTTATTGGATTTTTCTATTCCTGATTATAATGGTTAGAGACTCCCCTTTTTTTTAAATAGAACTCTATCTTTTAGAACAACCTTTTTAAAGCAATAGAATGTATTGCAAAAAATAAGAATTTCATGCCCTTGTTACTATTGGCTAGTATTTATAACCCAGCATACACCATTGAATCATGAGCACTCTAAGCGTAAGAAGGTATAGTCAATGATTCAAGCATACAAGTAAGACAGTTTATCATGTGTAAAATAACAAGATTTATGGATTGAGTTGCTTTGGGGAGCAAAGGAGTGTGTTTACGTGTGTGTTGAAGGATATGGGATTCGAGGATGAAAGGGGGTGATTGTGGTCCCTGAATGAATGCTATGATTGGCCATCATCTCATTCTGTCACTTGCCAATTTATTGATTATAGTCTTGATTCACCCAATTTAATTTAATCCAAGCCAAGATGAGCTCTTTAACAATTTATTCACCTCCTTCCGGGTTCATCCCTGTTGGAGAAAGTGATCCAACGGAAAGATACTAGGACATATGGAATTGAGCCCAAAATGGGTGATCAACCTAGGTTCCACTTTAGTGCATCCGAACGATACACGTGTATGATGGCTGAGTGTATATGTCATCCAATTTTCTTCAATCACCTTATTCTTGCTCTTCTTTGATGTCTAATCTGGGTTTAAAATGACTCATACCCCTTTTCTTTATTTGATTCCCCAAAAGAAAAAAAGTTTTTTCCCGGCTAATCCAGTCTTATTAAGCCTGAATTTCCCACCCCCCACATTTTGGATTGGAATCAAAATGTCTGGTGAATGTCAAAAGTGAAGGAAAGAAAGAGGGTAGGTAAAGGATGATCTTCTATTACATCGCGTTTAATCCCGAATAAATCACCTGTTATTTAAACCAGATAAGAAATTAAGGGATTTTATGTACGCAAACTTGAAAGATAACATCAGACAAACATTTTGATATACATGATCTCTCTCAGAAAGAGGTGACAAGGAAGATGGTCGAATGAGAAAGGACAGAGCATTATTAGTCATACATAGTCTATCCTGTTTATTTTCGTTTATTGGGCGGGCTGTGTAAAGGTGTGTTCCAAATTTAGCAAATGAGTTTAGATGGTTTGGGATTGATATATAAATAGAGAAAGAGAGTGAAGAAAATAATAAAAAAAAAAAAAAACATTTGCTTATTTCATACACAATGACTCCCTCAATTGCCTCAAAAAAAGCTTTATCTTTAATGCAGCCCTTCTTGACAGGCACTGCGATTCAGCACTCGAAGCGTAAGGCACTTGGTCTCACTGGCTTATTACCCTCCGGTGTGGAGACCTTTGACGTCCAACGTCGTCGAGCCCTTTTACAAGTACGATCCAAATCGACTCCACTCGAGAAATACATCTTTTTGGCCCAATTGCGTACCTCAAATACCCCGCTCTTTTACAAGCTCGTGATGGATAATCTGCAAGAATTTGCACCCATCATCTATACGCCCACAGTCGGCACAGCCTGTATCGAGTACTCTAATATTTACCCCTTCTTGGCCGCACCCGGTGTTCCCGATGGGTTGTATATCAACAGTGACCGCCTGAGTGAATTGGAACAAACGATTCGCAACTATCAACCCGTGCCTGACTTCTCACCAGAGATTGCTGTGATCACAGATGGCTCACGTATCTTGGGTCTTGGTGATTTAGGATCCAATGGGATCGGTATCAGTATTGGTAAACTACAGTTGTATGTTGCAGGTGCAGGTATTGATCCTCGTCGTACTCTGCCTATCGTTCTGGATCTTGGCACAAACAATGAAAAACTGCTTCAAGATGAGTTCTATCTCGGTCTACGTCAACACCGTCCGGCTGATGATAAAGTAAGTTGAAAGGATGGATGAAAAGGATTGAGACTGATGTAATGTGTTAGTTTTATAGCATTGTAGATAAAGTACTTCAAACTTTACATGCTGTCTATCCAAAGTTGCTCATTCAATTTGAAGATTGGTCAAGTGAGCATGCTTTTGGTTTATTAGAGAAATATCAAGACAAATTACTTTGCTTTAATGATGACATTCAAGGCACTGGTGCTGTTATCCTATCGGGTGTTATTAACGCGATCAGACGGGTTCAGAAAGAGACCGGATTAAATCCTCGAGAGCATCGTATTCTTTTCTATGGAGCAGGATCAGCCGCTATTGGTGTCGGTCGTCAAATTCAGCAGTACTTTGAAACTGAACTTGGCATGACTGAAGAAGAAGCTAAAAAGGTGTTTTGGATTGTGGATTCTAAAGTAAGTTGTATTGCTCAATCATCCATGCCTTGTTTCTTACCTGAATTTAACAGGGTCTTGTCACCTTGGATCGTGGTGATAGATTAGCTCAACATAAAACATATTTTGCTCGTAGTGATAACGAAGGTCAACAATATAAAGACTTGATGGATATCATCAACTATGTCAAACCTACTGCGTAAGTATTTCCTAATGCTTTCCATTCTCATCTCACCATTCCCCCTCAAAACAGATTAATCGGTCTTTCATCTACCACAGGCGCCTTCCACCGAAAGGCCCTCGAACGCCTTGCGGAACTCAATCCTTTACCCGTCATATTCCCCCTCTCTAACCCTGCCACACAAGCCGAATGTACTTTTGCTGAAGCCATGGAAGCCACCAAGAACCGGGTGATATTTGCCTCGGGTACAGCCTTTCCTAATTACACCACTTCTACAGGCGAGACTCACGTGCCCGGACAGGGCAACAACATGTACATCTTTCCCGGTTTGGGTCTCGGTGCCGTCCTTGCTCAACCCACCCAAATCTCGAGCAAGATGATCTACAGCGCCTCCAAAGCTCTGGCAGATGCCTTGACCAAAGAAGAATTAGATCAACACTGGCTCTATCCTTCTCTTACTCGTATTCGAGAGGTCAGTCGTGAGGTGGCCGTGGCCGTGATAGAAGAATCGATTCGGGAGGATCTCTGTCAGGATGAGACCATCAAAACCATGTCTCGTCAATCCTTATTAGAACATGTCTCAAAACAAATGTGGCACCCCACAGAAGACTTGAACTCATCTATTTAAATCAATAAAATTTCCCTTTTTCTGCATCTCTAAAATCATGCGAACCATCTCCCCTTTTCCTCATCCTTTGATGTGATCAAGATGGCAGTACCTCTTGAAATAAAAATAGAGAAAATGATTGACAATGTCTGTATATCGGGATGGCCTGTCAAGACATGCTTTTCGTCATCTTTTTTTTTTTTTTATAAATCGGAAGCATTAACAAATTCTTGAAAGATCTATGCCAGTGAGAATACTTGAGGAAAACCTTTTTTCAACCATGTCTTGAGAAATTGTACTTGAAATGAAGCCATCAAAAAGGTCTATTGAATAGCAGAAACAAAAGTGTACCAAAGTTCAAAACAGTGATTTCATCTGTTTACTCGAAATGTCAAAGAATGTGTTGACAAGCTTATGTTTATTTTATGTTTAACAAAGACAAATAACATTCATTTTACTCTTATTCTCTTTTATTTTTTTCCTGCTTTGATTGAAATGCTCATCCGTCCTTTGCTTTTTCTTGTACTCCAAGGCTAGTATTCAAATAGAATGATCATAAATTATACCATCTTTGTTTATGAATCTAAGTAAATCCATCTGTTTACAATAAACAAAAATTTGTTGGCAACACAAGTAGATGGCGTGGTTCATTTATGGTTTATCTTTTTGGTGGTTCAAATGATCACATCATGCTGTGTTCACAATCCTTATTCAGTTATCTTGCCTTCTTCTTTTACTGGTTCATGACATAACTCATAACGTGTCTTGTTCATATGGCTTCAGTCAAGGAATCAATGACGTATACACCTTTTTACTTTACAGAAAAGATGGCAAAAATCACTTTATGATTTGACTGCGATGTAGAAAAATGCCTCAAAGCATGTGGACCAATCAGATAAATTGCGGTATTTATAAAATATGGATAAAGCAGACAGCAGATAGACACTCTTTTTCTTTAGAGGAAAGAGATAAAAATTATGCTTTTTTAATCATCTTTTATTAAAAAGAAAGCAAAACAAAAGCAAGATCAATACCTTCAACTTATGAAACATCCCTTACAATCTAAAATAATTCAAAATATATTTTGCAGTCGTTCTATAGCATTTTCTTTTACTCTTGTTCAATATCCTCAAGGTTCTAATCCAGGATAGCCTAAACAATTCATGAACAAACAATCTAAATCCTCACTTGGACGTATGCTCACACTGATCGAAGTCCCTTCAAGTTCCCTTCGTTTTCTCATCTTGGATTGTCCAACTGAGAGTACTTTATCTTATTATCTGGAAGAATTCAAACGATATCAAGTAACACATGTCGTACGATGCTGCCAACCCACTTATAATTCATCAACACTCAGTGAACAAGGCATTCAAGTGTATGATTTGCCTTTTAAAGACGGTGGTGTCGTAAGTATTTTGATTGATAAACTTCTTTGTCTAACATCCTGTTTGTCTAGCCACCGATGGGAGTCATCCAGCCATGGCTTCAGTTGATCGATCGTGAACGTCCCAATGCGACAACCATCGCCGTTCACTGTGTGGCAGGATTAGGTCGTGCACCTGTCCTGGTAGCGATCGGATTGATTGAATTGGGCATGGAACCCTTGGATGCCATCGAATTCATCCGAAGAAAGCGAAGAGGTGCCTTCAATAAACCACAAATCACTTGGCTTGATCATCATTACAAACCACAAAGTAAGATATCTTTCAAATCATCTTTTCGATCCTTCTTTAAATTTGGCTTGCCCAAGAAAACATCGGTTCCTCTTAGCGTTTGAAATAAACTTTTTTTTTTGTTGAAATCATTTATCTGTGCTCTTTATAGAATACATGCCATCCGTCGGTTGGCAAAGAATGAACAAAGAAAGAAATTGAGTTGAAAACATGCAGTGAGTACCATTTCTTTATCTCCCTTTATTCATTGTTTTTTTTTTTTTTTTTTTTTTTTGTAAACCTACTTTTCTACTGCCTGTTGCTATCTTTACAGAGGAAAATACTGGGGTTTAAAAGAAAAAGAGAGACAAAAGGAAAGAATGGGTGTATGTGTGTGTGAGTAAGAAAGGATGAAATGTTGTCAAAAAGAGATATAAAAAAAAAAGAATGAAACACAGACGGAACAATCAAGCTTGATATAAATACCCCCCCTCTCTCTCTCTTTACAAAACCAATTCATTCCAACTTGATGAAATTTCTTTGTGTCATCTACTTTGCTTTCTTACAAGGCGTAGTTTCTTATTGTATTTACAACATATCTCAACAGGCAAAGATACATGTCCTTCAACTGGCAGATAATTCAGGCGCTAATGAACGCGCGTAAATTCCCAATCGAAATCATCCTTGTCACTAATCCCTCTTCCTCTACTAGTCGTTTCAGTCAAACGTTGATGCCGGGTGAAAATGCCTGCTGTCCTTATACGACAAGTGATTGTGTGAGATCCAATGGAAGAAATGACCTGGTTAAATTCTCTGTAAGAATAAAGTGTCAGTGTAGATAGGGCATTAATCTCCAGTAGATGTTTGTTCTCGTGAATGGCATGGCTTCCACCCATTTCACAATGACATTGCCCGGCGGAGGCTGGTTGGATCTTAATGGAGATAAACTAGGTGATTTACAGTATCAAGCACATTATGCGGATGGTAGTCCCTATGAAACTTTATATGTAAAAGAGGAATCGTATTAGTCTGTCCATTTTCACAGCAGTTGTGTAAACTAGGGTAGAATTTAGAAGTTTTTATAATAAATCCTTTGCATCCCTATCTATCGGTTGCTATCGTCAAAAGTCCCCCCCCCTTCTCATTTTTGACGTCGAAGGTGTTGAAGAGAAAATGTTTTTCATAAAGTCGTTTTCATGTATTTAAGACTGAATTGGATGGCTTTACGCAATAATAACCAAAACACAGCTTGGTTTTTCAAAAGTCGTGTTTTTTTTTAAGCTTCAGCAAGACTGCGGCAAATAAATCTTAAATGAAATCTGCTATTTCTTTACACATCGCACTGCATTCAATGCGTCTTTTACATCTCTTTTGATCTCTGGTTCTGCTCTAGAAAAGCTTTTGCTAGTTTCAGTACTTTTTAATATCATTTCGATACAAGTCCTCTGTGCACACTTTACCATTCGCATGCTGGTTTTGTATCCAGTAAGGGGCTTTGTTATTTTTGTATTCATGACCCACTTTTGATAGCCTAGTTCATTCTATTCTCACATCATTCAATAAGATTTAATATTGACTTTGGCAAGGGATCATTTCAATCCAACAAGTACCCGTCATCTAGCCCTCTCGCACTTTTCATCCCTCATCTATTCCTTAAGCTATCAATGGCATAATAAGATGCATATGTTCTTTCTTAAAAAGAAAAAATAAAGGGTACGTGTGACGATAGAATGTTGAACGAGTATGAGCAGGATGTCAATGCTTTTCTAAAGGACCAGCGGTTTGAAAAATCTTTACTTTTTGAATCTTTGATGTGGTAGACCATCATTGCGTCATCAAAAGGTGAACGCACTGACTTGTTTGACGTATACATGCTTTTTTCCTTTCTTTTGTTACCATTGATCGATTGCTACCGTTCCTCACTTGCTACTTTTTCACCATCAGGAAAGCTTGTACAGATTGAATTTACTTTGAATGCTGTTTCTGAAGGTGTCATTAGTGTAAGTATTAAAGTCATCTTTTAGTCGTCCAACACACAGAAAAGCTTAAATTATGACCTCAAAAAAAAAAGGGGGGGGAGGATTCTATGCCACTGAAAGAGAGAGGAAAGTCAGTAAGTCGTCTTGTAGATGATTCAACTGTTCAAAAAAGTGTGGCAACATTAGCACAGTCTAGTCTGGTGTGAGACCTGATTATTGAGTGTTGGTGAACAAGACAGAACAAGCCTATGAAATAGTTTAAGGAAGAACCACCTGTGTGTATACTTGTACAAGAAAGTAGTGGGAGGCATGCAAAAATACACACAAAGCGAATAAAGAAAAGGAGAATAAGATGCTTATTTGTATATAAAAGTAGTGTAGATTCTTTTGGTATTTCTATTTTAATTATAAAACATGATGAGCTCAATAGACCGTGCTTTAACAAATATACCCTACAAGTTCTTGTTTTTATGTGAAAGACAAATAAGATGAGAATAAAACAAATAAGTGAAAGGAATAAAAGATGGTATTGAATCATATCAGTCCTACTCTTAATAACCAAGAAAAGGACTTGACAGAATAGTGTAGCATAAAGCTTATTCAATTTGAAGAAAAAGAGAGGTCTTGTTATTTCAAAAAGGTTATTTTTTCTAGAATTACTTAAGGAGCCCCAACATGTTGTCAATTACTTTCTCCCTTTTTTTTTTTTTTTTTTTTTTTTTTATTTTTTTTATTTTTCAACAATGAACCTTGTTCTATCCCAAAATTGGTTTATTATTGTTCAACCCTGCAAATTAATAATAATTGTATTTGATCACAAGTTTTTTTATGTCTGTCTGTCTCTCTCTCTCTTTTCTCTTTATTTAAACAGGTTCTTTTATAGAAAGCACCTTATTTCTTATTTGATACTTGTCAACTCATCTCCCTCTTTATTTCCCCATAGTGTCTTCCCTATTTCCTTTCTCTCCCTTCTTTTTGATTTTTTTTATATAAAATAAATATAAATTATTTTCTGCATTAAAACAACTTTTTTTTTTCTATTTGACATATGAATATTTTATATCAAACAATCGAGACTCATCATTCTCTATCAAAAGTGAATCCTGATGAGTCCATAGCTCATCCTTCTGTTCTCTTTTCATTTCAAACCAACATGTCTCATCATAACAATAGTCATAGGCAAGTAACATTGAAATAAATCAAATAAAGTAAACTCATTCAATTAAATTTAGTTTGGCTATCAATGACATCTTGGATCGTTTACTTTTAACAGATTACAATCAAAAAGGTTTATAAAAAACTTGGTTTATTTCTCACTGACTAATAAAATAGCAGATGAAAATATGGTTCCTATCTTCTTGACTTTTTACAGAAGGTTCATGAAACCCATTGAACTTGTCAGCCATCTGATCGAAAGGTTTGTCTGCTTGTTTACAAATCCATAGACTAAATCATTCAAAAGGTTTGAAAATGACGGGTACTTGCCACAACCCACTGAACAGCAAAAGAGAATTCATGCCATCTTACTGCTCTGGTTATCGCATTATTGGAATGATTTCTATGCACCCCAGCCGAGAAAAAGATTGAGCTGTTTTCTAAACCAGATCTCGACCCACTATCCCTTCATCTCTCACTCCCTGACACCCTTCACCACCGAGCCACCCGTGAATGATCCGGATTGTGATTGGGGTTCTCATTCTTCTTCTCCTTGTCTGAATCCACCCGATCCTGAATTTGCTGGTGGCCAGATAGATTGGATGACGCCTAAAGAAGACTTGTTTATCAAAACGTCCGATCGTCATCTGGCTCAGCAACTCACCTTGATTGAATCCCAATTGTTTTGTCGTATAAAGGCAAGTGGACATCTTCTTATTCCTATGCTGATCCCCTTTTCCTTAGCCTCGTGAATTCGTACGCTATCTCTGGAACCATGGTTCTTTCTCGGCCCACAACGCACTCTCAGCGTCCATTGCCCATTTTAACTTTGTCTCGGCCTGGGTCTCGACCATGATCGTGAGTGAAGCAAGAATGAGTCGGAGAGCGAACGTGCTGACACGATGGATGTCGATCGCCAGCGAGCTCCGTCAGTTGAACAACTACAATACTCTCATGGCTGTTCTGGCCGGGATCAATAACGCATCCGTCCTGAGGCTGAGAGAGACTCGCCAGTTGGTGGATCCAAAAGTGATCAAAGACTTTGAAAGCTTGGAAAGCTTGATGAGTACCAACGGATCCTATTGTTTATATCGTCAGGCACTGGAGGAAACAAAAGGTGCTGGTATACCCTATTTGTAAGTCATCCCCCCTCCTCCTCCTTCTCCTCTTAGCATCTTCTTACCCTTTGACTTTCTAGAGGTGTGCATCATCAAGATTTGATATCGATTGATGAAGCCAACAAGGACTTTCGTCAGGATGGAAGTATTCACTGGAATAAATTCAAACTGATGGGAAAGACCATTATGCTCATGATGAAATTCAAATATGTCCCTTATTCTATTGAACCTGATTTCAAGTTGCTTTCTTTTATAGCAGATTATCCCATCTTATCAGATGAGGTACGCATCTTACATCCCCCTCTTGCCTGTACTCATCTATTCTCTTATAGGCACAATACAAACGATCCATTCAGATCGAACCCAAAACAACAGCCAATACAACCACAACCAGTCGTTTAAAAGGCTTATGGCAAAGATTAAAATAATAAAAACTATTGTATATTTTTTGTATATAAAACTTTAATAACCTTCCGTCAACATCCGCATCATTTCATCCAATTGTTCATCGACCGATAATTCATCACCAGGATAAATCATCTCTTGATTCCTTTTGGAGGACCGTCTGGGGATCGGTGGTGGTGCGCTGAGAGAATCGATCGCTGAATGCTTTTCAAAACACACTTGGCCATTCACGACCTGCTGACGCACCGAGGTCTGACGGATGACCCTTGTCGCATACTCTCTTGACCGTACCGTGTCATCATCCGACAGAACCGATCGACTCGTCTGGCTGTCGGTCGAGATCGGTCGACGCTGGCCGTCACGAGGATCAGACAAGACCTGGGGCAAACGGTCGTCAGGCGCAGACCCGTATGAGGACAGCTTGCCTCCCTTTTTCAATAAGCCATGCAAGGCATCGGGCTCCACATAGACCGTTCTCTGGATCGCCTTGATGTCCGGACGGTCCATGTTGACTGCCTTTTGGACCAGTGGGTCTTGCAGCACGGCCAGGGCCGCAGGCGAGAGACCCGTGCTCGCAGATCGTTTTCGATGGCTCAGATGCCGTACCAGGCCTTTGGTGGTCTTTGTGAGGCTGTCCAGCAGACTGGCGGATTTCCTGACGGGCGATCGGTCAACCGCCTGGTCTTCCCATTTGAGTACCGGGGGTTTGGGGTGCGCGATCGTATGGGAGCGTTTGGCACGTGTGGCTGCTTTGCTAGGCGCTGGATGGCTGGACGTCGACCGTTTCAGACTGGATGCCGCACTAGCCATCTCGGGCGTTGTGGGCGACCGCTTGAGGCCCGAGGCCCCTTTAGCTTGGCTCCTGGATGACTGGGTCGAGCGTGTGGGAGAAGGTCGGACGGTGGCAAAGGTTGATTGGATTTCAAACTGGGCCATCCATGCCTCGTCCACCTCGGTCTTTTCACTCATCTCTTTTTCGGTTGTATCTTTATCTTTTTTCCCGGTCGTCCTTTTGTCTGATCGCTCCAGGCTGGACATATCGGGCTCTGCCCTCGTTTTGGTCAAGAGCACATCCTGCTGGTCTTTGCTGCTGATCAGCGACGCTTTGCTCTCTTCAAGCATTGAAAGTCGATTTTCATATAAATCTCTGGCAAAAGAACATAAATCGAATCTCTCTTCGTCCCTCGTCTTTTCCACTACTTCTTTCTTTTTTGCTTTCTTGTCAGCCGCAAAGGCCTTGTAGAAATAGTCTTCTTGCTCTTCTTTTGATCCATCGATTGTGGTTTCCTATCATGCGTGTTACACAAATAGTCTTTTTTTCCCTCAAAGACAGAAATCTTACTGCTTTTTTAATTGATTTGTCTATTGTATGTTCATTGTGTGCTGTATTCCATAGATTCTGGTTGATTGGCAGAAAGATGAGAGAAGATTGAAAATCAGGTAATAGAATTTTATCTACTAATCTGTATTCAATGTCTTTTTCTTGTTTCATCTTTCCTTGCGTATTCTTTTTGATCAACTTTTTGGTGTAAAAAGGAAAGAAATGAAAAAAAAGGAAATAAAATGTAGAAAAATGAATGAAAAAGTTACACACACTGATTAAAAGTCTTTCCTTTTTTTTTTCTATTTTCTTTCTTTTTTTTTTTTTTTTTTTTTACAAAACGAGTGAATTCTATTTTAGTTTACAGGCAAATAGTTAAACTTCCTTTCTTGTTTTTCTTTTTGCTTATAAAAAATAGATGGAAAAAAGGAGAGCCAATGAATAGGAGAAACAAAGGGTAGATCCTTAATGATGTTACACACACTTTATATAAATTACGTCTTTTTACTGTACACAGCCAAAATGTACATGATTTCATCACAATTTAATCAATCTTTCTTTTTTGGCTGTAGATTGATTGCTTTTTTACTACTCACTTTTAGGATTATTGAAAACAGGAGAAAACTTGAGTGATTGAACCAAAATAGAACAAGCATGAATTCTTTATCCACAAAAAGTCTTTTTAATTAAAAATGTTGCAAAAATGGAAGGAACACAATATTGAATCTCCGTTTAACAATTCATAAAGAGCCCAGTTTTGCTACTCGTTTTTATTCTGTATGAACAGTATGAACGTTGACAATAAGCTCAACTCCTTTTATAAAAGTTCAGCAGATGTTTAGAATCTCAAGAACGATGGATAGACTGAATGATGAGATCAAAAGAAACCAGTGAAAATGGACGAGTCCTGCTACATCTTTCTTGACTGCAAAAAAAAAAAAAAAAAAAAAAAAAAAAAAAAAAAAAAGAGGCTCTGTCAACAAGAATGAACTTTTCTACTTTCAAAGTCTGTTTTCAAATGTCAAGATATTCAACAGTGACCCCGAAACCAAAGCGGGCAACAGAATGTTATACGCACACGATTTAGCATAGAATAAGCAGCAGACTGAAACCGTCCAACGATCTCATGAACGGCCACAACAAACGAAGAAGACTGGGAGACATTATCAAAGAACAATACGATTGTTTTGTAGAACACTGCTCACCATGCTGCCTTGAGAAGTCCGTCTACAGCCTGCAACCACTCGATGGCTTTATGCCACCTATCTTTAATCATGCTGACAAAAGATGAGAAAAAAGTAAAAACGATCGATAGTCGCTTCGACTTCTGCCAGAAATCGGATCATCAGCTGCTCTACCTTTTGACTGTGGTGCAGTTGATTGCAGGCAAGAAGATACATTACATGTTGAAATGTCTTTAGAATGAATATTTGAGGTTATCCAAAGGGTAGAAAGCCATAGTGAACACAAGATACTGACAGAAAGGGGGAGAGGGAAGAAACAATGAATTGTTGTCTGACAAAGGCTTGAGGGCTCTCGGTGGCAGTAGAATAGGATGTTCACAAGATATTCATGTTGAATCATAGATGCTGACTAGATAGACAGCCTAGCCCATATACCAGCAAAGAAAATAGCAATGTGAGGCAGACCTTATATGTTGTTGTTATGTCCAGTGAAAGTGATTGGCTGTTTGAGGGGAAGAGAAGGCTATCTGAGTATTCTAAAAGAGATGCTTTCTATAATATGAAAAAGGAACAAAAAGAATGTGGAGAAACTCTCGGTTGACGGATATGAATAGTCATTTTTATTAGAATCCTGAATAGTACATGAAACCAGTGTTCTACAGATGATAGGGCATATTAATGGCAGTGAATAACTCAAATTTGTTTCTTTAGAAAGGAATCAATTGAGTGTATTATTCTCTGCACTCTTTACCAAAAAAAAAAAAAAAAAAAAAAAAAAAAAAAAAGAAAAACGCAGAAACTGCCGGATTGACAGGCTTAGCTAAGTGTTTCTTTACCGGACGTTTGAAATGCTGTGATCGACTTCGACTTGTCCACTAGTCATAATGGCGCAGAAGCACCGTTTGCAAAAGCCACTGAAAGATGCAAATAGAATAAATAATGTAAAAAAAAAAAAAAAAAAAAAAAAAAGGAGTCAAAAAGCATGGTTTTTTGAATTTAGGGAAGCATGTTTTTTGCAATTTTTTCATTCCCTTTTTCTTATTGTTTGATCGTGTTCTTGCTGTAATTTGAATTATTTTAGATTGATTCTTTACATACTTTAATCTTTTCTCTTGCCCCCTATTTTTTTCCTTTCTCAGGCCATGAGTCCTATGATTAGTTTCACTCTCTTTATTCAACTAAATCTGAATTCTCAGTTTTGTTGATCGTTTCAAAAGGAATAATGATATAAAAGAATGAATGATGTGGTGTATAATACAATGTGATTTTATTATTAAGGAATTCTACTTTTCACCATTGAGAATCGATCGACAGTTTCTAAAGTGTATTTAACCGGTCTTGGTACATGATCCTCTGGTTGGCTGAGATAATTATGAATGGATTGGCGATAGTCATTTTCATCTTTACTCATCTCTTTCATTTCTTGATCCTTTTTCACTTCTGCTTTATCTCTTTCTTCCATACTAGAGTATCTTTTATAAGCAAATCCTAGCAGGTTCATTCCAACCAACACCTTCAATGCTAACAAACTAGGACAACATGAGTCTTATTATTAATGACTGTCAGACGACTTACACTATGGCCAAAATTGCAACAAAGCAAGTCCAGATCATACATCGAAACAGTCGATCCAAACCGTGCTCTAACCAATCAGTCGATGCCATCATCAACTGAACACGCTCTGGTAATAAAGATGGATAACTTTGAATGTAACCTGCGATCACTGAAGCAGCCGTGATCGTTGTTGAAGGTTGGCTTGGTGACATGAACATCATGGGCAAGATCTGCTGCATCATACGCACATACTATCAAGACGTGAGCAATTGTTTCAATCAATCGGGTCGTAAGCTTACCAGACAAGCGAGAGGCAGCACAGGAAACCCGATTCTGCGAGACACGACCGGTGATTGATCGACAAAGGCATGATGCTTGCCTGTCATTCGACCTGGACTGCCGACAACAAGGTCCTTGCAGAGGATATCAATGTATTTTCCATAGATCGAAGGTCTGATTTGATTAAACTTGGTGATGAATGCATGTTTTAACCAATCCACGACCAGCTCAGAGGTGATGACCATGACGACAGGTGTCATGAGTGTATTGAGTGATGTGGACGCAGGTAATTTAAATAAGGGAACAAAGGTTGAGGGTAAGATGGAAGAAGGCCCTGATTCTGATAGTTCAATGATATTGCGAAGTGTAATCACAAATAGAAACGCAGATTGCTGAAATCTCTCTACAATGTCTATTTACAAATTAATCTTGTTTCTCTTCATCCTATGTGCTATTTACCACTGCATGTCAATTGAAACAAGTTTTCCTTTTCGAACCTTTTAAATACGGATTGCTTGATTTCGACAAATTGATTTGATATCAATAAAGATAGTAAAGCATTGGAATAAAAGTTGATGGCCACATTGAGTGTGATCATTTGAAAGAAGAGGACTAAAGTATGCAAGACTAGAATAATTGTTAATTTAGCTATTTTCATCCTATCGATCCCTTACTCATATATCCACTGGCTAATATAAACAACGTAATCGGCTTTAACTGTCGTTTGGCATAAGCAGCACCTCGAATGTCTTTGGGTGAGTTACCCAAAGTAGACTTGGAAAACAAAGCATCTAATATATCAACACCAAGAGAACAGCACAGTTTGTCACAAATCTCCAATACATTGTAAACCACATACAGCTTCAAGACGGCCTGACCACGAATTGAATGATAGACGCGAGATGGATCAAAGGAATACATCGTCACACAGGTTATCATCACCAAGAATCCTTTCAACAAGTCGCATTTTTGTGAAGGTCTTAATCTGACGAAACTAGAGGAACAGAGGGTTAGAACAGCCCCATTGCAATTCGTCCTGTCTTACCTCTCCTTTTGATCTAAAGAGTAAGCTTTGATGTTGCAAATAATGTAAATCAGGAAATGATAAAAGGCCAAACAAAACCTTAAGGGAAGAATAGTAAACGTATAGAGAAATGAATCTAGACAGACAAAGAATCCAAAGCCCATCAACTGTACGCATCTATCAGTCTCAACCCTGTCCTCTTTTTTTTTTTTTTTTTTTTTTTCCTTTTCTTACCTTTTCAATCGCCCCAGGTACACTCAGAAAATTGGTCACTCTTTCTCTCTTCAACTCTTGTGCGCTGTCAAAATCAGCCACAGTCAACTCATCTCTTAAATAGTCCAAAAACGAAACGGATCTCACGCCATCTTCCACCGCGGGTTGTTCGGGCACCTGCTGATCATCTCGGACGGATTGTGATCTCTTGCTCTTTTTGTATTTCTTGCTGTTGTTCTTTTTATGTGTTGTGGTAGGCGAAAGGATGTTGAAGTGATTGTGTTGAAGAATAGGTGTGTTGGGTACTGAATTCGTTTTTAATGTTTGCTTTTTATGATTTGATTGAATCCAATCTGTTGAACGATCCATTAAAAAAAGAAAAAAAAAAAAAATAGGTTTGTGCGTCAATGCGAAATGGCGGGATATTTCACTATTTTTAGAAATTGAGAATCAACAGATAAAAAATAGGGAAAGTGTTTTTTTTTTTTTTTTTTTTTTTTGAAGTTGAAAGATAGTAGGGAATGGCTTTAAAAGATCAAGTCAGCGTGTTTATAGAACGTATTTGGCTATTTATTTCATTCTTTACTAAAATAAATGAGAGCACAATGTTGTAATTCAATTTGTATATCGTCAAATCATTTCTCTCGACGTGTTTAAACTACATTTATTTGAAGCATATATTACATATAGCTTTTAATAAAATTTATTTATCTATCTTTTGAATTTGCTAGGTAAATAAAAATGTGAATAATACAAAAGAACAAATGTATATGACAGGTAAGACTATTTTAAAAGCATTCATGTATTGGATTCCCTAGTTGGAAAAGTGGCATGTTTGATATCAATATTTATAACAAAGAATCTCATTCGATCTTTACTCTTGTTTAATAAAGATAAAAAGACAAATATTAAAAAAGCACATGCACACAACAATTACCACTGATATTATAATTCTTTGATTGTTTTAAACGATGCAGGAACAAAAAAAAAAAAAAAAAAAAAAAACTAAAGTTGAATAAAGCAGGAAAGTTTAGCTTTTATCTTGACAAAAGTTCATTATACATTTGTAAAAGTAAAATTATACTTTATCCTTGACACTCTTTCAAATTTACTTCTGAGCATGATTTCATAATTTTGAGGGTCAAAGTATCCTCATTGTCAAAAGCTTTCCTCTTTACATCAAATCCTACCCTTGACCAGAATTCTTCAAAAGGGTTTTAGGAAAGGCGAATATCGTACCTTTACTTGGCGAGAGACATATTTTAGCGGGCTGGAAAACATGTGATGAAGAAAGTTGAGGATTTATACAGTGCGAACTGCCAGCCAACCTGTTATTAAGGTTTACACATCCTAAACGTATTTTTTGGTGTGTCTCAATTATGCTCTTAACCCAAGCGAATATACTAACAACTGATAGCTGTAGATGCTTGATTTCGAATAAGGTCTTTATCATAGCAAAGTCACCAACCTTATGAGCAACAAAGCGGTCTTGGTACACAAAAACGTTTGAAAGACAACTATGTCGCCCAGTAAATTTAAGGTAAGTTAGATCGAAAGCTTGATCACTAATAACAGGATTTATATCGTTGAGAATACAAGCACTAATTCAAAAGTTTTTGTTTTGTTGTTTTTTCAATATGGAAGCACTGACATTGCTTTTCTTAAACTCAATAGAGCACACTTCAAACTCCTCCTTTTCATCATCAGTAACTAGCAGATCAATTCTTCTGTCATATGAAATGTCATCTTCTTTAAAAATGTACATCCTCTTTATGAAATTACTCACAATCTCACCATCCTTCATTACCAAGCCAGTATACAACCTCAAAAGATCCAAAGCTTTTTCGAAAAGCCGCAAGTGGTTTCCAATAATTGCCGTTTGTAAAAAGGGTAGTTCTTGAGATTACAAAATATATTATTATCAAACTTACACCACTCACAAAAAAAGAAACTTACACAACATCCACCATAGAAAACACGGTATAATACATACATGTCTTGTCTATTTAATTTTGCCTTTTCATTATCAATCAATTCAATGATACAGTTGGTATTTTTTTATTGTATGGTACAGACTCCTTCATAAGAAATTATCCACTCGAGCCAATTTGCATAGAATCATACCAGCAAAGATAGACGACGACTATTGCCAATTGTGCAAACTACCAGAAACAAAGCAGCGTATGCTCTTTACTTGTATGCAAAAGCAAGACTTGTGGAACGCAGCCTTCAAGAAATGCTTATCAAATCCTAAAGATCCCAACTGTAGCTCAATATTTCAGGATTTATCCACACTTAGATTATCCAAGTATTACATCTTACACTACCATGACAAGTTTACAATCTTTGATTTTTTTGCTACAGCCATTCGATTCATCTGGAAAGCCCACCGGAAACAATTCTTTGAACAGACTCCTGTCTTGGATGAGATTGTCATCAATCAAACCCAGAAGAAATTATTGAAACTATCTACTTATAATTCTTTATGCTAATATCTTTTATATTTTAGCAACAAGCCACTGTTTCATACACTTGCATCGCTCTTAATCCATATACTCTTTGATGAAAGGTGGCAAGTACCCAAACATGATGACGTATAGCATAATGACTACTTTAGGGCAAGTTGTTCACCAACATTTCAAGAAAGCTCAGTCCATGAGACTGTCACTGTGGATAGAACTATTTTTTTTTTTTTTGTAAAAGGAGGATTTTATTCCGGTGCCGCAAGGCGTACACCATTGTAAGCAATAAATAAATTATAATCGAGGGGGGTTTGTTCATTTTTGTTATTTTGTTTTGTAATCCGTGCGAAGTTTGATACTGGCAACAAAATCTGAGGTAGAGAACTGAGCAGAAACGTATGGATTAGCTGTGTAGTGATCGACTACTGTTTTCTTTGTGAATCTTGAGGATTTGTCTAGTGGCTCTTGCTACTACTTCTTGAGGCCAGAATTGATATTCATCGAAAATAAATTTCCAGTGAAGTTGCCATAAAGAGAGCAGCACAGAAGCTATGATATCCAAGTAGGTCACCGAAAGTGAAGGAGCGACTTCAATGCCAGAGGAAGAAGGGAGTTGAATGATGCTGTAAGTCAACTTGGCAGGGTCAACGAAAAAGCGAGAAGCAATTGTTTGCCAGATTTCATGTTTGAAAGGACAAGACCAGACAAAGTGTTCTTCAGAGTCGATACCGCCACAATATACACAACCAGGGTCTGGAAATCGGTTTGGGATTAGCTGGTGAAGACGTTCCTTACACGGCATTTTGTGATGATAAAGTCTCCAGAGTAGTGTATGGGCTCTGTGTGGGAAAGATGCCTTCCAGAATCGGCGCCAGGCAAGAGGGCTTGCACGTGGATATGCTGTTGGCAACGTGGATAAGTGGGAGAGTTGAGATTCACGAAACCATTTTGTATTCAAAGAAGCAATAGGTGTTCCGTCTGGTAAAATTGAATCTAGGATGTTGTCAAAGTCTGTTTCCGTAAGTGCAGGAAGTGGTAGTACTGACGAGATCATGTGGATCGAATTGTGTGGGCATTTGAACCGCTGGAAGAAGGTGGTTTCCTGTATACGACATAGTTGAAGCTGTCTAAAGTAGTTCTTGTTCTTAAAGCGAAAAGGATCCGTAGGCGTTGGGGATCTACGTCGAAACTTACCACATGCCATACCAAATTCATATACATGCTTGACAAGGATTCCAGACCAGTATGATGCCTTGAAATCCTGATTTGGCAGGAGCAGATAAGGACAGACTTGTGTCAGTGGTAATTCATTGATCATGCGAATATCAAAGGCTTGCCAATCAATTTTATAATCAATTTTATCCATTGTTTTGAACAATGAGCTGAAACAACCAAAGGACTTGATTATGTTTGAACGCATGTTAGGAAGCAGCAGAGGTAAAATATGAGAAGGTGAAACTGAGAAAAGACGCAAACAATGACGAAGAATATCACTAATGAAGGTATCATAATAAGGTGGATCAGAGGAAGGAAGAAGTAATGGCTGCAACCATCGAAGTTGTAGAGCTGCATGTTGTATTCCAGGGTCAAGAATGGCAAGCCCGCCTTCCTTGCGTGATCGTTGGCAAGTTTGGAAGCTGACTGCAGGAAAGTTTTTGCGTGCAAGAAATTGAATTATAGTTGAACGAATCTTACCAAGGTAAGATTGTGGAACAGCAAGAACGCGAATAGCATGCCAGAGCGGACCAAGCAAGAGTGTATTAGTGACTAAACTGCGGCCAAGGATTGACAAGTTTCGTTGAGCGAGCATTTGAGCACGTTGCTGTAGCTTAAGCAGGATGTTATCAAGGAAGCTAGAAAGCTGGTGATTGGTGCTGGTGAGTGGGTAGCCAAGGTATATGGCCGCTGTGGAGTTTGATCGATCATGCCACTGTGTTATACCATGGGAAGACAAGGCAGATTGCCATGATTGCTGTGGTTGTCCAGATAGCGAAATTGCCAGAGTTTTGTGACGGTTTAGGCGAGCATTGGATGCCCGAGAATATAGAGCCAGGATATCAAGTAAAGCATGAAGCTCACCAGGATCGACTAGAAATACAGCTATATCATCGGCGTACGCCATACTTTTAAGGATGGGTACTTGAGCCAGTGGATTTGTCAACCGTGAGTCGGATCCCACTTGAAAAGAAAAGCCAGTAATAGAGGGAGAGGCATATATGTTACGCAAAAGAGGTTCAATAGCAAGATTAAAAAGCAGCGGCGAAAGAGGGTCTCCCTGGCGAAGTCCACGACTCTGTGCAAAGGGAGCTGAGAGGAAACCGTTGACATTGACGCAAATGGAAGTATTGAAGAATAAGGAGGTTATGCAATTGATCAACCGAGAAGGTAGACCAAAACGCGTTAGACAGGCATGAAGATAATCTGGATGAACCCGATCGTACGCCTTTTCTTGGTCTAATAACAAACTGACTCCAGGAAGTTTGTACTGCCTGGCGATATCCATAATCATTCGAGCGCACAAACCGTTGTCTCCAATAAACCTACCAGCCATAAAGCCAGTTTGATGTGGATCAATCAAATCTGAGAGATATGGAGTGAGGCGTGTGGTAAGAAGTCGTGTAAATATTTTGGCATCCGCACAGATTAAAGAAATAGGTCTCCAATTCTTTAGTTGACTTCGATCACCTTTCTTAGGAAGAAGGATAATTACTGAGCGTTGCCAAGTTGGTGGATACTTGCCCTCTCGAAGTGCTGTATTAAGAACACGAAGAAAAAGTTGACGAATAAACGGGTGATCGAATAGTAGTCTCAGTATGACATATGGGATCCCGTCCACTCCAGGGCTACTCTTGGTAGGTGTGCGTTGGAGGCATTTACTTACCTCGTCCACTGTCCAATAGTTGTTAAGGCTCTCGTGGACATCAGGGCTGATGGAAGCAGAGTCTGGCACATGAGCGAGTAAATCTGATGTAGCTTGTTCATCCATAGGTTCTGGAGAGTACAACTGTTCATAATATTCGCGTGCAGTCTCTGTAAGATCTAAAGGCTCGGTGACGACTGTTCCTGTATCGGTTCTTATTGAGCTGATATATTGTTGCTGCTGTCGTTGACGCAGGCATCGATAGAAATAGGTATTCGATCTCTCTCCTTGCTCTCTCCACCGTTGACCAGAGCGAAGTGCCAGCACAGAAGAGGAATGTTCATACTGAAGTTCTAGTTGTGATTCGACTGAGGCGATTTGAGCGTTAGTTTCATCATCAGTTGGTTGACGTAGTAGCCATTTGCGCATTCTTTGTAGTTTATTAAGATTGTGGCGACGTTGAGCAGCCGCTTTGTTAGAAAAGGATTGAATGAAGCTTTTGAGGCGACATTTGAATATATCCCACAGTAAAGGAGTGTCTAAGTCAGGTAGAAAATGTTCGGCGTTAGTACAGAAAGCAGTTAATTCTGCGCGAAAGTGAGGATCTTGTGCAAGATAAGGATTACAGCGCCAAATCCCTGGACCTGTACGAGGACATCCTAGTGTAAGATATGTTGAGATCGCAGAATGGTCGCAGCTAGCAACATATTTAATATCGTGGTTGTCCACCATATCAATCAAATCTGCAGTGATGAGCAAAAAATCAATGGTTGAGATGTTGCGAAACGTGGGTATATTGTTATGTTCTGGATCAGCATTAATTGGGTCATGCCAATTGAGGTGAATCCATTGAATCCATTGAGCTAAAGATGGATTGGATTGTCTTGTGTGGATGTTGTGATTGAAGTCACCTAAGAAGACACTGCGCGAGGTCAGTAGTTGATCAAAAGGCATGGTCGTCAGAAAAGAGCGAAGGAATTCGATTCGTTCTCGGTGTTGTGCAGGAACGTAAATTACAAAAATATTAATAGGATCATACAAACCTGATATATGAGAAACTTGGGTAGCGAGAAGTCTACCATCTATCGAAGACCATAGGGGAATAATGTTCAGCATAGGGTTGAATGAGAGTAGGCCGCAGTGTTGAGTCCAGGTGCTGGATGAAACCTGGAGACACTGGTCAAAGCGAGATTGTAGTAAGAGAGAAGAGGCATGAGTTTCTTGAAGAGCAATAATATCGTATTTTAAGGAGCGTATATGTCGAGCAAAAGAATTGCCCGACGGTGTTAGTATTTTTTTGAGGCCTCTGCAGTTTAGTGAGGCCAAGGATATACGAGAGGGGACTCTCATAATTGATCAGAGGAGGGGGTTGGACTATTTTGGGCTGCCCGAGCCTCCTCTTGAAGAATACGAACCTCTTCGTCTAGGTCCATTCCATCCTCGGATCCATGTTCTTCTGTATCACTCTCTGTAACATCGGACTGATCCCCAGCGGATGGTTGGTAATCAGAGTCAGACTCGGTGTCTTCAGAATTATCAAGATCTTTTATGGCCAAGTCATTCGGTTGCTTCATGATATTGTAATTGTTTTCGTGAGTAGACACAGAGTGAGTTAAATTTATACTGTGAGCCTTGGAGACTTCATAGCGTGATACAGAAACCTCGGTCGTATTATCCATGTGGTGCAAATCTTGGGCTTTGGCTTGTGATGTATGGTTTTCAACTTGGTCTTGGAGCTCTTCTGAGGAAACCGTGCTGCCAGTAAGCATCTTGCTCTCCACTGGGATTGTATTGTCAATTGTGGAGGTAGCAGGTTTACCTTGTTGCATTTCATTGCTATGTCTTGCTTTTGTTGTGTTATCTTCACGATGGGTTACAGCGTCCACGCGAGGTCGCTTAGACCCAATTTTGTTATTTCTCTGTTCTGGGCAATCCCTAAAGAGGTGCTGTGGACTCTGGCATCCATAGCAGGTCTTGAGCTTACGACTTTCAAGTATTGGACAGGTGGCTTTGGTATGTCCAGGTTTGTGACAGTAAAAGCAATGGGTTTCCATGCCTCTCCAAGAGGCGAAGACGAGACGGTGGTTATCTAAATGCATTTCATGTGACAATTCGCGAAATGCGGGACCCTCTGTGGTAGAAGTATCGAGGAACGCAAAACCTTTCCCAAAAAACAAATTCGTGGCAGGATCAAACAAGAGGCCTACATGCAGGACTTTGCCATAAGGCTCTAACATTTGTCGCACAAGAGGCGTCAGTTCCTCAGGTCTCAGAATGGGTAAACGATCAAGTGAAATACGATAGATGGAGTTATCGCTAGATAAAGTCTGCGTGCCGATAATAGTTAAGCTTCCTACTTGAACGCCAATCGAGCAAGCTTTGGTTTGAGCCTCAACTGTGTCGAATGCCACAATCGCGCCATGGTGGTCCCCCTGTTTAACAGGAACAACACCAATCGCCGTTGGGAATTGTGCTGCTAATGCTTTAAGAAAGGTTGCAGGTAAAACTGCTTTTGGCATTTCAAAAGCGACGCTGTTTTTCTCGGCTGATCTTATCCATATACGAGCCTGGCGCCGTTGTCGCGATGCCATTTTGGCAGCTGGATCTTCGAAAGTCTTTACAGTGGGACCTCTGATTGCTTTAGAATACGCAGTGAAGGTTTGCCAAAGCGCTGCTGAATTTTGTCCTGATGTCGTTTGAGATCTTATATTGTGTGTACCTTCAATAGAAGGTGGTGGTGCGTTTTGATTGGTTAATTCTCCGTGTAACATTAGTTTAGAGAAAAGAGCCCTGTGGATAGAACTATAAAATTCTATTCTTAGTTCTATATCCATCCTACAGTACACTATTTTTAGAAAGTAAAGTCGTATTTTTATAAACTTTATAATACAATATTTACAAAAAACGACAAGTAAACGCGACATTCATTCCTGAAAATAGTACGTTTGCACCGTCAATTGGTCAAGCTTTGAATTTTATTGGCCGTATTTTCGAACTCAATTCATCAAGTCTTTGAAAATCAATTGGTCAGTTTTTTGAAAACGAATTGGTCACTTTCTTCAAACACTTTTCTTTCTATACGATTTCGAACTTGTTAGCAATGGATTCTGAAAAGCCTTTTTTACCACGAACGAAATGATCCAATTGATGGTGGAAATACTGTATTTTGTTTCGAGTCTTTGCGAAAGGCTAGCTCTAGTTAACCTCAATGGGGACTTTTGTACTAAAAGGCCACACTCCCTCGCTCTTTCGATCAACCTGGTCAGCAACTAGTAACTTATAGCTGATGGCTCGCTATAAACAAAGGCACTAGATCTGTTTCCTTCTCAATGGGGAAGGGCTAGCTGTTTGACTGGATCCAGTACAGTAATTAACAAGAAGACAAGACATTAAGGCTTACATACACCTTATATCTATACCCAATTATGTACGAATTCTACCTGAAACGTTATACAAGGATTACAGCTAATCTACCTACATGTGTACCATACTCTGGGTTTTAATTAACTATACAATCTTCTTAACTTGGAATCTAGAAAACAATACCCATGATCAAAATCCCGAATAATATACATACAATCCATTAAGAATATTTTGTACTTTATCTTTGTTTTAACTAAATAAATAGCTTGATTCTCAAAGACTCTTTTCTGTTATACATATAAAGTACTTCAATATTGAAAAAAAGACACATTATATTACTCTCTTAACTCTGAGTGTTGACCCTTAACCTATTACCGAAAGAGCAGTTGGGATCAAACGTTCTGCTATTGTTAAAAGCTAGTTTGTTATCATACCAATACAATCTGGGTATGTGGAAAGCAATTAAAGGCAATTTTTTTATTTTTACTACTGATATCCTTTTTTACTCTTATTCATTGTTGTCGTCGTCATTCATGAGTGCGGGGAACCACAATTTCTTGCACCAGTTTAGTGTACTGCAGATTTTTTTTTTGCTTTTTTTGTTCTTCACAATTACTGATATTTTTGCTGCTTTCAGTAAAGCATCTTTCTCATTGTCCATAGCCTTTGTATCTAAGCAAAGATTCTTCAATATCAATAGCTTCTTCAGCAAGTCAGAAATCCTTCTCTCATTTATCTCCTTTAATGACAAGGGAATTGACATATTACAGACATCTTCAAACAAATAAAAGTTACGTGATTCAAGGTATTGTAATTTCTTTGCTTGTATGCGGGTTTAGATTTTTAAGTAAGTAAGTATTGTCGGTAATGACCACCAGATCTTGTTAAGTAGATCAAACTTGTTAAAATAGGCTAAACTCTTGAGGTTTAGGAATAGGTTTACAATGAAGTTGATTTAGCTTCAAGGGACTTCAGTATTTTGAATAGAACACAGACCAAAGGGTTTCAATTGAACGCTTGATGGTTTTATTGGTTTATAAAATAAAGAAAAGATAAAAAGAATATAAGACTCTGTAGTAAAGTGAAGTGAAGTCAAAATAGGGATAAGATATGATGGGCATTTATATGTTTTTTGGTTTTCATGATTTTGTGTTGTTTTTGGTTTTCAAGCAAGAGTTGATACTCCGTTTTCAAATAAGTTTATTTTCTAACTGGCATGGTACAAAAAAATCTTTACTGTTCGTCTTCTTTCAGTATAGACCATACACGTAGCATGCTGTATCAGTGACAGCACAGAGAGGCATTTTCAGCTCTTGAGAAGCTCGTTCAGATGAATCTTTGATGACAGCACGGCTTTCAAAAGATCCTTGTAGTATTTGCTTTCAGAGTCCTTCTTTGCAAACTCAGCGTTACCAACATCAAGTGCCTCCTTCAGACTATCAGTGCAGAGATTGATTAGTCTTAAGTCCATTTTGGTCAAGGTACCATTTTCAATTGAGAAAGATGATATGGTATCACCCCAATGGGCCATTATTCCTGAAGAACGAAATACTGTTTCAATCATATAGCTCCAGAACTTGATGATGTAGTCTTGTTCTGATAGGAAGCTTCTTGCCTTTTCAGTAAAAACTTCTGGCGAATAAAGATGTATTTTCAGGATGTGTTGATATACATCACGTACAATATCATCTTGGTCAGGAATACGCGAATATTTGATACAGTCTAAGGATTTTTGTAAGAAGTTTCTATAGTTTTTTTCATTAAAAAACAACAGCTCTTCATACTTTTCGATTGTATCTAAGCTTATTTCTCTTTGATCAGGTGCAAACTTGTTTCGGCAGTCTTGCAATGCTTCTTCTGGGAGGTGTGAGAGCTGACTACCTGGTGTTGTATCCGTCATATCAAGAATACCATTCATACCCAGTGTAACAACATATCTGCTTTTTCTATCAAATATTTGTGAATTGCTTGCTAGTGTTCCAATAAAGCTACCAACAGAGGAGCTCAATCCAGGGATGAAAACATCATCGACCTCGTTCACAACAATTTTTTGGCGGGAAGACTGAGGAGGAGGAAGGCTACTATGTTTTCTTTTTGATTTTGAGCGACCGAGGGTTTAAATTGGCTAGATGACGAATCAGAATTGATGAACTTGATTTTCTGGAAGGCATTGAGAGAATGTTGTCAAATTTCATAATCCAATAACTCAGCCCAGAACTCACTAACAGATTTGTTTGAAAGAACCTAATTTGATTGATTGTTAGAATGATGAGATTGCAAAGCGTGGCTTTGTGTTGATACGTACTGAAAATTCTGCTTCCGATGAGATATTTACAGATAATAAATTGAGAACTAGAAAGGAAATAGCACTTGAAAGCTAGTGAATGAGTCTTTATGTAATCTTTTTATTAGATTTTAAGACGAGAGAAAGAACCCATTTAATCAAACTACGCCTTTATATAGGAAATGAAATTATTCAAGGACCGAAGTGAGCTCAATGTCACTTTTATTATTGAGTTTGAACAATATAAATATTGTATGTGAGTTTTAGGGAATATGTAGTAAGTAATATTATGTATTCAGTACTTGTTATTTCTTATATAAGATCTGAGTAATATCATACGAATAATAAGTATTTAATGAGGTAAATACGACATCTGAAACTGCATTTGCCCATTGTGAATAGTGAGGATCATCTGGGTTTTTAGCAAGTTTTACAGTAGTAACGTAGTCATTCATAGCCTTGTCGCGACTCTGATAGGAATAGTCTCCTTTTACGAAAAACATAGGGAGGCCATTGCTCTCTTTATAATTAGTCTTAAGCCATCCATCCGCGTTCCTATAATTATGTTACCTATGCTTATATATGCCCCTATCACTCAATTATTATTTATCATAAGGCGATTTCAGCAGAGATATTGTTATGAAAGAAGGAGAGAGAGGTATAAACAATACTGTATCTACATTTTTTTAATAAAGGAGGTTGTTTATGACCCCGCATTTTTATTGTTTATAAATACGAATGTTGACGAAGAGGGCTCGAAAAATGTGGTAATCGCTACAAGAGCCACACTTTATTTTCCTTTTTAGATAAAGTTATAATTATAAATCTTAAACAATACAAATACTCCCTTTTTTCCCTTCATATCTTCAAAATCTGAATTCAGTTTTTTTTATAGGGTGGGATTAATAATTGAGTTACGACCAAGGCAGAATACGCAGGTATCATGGGTGGGTGATTACCACACTTTTTGAGTTCTCTTTGACAACATTTGTATTGTTAGTCGAAATATCTTGAATAATCCTCGTTAACTGCGAGTCCTCTTCAAATGTGGTATGGTTCTCCGTTTCTGTTGAAAAAATTGAATTTGCAATTCTGGTACTGTTATTTTGTTGAGCTGTCGGTTTATAAATCGGATCACCAGCTTTAGTCATAGTCTTTTTAATCCACGAGGCTACTGTTGAAGTACTTGCTGACCTTGTTTTGGTAGGTTGTTCAATAAATGCCAACAATAAAGAATGGTCTTCCGGCAATGTTGTTCGTAAATGGTTTGTCTTCATATAAAAGTCATAAAGCATCCTACCAGGGCATACTTCTTAATCATTTACTAAGCCTAATTGGTATGATTTCACTTGGGATTCTTTCGGTTCGCGGAAGAAAATCACCATCTCGTGGACCTTGCTGTCTCTAAATTTAAATTGTATGTCTCGATACTGTAAACCGCCTAATTCAGATCGAGATCGGGCAGAAGAAAAAAGACCCAAAACAAATATAGCTTTTAATTGTAGGTCAAATAAGGACAGTTCCTGATTTCTAGATCAGTGTATCTTATATATCGAATCATAATATCAGAGTCTCAGGTAGTAAGTTGTACTGTGCTTGGAATACGGATCTCCGAATGCCTTTTAGCCGCAAAAAAAGTTACAATTATATCTTGAGAGGCAATTGGCTTTTTGTTTGGGCGAAGAACCTTAAAAAATGAGGCAATGGCAGACCGCGGACCACTTAAATGTTGAGTGGATAAATGTCGATGTTCCATTAGAAAACGTAAGACTTGTTGCTCGTCGCAATTTGTTGGTGTTGTAGAAGGTTGTTGTGCCTGACACCAGGTGATCTATTTTCTCCATTCGAAATTGTACACTTTATGCGTATTTCGTCGGTGAGTTTTGACAAAAAATTCAGCCGTGGCATCATCTATACCAAAGTCCCTCCTCTTGTAGTTGATGACCGCCATGAGGCCATTCTCCAACGCCTTAGTTGAAAATTCAATGGCGAATTGATGTGTTTCATCCTCAGTAACATTGGAAAGCAGTACTGTGTCGTCCAACAAGGTGTTACCAGTACCGCATCTTGTATTTTTTGAGCTGTTATCTGGTGAAGAACTTGAGGAATAAGTTTTCATGGTGGGAACAGGCACATTCCTTTCTTTAGTCATATCTGTTGGAAGGCATCTTGTGCTAGTGCATCCGGGTCTGGTCGAACGCTCCAAAATCCTACTAGTCGCGTGTTCATCTTTGTTGCAAAAGTATCTATCTTGAGTGGTCCCCACCTCTTGTTGATTTGTTGGAAAATTCGTCGAGGCAAATTTGTCCCGTAAACAGGAGAGTGATGCCTTTGTTGTCGGCTGAGTGCATTGGTTTGTACATTGTGAACTCCCGGAATATGTTGATACTCTACGTCTATGTGATATTGATTGCAAATTTCTTTGATTTGAACAGCTAGGTCTTGCAGCAGTGGGGATGCAGTACAGCCAGATCTTGCGCTGTACTTCAAAGCCGTCATATCGTCCTTGAAGATTCGGATGTGTGAACTTTTAAATTTTGGTGCGTGGAGCTTCAAGGCAAATAGAATCGCTATCAATTCCAGTACATTAATCGATTGTTCGCTTTCCTTTACCGTCCACTGACCCGTCGTTATTAATGCCGTAGAAGCAATGCCCCATCTAATGTCCGATGCATCCACATGCATAGTCAGCGTTGGCTGAGTGTTGTGTATTTTTGTCAGAATTAATTATAAACCCGTACATAGCATGCGAATCCCTTAAAATTCTTTAGTTGAGAGCTTAATAGTCCAAGTTAATTCTCTTTTAAAATTACATTCCTCATAATAATATAGATTTTCATAATCTTTTATTTGAATAAACATCAGTCAATCATCAAGTATCATCCTTTCTATCAGACTGTCCGTCTATACTTATTTTTACTTATCTTTGTCTCGTTCTTACTTATTAACTATTGTAAGTCCTATTTGCAGTTCACGACTTCAAGCTCTTAACGTCACCCTCTCTTGTCCTCTTTTAGTTATCCATCCAAGCTTATTAGTTCCTGTCCGGTTCTTTCTCTCTTTCCTCTCTGGCTTGACAAAACAACTCATTACAATTTTCCGAATCGGTAAACCATTTTTATCTTGAATCCACGTAAGCCACCAATCTAATTCTTGTTTTCCTGTTGGAGACAGTTGGAAAATCGAGTCCCGATTCTGGTAATTTAACCTGAGTGTACGAGCTAGATCCCTCTGCAGATATCGTATGTGCAACAGGGCTTCGCCGAAAGCCGGAATCATTGAAGTCATTTTGCCCATTATACCAGCAAATCATCTGCAACTTTTGACTGCTGGTTGAATCGCTTGTTTGCTTTTTAATATCAGTTTGTTGGTTTTCTTCATAGGAATCGAGATATTCATTTTTTGCGTATTGAAGTTGAAGCCAAGGAACTCCTGAGAATATTGAGGACTTAGTACACTTTTCTCTTTGTTTATCAAGAACCTGAGAGATTCTAAGTGCTGTATCGCCTTACGTGCCACCTATTTCATCTCGTCGACTGATTGTGCTAATAGACAAGGGTTCTATCGCATAACGCATCAACTTTTTGAATACTTGTGGACTGACACTCATTCAAAAAGCTAGTGTTTTGTATTGATATACTTGTGCTTGGTTCTGAAACGAAAGATATTGACGTGAGGCTGGGTGAATGGGTACTACGACATACGCATCTTTCAGGCTGATTTTGCATACGAAGTCCCTCTCTTGTATGATCTCTCGCAAAGCTGGAATACTTTTCATTTCGAAGTGTTGACACTGTGTATATTGATTGATTACTTGACAATCAAAGATAGTTCGTCGTTTTTTTTTTTTTTTTGTTTTCTTGTATAGTGAAAAAATTTGAAAGGTAATTGCTTGACTGAGTTGGTGAAGTTTCGATAATGCCCGCTGTCAAAAACTTGTTTATAGCGTCTTTCACTGCTTGCTGTTCCGAGGTATTGAGGTGAATTTTCTTCAATTTCCATGGAAGTGGTTTCTTGTGTAATGGAATCTGATAACCGTCTCGTATTACGGATAACGGCCAAGGGTGATTCATTATCTTTTTCCAATTGTTGATAAATTAAGCGAGACGTCCTCCTAGAAGTATCCCGTCTGATGGGATACTGTAATATGATGAGTTGTTGGTTATTGTTAGTTTGGAGGATTGGTGTTCGGTTGACTGCTTTGTTGTTGGGGCGGGTTCCACCGGTTGCTTTGGGAGCCCTAGTCAAAAAAAGAACTTCGTGATGATTCGTGTGATCTAAATTGTCTTCTTCCACCTCTTCTGAATTGGTCTCCATCATTACCACATCCTGCTCTACTACTTGAACTTCTTCTTTGTTATAATAGGTTATTTTCCCATTTTGCTTTATTCACCATCTTGATAAAGTCGTCGGTAAAGGCGTTTGTTGTTTTAGTATCATCGTCTGCGTGTTCCAAGTGTCTAAGACTGGGTGGTAAATCCATTGCTTTTGTGGCATAAAGCCGAGCTTCTGATTCTTGGTCTTTTGCAGTAATGATACCGTAGATGGCCAGGTGTTTACAGCTCCCTTGGATTTGTTGAACATCCGTTGCTGATTGAAGAATGTCAGAGGTTTGTTCGTAAAGGCCCACCGCCGTTTTTGCTTGGAATCTGATAATTTCGGAGGACTTTGAGATTGTTTTGAGTACTTGAGTTGTTTCGGCCATATGTCGTTTAATGGTATTAATGAGACTGACATTGATTTTTTGCGGTATGAGCCATTCATTGAGCTCGTACTTTGGTCATTGTTTTCTAAATCTTTTAATAGCCTCTTGGAGTTGGTGAGGAGTTGCATCCTCCAGCTCGGTTCGTATTTCCATAAGCATGGGGATGTCGTCTTGTCCCCTGTCGTTCTGTTTGTAACTTGTCGTAGAAGGCTTGTAAGAGCTGATCCACTTCTGCTTGGGCGAATAATCTTTTTGTATTACCATTTTGTTGATAATTATCTGTCATAGTTTACCTACCAATGCGCGGCTTTTGAAGATACGAAGGGAAAAAAGGGAGTATTTGTATTATTTAAGCTTTATAATTATAATTTTATCTAAAAAGGAAAATAAAGTGTGGCTCTTGCAGCGATTACCACATTTGGAGAGGACTCGCAGACAACGAGGATTATTGAATTTTTTTTTTTTTTTTGTATGAGGATTTTATTCGGATGCCGCATTTTTAGCTGGTCATCATAAGAAACATTTTTTTAATAACAGGGCTTAAACCCACGAACAAACAAACAGAAAACGACCATGGAGATTGGAACTTGTGCTGTCAGACGAGAGACTAATCCAGCAGAAAGGACTTGACCACTTCGCTAGGGGCCTTTGCCCCCCAACGAGGATTATTGAAGATACAGTCAGGCCTATGGAATTTGGCATTTTTTCAAAAATAGTTGGCACCCTCGACCCCATCTTGTGGCTACCAATGACTCATGAAGAAAGAAGTCGATGTCTACGCTGGCGCCTTGGTTGGTTACCGGGTGGGGCCCCCAAACCCTGCCCCCGTCATCCCAACAATAACCTGTCAAGACGACACGCCATCAGTTGCCTCAATACGCATCGCCGACTCTGTATGCCTGAAACAATAGCCGACCCTATATCTTTCCTTTTGAATATGCTTCCGACACGCGCATTTGTTTCCTCTAGTATTGCTTTGTCCTGGACCTGGCGATGGCCCGTTATATGTTCTATCCTCCATGAATTAGATCAACTACAACACTATACAACCATTCCATGCAAGGCACCTCATGGTCAAAAGCTAATTGAATGGCTGAGACAATTCAACTAACTTCAAACGTCTCTCTATGCATCCTACTTTCCTTTCTCATTTTTTACCCTTGTTCCCATAAGGGGTTTTTTTCTTAGCACTCACTTCCAAACGGATTGAGCTGGTCCGGGCGGACACTTATTTGTTGTATATTTTAGCGCTCAAATGGACCATAAATAAATAAAATATCATGTTTAAACAAAAATAGTTGGCCGTAAGTCATAAATAAATGTCACGAGTTTAGATTATTTTTGTCACAAATTGCCAGTTAAAAATGTCGCAACTTATAAATTAACATTAGCCGGAATATTACATTTAGTTGGCACATCTCTTTGGCGACTTTTTTTTGTACCTTTTCTCTTCTTGATAAAATAGAATATAATAATGAATTCTTTTTTTTTATGAAGATGGACAAGAAAACATTTTTAATGAACAAGGCGAGAAAGTTTACGATCCAATGAAGGATGTTTTAACGCAAGTCGATGATCCCAACATAGTTCTTGAAACAATAACTTACTTAAACGCTAAGCGTCCTGAGAAAACTTCTGATGAGTCTTCAGCTAAAAAGTAGCCGAAATCTAGCAATTTGAGCCCACCAATGAAATCATACAATGATTACAGCGATTTCACCCGGAAAACGTTCATTGACTGTATGCTTGAAACTCCTCAAGAGCATGGACTAGTTGCTAAGGTTGCGCGAAATTTGAATATTAAATATCGTACTGCATTAAGATGGTGACATATCTATGAAGAAACAGAAGAAATAGCATATAAAAAAGAGTGAGCAAAACTCTGGCCCGAAAAGTTCTTTTACAATAGAACATAATAAGTATATTAACGAGCTTCTTGATAACGACCCTCAGTTGCATTCGGATGACATTGTAAAAAGCTTGACTGAGCGATTTGAAGGATTTAGTATTTCAAAATCGCATATGAATACCCATTTGCGAAACACAATGCCCATCACTGTAAAAAAGCCGACGTTTGAACCTGAAGTTAGAAACTCAATAGAAAACCTACAGACGAGATATGCGTGGTTCATGGAATGGAAAGATTCTGATCTGGATTTTACAAGAAACTGCATCTTTATTGATGAGGCAGGTTTTCACCGTTGCAAACTGGGTAAAAGAAACGAAGATAAATACGGGATCAACATGACGTTATATCCATCTCTGTGGTATTTACACATGTAATAAAGTAATAATGTAAATTACTACGAACAATGATCGTCCAAATTAGGAATATTGGACATTGTATTATGACACCTCAAATAAAATTATATCCCAATCCACTCTAATAGACTGTTAAATTATAAACATTTACCTTCTCTATATACTATTATCTGTAATACATATCTAAAACAATAAAGCTTGCTCAATTAGTGTAAACTACCTAGCCAAGGCGACATCGCTTGTTCCACTTGACTTTTAGTGTGCGTAATTTGTACCGTCAACAATGAAAGCTTGTGAATTATTATCTCATAATACTTTATTTTAAGTTTAAGTTTGTTATTTGTTTCATTAATCTTATTTTTGACAGCCTGTCAATGATTCACAACAAAGACTGGCGGTAGAAGTGAACAAATAGATAATTCCGAAACCAGGACTTTAAGATCTATACAATTTATCTCAGTTGCACAACTTGGATGTGCTGCGTTACCAGATCCAGTCAAACAGCTAGCCCTTCCCCATTGAGAAGGAAACAGATCTAGTGCCTTTGTTTATAGCGAGTCATCAGCTATAAGTTACTAGTTGCTGACCAGGTTGATCGAAAGAGCGAGGGAGTGTGGCCTTTTAGTACAAAAGTCCCCATTGAGGCTAACTAGAGCTAGCCTTTCGCAAAGACTCGAAACAAAATACAGTATTTCCACCATCAATTGGATCATTTCGTTCGTGGTAAAAAAGGCTTTTCAGAATCCATTGCTAACAAGTTCGAAATCGTATAGAAAGAAAAGTGTTTGAAGAAAGTGACCAATTCGTTTTCAAAAAACTGGCCAATTGATTTTCAAAGACTTGATGAATTGAGTTCGAAAATACGGCCAATAAAATTCAAAGCTTGACCAATTTTTTCGACAAAGTGACCAATTGTCGGTGACCGTCATCCTTACTTATTAGGCCACACTACTCTGCACGCCAAGAGACCGCATGTCACCAGAGATTCCCTCTCTTTTTTTTTTTTTCCTACATGTTTCCGTCCTCGTTTACTTGTTCAGCCAATAAGAAACGATGAGTGCCAAACAAGCATCACTCTTTTGTTTTGGCAGCAAATGTGGGTGGATAACAATATGTTTTGATACTGAAAGCGTCGAATGAACAAACAGATTCCTGTCTCCAATATATAGATCGAAACATAGGCACTCGTTTCATGTGTTTAAACCCGTTCCCATAAAATCCACTCAATTTCCGATTTTGGGACAATGCGATATTTGATCATCCGACTGTGAATTTCCCTCATCCTGTTGAATAAAAGAATCGGCCATGGTCCGATGACCAGATGTCAAGATCGCTTTATGCTTGAGAAACAAAGATACCTTTGCTTTATTTTACAAGTCAATAGTCAACTTGAAGGATGAGGGAATGAGTGAATAGAAGAGATGAAAATGGACAATTGTGATTGATCAGATGAGGTCTTTTACAGATTCAACTCAGTCGCATTCAATCACTGTATCAAACCAAGTTGAGAAAACTCCTTCTTGGCTTGTTTACGTTGTTCGTCTTTATTCTTTTATTCACTTGGTATGGTTTTTAGTGCAATTCATCGGAATGAGATACTTCTATTTTAGGGATTGAAGGCTTTTTTTAGACATCCCCCTATTTCGAACCTGAAACAGCACAAGATAATCAAGTAGATTAAAACAGGGCAGATTAATCCCAGCATGGATACAGAGCTTCTAATTTAAACTTGTTTTTTTTTGTTATATAGAAAGATAATTTTTTAAGCTTTTTACAAACCTACTTGAATCTTTTTTTTTCTCGAATGATTTTTATGATAGAAATGCATAAATCTTCAACTCATCTCTCTCTCACTCTTGTACCTTTTTTTTTGCATATACGCGCACAGCGTGTATATATAAAGCATATATATTATTTAAATAAATAGAATAATAAATAAAAAAAAGTTGATTTCATATTTATTTTTAAGTGTTGTTGCTGTTGTCTTGAACTTGTTTTAGTTGTTCACGTAAATCAGTGATTTTATTCGTTTGCTTGGTGACTAATTCCATCAGCTGTTCTGTACGTATTTGATACTGCTTTAATAGCTCTTTTGTATGTTTTAATTCATTTGAAAGGTTTTGAACATAATCATCATCCATACTTGACTATGTGTAACAAGGTTATTTTTAATCATCATTCACTCATAAACTTACAGTAGGTGTTTGATAGGTATGATTTGTGGTATATTTCATGGTATTATTATGGTTGATGGGTTCAAAAAAGAAATCTACTGGATATACTTGCTCACTACTGTTATCATTATATGGTGGATAAGGCGCTTGAAATGATGGGTTATTATGATTGCTACTACTCGATGATGATGATGCGGTGTAGTAAGGGGTTTCCATGGTTATACAACAAAATAAAAAGAAAAAAAAAAAAAAAAAAAAAAAAAAAAAAAAAAAAAAAAAAAAAGAGAGGAAAAAGATTAAAAAAAAAAAAGACCGGAAGTTACACAATGGAATGACTTGAATCAACTGCGCTTCCCGGGTAAGATGTCCCGAAAAGTTTTTTTTTTTAGGAGGACGGATCGAAAAGAGAGGACGAGGGTCGAGTGATATTCAAACTCCCTAAAGATCTCTCACTTTACAATAAAAAAAAAGAGAGGGAGGGAGATTGACAACAGAGGTAGGATGCGAATGATGTCTATCGTTTCCTAAATAAGATGGTGGCGATTCTAAAAATAATATTTCCAACCTTTGAAAATTTAAAGTTCGCATACTTTTCATTTACCCTGACGTCCTTTTCTGTCGTTTTAGAACCTTTTTGCAAAAAAAATAAAAAGTGAGCTGACAGGATTAGGATTAGAGATGAGCAGTAACCATGCTGAGTTTATGTTCTTGGTGACGATCGAAATGGATAACAACCCCAAAAGAAATCTAGTAAGCAACACCCACAGGACCTTGATGAGATTATCTATTTTACGCTTTTGATATTATCTGTGATAGCATCGTGTTCTTTCCATGCTTACCTTTAATCAGCGTTTGCCACTTCCTTTCACCCTTTGTTTTCAGTGGCTTCATCGACGCATCATCTTTAGGCTTTTGAAAATGGATTTTGCTAGATGCAGTGGACTGGATAAAAACAACAGCAACACCTACTCATCTCTCAAGATCCATCGTTTGTAGAAAATGAATTTCTTCCTCAGTCAACACTTTATGACAAAAAGAACAAGTCTCTTCATGGCTAGCTCTATCAAGTGGCTCACTATGTTTTGATAGAGCCTGTCGTTCGAAACACACTGGGGTTTTGGTTTCAGCTGCAAGACTTTTGGTTGAAGCCATGTAGTTTTGCTTGTATTGAGACATATCGGATAAAAGTGATCTAGTAGGTTATTTTACAAAGGCTGGCTGTATTCACTTTAGATGTGAACAAACCTGCTGAATCCATCGATTCAAATTTCCCTGACAGTGAAACTTGGCCAATGATGCAGTGTACCGAGGAAAATAGAAAGGATGCGCAGGTTAGGAAAAAATTCACTCTTTGATCAAGGATGATTTTATCAAGACAGTGACAAAAGTATAAAATACCCTTCATGGGATGATATAAAGAGCTTTTCAAGGTGTAGCGATAGAAAAGAATGCTTGCATTCATATCCATTTAACAAATAATAGTAATCCATCATAAAGAGCAAACACATAGAGTTCACAAACTTTCATTAGTACAAATTTAGGTAACACGACCAAACAAAGAGAAAGAAGGGTCTGCTTTGTTTAGAGTATGCTCTAGCAAAACCCAGAGATGCAGTAGTCTTTTGATGGAGGATTTCTAATTGCAACGTCCCAGATAGAAAAGAGAGTCAAGTGAATTCTATCCGTGCCTGATGCTAGCGACAATAGAAAGGCAGAGATGCAACCCGCTTTTGTTTAATAATCATTTACAAAAATTACTTTTTTTATTCAAATCATTCATTCTATATTACAATACACACAGTATTTATTGAGGAGTCCACTTCTTGAGACGGATAGCATGACACTTGATGAAACCATTAGCATCTTCAGGGTTATAACCACCTTGTTCATCCATCGAAGACTCTTGCATATCATACAATTTAGCACCAGGACCACGAGCGACACGACCTTCGACAATCGTGTTACCCTTGTAGAGCTTCAATTTGACATCACCCGTCACGTTGATTTGAGTCAAAGGAATTGCTTGACTCAAGAATTCACACTCGGGAGAGAAGTATTGACCGTTGTAAAGAGATCGACCGTAAGGGATCGTAATGTTTTGATCACGGAAAGCACGCAACTGACCATCTAAAGTCAAGCCTTCCAAATCTTGGTGAGCGGTACGCAAGATGGTACCACCAGGAGTTTCATAACAGCCACGAGATTTGACACCGATAAATCGAGACTCGACAATGTCAATACGACCGATACCGTTACGACGAGCGACAGTGTTCAGATAAGTGAAAAGTTGAACAGGTTCAGTTTCTTGATGACCATCATTGTGGTTGACAACTTTGACAGGCAGACCCTTTTCAAAGGTGATCGTGATGCGTTCAGGTTGGTCAGGAGCATCCTCAGGATCGACCGTCAACTTCCACATTTCCTTGGGAGGAGTGACGTTGGGATCTTCGAGGATACCAGCTTCATAAGAAATGTGGAATAAGTTTTCATCGGTCGACCAGGGCTTGGCCTTGGTTTGGGTGACCACGATGCCCTTCTCAGCAGCGAAATCTAAAAGAGCGCTACGACCCGCGAAACGTTCAAAAAAGACTAGATAAAGATGAATAGATTGTCCAAATGAAATCAAATGACACTTACCAGGTAATCTCCAGGGAGCGATGACTTGGATATCAGACTTCAAGGCATAGTAAGCCAATTCGAAACGAACTTGATCATTGCCCTTACCGGTACAGCCGTGAGAGACATACTGACAACCTTCACGAGCAGCAATTTCAATTTGACGACGAGCAATGACAGGACGAGCCAAGGAAGTGCCCAAGAGATAGACAGATTCATACACAGCGTTAGCTTGAATAGCAGGAAAGATCTGAGTCTTTACAAACTCTTCTTTCAAGTCCTAGTTTGTCATCAGTCTTTTCATTCTTTTAGACAATGAATTCATTACCTCCACAAACACTTTACTGGCACCTACAGCAAGGGCCTTCTTCTTGATTGCCTCAAAATCTTCTTCTTGACCCACATCAGCAATATAAGCCAAAGTCTCATAACCTTGTTCAATTAACCAAGCCAAAATGACAGAGGTATCCAATCCACCGGAATAAGCAAGAAGAACCTTTCCTTTAGTAGCAGCCATTTTAAATGTATAAAAGAGAGATGAAAAAAAAAGAGAGAAAAATTAAAACTTTTTTTTTCCTTTCCTTTATATAGTATTCAAAGTTGTCAGGAAAGCTCCGCTGTTCCCCTTTATGCATTTTTTTTTTTTTTTATCAAGAAAGCGATCCTTTGCTATGATTGAAGAAATAGATTTTTATTGACTGATCTCTATTCTTCTTCTTCATCTTCTGCTCTCATCTGCTTTTCTTTTTCAAAATAAAGAGAGGAAAACAAGCCAAGTGATAGTCTGTCTGTCATGTATCATAAATGAGTCAGAGTTCCAAAATAGGCAGGTTTTATCTCTTCTTTTGATGATAACCTGACTTTGAAATAATTGAATGAAAAAAAAAAAAAAAAAAAAAAAAAAATTGTTTATTGAGAGGATAATAATTCACGTAAAATGGGATGAACGTAAAGTGACTGATCGAAATCTGATTTGTTGGTCAAATTGATTTGTTCTCTTTTGCTATCGATTGCATCTACACGTTGTTTGAATTGATAAAATAAGATTTCAGCACGTTGAAGGATATCTTGAAGGTCTATCGTCATGGATAGATCATTCATGTACTATGATTTGATGAATAAAGATATAATTCAAATATAATTTCTTACTTTTAATACTTCATCAAAATTCATTAAATATTGTATGATATGATCACGATGCTATGACAGTCTTAATGATCGTCTTTATGATTAAAATCTTACCTTGTCTAATATTGCCAGTGCGATAAACAAGTGAAATTTGTCTGTTAAATAATCTGTCCAGAGTACTTCCCACAATGTCAACATATCATCCCAAGGAAATTCTCTTTTATACCAAACAAGTAACCATCGGAAACAAAAGAAGAAATTACAACTTTCTGTGGCTTGCAAATGTCTATAGAGTGAGGGATCCATGAAGCGAAGGAGATGATCCATGATGAGCAATTGATGGTGCATACCTGATTGATCCTTATAAAAGTTGAATTTCTATTGAAACCCATCAGTTACTCATTCCAAATCTTTTTCACTCACCATCCGTTCCATAAAGTGAACAAATGACCAAAAGGATAGGTGTTCTTGTTTGGTGATAGCATAAAGTGGGGATAGCAAATCAGACATGCCTTGTACATAACCTAATGTGTTATTATACACATTATAAGTACACAGCACATCCTTTAATCTCTCAAGGTGTTTGTTGGTCCCGCCATGTAAAAATAAAGGATCAGGATTTGTCATGGTTTCATCCACATATAAATCAATCGTTCGATCTGTTCTATGAACATCTTTGTCTTTGAAACATTAGACCTCTTTTCTCTTTTCATTCCTTCTTACCTATCCTGTGCTTTTGATCTTTGTATTCTGCCGTGTTTCTATACATCGGATCCTTCTTCCACTGATCCCTTAATGCCTCATACTCTTTCCTGTTCAATCATCAGCCACTGAGCATCAAAACCTCCGTTCACTTGCCTTTTATCTTCAACGATCGATTGACGTTCGAGAGCAGTAGAATGCCATGGATAAACAGCGGTCAAGAATAACCAGACTTCTTTCCTGATCGATTCATTCACACCACCACAAAATATCCTCTTTCGTATCATGTCCTCACTCATCTTCAACTGACCCTGAGGATCAAACCAGTTTGACCATTCGATCTCACTCACGGGCTCTGTTCTTGTATGGGTCAAGAGATCACGCTGAGACTAATAAAAGATGAGAAGACGAAAGACTAAAGACGACTTACATTCACTATTTCAAAGACACCCAACCCTGTTTCTTCTTCTAATCCATGTCCCCAGAGGCCCACCTGTCGATACTTTTGTTCACTCGGCACATTCTTTTCTGACGCGTCTGCCAATCCAGCAGCCCATTTGGCCAAGAACAGACGCGCTGAATCATAATCATCCGTCGTCAGCCGGACCGCTTCGTTTTCGGTGATCGCAGCCGGCTTGTGAAACAAGTTTGCAGCAGCCTCTCGAGAGAACTTGGTGACCTGAGCTAGTTTTTCAAAAAGAGTCCAGCGGGCTTCTTTTAATGTCTAAAACAAGGTATCAATACCATCTTTATCCACACACACATGTCTTACTGCCATGACGGGATCCATTTGAGCTGATTCAAACAGGCTCTCTTCCTCTACCATCTCCTTTTCCGGATTCACATAGTACAATCCATCCTCTCTGTTTGACCTACACTTCTTAGTCACCGAACTTTAAGGGTCCTCGTTTACCTTTTGACTGGTACCAATTGAGATAACCTCTCGATAAATTCATCTCCACCCCATTTGACTCGTTCGCTACCTCCTTGCGTTCTCTTCTGATAGATCGTACTCGTGCTTTCATCGTCATGAAACCAAAGGGGCCCCGTCGTCTGCCCATTCTTGTGATTGATGATCAATTGGCCATACCAAGTTGAAAAATTAGGTGGAATGATGAGAAGAGAATGAATAGTATCCAGGCTGGAAGAGAAGGCATAGAGTGAGCCATCTTCTAGGCAATTGATCATGGTGGATGCTGACCAAATGTCAATAACAGGGCTTCTCTGTTGGTTGGATGTGTTACCTGTGATTTCTTGATTGTTTTCTGGATTATAATCTACTTGTACAAAGGATTCCTTATTGGGCATCAAGCTTTCAGGTGTCCATGCTACATAATAATCGTGTGACGTCTAGATTTGATTAAAGAACAGATAGCGTGTGAGGTTCTAGGGTGATTTACTTTATCAATCATGGTTAAATAGCCAGGAATAAAATCATGTTGTTGGTGAGAAGGATGAATGTAAACTTTAGATTTTGAATAAAGTAATTTAATGACTTCTGTAGGATTATGAACCATCTATCATTTTATATCTATTAATAACCTCTTTATTATTTTCATCTTCATCTTACAGAGAAACTATCATCCTCTTTTTCCATTTTATTATTTATTTTTGTATGAGGAAAAAAAAAAAAAAAAAGGATTTTTTTGGGGGGGAAAACCAAAATTCATGCTTTATTTTATTTTTGGTCAAGATGATTGAATGTCAGCTTGTGACTTTAGAATGAATGAAATGATGTGATAAATTCAGAATGGAAAAAAAGATATTCAGATTCAATAGAGGTCAAGTTTTTGAAAACATACCCGTCCATTTTAAAAGAATGAACTAAAGGCCCTAAACTTACGATGACAATCTTGGCTCACCTTGGATAAAAGAGGGTGGATTGGATTCGCAACTTGTAAGGAAGACATCTTGTAATTTGTACAGCAATCGTGTCCTCCAAGAGTACTCTGAATTTTCATGTTGTATGATTCATAGCTACGCTTATAACGCAAACATACACAATACCTGTCATTAGGCTTATTATAAATTTGTACTTGTATAAAAATATTGTGAGCTCTTTCTTTTGTCCTTGCATAATAATAGAACTCAAGAGACTCACCAATAATCCATTTTTCCTTTTCTGTCCTACTTTTGTCTGTTATTAATTACAGCTTAAAGATCATGAAAAAAAATATGAATCCAGTGTGCTGATAGGCATGATTGGCATTGACTACAGTTACTGAACTTTGGTCAAGGGTGATCGTAGTGTGTCCTGGTCTCAAGCTGATGTTTATTTCCTTTGTTTAGGACAATATATTCAGATGTGATACCAAATGTAATTAGATTGCTATTCTAGTATTGCCATGGAATATATTAATGTACCTCACCAACAAGCCAATTTTATTTTTTCAAAAGGTCAATCATGATTTAGTTTGTTCATCAACAGAAAAGGTGTCAAAGCCGAATTCAAAAAGAAAAAGATGATTACACAAACCATGCTTTGAAAGCGGGCCAATTGATTAAAAAAAATGACAATACCCTGAACCTACTCGAATTCACTCCTTGTCAACAAGAAATGGCCCAAGTTGACGCTATCAGGCATTTGTTTGTGAAGCATGACATCATACAACAAAGGATCCTTTACTATACCAAAAGAAGAAACATATCTGCCACCTTTTCTTGTTTACCCTTGGGATCCTTATTGTTGAAAGAACTCTTACAGAACTTATCAAATCGAAATAATCACTTGTTTAGAGAATGACGACTTCAAAATCTGCTCTGGCAGTATCTTTGGGTTCGATAATGAAGCAATAAAAGTAATAATTGACGACTTGTTGAACCGATCAACTGGAAGATGACATTCCTAAAGCATTTTGTCATATCAAACTAGGATCAGATGTACTAGAAGCTGCTGACTAGGTAGGATTTCTTATAAAAAGGATACCTTCTTTCTAAAGTATTGGATGATTATCTCTTAAGAATAAAAATTAAAAGTATGTTTTTAAACTTTTATTAAACAATATGGTAAAGAGAGAGAGAGAGAGAGAGAGAGAGAGAGAGAGTGAAAGGTGATTTAGTAAAAGAGATATGGCAGTGCTAAACCAAGTCTATTTTTGGCTTTTATTTAAATCTTCACCATTAATATAAATAAAAAATTAAATGTTTTCTCAATAATAAATACAATGCGGAAGAGTACGAATGGGTTAATAGATCATTCAAACTAACTTTTATAGGATCCATTGCCTTTTAATTTTAACACGGATATAAAGTTCTGTCTATTTTTTTTTTTTAAAAAAAAAAGAAGATGAAAAGTTCCAAATTTGAAATATCTTTACTTTTATTGAACAAGTAATAGATGATATATTCCAAAACAATTGATGGGACCGTAAGGCTTTTAAGGTGAAGAATCATACATGAAAAAAGTGAAAATGGGATATGCCATCTTTCCTTCCACGGGTACCTTGTGCTACTACATACCTTTGGCACAGGTAATAAGCAATATATACAGTCTTTCATCTTGTGTCATAATAAATCCCATATTACATATTTTATTTCACTAACTTGTTTCTCACATTACTTTTACCTGACGCCAAGATGGATAAGAATGAAAGCAATGGCTGTACACACACTAAAGCGGTTTTGTTTAATCTGCACAAGTGGTTTAACGTTTTATTGTTCGTAAATTAGTTTTCCAATACTAATCTGAATCTAGCTAATTCAACTCTGAAATATTTCATTGCCTTATTGATATCCTTCATAGGATACTTTTTTATACCAGGTGCGAATATTTTTTTGCAAACAGCAAACTGGAGTATTTCTTCAGCTTCTGCAGGAGAACTGGCAAATGACCCACTGATTTTAACTTGCTTGAACATGTGTATCATCGAGGGAACAGGTGGATATGTGAAGTCAGGAGCATTAACGTTGATAAACATACCGTTGGATTTCAAAATCTTAAAAGCTCCAAGTAAAGACCTCGTCTACACCAGTACAAAGGATGTGCGTTAACTTGTTGGTGTATTTATCCATTGCTTCAGCATGACTCATGACCCCATACTCATCATAATTAAATTCAATTGCAAACTTACCCCGTTCTTTTGCTCAAAGGCAGATCGATGACAGCAGCACCTATTGCTTTTGAAAATAGCACACCAAAACCTCCAAGACCACCAATACCCAGGATACCGACGACCGATCCAGGGCCCACGTCCACCGCTTCAGGGAGGTTTAGGTTGTTATAGCACCACGAAGAAAAATGGACACATGGTCATTGACCATGCTATCAGGAATCTTGCAGACAAACTTCTGATCCCCACACTCTCTGTTGTCCTATCTCTCATAGGCTTTCTCACCCGTCGGCCGGTGGCCATTGTAGATCAGGCTGACGCCCTTTTTTGCACATGCTTTCTTCCCTTCGAGAGCAATACATGCCATCTTTGCATCCAGCAACACAGTAGGTCTAGACCAACTCGATTGCCGATCTTCAGTCCTTCTATTCTTGCCGGCTTTGGTCACTACACCAGTGTCCTAATGAGTATCTAAACTCAGCACCCAAAAACAAAACGAGGTATTCAGTGTGAAAACACCTATTGTTTTCGAATGTAAAAAGAATTCCCAAGCTACCATGCTACTCGATTTTATAAACTGACATGCACCATAGAGAATTATGCATTGCTATCTATAAATTAGATGTCTCACTGCTAGATCTTGTCTATACCATCTTTTCTCTTTCTATGCATTTATCTTTTTATTATAGTAGAGAGTGTAGTCATGCGCCGTAGTTGCTTGTAACCAACATTCATAGATATAAGGCTTGACCCAAGATCATAATAAAGAAAGTAAAAATAGATTTATCTAAATGAGATCATACCATCAATTTCAAGTAAATATAAAAGAGTCTCTATCGTAGATTGGAAGTCTTACAGGATGAAATTGAAAGTCTTGAGATTCAGCATGAGTCTTACTGGGAGATGGTTGTGGGTAGCGTGAAAGTTCAAGAGAGAAATTGAGACCAGAGTATGCTTCTTTTTCTTTCATTGTTGACAAACACAGCTGATGATGCATGACTTTAGGAGAATTCCTTCAAGATACATTCTGTATTCATCGTAAGTATTCATTCTTGGGTATCTTTAGCTTCTTTGATTTAGAAAGCAGCGAACCAGTTGATCGCAAACACAGACTCTAGACGAGCGCGAACTAGTTGTGTATGAAATGTAGTGAATAGTAGTCTGTCAAAACCAGCAGGATTGACACCAGTGGAAGTCTGAAGATTTATCATTGCCAAATCCTTGCGAACGCTATGCTATAGCAAGACTTGTGAGTTGAAAAAAAAAAACCCTGGTTTGAAAGATACTTCAAGAAGGAGAGCTGTTTGAGCAAAGTTTGTCTAAAAATTTTATAGTTTAGCCATCTGCAAATTCTCTTTTTGGAAATAACGCAACTCTTTTTTATTATTTCTCCACAACCAATCGTCATCATAGACGCAACACATTTTGAAACACAAGAAAGCTTTAGAAAGCTTGTGTAAAGCAATCAATGTATTCAGACATATTGATAAACTATACGTTACGGTGATACTGTGTCTCATCGCTCCTCCTAAAAGAATCATATCCAAAAACGTCATTTAATAACTTTATAAACTAGGACTCCAAGATATGAAACACTTTCACCAATCACACAAACAAATTCAACACGTACTCAGTCCGTTGGAGTCTGTATCCAGATTTCCGTAGCTTAGGCCTGTTCTTAATAGAGCTTATCTTGTTTTTGTAAAAAAAAAAAAAAAAAAAAAGGGGGGGGGAGAATATTTCTTGTTATCAAAAAAAATGATGACAACGCTTCCTAATTCAGGGTTCATAAAGAATGAAATATGTATATGAGCTTTACAAGTCTCACAAGCTCATTGTTTAAATGACGGTCCTAGAAAATTGTTTGGTGCCTGAAAACACAGCTTACTTACTTATGCCGTGATGTGTAACACGAATACGCTATTATCCAATCGCGGTTTTATATTTTAAACGAAATCGTGATTGATATTGTATTAGATAAGCCTGCTTTAAGGAGAATGAAAAGGTCAAAGAAAGAAAAGGCAGAAAGAGACGATTGAAATAAGATGAAATCTCTTTTTATCACTCTTGTCCTTATTCACCTTTGATATTTAAGAAAGAATTTGGAATATTGAAAAATGATCAACAAAAAAGCTTACCTCCTTTGAATAAGGCTAATTTGAGGCTTATTTCATTTTCTTTATTCTTTACATTGTCCTCGAAAGAATCATAAAAGAGGGGAATACATAAGGGATATACTATTACTTTTACACAAAAGGTATACAAAACTACTTTACACGATGATTTACAAGGGCACCAAAAGACAGCCTACGGACCAACGTACGCCAGGCACCATCCTTGGCACTACAGTCACACTCAATACATTTCCATTTGGCTCAAGTACCTTAATATCTATCGGCTGATCGCCGTGTCGGCAGACATAATCATGGAGTGCACACAGTCTTGAGTGATTATTGATATGAAAAGGGCCGAATTCAATAATTTGGTGTAATCGTCGTATGCCAGCTCCATACGCAGGTGAGTCTCTCACGACTTGTCTCACGACAGCAAAAGGTTGCAATCCACTCAGGTCATGCTCCATCTTGACCGCTTGCACCTCATCACACAGCACAGACTGACAACGAACACTATCCTGAAGGACTGCTACTTGCTTCTTGACTTTCTCTGTCTCTTCTGTGAGCTGATCTCCATAAGGTTTTAGTCCCATATTTGACTGTGTTTAGTTTTGATTGAAATAAAAAAGAAAGGGAAAAATAAAGAATTCATCGTCCGCCAACTTTCCATTCTCTTACTCTCACACGCTTGTTCTACATTGTAAAAGAGACGTATATCAAAACAAACTGTTGTAAAATATTTTTTTACAACATATTTTCTAAATCATGTAAATTGTATAAAGCCTTCGTTCTTCCTCTCCTCTTTCAGATTCGATTCATTTTTTTTTTCGCTTTTTAAACAAAAAGTACATTCTCTTACATAAATGAAGTCATTGACTATTCTTGCTGTCGCTGCTGCTTTAACCTGTGTTGTTTGTAAGTGATGAAGAGAGAATGGTAAAAACCTTGATGACTCATGTATTTTGTTTAGCTGCTGCTGAAATTCAACACCATGGAAGCTTTGACCATATCGACCATGATTTTGGCAAAAATGGCTTTAGTAATAATTACGATGGTAAAGGTGGCCATGATGACCATGATAAAGTTGGTCATACTGATCATGATGGTAAGGGTGGCTTTGATGGGGTTAAAAATGGCTATGATGGGGGCAAAGATACCTACGATGAACATGGCAGAGATCCCATTTACTCTCCTCCAGAAGAACCCAATTATGAAATTCAAACAAAGCCTCCTGTCGTCGTCCTCAAAACTATCACGCTGACCAAACCTTATGCCATTGCTCACGCAACACCCAAAGTAAGTTTAAGAAAATATACAAAAGAGATTGGGAACTGATGTCTTCTAGGCTGATCCTCCTGCATACCCAGCCGCCAAGGACCCATCCACCTACGAATCCGAAGGCCGTGAGTCCGACTCTTATGAATCCAACGCTCATGAATCCAACGCTCATGAACCCAAGGGATTCGACCACGATAACAGTGATCATGAACGCACGCATGCAAAACACGACCGTGAACATGACAGTTACCATGACCGTGACCACAGCAAGAGCCACAGCCGTGCCCGTGTTCGTCAAAAGGGACGTATAGAAGGTGTTCGTGTGAACGCGGTCGCCTCCAAGCCTGCTGCTGCAGTCGAGCCCGCTGCCGAATCTGAAAAGCCTTTGGCGGCCGCTGCTGTCTCGGCTAGTCCTTCTGCCTCGAAGCCTTCAAAGATGTCCAGTGCTGCTGCTGCTGCTGTCACTCAATCCTCTACTGCCTCGACTCGTGTGAACGTGGTCAATAGCGCTGCTGATCATCTTCGCATCGGAGGTTCATTGGTTGCTGCTGCTGCTGGTGTTGCAGCCTGGTTATTACTTTAGATTTTAATTTGAATTTTTGTAAAAACTGAAAGCTTAATTTAATAAAACAAAATCGTTATTCAACGCTTTCACTCTTCCTGTCTGGTTTTTGCTTTATTTTTCTTTTTTATGTCTAAAACATATCTTGCTTAAAGAATGAATATTTGATTTACAACTGATGAAATTAAGGAAAGGTTGAATGCATGCTACAAAAGGGGCTAATATATAAAGGCCTTTATAGAGCAAAGGGTGATTCATGAACACTGCAAAAACAAAAAAAGTAAACGTAGATCTTGATTTTATTTTCATCAATAAAAAAAATTGTTTGAAAAAGGAATCCTTTCGACCTTGAATGAGAGGAACCCACATTGGAATCTTGACTATCTTCTAGGAGGAGGACGAGGATAAGGAGATGGAAGAGCAGGTTTGAGTGGTCTTTCGGGAGGAGTATTAATCATTTTGAATATCGTTTTTTGACTTGATATTCTATCTCTTTTATATACAATTCAATGCGTCTATTGTTTATCATCAAGTTATAAACAAAGAACGAACCTGTTATGAACAGTGGAAACTTTTCTTTGTTAGTCTAGACGCTCTTTCTTTTTCAAATAGGGTGTGGTCAAAAAATGTTGTTAATGTAAGTATTCCAACAAGTTCCTATTCACATTCTTTGCCAAACCTTCCTACAATCAATGAATCCACATTTTAATCTACATCGTTTAAAATATCTTGTTTCTCATACGAAATGACACACTCAAAACAAGTTATTTACATGCACATTATTTTATTCATTGTAATCACACATTATTAAAACTGGTATTAATCAAACTTAACATATTGGTCCTTTACTTGGGTAAGCCAAATAAGAGATGTTACTATACACATAGTTAAATAATAAATCCAGCTCTTTGTTAATCGTATTTACCAGCAACAAACAAAGGTGACATGAAAGGTCCATTCAACTTACACCCTTTGAACACCAAGAGTTCTCCAACATAATGCGTTAAAGCAATCACATAGGTCCAGATACCAAGTTCATACATGCTATACAAAATTGAATGAGCCAGTATTTTTACCTCGCTGTTTTATGCGACTTACAATTTGTGTTGAAGATGGAAAGCAGCATAAATACGAATCATGCTCACTGACCAAGTCCAGGTAGCAAACAATCGACCACTTAAAGGCGTCACTTTATAAAATAGAATTAAAAAAAAAACTATTCCTTTCTTTTTGTATAATTTACCTTCATGAGGTTTGTTGGCATATACTCGTTTCGTAAGAGAATCAGTACAAAAGTTTTGAATCGAGTTAAAGATGCCAAGGGCAGATGTGAACAAAAGCCACTTGGGGAGATAGCCTTCGGGAAGTGTAGAAAAGATTTCAGTTAGTTTACCAAGATCCATGTTCAAGGAAGCAGTATAAAAAAAACGAGGGCAAAGACGAATTTAATAAAGTATTGCTTTTTCTCCGCTCTATTACTGCTTGTTTGTGAGACGGTTGAAAACAATTCTTTATGAAAAAGACAACTGTTTGTACTAAATCACACTTTATTTTCACTAAAACTTGTTCTTTACGCGTATATTCACCTTGAATGAATAAGTTTGTTTTTGGTGAAATGGTTTATAATATTTTAGTTTTTTGTTAAAGGACATTTTATTGCTTTGGAGTTGGTGGCTAATCAAAACTTTCTTTTTATCTTTGAAAGAGTAAAAAGGGCAGCTTATTAAATAAGCAAGAGGAGTTAGTGCACAGAGATCATCAAAAGACACTTTAACAACTTGGTACTCAAGCTGTTCCAAGATACCAAAGACTAATGTATAAAAAGCCTATTTGTACAAAATTTGCTCGCTTTATTAACTACGATACATTCGAATGGAATCATCATTGCTAGTTTAATTCAAAGAATACTCTTGAATAAAGTAAATCATATTTTAAGCATTATGAATAATGAAAAGGACTCGTAAAAAAGGAGAGGGATTTTTTAAAATTGATATTTTTAAAGTGACTTTTCCACCTTTTTTTTTTAAAAAAAAAAAGAAACCAATGGAACCAGAGCAATTAGAAGATATTGAAGAGGGAAAGATTATTTATGATTGGAGTCCACCTACGGGCCAAAAGCAAGATTTTTTCTATAAAGGATCTTCCATTACGAGAGATCAAGTAACAAAAAAAAAAGTTATGTGTATACAGTAAAGCAATAACTTAATGTCTTTTAGGTGAATAAAATGTTTGAAAATTCAAAAATTAGAGAATGTCGAGGGCATAAAGAAAAAGTACATACGGTTGCTTGGAATTGTGATGGTAGAAAGTTAGCTTCGGGTTCTGTGGATAAAACAGCACGCGTTTGGACACCTCATCGAGGAGTAGGGATTCTAGAGATTTTTGTTTGTTGAAAGGAAAAACTAATCACTTTACAACATAGACAGATATTAGATATTCGGTTGAACTCAAAGGACATACAGATAGTGTAGATCAACTTGATTGGGATCCAACTCATCCTGATAGATTAGCCACTGCTTCTTGTGATAAGACTGTTAGATTATGGGATCAGCGATGTAACGTGTATATATATGTGAATCCAAAGCATCACACTCACTCTATTTTTATATAAGCTGGTAAATGTACAGCAATGATACAAACAGCAGGTGAAAACATCAACATCTGCTGGAGTCCAGACGGAAACCATATTGCAGTGGGGGATAAGAATGATACGATCAGCATTATTGATACAACAACACACAAAATCATTGACAATCGCAAACACCCTGTGGAAGTAAACGAGATTGCTTGGAATAATGCAAACAATCAATTCTTTGTGACCACAGGTCAAGGTACTATCAAGGTTTATGATTATCCCTCCTTTGAACTACAGCTGAACCTGAGAGGACATACGGCCAACTGTTATTGTGTCGAGGCAGATCCGACCAGTAAATACCTTGCAGTGGGATCAGCCGATGCTTTGGTCACCTTGTGGGATACCCGTACATTTGAATGTGTTCGATCTTTTGAGGAGTTGACTTGGCCTGTCAGAACACTTGGATTTAGTTTTGATGGTCAATATATTGCATCTGCTTCAGAAGATCATTTTATCGATGTGGTAAATGGGATGTGAAGGAGAAATGATCCATTCATCTAAATATTTTTATAGTCACACGTGGAAAGTGGAGAATCCATTCATCATATTGAATGTTCTGCAGCCATGAATACTGTCGCTTGGTCTCCTCGTGATTATCATTTGGCTTATGCAGGTGATGAAGTAGCTTCGGATGGAAAATACGCAGGCAATTTAAAGATATTTAGCATGAAGGATCCTAGAGATGATGGCAAATAAAAAAAAAAGCTTTTATTCACCAACAAAAAAAGTGAGGTGTTTATTTTTTCAATCTTTCAATTGTCTTTCGAATACTTTCAATATGTATCTCAAGTGGTATTGCATCAGGAACAAATATAGGTGCCATCACAAGCGATCGTAATTCCACAAGACCCATTTGAAAGCTCTCTAATTTATCCAACAACAGCAGCAGCTTTTCACATCCCTTTCTTCTTTCAGCATCAAACACCGTGAGTAAATCAACAGTATCCTGTATCAAGCAAGGCGTATTGCTGCCTGCTATCGTCATCAACCTATGCATAATCTTATTTGGCTTGATAGACAACTGATGTTTTTTCTCTTGAAAGATAATTTCATGAATTGCGTACAGATCTTCTTCTAATAAAAAAATCAATGCCCGCGTCCTTTCAATGGCCAAAATCAACCGCCTCAACTCGTCTTCTACTAGGAACATCGTATGCTCATAAAGGGCTCCTAAAGCATGCTGATCCGACCCTTTCTTAAGAGTCACTTTGCTTTGAAGGAGATAGGCACTACTGGCCATCAAACGATCCATCACAGACTGTGTCTGAGCATGTACGCTCCGAAGCGCATGCTCCACCTGACGTACACGTCCACTATACTGCTGCAGCTTGGACTTGAGCAGATCAGAATGAAGCCAACCGTCCCTGGTTTTCAAGGTCGCATGTAGCTCGCGTGTGGCAAGCTCAAACCATTTGAGCTCGAGACACACCTTGGGTTGTGTCATGCGATCCAAAAAGAACGCTTGAGTTTGAACAAGGCGTGAAAATTCAGGCAAGACAAAAGATTCACAGAGATCTTGTGGAATAAATGACAGTGAACAAAACATCTGTTGTACGGGAAAAGGTCTGTAAATGCAACCTAACAGACAAGCAGAGACCGTGATGAGTAGTATGAAGGGTTTAAGATAGGAGAACGCATATTTTAAACGACCTAGATTAAGTATCTGCTTTATAAAACTCTCCTAAAAAAGTAGATACTTTATTGCTTCATTACCTGTTTTAACTGCATCACCTTGAGCATCATTGCATATTTCAGGGTGAAAAGCTCTTTGTGAATGGTTAGAGTGTTCACTTGGATATTCATTAGAAATTCCATTGAGATCTCGCATCTAATTCAATACTTTCGTAAGCTTTTATTTTCGTTAAAAAGACTCGTATCACCTTGCGACAACAGTATTGAAATGAAAGGTGATGAAAGAACAGTAAAAAGAAAAAGGGACTTGATTCAAACACACATAATCCCCTCTTCAATTTTCCTTATTTATTTCGGATCATGTATTTATGATATATTGTTGAATGACAATCTAAAAAAATTGATATGCAAAATTTGAATGAAAAAGTGATATATAAATAATTAAAAATAACTTTGTTTTTTTCTTTCTTATCGGAAACGCAAATAAAGATTGATCTAAAAAGTGTAGATAGTTAGATACATTGTAACACTGTAAAAATATACACTTACAATAAGAGCAACTACGAGTACAACACAGAGCACAGCAGGGCCCCAAAGATCGTCATATCTACCAAGCGAACGATGACTAATCATCCTATATATACAAATGTTAGTTTCCTTTTAATAAAAACAAGAGTGCAAATATTACCATGCTCGTTTTTCAAATCTATATAACGCATAAAGAGCCACTGAAGCAGACACACCAATAAATACACCACCCACAATACGAGACGTAGTATCACCAAAATTGAGCAAATTCAAAGCAACGGTCAACAAGAGCGCACAAAACTGAAGCCAAGAGATAAAGGTACGTTCATTTGAAAAAAATGTTTTGGGGTCCACTTTGAGTTTCTTTACTGGCTTACCAGACTCTAGATCCACAGGTGGGTCGGATATCTTTTTGGATGAGATTAAATTTCCTTTGCTGTCTGTCACCTCTTTATTTTCATAAAACTGAACGGCGCCTTTCAGATTGGCCGTGCTACTGTTGTTACTGGTAGATTTATCTTGAGAGAGCAGTGGCTGAGTGACTGATTTAGAATGATTCAATTGCTCCATATCCACCATAGCATACTCTTCACCTTTTACTGTCACCACAGGCTTCTTTTTCTTTTCAGGCTGCTTTGGGGTAGCGAGCCTTTTGTATTGACCATCAATCAGCGGCTTGAAACTGCGAGAGCGTGTCAATCCAAAATTCTCTGTTCGTGGTTTTCGAATATCAGTCTCCAATTCAGAAAGCCACCAGGGCACGAGAGCCACCCGATAAAAATGGCTCACGCCGTGAAGATACCTGTTGAATCGAGGCACCTCATGCACCAGATGACTTTCGACAAGCGAGGTAAGCCAGGCAGGTGCAGCTGAACGCAGTTCAGTCTCTAATATGCCGTAAGGAAACCGAAAGATATCCTCTGGAGTCACGTAGTGGAAAGGATAATCGATGCCTACCTCGGCCCGTCGCCAATCATTCTCTTCACGCCGTTTTTTGCCATCCAAATGATCTTCTCGAATGAAGGCAAGGTCAGTATCTAGGTGGATATGCTGAGCCTCTGATAATCGGAAGGCGGTACGGTGATAAAAAATACGCAAAATAGGCTCCAGTTTCTTTTGCTGGATGGTGCCTTGAATGTCATTTGCGGTTGCAAGGCTCGCCTTGTTCTTTTCAAATGTCAGTTGGTCTGCTGTAGATTGACTGGATAAGAACCCAGTGAGCTGGCTTTGATCTATAGAAAACTCATTCTTGGCAAATGTACCACCTTGTTCATTAGCATGATAGACTTCTTTTTTCACGCTTGTCTCATTTGATGTACCACGCCTACATTATTTCAGTAATCAATGATGACAATAAGGAAAGTTGTTTTTTTTTTACCAGTCTAATTGAATTGTTTCTGCCATTTCATCTTTTTGAAGAAGTCCAGTATATAAATCAAAGTTTGAATTATCCAAATAGATGCTGGACACCGCGGCATCTGAAGGCTGAAATGTCTTGGCGGCATGAAGCACAGGTAAATGAAGCATGAGAATAGATTTTACTTCTGTGATATTATCCGGATGAATCCAGTATGTCGTTTTCTCTGCTGAGTTTCCCTTATCACTCTTTTGAGCCTTGGATGGCTTGCCTTGATTTCGACAAAGATCTTGTAAAGCAGAGATGTAAACCAGAGGCACATCAAATCGTTGATTATCCAAGGGCCTCAGATTTTCAAGATAGCTTTGTCTTAGTTTTCGTCCCGTCCAACGATCGTGCTTTTTCAGCATTTTCTGAGTTGCTACATAATTGAGTCGAGTGAACCTGGAGAGGTCATTGACATCAAACAAGATATCTGTTAAAGCTTCATCAACAGCGCTGTAAGAGTCGCCATTTTGAACACTGCGTTCACAATAAAGAATTCTAGCATCAATCTCGGCTAATTTAGCATGAATAAAGTCCTTTACTTTGATCAATTCACTATCAAATAATTGAATAAATTCCTCTTCATCTTTCTCTGTCCATTCATGATCAAGTTGTCGAATTTTAAGTTCTTGCTTTAATCGATCATAACCAAAGTAAGATAATCTCCATGGTGGAAATAAATTTTCTTGCAAATAAGCACCAAACTTCATTTAAAAAAAGGAAAGGAGAGAAAGATTAAGAAAACAAAATATTTTTTATTTGGACTTTTCTGTTGTACAGAAAAACAAATCCGAGGTAAAAATACAAGTGCCTTTCTAATTTCGGATTGGCTGAGTCATTCAATTGTTTCATCAATAACCCCCTACCATTTGTTGTATATATTTTTTCTCCTATTTTAAAAACAAGGTAATCTAAACTGAATAGCTTGTTTATCTGTAAATATTTGCATATCAAAGCGACAATGAAGAAAAGGTAACACAACAATAATACGACTAGTGTCACTTTTACGTAACACGGTCATTAGGCTGGCAAACACTGGATATCACACTTCTTTCCTTTTTTAGGCTAGATTTTTCAGTGGAGATGTTCCGTCATATTTTTAGAAGGCTATTTCGAATCAGAGGATATTAAAAACTAAGCAAAAAAAAAAAGCCTAATATTCGCATTTGATTGGTTGATATCTTTAAAAAGAATAATTCATGTCAATCATATTGTGTTGAATTACAAGATGACCATGATTTCTTATTTAAAAGCCTTGCTTTTGATAATACTGCAATATTGAAAAAGATAATTTACTTGATTAAAAAAAGTAATAAAAACTCTTTATTCATCTGGTTTTCAAATGAGAACACCAAAAGTGACATGCTCTTTCCTCTCTCTGTTTCAATCAGGACCCAATGATACCATTACTAAAGAATTCCTTTGGAACCTTAGACTCGTTTACTTTTCTTTCTGACTTCTGTGGCTTGTAAGCAATGGCTTCAAACCAAATAAAGATATTAAACAAAGATAGCAGCATTTTCTCCGCAAGCCAATCGGTTGAGAAATCTTGATTTCCTTACAAGGTCGAATTCCGTCAATCCGAAGATCCCAGCCCCACAAGAATGAAGTGCATACAAAAAGCACTGCATTTGCAAATTTAAGTATCAAATGTATCTGTTTGTTTTGTTAGAAAAAAAGAGGATGTTAACCATAAAAACCTAGACCAAAAAAAAAATTATATATTAATCGAACATGGTTCTATTTATTCTATACTTTTAATATTAAGGACTTGTGATGACACTGCAAACATATTAAAGCTTTTATTTATTTTCTAAAGAAAAATAAGTTTTGTTAGTGAAATCCCCATCATAGCTTAAATTTATGTTGATCATAATGAACACTTTAATGAAAGCATGAACAGGGTATTTAAACACTTTATGTGATTTGAGTTGATGAACACTAATTCTTTTTTTTTAAATTAAACTCTATTGATATCGTAGTATTCATCATAGTCATCCCCAATCAAGACTGATTATAAAGTCATATTTACAGCATATTCTGTACCCAATTTGACCTTTTTCATGAGAATTATTATCACGTCTTGCAATAATGATTCAAGAAGCTACACTGTTGTACAACATTCTCAGTAAACACCTGTTCTTTGTGTTTTGAGGTGCATTGCTCATTTGATTTAATAATGAACTTTTTACTATAAATTCTCAATAATCATCAAAAAATCAGCCTTTGCGATATTATTGTCTTGTTAATATATTAAACAGTTCTTTTAGTTTAATTCTGCTACAAGATAGTATGGCAAAATAGAACAAAGTATGACAATTGAGCTTTAAGTATTAAATTTTATTTAGTAAAAAAATATTATATGAGGAGCTTCTGTTGGCAAAAAAAAAAAAAAAAAAATGTAAATAAAGAAAAAACAAAGAAAGCAACCTTCTAACTTCTATATTTACAATTTCTATGTATTTTTAACCATTTATGAATGATCTCCTTTTATTATTGTCTGTCGATACCGTTCTTTTAGATAAAGATTTCCGCTTAGTTTGGATATCAACTTCTTGAAAAGACTTTATATTATTACATCAACGATGGTATCAATAGGTCCAAAGTATGATTTATAAAAAAAAAGCTCTCGTTCTAATATACATCATCATAAGGGTTTTCAACTCATATTTAACCAACTGAAATCAATTGGACAAGAATGAAATAAAGAATGAAAAGAAAGGTATGATTACTACATAACTCATTTAATGCTTTAGATGATCCTATGTAGATCAAATTATGTATAATATTCTTTGAAATTAATATCAATAGCATACATTTTATATATTCATTTTTTTTTTATTCATAAAGAAATCAATGAGATCCCCAACCATCCCCAAATGGTTGACAGTGTCGTTCACGACACCATTTATCGTAAAGCAATCTCGCTGCATTTTTACCTGAAACTGTCTGAGTCTCCATAGTCTACATGAATATTAATTAAAAATAAAATGAGAATAATGAGATATATTTACTGATATAAAATTCTCAAACGCTCCAGTGTAGATAATACCCTCTTGTTCATCTTTGGATGCTTTTAATATAAAATGAGGAAATTTATTCTTGCCAGTGATTGGATGTAACTCTGGAAATGCATGCCATTCTTTATGATAAACCCAACTTTTGTTCAAGAATAATCCATCTAGTTCCTCCTCACTTAATTTGTCTGAAGAAAATATCTTGACAACATCTTCACCATTATCAAGATATCTGTGAGCAGAGAATGTTTGAAAAGGTGCTGAGCCATTTTCAAAATGTTGTACTTTTTTTTAATAGCTCACTTAGTAAACAGCACTTCCCTTCCATCCTCTTCTATGACTTACCTAAAGGGTATCCTGTGGTGATCACAAAAGTAGGCATCGTATCCAGATTCTCTTTTCCAAAATGACTGTAATTGACATGTCCAGCCACCAATGTTACATGCACAACATGATAATCTCGATGCTGTTCCGTAACAGGAAAATTGAAATTGATACCTGATGAAGCAAGAGGCGTGGCCATAACAACCTCATCAAATATTTGACTTGTGCCATCCGATGTCTCGACCACATAACGTCTCACTAAATTTCCAAATTCATCAGGTTCTGTGATGTTAAAGATAGCAGTGACCTCTGTCTCAAGTTGAATATCTGCACCTGAACGGTATGCGAACTCTTCAAATATACGAAAATTGCCGTCTTCTACTGCCCAAACGCCATTTCCTGCTTCCATGGATACCTAAACAGCCTTGTTAGTAAATAAGACAACACAGTAGATAATTTACCATGAGAGCAAAAGCATGAAGTTGATTTAAATCTTGACAATAATTGCCTCTTGTAGCTGACTGAAGTACCTCAAATGAGAATCGGTCATTGATACCCAATGCATGTTTTAAATAATCAATAGCAGTTTGATTCATAAGTTCATTAAATTGAAGTTTCTCTACTATTTTAGCAATGTTCTCAAACCCATGATCTGCATCATATAATTTCAAGAACTGCTCTACCACGTTTCTCTGCTTTCTTTGAAACTATACCTTAAATTAAAACAAAACGGAACAAAAAAAAAAAAAGCATAAGAATACCTTGAGCGGAGAAAGTACACCGTATCTCCAAATTGGTGTAATCTTATCCCAATAAGTCCCCGTCTCCTCATACAAGAACTCCTTTCCATCCCAGATACCTAAGCCTGGCCTTCCCTTTTTACTTTCGCTTGTTAGGTCTGTACGTTTTAATTGAAAAACATCAGTTGCTTTCATTAGATTCTTATTGGCTTCTACAAAAATTGATGCTCCTAATTCAATCATTCCCCAGGCCGTTGCATTATCTTTAATGGCGACCGTGGTACTTCTGCCACCCAAAAGGCGCGTTTTTTCATATAAGGTGATCGATATCTTGTCTTTTGGAAACACACTATTTAACCAGAAGGCTGTTGAAGTACCTGCTGCGCCTCCACCTTTTTTTTTGTTAGATACTTTTATAATAAAGTTATACGTGCTTTTTTTTTATATATACCTATAATAGCAACAGACTTTTGAATGGGAGATGGAATGCTTTGAAGAACATGCTGATCACCAACCCATTCACTAAAAACTAAACCAAATAACCCTGTTAATAACAACGGCTTCATTTTTATTGATGAAAAAAGAAAGAAAGAAAGAAAGAGAAAGCTTTATGTTGAGACAAACAAGATTTTCTAATTTAGGCAAAACCGGTTTGGTTTCATCTAAACAAATCAGCCAATGCTTTCTTTTCATCACAAAATGTAACTATTGAACAAGAGCACTAATAAAACTATGACTAAATTTACTTGTTTGCTCACATTCTCCTTGACTAAAATCTTATTTCTAATTAATACTTATAATAAGCTTGAATGGTTCAATTAACCATAAAACATTTTCCCCTTTTTTAAGGGATGTATAAGCAATTGAAAAGTGCGTATAGCTTTGTATAGTACAGAGAAACAAGATCTAATCTTAGTTTAAGGAGTAGAAGCATTTTAAAGAGAACTTCTGGTAAAAATGAAGATGTCTTATATTAAGCTTTGTATTTTTATTAAAAAAGCTTTATCAACAATAATACTTACCTTTCATTTCAATGTATTACCTTACCTACAAACGTATATGATTCTTAGTTGAAATGATGATGCGGGTAAAGCAAGCTGAGATTTGGTTGGGAGATGGCATACCCTCTCTATCTCTCTTTATCTCTTTATTGATTATAGCTGCTTTACTGTATATGTGTGTGTATTGTGTGCAGTCGATAATGTGTGTATATGCTGCGGAAAATAATGAAATACAGACTTATGAAAAAAATAGAAATAAACATAAGAGAAAAGGCAAGAAATGTAGCGAGTTGCCTCCTTATTGATGTTGTGTGTAAGTGTTATGTGGACTGTGTAGGATTGATGTAGTAAACTGACAAAGTTTATATTTTTATATTTTGGATTCAAAACATTTAATAAGGTGATCTGGTACGAGGAGGGTAGGGATCATATCTTGGTGGTGGTGGGCGACGGTCATAGCGGTCATAGCGGTCGTAACGGTCGTACCTATCATAGCGATCATAGCGATCATAGCGATCCCTTTCGTAACGGTCGTATCTGGGAGGATCATAACGGTCAATGTAAGATCTTTCATAGTAACGGTCATATCGAGGATCACCACGAGGAGGCCTACCGTGGTCTCTTCTGTCTCTAGGAGCTGCGCGGAAAAAAAATTAATTTCATTCTAAATACGAAAAAGGTTTACTTACGTCCACGTTTAGGGGGGCCATAATAACGGCCAGGAGTAGGTGTTCTAGGTCTTGAACGTTTCGCCTAACCAAGGCGTTAAAGAGCTAGTATTTTATATTTTATTTTTTACCTTTTCAACTGTGACGACACGTCCATCAATTTCAGTTCCACTGACACCGTTGAGTGCTCTTTCAGCATCTTCAGCATTAGCCATGCGTATAAAACCAAAACCGCGGGATTCACGAGTATGAGGGTCATACATAATTTCAGCTTTAATAACCTAGAATAAAGTATTTATTATTTATTGTTTTTATTTATTATGTACAAATCTTACCTTGCCGTATTTTCCGAAAATGTCTTCCAAGTCAGCTCCATTAGTTCTTATTGTCAAACCAGTAATAAACAAGTTGTCACCAGGATTAGTGTTTTCGTCATCACGACCGCTAATATAAAAGGTAAGATTTTCTTTTTAAAAAAAAATACAAGATTAGACTTTACTACATTGGTTCTCTTGAGCGAGAACGACTTCTGTATCTGTGTCCACTATGCTCACGTCCAGGAGAACGAGATCTGGAACGACTTCTGGAACGTCTACCTCTTTCATCTGACACGCGTTGATGGTCAACTTTTGAAACAGATATAAATATACCAAGTCTTTTCTTTTTATATTAAAATTTGCGTACCTGGGTGGTCAATTTCACTCATTTTAAAAAGTAAATCGAATTAATATAAAAAAGGATACTGAAAGAAAGAAAAAGAAAAAAAAGAAAATATGTTTCTCCTTATGTTGTGAAAAAAATTTATTCGTTCAACAAAAATGACCATCAACTGATGACGCAAAATAGACAGTTTAAATTCCGATATGCTAAACAGGCTGTTCTTTATTGGCTATCTTCAAAACTATATAACGGTTGGCTTTAGTTAACTAACTACAGTATAAGAATGATTGTTACATCTCGCTATTCAAAACCTAATAACAAAAACTTTAAATCTTTTCTTTCCCTTTTTCTATTGAACTTTTTTACTGTTGTTTGTTGGTCGTACTTGATACAAGTATATATACCAGCTGCAAATGCACCAACAAAATAAGCACAGACTGATACAAACTAAAACTAAGCTAATAATTTGCAAAGAAGTAAATTAGAATACAATAAATGTCCTGCCTATCTGTATGTAATGTTAGAAGAATTCTTTTTTCTATTATTATTATTATTATTATTTTTCAAAAAAAAAAAAAAAAAACGGACAGCAAATCTATCTATCAATAATTACATTATTCTACTGAAGATAAAGTTTTCATTTGTAGACTACCACACCTGTTTATATAATCGACTTTATGACGTTTTGTTGAGGATATGTGCTGCATATACATCAATTATGAGTGCAAATACACTTGTGTTTTTTATATCAACAAAGTAAAACCTCTTTGTTAGTTCGATATACTAAGGTAAGAAATTTCCCTATTTCCTACAACAAAAAGAAAAAAGTATGTCCTTTTTGTCTTGATTCCCTTTTGTGGGGAGTGCACAAAAGTTGCTTTACCCTATTTGTTTAAGATCAATGGAATATTGTTACTTTAATTGTCATACGTATAGTTCTAAATGGCTGTGATTTGTTTCGTAAAGTTAAGAGTACTCGATGGTGAGCTATCAATAAACACGACAAAAATAACCCCCATTTTTAAAAAAGATTTATCGCAAAAGCTCCCCCCGTATGTTTTGGTACGATTTATTGACATTGTTTTTATATACTCGTCTCTTTTTAATCTTTTTGGCTTTTCTAATAAAAACCACAAAGAATTATACTGAAAACGACCGTGGTTAACACCTGCTCTAAAATAATATGATATGTGTTCTTAGTATTTAAATGTATCAATTAGCATGCTTTTATGCTATTCTTGTTTCTAAAGTCATTGATTTATCCAAGATAATAAAAGGAATGAGAGAGTACAGGACTCGATAAAGAAATTGTTATATTCTAGTAAGGTAATTATAAAGGCAGCAATAAAAACCAAAGGAATACTTTTTGAGACTGAACTTTATTTAAGACAATCTTAATTGTTAAAAAGAAATCATTACAAAGTCTACTATTTATATTCTTCTATCAGTTAGCGGGTAAATGAGTAGTGAAATACGGTGCTCAAAATCAAAATTCCCAAATTAGTGTTGTAGAACAGCGTCTGATCATAACAGACATTGAATAATCACAACTAAAAGAAGTATATTAAAATTGATAAAAGATAATAGTTTAAATCTTTATTAAATAAAATATATTCTTCTTCTTTTTATATAAAACTATCACAATTAGATTCATTCTATAAAGTAAACATGAACAATAAATAAGTCATGATCTTTACTATTCATCACTTCTGTAAATGAGTAATAATGGATCAGGTACCTAGTCAACTTTGATCTGACTGGAGGCATTTCATATAAATATATCTTTCCTCTCATTGAAGACGAGACAATTCTCCCAGATCAGTTAAAGAACAATAAGATCTATAAAAATAACGAATTAAAAATTTTCATAATCGATTTAGTGATCATTCTTCAATCAAACATGTCAATTATTGGATCTACGCTCATAACTACTCATTTACTCACCAACTGATAGAAGAATATAAATAGTAGACTTTGTAATGATTTCTTTTTAACAATTAAGATTGTCTTAAATAAAGTTCAGTCTCAAAAAGTATTCTTTGGTTTTATTGTTATCCTTAATTACTTTACCAGAACATAACAAATGCTACACTTTGATGATGCACCCCCACAACGTACTGTGCTACTAGGAGATTTTAATCATAATATCCACCTTTCTATGACACACCAGTTACTTCAACCTTGGAAAGAATGGCTACACTCCTACTGGCACGACACCTTTCTCAGTGACTCCAATCAACACTGTCTGCCTACCTTTGGTACTATCTCAACAATTGACTTCATCCTGGTGACAAGCGACATGCAACACCTAACCACTTACCCACGCCTCACTTATGTCAAAGGTTGCGATCACTCAGCACTCACGATCTGTCTCACTATGGGTCCTGTGAAAGTGGGTCCTGGCATATGGCGCTGCAACCCCCTTTTAATGGGTAATCGTAAATTCCGCTCAGAACTAACTGCCTTTTGCTCCAGTGCTGAACGACATTTGCCTGCTGGTAATGCACCTCAGCGATGGGACCACTTCAAAGTGATCCTTAAGAGTTTCATACAATCTTTTTCCAACGAACAACAGGCCAGTCGACGCCATATTGTTAACTCGCTACAAAGACGCCGCCAACGACTCCTTCGTAGAACAATAAACCCCCAACATCAGATGCGATTGCTACTCTAGAGGCTGAGCTGGACAAGCACTACCAAGATAGCGCCTCGATTCTAGCATTGCGATCTGGACATAAGTGGCGCGAGCTAGGGGAACGCTCTAATGCCTATTTTTATAAATGTCTAAAAGACCGCCAACAGCAACAGGCCATTTCCGAACTGGTTGCAGACGACGGTACTATACTATCGACACCAGAGGAACTAACCAATTGTGCAAAAGGTTTCTATAGCAACCTCTACTCTACCGAACCAGTATCCCCTCAAGCAACTGATTTTCTGTTATCCCAGCTCCCGGACACCGTCCGGCTTGATAATTCACAGCAAACGCTGCTCCTTACTGAGTGGACTGATGAAGAGGTCGAGGCGTGCCTTGCTCACACACCTACTCACAGTAGCCCCGGAATCGATGGCTTGCCATACGAAATCCTACGTTTTCTTTTCCAGCAACCGTTTTGTCGTAGCTTATTCTGCGATGTGTTAAATACCGCACTAACTGAACAAGTCTTTCCAGCTACATGGCAACGCTCAGTGGTAACTTTGCTGCCAAAGAAAGGAGATCGTCGACATCTGAAGAACTGGCGCCCAATTTCACTCATTTGTGCTGATGCCAAGGTGTTTACACGCCTCTTGGCTAACCGGCTTGGGGGTATCGTACCAGACCTATTGATACCACATCAGACAGGCTTTCTCGCCGAAAGGTTCATCGCTGATAATGGACTTGTTACTCGTTTGACCATGGACATTGCACGTCGTTATCGTCTGCCAGGCATTGCTATGCTACTCGATCAGGAGAAAGCATACGATCGTGTGCATCCGACTTACCTACGCGCTTGCCTGCTCCGGTTTGGTTTCCCTACTCAGTTCGTCGAATGCATCACCTCCTTATTCTTCAACACATCCTTATGTGTTAAGGTGAACGACTTTCTCTCTACTGCTTTTGCACAAGAGCGGGGCCTACGACAGGGCGATCCTCTATCGCCTTTTCTCTTTAACTTGGCTTTGGAACCCCTTCTCCGTGCGATTCACACGTGTCCTCTGTTACCAGGCTTCCGTTTTCATGACCCAGCTTTCAGTCAAATGCCACGGCCTATTGGTCGACCTCCTGTTCTTAAACTGCTTGCTTACGCTGACGATGTTTTGGTGTTTCTAAAAGACCCGATAGAATTGACTTCTCTGTTGGCTCTCATCAATGCATACGAGTTAGCTTCAAATGCTAAGCTCAACCTAGACAAGACCATCGCCGTTTCCTTATCTGGACATTCCCAACCTCTCTGGCGCCATTGTCTTCAGCATCGAGGCATAACTCATTGGCATGATTCCAGCAGCCACGTGGCGGCTATCTATCTTGGATTTCCGCTGACCAGCTCTTCTGCACAGTTGACGACTTTCTTGGACGAAATGCTTGGCTCCACTCGATTGATTGTTCATCGTCTTGCCTCCCGGAGACTCTCAGTCCAAGGGCGTGGCTTGATAGCCAATACGTTGATACTCAGCAGAGTATGGCGTAGTTTACGTGTCCTCGCTGTACCTGCTTACTTTCTAGACAAGATCCGCTCAATAGTTGATCAATTTATTACCTCCAAATCCTTTCCAAAGGTCAGCTTTGACACGTGTCGACGCCCACGAAAGGAGGGCGGCTTAGCGGTTCTGGATCCAGCTACCCAACTTCATGCACTTCAGTTACGTTGGCTTCGACCACTCGTCCAGCCTGATGCAGAGTCCAATTATAACCAGTCTTTTGCCCTGCAAGCGCTACAATACTGCTTATGTAGTTTCTCTGGTAGCTCCAGTCCTGTTCTGCCTTTGGCCTTCGCAGAACTACGTTCTCCAGATGTACAAGCAATGGGTTGCTGCAAGCTCCTATTCCGAGTAATGGACATGCTGGATTTCTCTGTTAACTGGGAGGCTGAAGTGTTTTAAGTATTCAAAAATAAGATAAAGAACAATTAACGAGACCGAACAATAGTTCTAAAGTCGAATACTTTTATTAAAGAAAGATTTCAAGGCTATTTATATTAGTTGAGCAAGACCTGAGATTAGATGACAAAAATAGTTACGACCGATATGATTTGACATGTATAAGAAAAATTTTATAGACTGATGTTAATAATCAACTGTTGAGATGAAAGTGAAACTTGGCTGTTTAGGGCAGTGATAATTATCAGGTTCTATTCTTATTCAAACTCATTTGTAAAGATTTAGTCCAGAATGATAAGACTGTATCTTATTGACATGTCAAAACATGACACAAGGAATAGAAGCGGCTTACTCGATGCTTAAACCTCGTGCTCGACAAGTGAGGCCTTCGCCGCAAGCAGTTGTGAATGGGATTATATTCAAAGACATCTTTCATCCGCAGTTGGCCCCAGTTTGTTCGACGACCACGACCGTTAAAAGTCGGTAAACTGAGGTATATTCGCGAAACCGGAATCTCTAAGACCAACGATATGTTTAAAGCCTCTGTCATGTTTTGACATGTCAATAAGATACAGTCTTATCATTCTGGACTAAATCTTTACAAATGAGTTTGAATAAGAATAGAACCTGATAATTATCACTGCCCTAAACAGCCAAGTTTCACTTTCATCTCAACAGTTGATTATTAACATCAGTCTATAAAATTTTTCTTATACATGTCAAATCATATCGGTCGTAACTATTTTTGTCATCTAATCTCAGGTCTTGCTCAACTAATATAAATAGCCTTGAAATCTTTCTTTAATAAAAGTATTCGACTTTAGAACTATTGTTCGGTCTCGTTAATTCTTCTTTTTCTTACAGTAGCGGACGAAACTGGTGCACAAAACTTTTTTTTTAGCTTTTAACTACCATTACCTGCTCATGGTAATTGCAATAGTCATGAAACTGTACTAGAAGGAGGATATACTAGTCATTGTAATCTATGTATGTTCTAAGCATGACATTGTTAAAACTGAGCGATAAGCGTGCTTTGAATTTATAAAATCTTATATTTTCTAGAAACCGCAAAAGTGGCTAAAATCTTAGACTTTATATAATCATCTCATCTCTTGATATTATCGGATATTCTTCTTTGCATATGCTAATAATATGCGTGTATATCATTTTCAGTAAAAGAACCCGGCTCTTTAACTATTCTTTTCCAAAGATCATCGACCCTTTTTGATCTAGTGTCGTATCATCATACCTTTGCCATCAATTGCCACCTGGCATGCTTAAGCGGACTTTGGCCGGGATTAGTGGCGGCTAAACTTGTAGCACAGAAGCGCTGTTATCAAATATTGAGTTTGTGACATGCGTTGACTTGTGCCTTGTGCCATTGTCATACTGAAACGAGAGATTACGACGTTTTAGACTACTATACGCTAGGCTTTTGTGGTATGAAGTAAGCGAAATATATGTGTATATTTATGAGTTCATTATACCATCGTATACCTGACACACATATTCTGGTCCTCAATATCTAATACAGCCTTAAAACATAACAGAGCAGCCAGCATGCTTCATTGTTTGATCACCGTGAAAAAATCGCTAAGGTTGCTCGACTTGCTTTCAATATTAGTGTATACTGTCTGCATCCATAATGTTCATATTTGTTTCATTGCTAATGATAGCAGACTTTCAGCCCTCTATAGTATACAATGGCTTGTTGTGATACCACACTCATCGCTTTTTCCGACTTATACAGCTGATGAAATTCTTCGATTCCTTACTTCCGGACTCAAAATCTAGCTTCCTACAGTGCCTTCAGACTAACAGTCTGCTAATACTGTATCTTAAGGTCCTCGAAATGTGCTGAGCATCAGAAACTGTGTGTAACGGACCTTGTCCAAGCTTTAGGTTGGTGATTGAGCTAGTAACTTTTCAGACTAAAAGCGGGAGACCTTCATGATCACAAGACATTAAGTTTCTTTCTTCCCTCTTTCTCCTGTTGATTGTCCATTTAGAGATCCTTGTTACTCTAGAAATATCTGCTGTCGTACGAACTAGGCGTGTTCGAGATCTCAGAGTTTCGGTTTTACAGTTGCTTATTTTCTTAAACATATAAGGCTAGTACTTTGTTATAGTGAATAGGGTAAAAACAAAAGGGGGGACTCAATGGGAAATACAAAATAAGTACAGTTTTATATATTTTTTAAGAGCTACTAAAATTTACTAATATGCTGTGAAATCTGAAAGCAAACGGGAGAGATATGGGGAAAATTGAAAGAAGGCTAGACAAGCACTACATTTTTGGCGAAAATTGAAATATGCAAAAAATCACTAAAAATGACCTTATGCCTGGGGGATGTCCGGCACAGTTCCGGTTTACATAACATAATGTATATTTTGGACTGTCTTTCAGATGGTATATGCCACAAAAGTCGCAGACATATGGCGGAGATACAATGTTGATTTTAATTTTTGTGCACCAGGTTTGTCCGCTACTGTATTTTGAATACTTAAAACACTTCACCTTGTTAGCAGATGGCCAGACTCCAGTACACCCCTCCATTGAAACCTTTTTCACGCCACAAAACCTCAGGACAGACAGCCAGTTTCAGTATACGCTTTATCGACTGCCTCAACCCAATTTTAAAGATATGCTGACGGTAGAGCTACCAGGAGCCATGGACTTTGACCATATCACACTCAAGCTATTCCGAACCTCAAGGGTACTACCCATTGATGCCTTTCCGGCCTACTATCCGCGTAGCTCGGCCACGGCATGGCGCAAATTCTGGTTATCATCCTTCCCACACCAGGCGCACACCGTGCTGTGGAGGTATTACCATCGCAAACTGCCAACTCGCCAGCGTCTCCACCAGATTTGCCCAGATCGACATTTGGATCCCTTTTGCCTTCTATGTGGAGGCGTTGAAGACGATGAACACTTTTTGTGGTCTTGCGAGCATAAAAAAGAAATCTGGCCACGCATTGTAAATCGTTTTTTACAGCCAACTGCAAGACTTACCTACAGTGGGTGAAAAAACTCTAAAAACGTTATGATATAATTAGCGTTTTTGGTTGTTCTGTTTATCAAATAGGTGTATCACCGTGAAATTTTGCACGTATGTAGCACTGATAGTAACATATCGTATGCTATAATTTAAATATCCGATAATAAATATTGATCCGGAATCAACTTCTAAAAGGAGACTGGTTTATTTTTAGAGTTTTTTCACTTCCATAAATGTCGGATACACGGACCGACCGACAGACTTTGCGGACTTTTATTGACATATTATGAGTCATAAAGTCTCCAGAAGTATAAAAAAGTCATTTTTCTCTTTTTCTTCAAATTTTTCCGTTTAATTTTTTAAATTTCCTAAACACTTCAATCATGACTAAATCCCTCTCAGCTGACATCAAAAAAATATAAAGTCCGCTCTACTTTCCGGAAAAGACTCTATGGATGTTGCAAACTGCTTTGGGGTTACGTATGCAGCAGTTAATAACTATGCGAAGAAGTTTTTCCCTAACCGACAGCGTGGGCTTGGTGGTAGACCGATAGTTGTGTCCGCTCAGACGAAGAGATTCATCAAACTTCAGGTTGTACATGGCCAACTCGAGACTGCGAGGGAAGTACATGACAAACTCATGGAGCTGGGGTATTCCATAACATACAAAACCGCTATAAACGTATTAAAATCGATGAATTTCTTTTCTGCGATTAAGGTTAAACAGTATTTGTTAACCACAAACCACATGAAGAGACGGCTAGCATGGGCCAAAAAGTACCAAAACTGGACTACAGATGACTGGCAACGTGTATTGTTCTCTGATGAAACAAAAGTCAACATTTGGGGCTCTGACGGATGTCAGTACCATTGGTCAAGACCAGGGGACCCTCTTAAGCCTCACCATATCGACGTAACAGTCAAGCATGGAGGCGGTAGTTTAATGATGTGGGGGTGCATGACCTATGAGGGACCTGGGTACGCCTGTCAAATATACGATGGAACTATGGATTCGGATCTTTACCAACATATATTGGACACAACACTTCGGGAAACAATGTAATACTATGATATGGATTGGTCTACAGTATATTTTCAGCACGATGGTGATCCGAAGCATCGTTCCAAGTCAACCATCCAATGGCTAACTGCTAATAGAGTCAACTATATTGATGACTGGCCAGCCCAAAGTCCTGATCTTAACCCAATTGAGCACCTCTGGCATCATTTGAAGTTGAAGCTATCATTATATGACAAGAAAGCCAAAGGTGTTTATGAATTGTGGGAAAGAGTCGAAAAGGAATGGAACTCCTTTGATAAAGAAGTTTGCAGAAGGTATATTGACACTATGTCTGCACGTAATAAGGTAGTAATCGATGCCAATGGTGGATCTACGAAGTATTAAGTCATCTATAGCATACTAAAAGTAAAAGGAAAAAACTCTAAAAATAAACCTACAACACTTCCATCGCTTTTGCGGACGGTTAAATAATATTCTGAGATTAAACCTTTCATGAGATGTAACAGAAAGCCAAACAAGCATGTCATAAAGTTGTTGCATCATCTAAGTCACTATACAGTGACTCCCAAAAGTGTCTGTGGAATAGGCGTGTTATTTCTCTCGATTAATAAAATTAACAAATAAATCAAATAATCGATGAGTCTCTTGAACCTCTTTATTGAGTAAGGACGAGAGAGAGAGCCCATTCAATACAAACTACGTCTTAGAATATAACAATATGATTTAGGGTCCGAGGTAGTACGGTATAAATTGTGTGGGCTGTTTATCGTACATAGCACGAAGTGCTATATATGATATACAGTCAAATTATTAATTTTAAGAATCTTTTGAGTGATCTCACACGACATTAAGGAGATTATTAGAGTAAATACGACAGTGTCCCAATGTTTTGTAATTTTGTCTTTCACTGTCATTGGTGCTATTGCTGTTTGCATAAAATATGTCTTGTTGTACCTCATTTGAAAGCTACGGTAGTGTAGATGTACGTGGTATAAGTTACGTCTCAATTGATGTAACGCAGGCGGAGATAAAACGTATACAAAACGAGCGGTGCATTGGGACACTTTTGGGAGCATATTGCAAAAATCGGAATATCTACAAAATATCCACCCACGATTTGCATACAATCACCAAACTGCATATATTAGCGTCGCAAACGTATCTGATGTCCTAATTATTATCTGCTGAAGTTTTAAGCTCCTACTCTGCTATAACTCGCTCATTAAATCTCAATATGGAACAAGTCCCCCAAGATATGGTATTTCAAGCTATTTTTCTCCTTAAACAAGGTAAGTCGGTTCGGGAGGTGGAAGAATTGACAGGTTTAAGCAAGAGTACGGTTGGGAGACTCCGAAAAGCCTATTGCACTGCTGTTATGAAGCCAAACATGGGTCGACCCAAGGTGTTGTCTGCAGCCGATGAACGTTACTGTGTACGACAGGTCACCAAAAATCGTGTTCCAAGTGCTGTGAAGGTTAGCGAATGCCTTGAAAACGATATTGGAAAGAAAGTAGGTGTCGAAACAGTTCGTAGAGCCCTTCGGAAGGCAGGCTTAGGTACGATTGAGAAGCCAAAGAAGCCATTACTCAGCGCGAAGAATATCCGAAACAGACTTTCTTGGTGTATTACTCCCAAGGACTGGACAGTAGATGACTGGAAACGTGTTATTTGGTCAGATGAAACAAAAATCAATAGATTTAATTTGGATGGACGTACCTGGGCATGGATTCGATCAGGGGAAAGCCTAAAATCCCATCATGTGAAGATGACTGTTAAACACGGTGGAGGCAGTATTATGTTGTGGAGTGCTATTACCTATGCTGGAGTCGGTTGGATGTGCAAAATCAATGGTAATATGGACAAAGAATTGTATAAAGAGATTTTGGAGGATGAACTGGAGCGTACAATTGAGTATGATGTCAGTAAATTAGGCTTCGAACGTCACCAGGTGATTTTCCAGCATGACAACGACCCTAAGCATACATCAAAAGTAGTAAAGGAGTACCTTCAAAAACAATCTTATACTGTTTTACAATGGCCTGCACAATCTCCGGGCTTAAACCCTATCGAAAATATGTGGCCATTGTTGAAAAGGAGACTTAATGACTATGAAACTGCACCAAAAGGCATGAACGAGCTTTATGAACGTGTGACTAAGGTCTGGTACGACTTTATGAAGCCGGAAGAGTGTCAAAAAGTTATAGAACGTATGTCACAACGTATACAAAAGTGTATTCAGAACAAAGGACGTTGGACAGACTATTAATAATAAATAAATAAAGAGATTCCGATTTTTTCAATATGCTCCCAAAAGTGTCCCAATGCACCGCTCGTTTTGTATACGTTTATCTCCGCCTGCGCTACATCAATTGAGACGTAACTTATACCACGTACATCTACACTACCGTAGCTTTCAAATGAGGTACAACAAGACATATTTTATGCAAACAGCAATAGCACCAATGACAGTGAAAGACAAAATTACAAAACATTGGGACACTTTTGGGAGTCACTGTACATGCTCACAGAGGCTAAAAACAGAAAAAATGTCTGACGTTTTTAGAGTTTTTTCACCCACTGTATGACTCTCTGGCTTTAGGCTCGTCTACAGATATACAAGTGCTTTCAGGTCTACGTGTCGATGGCCACACAATCATTGCCTGTACTATCTGGGCTATCTGGCGATGCCATTGGCGTTTTGTCTTCGATGGTCGTACCTTCTGGCCCGACGAAGCTGCTGCACGAGCAACGCGAGCAATCAGACGCATACATGAAGAAAACCCTTATAGAGAAATCCAGAAATCACTTCGATCAGACTAATGCAACCTTTTTTTTTCCTCCTTTCGATTCATGTTTTTAATTTCTTTATTTTTTTATAAGTACAAGCCAAATGGCGGTACTTGAATAAAATATACCATTTTACAAAAAAAAAAAAATAAGAGAAAACTGACCAATAAATAAGAGAAAAACTCAGGAAAAATTAAGAGAAAAAAAAAGGGCAATTAGTAGAAAGCACTTTTCTCACTATTATTAATAAAAAATGGATATTGACTATGATATGAACGAGATCTCTCTATACGACGAAGATATTGAAGCTGTACCCGAGATTATTGTCAGTGTAATGTCGATGATGAGAAAGAAATGGGAGTATAACATCACTGCATCAGCCATGGAGTTAGATGAAGATGCGACGATGGAGCTGAAGAAAGAGCACGAGGACGATGAGGCCAGTAATAGCTCGGACGAGGAGGAAAAGGAAGCTGATGTGCAGCGTAGTGAGAGTGATTTGAATGAAGAGAAGCCTCTCAGAGATCTGACTGAAAAAAAAGACGATGCTAGCAATGCTAGACGTGTATACACTCAGCAGGATATTAACAAGCTTATTGCTCTGTTAGTTGAACAGGTACCTATAAAGGATGCAGCTTTAAGGACAGGAATAAATGAAAAATCAGCCTACGGTTTCAAATCGCAGTGGCAGAAAACTGGGGAGGTACCTCAACAGAAGAAAAGAAGACGCAGAATGGGAACTGTCTCTGAGCTTACTGAGAAGCACTCAAAGTTTATTATCGACCTTGTTGATGAGCATTCAACTACAACTGTAGCTGGAATACACGAGTTGTTGCTCATAGAGTTTCCAAGTCTCTCTGTAAGCCCATCTGCAGTATACAGACATCTTAGGACCAGCTGTGCACTATCTATGAAGAAGTTGGAGAAGATTTCAGTTGCTAGAAATTCAGAAGAAACTTTGAAGAAGAGAAAGGAGACCATCCTTCAATGGCTAGCTGATAAAGAAATGGACTTTGAGAACAACTGCGTATTTTTGGATGAAGCAGGATTCAATCTACACATGACACGCACTCGTGGCTGGTCTAAGAAGGGAGCACCTGCTAAGACAACTGTCCCTGCTTCAAAAGGCACTACAATAACCATCCTTGGTGCCATCTCAAGTGCCGGTGTTTTAATCGCAAGATTAAATAAAAAATTAAACAAAAAAACAATAGCAGCAATATAAAATTAAAATCCTTCTTTATTGCAGATTTCTTTATATTGCGAAAAGGCCTCGCTTTATGGATAAAAAGTTGGCATCTATTTATATTCTTTGTGAGCGTAGATATAAAAGATATAGACTCGGTCACGATGTCGTGCTGAAGAACCAATGATTAAGCTAAAGCTTGTCGATGTTCTAATATATGCATCTGAAATTGAACAATAGAAATAATAACCAGTCAATTAACTTTGATCTAATTACTTTTGGGGTCGACAATTGATTAGACTCTCTAGGATGACAGATATTGATCTTATTGTTCTAAATTTGGAAAAGTGTGGAATTGTTCAATCATAGTTTAATCTTTTGTGTATCGTTATTTATTTTAATACAACTGATATCATATAGAAAATAACTATGTTTACAACAGCCGGCATTATTGACATTTCTTTGAGAAAGCTAATAATGGTTTCGGGAGCTAAGAAGAGAAGAATAGATGGTAAAGTTGTTACAACAACAGCCAAAGTTGGAACAAGGGCTGAGCATTATCTAAATTACTTGAGTAATGTGATGGATGTTCTTGACCGAAACAACATGAAGGGCTTTTACTTGGTAATGGACAATGCTCCCATACATAAGCCAGCTACAGTAAGAAATCTGATAGAAAGCAGAGGCTATAAGTGTGTATACAGTGGCCGTCAAAATTGGTCGCATGCTTTCATATTTTGCCTATACACGTTGTGGTCTACTTCATTTCTTAGTTTATAGCAATTTAGTATACACCATTCGAAAGAGCAAACTCTGGGTAATACTATGGTAGTACAAATATTGCAGTAGAGCCAGTGTATTGGTAATAACTGGCCCTCAAAGTCCGACGGCACATGCGACCAATTTTGACGGCGTTTATAAGTAAACGTTTCGACACACTTTATTTAAAAAAATCAATACTTAGTCCAACGACCTTTTGCTTTAATAACTGCAGCACACCTTTTAGGCATACTTTCGATGTATTTCTGACATTCCTCTTTAGAAATGGCATACCAGGTTTGACCTATACGCTCCCATAGCTCATGCATACTACTTGGTGGTGCCTCATAGCTATGAAATAGCTCTCTCTTTAAATGTGCCCACATATGCTCTATGGGATTTAGGTCTGGGGACTGAGAAGGCCATTCCAATGCTTCGAAAGGCTGCTGGTAAATCCATTCTTTCACCACCTTCGATGTATGCTTCGGATCATTATCCTGCTGAAACACTATTTTGGAAGAATCCAAGCCATAACTTTCCATTGTCTTCAGTAAATCATCTTTTAAGACCTCAAGATAGGCCTCGCTATTCATACGATGACCTACATCAACTATCCACCCAACGCCTTCCCATGTAATGCTGCTCCAGACCATAATATTGCCACCACCATGCTTGACGGTTTGCTGTACATGTCGCGAGTTCAACTCCTCATGGGGGAGTTTCCATGTATAAGCCTTTCCGTCGGATCCAAAACGATTTGTTTTGGTCTCATCTGAGAATATGACCCGTTTCCAGTCGTCCACAGTTCAATGTTGGTGCGATTTAGCCCATTGAAGGCGTTTTATGATGTTTTGCATTCGCAGCAATGGTTTTTGAGGCTTGACAAATGCTATATAGCCAGCTTTTTTGAGGACGCGACGTACGATACTGTCACTTACAGACATTCCAAATTCTTCTTTTAGAGCTTTTTGGATCTCTACAGCATTATTTTTTCTTCCCAAGGTGACTAATCTCCGGATGTAGTTTACCATGCGTTGACTAATTAGGGATGGACGACCAGCTTCATTAACATTTCCACTCATCTTCCGAGATGAGCGGTACTTCTGAACAGTAGTACGACTAACACCAACTTGTTTTGCTACGTTGCTGTTTGACTTCTTAGATCTTAGCAATGAGGAAATGCTGTTTACTTTGTCAGTTGAAATTGCGCGCATGTCGAATCTGCAATGGTGTAATCTCTTAATGGGGTGTCGCAATGTAGCAATAAAACACTTACATGTAAACAATATTACAATAATAGAAGAAAGAGAAGAAAAAAAAAATAAAAAATTCGCAATTAAGTCACACTTTTGTGCCTATATTATGTCACTTGTAAACGCCGTCAAAATTGGTTGCATGTGCCGTCGGACTTTGAGGGCCAGTTATTACTGATACGCTGGCTCTACTGCAATATTTGTACTACCACAGTATTACCCAGAGTTTGCTCTTTCGAATGGTGTATACTAAATTGCTATAAACTAAGAAATGAAGTAGACCACAACGTGTATAGGCAAAATATGAAAGCATGCGACCAATTTTGACGGCCACTGTATCTTCCACCATACTCACCATTCCTAAACCCAATTGAGCTATTCTGGTCGAAGGTGAAGTATGGTGTCAAAAGAAAGCCTTTTGAAACTGGTGAGACACTCACACCCAGAATCATGGATGCCTGCTCCAAGGTAACCAAGAAAGACTGCCAAGGCTGGATCCACCATTCCCTCGGATTCTTTGAAAAGTGCTTAGCACTGGAGAAAAACTTATAATGAGATTAAAGCATAAATAAGCTTTCTACTAATTGCCCTTTTTTTTTCTCTTAATTTTTCCTGAGTTTTTCTCTTATTTATTGGTCAGTTTTCTCTTAATTGATCTAAAATTTTCTCTTATTTTATCCAATAATTTTCTCTTATTTTCTCTGAGACTGTCTCTTAATTGCTGAAAAATACAATATTAAATCCAGGGACTGAATCACAGTCAATCGCAGTCAATCATATACGAGTATTTTATGGATAAATGCTTAAGATGACAAAGATAACAATGGAAGAACACGTAACCATTATCTATTTGTCATCAGTTATATCATACTCATTAACTATTAATCCATGACATGAAATATTATCCGTGTATGAAAAGTATAAATAGAGTATCATTTTCTTATCAAATAAATCAATCTCTTTTTCGAGTCTCGTCCTCTCTTGTTCCTTTCTATTCTTGGATAAATCAGCTAGACATGTACGAGGCCGGAACAAAACTCTCCAAGACAAAAGAAGACGAAAAACTGACTTTGGTTCCCAGTTTCTTTGTGTTTTGCCAAGTATTAAAATAAGAGACAAAAAACTAAAAAAGACAATAGTTGTGAAACTAAAGATTATACAGTAGCGGACAAAACTGGTGCACAAAAATTAAAATCAACATTGTATCTCCGCCATATGTCTGCGACTTTTGTGGCATATACCATCTGAAAGACAGTCCAAAATATACATTATGTTATGTAAACCGGAACTGTGCCGGACATCCCCCAGGCATAAGGTCATTTTTAGTGATTTTTTGCATATTTCAATTTTCGCCAAAAATGTAGTGCTTGTCTAGCCTTCTTTCAATTTTCCCCATATCTCTCCCGTTTGCTTTCAGATTTCACAGCATATTAGTAAATTTTAGTAGCTCTTAAAAAATATATAAAACTGTACTTATTTTGTATTTCCCATTGAGTCCCCCCTTTTGTTTTTACCCTATTCACTATAACAAAGTACTAGCCTTATATGTTTAAGAAAATAAGCAACTGTAAAACCGAAACTCTGAGATCTCGAACACGCCTAGTTCGTACGACAGCAGATATTTCTAGAGTAACAAGGATCTCTAAATGGACAATCAACAGGAGAAAGAGGGAAGAAAGAAACTTAATGTCTTGTGATCATGAAGGTATTCCGCTATTAGCCTGAAAAGTTATTAGTTCAGTCATCAACCTAGAGCTTGGACAAGGTCCGCTACACACAGTTCCTGATGCTCAGCACATTTTGAGGACCTTAAGATACAGTGTTAGCAGACTGTCAGTCTAAAGGCACAGTAGGAAGCTAGATTTTGAGTCCGGAAGTAAGGAATCGAAGAATTTCATCAGCTGTATAAGTCGGAAAAAGCGATGAATGTGGTATCACAACAAGCCATTGTATACTATAGAGGGCTGGAAGTCTGCTATCTTTAGCAATGAAACAAATATGAACATTAAGGATGCAGATAGTATACACTAATATTGAAAGCAAGTCGAGCAACCTGAGCGATTTTTTCACGGTGATCAAACAATGAAGCATGCTGGCTGCTCTGTTATGTTTTAAGGCTGTATTAGATATTGAGGACCAGAATATGTGTGTCAGGTATACGATGGTATAATGAACTCATAAATATACACATATATTTCGCTTACTTCATACCACAAAAGCCTAGCGTATAGTGGTCTAAAACGTCGTAATCTCTCGTTTCAGTATGACAATGACACAAGGCACAAGTCAACGCATGTCACAAACTCAATATTTGATAACAGCGCTTCTGTGCTACAAGTTTAGCCGCCACTAATCCCGGCCAAAGTCCGCTTAAGCATGCCAGGTGGCAATTGATGGCAAAGTGAAGTGTTTTAAGTATTCAAAAATAAGATAAAGAACAATTAACGAGACCGAACAATAGTTCTAAAGTCGAATACTTTTATTAAAGAAAGATTTCAAGGCTATTTATATTAGTTGAGCAAGACCTGAGATTAGATGACAAAAATAGTTACGACCGATATGATTTGACATGTATAAGAAAAATTTTATAAACTGATGTTAATAATCAACTGTTGAGATGAAAGTGAAACTTGGCTGTTTAGGGCAGTGATAATTATCAGGTTCTATTCTTATTCAAACTCATTTGTAAAGATTTAGTCCAGAATGATAAGACTGTATCTTATTGACATGTCAAAACATGACATTGCCCCCTTCCAGGTTGTAACTATCTTTTCTGGAATTAATGTGGCAAGTGAAAATATGTTTGTTTAAGTGAATGTCGAAAATGAGGTTTGAGATGTCAAGATGAGCTCTATTTGTTGTAATAAATAGGTGCTTGGTAGGGTTAAGTCATATAACGTATAGTGGCTCTTTATATAAACATATAAAGTATAGTGTTCAAGAATGGAACAAAGCATTTAGGCGATAATAAACCCTGAACAGGAATTTATTGCTAAAGTGATGTTTGTCTGTAAATGTGACTGCGTACAAATGTGCATATTGAAAAATATTAAGGCATGAGTAAAAAATTCATTTTTTACTATCCTTGTAAATATTTTATAATTGCGTAATTTGCTGGTAACGTATATGTATAGTTAATGAAAGTTGGTGGAAGAAGGTCAATGTGTTAACGTCTGTTTCTTTTAGAGTTAGTTACACTGCGATGCACGTTTTTTCTTTTCTTGGTCGTATCTTTTTTAGGAACAAGTTGAACCTCGCGCGCTGGTTCTTGTTCACTTAGACGTGACCAATATTTTTGGATCGGTCTGTAATCATGGAAATGACTAGCCGGTTCCCAAGTGTCATCTTCTTCTCCATAACCTTTCCATCGAACTTTATATAAGTAATTACCCGGTGATCCCTTATGGTGTAGAACTGCTTCAACATCGTATGATTCAGATTGATCAGTATTGGATAAGGATACTTCCTGGGAAATAACCTTTATTTGCGATGGAGGTACATCTCTTGGTAAGAGTGCTCCAGTTGCATCAACCAACACATATGAACCACCTTGAGTTTTTCTTTTGACAGTGTAATTACCAACGTAGAGGGGATCACTTTTTGCAACACGGTTTACATTCTTGAGCGTGACTTGACTACCAGTGGGGATATCGGTTAGAATTCTGTGAGTTTGGTTGAACTTGTCTCGAGAAGCAGCTTGTGAAGTTTTTATTTTTTCACGAATAGCAGGTAAGACAGTGTCATTAAACTCGTTAATTCTAGTTTCTAACTGTTTCATCGTTTCAGGCGATTTAGTTTTGTCCAGCACGTTATTATAATCCTTGTTTTCATTGGGACGTCTTGCAAACATCAATGAGAAAGGTCTAGTGCCGTGTAAAGCTGTATGCGTATTGTTGAGGGCTTCTTGGGTACTGTCAACATACAAGTCCCAATCCTCAGTTCTGCCTTGTAATCTTTTGTGCAAAATATTTTTTGCTTTGCCAACCCATCGTTCGACTATACCGTTAGCTCGGGGATGATAAGCTGATATGAGACGATGATCAATACCGGATGATTCAACATACAGTCTGACGAGTTCATTGACATACTCAGTACCATTATCACTTTGGATAATTTTTGGTCGACCAAAGAGCGATAAGATACTCCTTAATGCAAGTGCAATAGTGAGAGAAGATTTATCGGGCAAGGCTTTGAGTACACAATATCGTGTAAAGACGTCCACTACCAGAAGGATGTATTGATTACCTTGTACTGAAGTAGGGAAAGGTCCGGCTGTGTCGATACAGATGTGATCCCAAGGTGCATCAGCATAGATTGAGGTCAAGGGATTGTATCCGTGCTTTGCGATATTGAATTTTTGGCAATCAGGACAACTACGTATTATTTCAAGTGCATCTTCCTTGAGCTTTGTCCAGTGAATACCATCACTATGTAAAGCTGTTACGATTGCTTGAGCTCCACGGTGTCCCTCTAAATGTGTATCCATGAGTAGCTTTTGTCTGTCTTCTGGTGCTGGGGTCATCAAGTCAGCAGGCATCATCATTCTGGATGTAAGAATTGATCCGTTAGAATTGATAATTTGGGAAGTGACAATTGTTTTGATGGTTTTATTATCCCCCTCCAGCGTTTTTTCAGGTTCGAAAAGACGCGACAAAGCATCTGGTAGAATATTTTGAATACCAGGTCAATGGATGATTTTGAAGTTATAATCCAGTATAGTGTCCAGCCAATTGATCATCATAGCATTAGCTACAGGCTGAGTGTGGAGATAAGTCAAGGCCTTGTGATCAGTGTATAAGGTGAATGGATTACCCCACAAAAATGGATGAAACTTCTTTAGTGCAAATATCACTGCTAGTAGCTCACGTTTAGTGGTAGAATAATTCTTTTCAGATGTAGAAAGTGAGCGTGCCATGAAACCGATATATCGAGTCTCATTTTTGATAACTTGGTAAAGAACAGCACCAATTGAATAGTTACTAGCATCAGTAGCAACATAAAAAGGTTGTTCTAGATCTGGATGATGAAGAAGTGGCGCAGAAGACAATAATGCCTTGATCTTTTCAAAAGCTCTTTCTTGTTCAGATGTCCAAAGTTTATCAAGTTTACCTTCAAAACGTAATTTGTCCAAAGGTGCAGTGACTTCAGAAATATTTGGCAAGTATTTTCTAAAATAATTTACCAGTCCTAAAAAGCGTTGAATCTCTTTTCCAGATGCAGGTCTAGGCCAAGTCAAAGCGTTTGTAACTTTACGAGGATCGAGTCGAGACCCTTTGGCATCAACACAGAAACCAAGCAAGTAAACAGTAGACTGCGCAAAATGACACTTGTCTGGGTTAAGGATCAAATTCACTTTAGTTAATCTCTGAATTATGTTTTGCACATGTGTGATGTGTTCCTCATAAGACTTGGAAAATATGATGATATCATCAACAAAAGCCTGTGCATAAGGTAAATCACGTAACACTATATTAATCACTCGTTGATAACGGGAAGCAATATGTTTCAAACCAAATGGACAACCTCTAAATTGGTATTGTTGACCTTCAAAAGTGAATGTGGTCTTAATACGATCAGGCTCATAGATTTGGAATCGATGAAATGCTTGTCGAAGGTCAAGAGTGGTAAAAATAGTTGATCCTTGTAATCGATCGAAAATCTCTTCGATCTTTGGAATAGGATGTCTATCATTTGACACAAGAATAGAATTTAACAAACGAGGATCGAGACAGGGTCGATGTCCTGTGAGATTACCAAGCAAGTCTTTCTTAGGTGCCAATGTTAAAGGAGAATTCCAATCTGAATTAGGTGATGCACGTTCAATAACTTCATCCTTTAACCAAGTGTCAATACATTCACGCATGATTGGTAGTAATTTAAAAGGAGTACGATATGGTGCACGGTAAGCAGTTTTTCCTTTAACAGTTTCTAAACGTATAACTGACTCTGGTACAGTACAGAATGAATTCTTTGGTATTAAGGCATTTTGATCAACAAATGGTTTAACAGCATTATGAAAATGAGCTTGTTGCTCAGGTGTACCGAAAGGAGCTTTGTTAGGTTCAGGTGTATCATCCGTAATCTCTTTGTCAATAACTGGTGCAAGATTAGGATGTCTGATAGCTAAGTTGGTAACAAGAATGTTTAACTTGTGCATCAGATCTAATCCTATTACAACTTCAGTATCCAAGGAAAGAGGAAGGACTTCAAAAGAATGGGATGTATGAATAAGATTTTTATCATTATCACCGTAAATAACACTTAATGGAAATTTGGTTGTACCGAAACGTTTACTAACATTATCACTTGTAGCAAGTATAACGGAACCAGATACATTTCTATCAACTGCAATATTATATTTATTAACAAAGTTTGTGTCTATCGAGCTAAAAGACGAACCACTATCAACCAGGGCCATAGTGTTCACATTCTCTATAGTGATAGGTACAATTAAAGAATGGTTAGTACTTTTAAATACTTCATTCTGTTTTGTTAATTTCTTACAATCATAGTTCACTGGATAACCATCGTCATCTACGTCCATCAAGTTGCTATCACCACTAGACACCTTGGAAGATGCCTGTTGTGGTCTAGCTTGAGGAGTGATGGTGAGGTTAGGCTTGCTACCATTGGATCTTGAGGTATCCAAGCGAACAGAACGGATGGCCTTAGTTGGACCTTGGTAGGGCTTGTCCCGAGGACAGTGAGCAGCATGTTCCCTCGACCATGGTACATTACCAGAGCAACGATAACAGTTTTTGGCAGCAGAGACAAATGAGAAAGGTCGATTAGATGTAGCAGGAAGAGAGGTAACCGAGGAAGAGTTTTGCTTCAGCAAGTCCTTGTATTTATTGCACCTTTCAGTGGGATGATTGGCAATACCATGGATGGCGCAGCGGAACTTGTTCTTCATACTACCCATAGAGACTCTTTTAACATTTGCAAGTTGGTTATTTGATGTTTCCAAGTTGTTTGGATTGTACTTCGATGCTTCTGTTCCTTTTGAAAGGAGAGGCGAGGATGAAGTTTTTAATCCAGAATCTTGACGATTAGATGAGCCGCTTTCTGAACAAAGGTTTGATGACAGAACCATTCGTGCTTTGGCAGCAACTTTTGCCACAGAGTCTTGTTGATCTCGACCAAGGTTTAGCAAGGAACGAGAGACCTCCTGACGTAAAAAGCCTGGTAAAGCACGCTTGTAAATGGAAGCAGTCCTGATGTCATCATCCCATTTAGCAGCCCGTCGAATGCGTTGAAATCGATCTGTAAAGGCTTCGATCGACTCAGTTGGAAGCATTTTCAATGATAAGAGTTGATCCATGTACTCTAATTCTTGAGCTACGTCTTGAGCGGCATAGGTCTTGACAATGATTTTTCTTACTTCAGACCAGGTCAAACTACGCCCTTTTAGCACCTCGTTAAACCATGACCGCTGATCTCGGTTCATCTTGATTGGGACCAGGCGAGACCAACTAGAATCGATAGATAGACCGTTTGACTCGATGATTAAGGAGAAGGTGTCAAGTAAGTCTTCTACAGAGTCGTGTACATCGGCATCTTTTCTCCAGATATTACCCCTCCATTGCCAGATAGGAAGATCAGGTGGGATAATGTGAGCCGATCGAGGGTTAAGAGCAGTACTTGAGAGGCCAGAACTGAAAGCAGCATTACTTGCCGGTGTGGGGGGAGTAACACAGAAAGCTTGAGCATCATCTAAAAACTGGATGCAGTTCTTTATATTCACTGCTTGCTCTTGTAGCTTGGTTAGCTCTTCTTGAGGAGCTCCAGTCACCACAGCACGAGCGATCTGTTGTCTAAGGTCTGTCAATGTAACTCTTAGACCCATAACAGCATCAGTAGGGGAATCTTCTTTTATTTCAAAATGATTTGAAGTAGTAAAAGCAGCTTCTTCAACAATAGCCATTTCTATGTCTTCGCTGACTCTTGACGTCTCTTCTTGTTTATCAATGTTACCTTTTTCATTAAGGGAAGAAACTTGAGTGGATTGATTGTTGTCAGTCATATTTTGCAATTTTAAACAAGAGTTCAGAATTCGTTAAAAAAAAATGAAGTGTTTTAAGTATTCAAAAATAAGATAAAGAACAATTAACGAGACCGAACAATAGTTCTAAAGTCGAATACTTTTATTAAAGAAAGATTTCAAGGCTATTTATATTAGTTGAGCAAGACCTGAGATTAGATGACAAAAATAGTTACGACCGATATGATTTGACATGTATAAGAAAAATTTTATAAACTGATGTTAATAATCAACTGTTGAGATGAAAGTGAAACTTGGCTGTTTACAGTAGCGGACAAAACTGGTGCACAAAAATTAAAATCAACATTGTATCTCCGCCATATGTCTGCGACTTTTGTGGCATATACCATCTGAAAGACAGTCCAAAATATACATTATGTTATGTAAACCGGAACTGTGCCGGACATCCCCCAGGCATAAGGTCATTTTTAGTGATTTTTTGCATATTTCAATTTTCGCCAAAAATGTAGTGCTTGTCTAGCCTTCTTTCAATTTTCCCCATATCTCTCCCGTTTGCTTTCAGATTTCACAGCAGATTAGTAAATTCTAGTAGCTCTTAAAAAATATATAAAACTGTACTTATTTTGTATTTCCCATTGAGTCCCCCCTTTTGTTTTTACCCTATTCACTATAACAAAGTACTAGCCTTATATGTTTAAGAAAATAAGCAACTGTAAAAACGAAACTCTGAGATCTCGAACACGCCTAGTTCGTACGACAGCAGATATTTCTAGAGTAACAAGGATCTCTAAATGGACAATCAACAGGAGAAAGAGGGAAGAAAGAAACTTAATGTCTTGTGATCATGAAGGTATTCCGCTATTAGCCTGAAAAGTTATTAGTTCAGTCATCAACCTAGAGCTTGGACAAGGTCCGCTACACACAGTTCCTGATGCTCAGCACATTTTGAGGACCTTAAGATACAGTGTTAGCAGACTGTCAGTCTAAAGGCACAGTAGGAAGCTAGATTTTGAGTCCGGAAGTAAGGAATCGAAGAATTTCATCAGCTGTATAAGTCGGAAAAAGCGATGAATGTGGTATCACAACAAGCCATTGTATACTATAGAGGGCTGAAAGTCTGCTATCTTTAGCAATGAAACAAATATGAACATTATGGATGCAGATAGTATACACTAATATTGAAAGCAAGTCGAGCAACCTGAGCGATTTTTTCACGGTGATCAAACAATGAAGCATGCTGGCTGCTCTGTTATGTTTTAAGGCTGTATTAGATATTGAGGACCAGAATATGTGTGTCAAGTATATGATGGTATAATGAACTCATAAATATACACATATATTTCGCTTACTTCATACCACAAAAGCCTAGCGTATAGTGGTCTAAAACGTCGTAATCTCTCGTTTCAGTATGACAATGACACAAGGCACAAGTCAACGCATGTCATAAACTCAATATTTGATAACAGCGCTTCTGTGCTACAAGTTTAGCCGCCACTAATCCCGGCCTAAGTCCGCTTAAGCATGCCAGGTGGCAATTGATGGCAAAGGTATGATGATACGACACTAGATCAAAAAGGGTCGATGATCTTTGGAAAAGAATAGTTAAAGAGCCGGGTTCTTTTACTGAAAATGATATACACGCATATTATTAGCATATGCAAAGAAGAATATCCGATAATATCAAGAGATGAGATGATTATCTAAAGTCTAAGATTTTAGCCACTTTTGCGGTTTTTAGAAAATATAAGATTTTATAAATTCAAAGCACGCTTATCGCTCAGTTTTAACAATGTCATGCTTAGAACATACATAGATTACAATGACTAGTATATCCTCCTTCTAGTACAGTTTCATGACTATTGCAATTACCATGAGCAGGTAATGGTAGTTAAAAGCTAAAAAAAAGTTTTGTGCACCAGTTTTGTCCGCTACTGTATGTTGCTTTATTAATAAAAACATTTGAGGCTATTTATACTTTTTGGATGTCTGGATCTTTACCGCTATTTCAATTGATCGGTTAAAAGAATAATGTGGGAAGGATGGGAAGATAAAGGAAAGATGTAGATAATCAATAGCCGCTGTCTTCTTGACGAATCAAGGGACAATGAAGTAGATAAATTATTGATCTAACGATAATTATCGAATAAGGTTGGATTGAACTGCCGTTGTTGTAATCAGGTTCCGATATAGTCGTGGGAACGCCGATAGGGACAACAGGGCAGAGTTGGCTATTGCGGAGATCTCTCGTTTATCCATGAATGTTCACTTTACTAGTTGTGTGGATACAACACTTTGCCTCCTCCTCAGCACGAAGATGGTTCTTTAACCGAGAGTTTGCTAATTGGGGAGCTTTTCGAGAAGAATTCCTAGATCGTTTTGCTATTAAAAGAAGTTCTCCCAAGAAAATATTGAAGAAAATTTTTGAAATTAAGCGTTTACCGGATGAACCAATTCGCATGTATACTGACCGATTCGATGAGCTCAAGACTCCCCAGGTCAGGGAAACCAAGAGGAATTCTACTAGTACTTGTCTCACCAAGGAGGATCTAAAAGAAGCTTTCATCAATGGTATTCGTCCAAAAAGGCTCAAAGAAACTATCAAGCAATCTGCGCCTGCTACATTACAAGATGCAAAAAGACTCGCGAAAGCCAAAGATGATGACGATTCTTCTGACGAAGAGGAATCATACAGCGACAAAATGATTCTAGTCAATACGAATACAGCAAACAGACCACAAGCAAGACGTCGGACAAGAAAAACGCAACCAAGCCTACTCTTAAAAAGGAAAAGACTGTAATTAAAGTTTCTGCTAAGAACAACGAAGAAGCTTCAGTCCAATAATCCATGCAAAAACTAGCAGAATCGTTTCAATCGTTATCGTTATTAGTACAAAATCAAATATCGCGCAACAACTCAAACCAACAAAATTATGCTAAAGAACGATCATGCTATAACTGCCAAGGAATGGGTCACGACGCTAAATCTTGCACTAAAGCTTGTAAATTATGTCATGGTAAACAAGGAGATCACGTTTATTCGGAGTGTCCTCAATATCGCCCTAAATCTGGATCAGGTGCAAATGGCTCCTATCGGGTACTGTCCTCAGCTACGTCGGACGAAGAAGCTAGTGACGATAATTGTGAACCAGCTTATGTGGTACCAAAACGTTCTCATGAAAGTAGTGCAAATGAACGAAAAACACGTGTGGAAAGAAATTGCGTGTGCATGACACCATACCATCAAATCATCCTAAGGCAAAGAAAATCTCTACTCAAGGTGAACGACCCGTAACAAAAGAAGTAACGAACGCGCCTATGGAAATCGACATGTGTTTAGGAAAGGGGAGTTTTAGGTAAAATAATATAGCAATCAAAGATAAAGAAATACTGTTAGAACTTGGTATCTCTTTATTAAGTTAAGATAACTATTGTATGATTCAAAAAAATAAATTCTACATGTAAAAAGTGAGAGTATTTATAGACATGATACGGATAAAGAATTAGGACAGATTTATAATCAATTTGACAGTATAGATGATTACTATTTCTAATTATTAGTTTAGCCTGTTCCTAGCTTGTATTGTCAATTATGCTATTGGGATGGTTTCAGATATAACTATTTAAGGAGACGGTACGGATGAATATAAAGTCCTTTAATTCCGTGATTGGATATCATTGTTAACAATAATATCTCATTCAGGATAAATTTTTTCATGACTAATGATGATCCGGTAAGTAATCGTCATTCCTTATTCAACATGCTCATACTATCAATAAACTAAATTACAGCCATGTCATCTTATTTGCCTATGTGAAGTTAATATGAATAAAGCTTAATATAAAAATCTAATTAAAGTATTTTATTGATCTGTGTTGGGAATAATGTTATAAATGATTCCAAGTTATGTCAACATATTATTCAGGATCATATCTGATTCCTTTTACTAAAATAAAGGGACTATAATCTTATGTATCCTTAACAAATTGATTGATAGAACACCTGAAAAGTTTGGCATTGAAAACGTCTTCCGGTTTAATCGTATTTCTAGGAAGCACACCTTCTTGTAACGCAAACGTTGTGTCGTATTTACCTCATTAAATACTATTATTCGTATGAGATTACTCAGATCTTATATAAGAAATAACAAGTACTGAATACATAATATTACTTATTACATATTCCTTAAAAGCTCATATACAATGTTTATATTGTTCAAGCTCAATACTAAAATTGAACTTGAACTCACTTCGGTCCTTGAATAATTTCATTTCCTATATAAAGGCGTAGTTTGATTAAATGGGTTCTCTCTCTCGAGTCTTGAAATCTAATAAAGAGGTTACATAGAGACTCATTCACTAGTTTTCAAGTACTATTTCCTTTCTTTTTTCTCACTTTATTATCTGCAAATATCTCACGTTGGTTCTTCAACAACCATGGTAGGTAACACTGAGATATTTGGTACTTATAATATAAAAACAGTAAGGAGTCAATAGCTAACAACTACTATTTATTAAGTAAGAAAAAGCAGAGGAACTAATAATTTAGAATGAACCCTGGATTATATTGTCTGACTATTAATTATATAGTCTGACGTAGGCTTGACTGAGATCAATCATAAAATAATAAATAAAGACATCATTAATGACCAAACACGACATCACCCCCTACCAGTTGGTATCAACGTTTGGAAGTTGAATGGGAAGTGTTTGAACAGCTATACAGTAAGGGACAAAATCAGTCCGTTTTTTGGTTTTTTCGCAATGCCTCGCCGGGAATTAAGCTTAGAGCTCTGTTTTGCTGACGAAAAATTTGTCTCTTCCTTCAACAAAGTTGACAATATTTGTCGGAAATGGTATTTTTTATTTTCCGCCATGTTATAAGAAGATATATTGAAAATAATGTATTTTTATTTTTTTGAATTTCGATTAGTACTTGGTATCGCGGCCCTTACGCTGGATTACGTCCCGAACTCGACGGGGCATAGAGTGAATAAGGTTTCTACAGTACTCTGGAGTTGCTAGGTCATACCAAAGCTTCGAAACCCGGTCAAAAAATGCTTGGTCAGTCTCAACCACAGAAGAAGGTGGTCTTGTCATCTGTTCCTTCTTTTTAAGCATGGCCCATGCATTTTCAATTGGGTTAAGGTCAGGGGAGTATGCTGGCCAACTCAGGAGCTTAATCTTGTTCTTTTGGAACCATTTTGAAGGAGCTGAAGCACAATGGATGCTTGCATTATCTTGTTGAAAGATCATGTCCTTACTTTGCAGGCCATAATACTTCAATGTCTCCTTGTATTCCTCCTCAAGTACTGACGTGTATAGCTCACCATTTACATTACTTTGTAGCCAGGACATGTAGCCCCCTCCATGTATAGTTATGCAACTCCAAAGCATGATCCCGCCTCCTCCATAAGCATGTTTCTTTTTGTAGTGATGGTCTCGATAAGGTGCATTATCCTCTTTCCAAGCGTATTCTAGGCCATTAGACCCTCTTTTTTGGATCTTTGTCTCATCAGAAAAGACAACGCGTTCCCAATCAGTCTCGAACCAGTCTTTATGAGCCTTTGCCCAATCATATCGTGCCTTTTGCTTGTCATTATTAAGTGGAAGTACTGTCTTTTTCTTAGTCGATTTTAGACCTTTGCGTTTCAAAGTACGAGCAATTGTTTTTGGATTGACCATTTGATCTGGTTTTTTAACGCCAAAGGAAGCATCGGCTGCGCTTTTAGATAAGCCAAGTCTTATGTCTCTAGCTGCTTTGGTTTCCTCCCTAGGTGTGAGTAAACGATGTCTACCCGCGCTATTTTTTGACTGCAACTTGTTTTTCCTTGAAATTCTTCGAATCATGGACTTTCCACAGCCTACTTTTTTTTAATTACATCCCATGGAATGGAGTGGTTCAACATGTTTTCAATTTGGGCATGTTTGTCGGCATTCTTTGCTGTCATGGCGTGTTTGGCTAATCTGAGATGAGGTAAATGAGGAAAAAGAAAAAATGTAAAAAAATAAAAGAAGCTAAAATATGAGAACACGTTAGCGTTCACTGACGTCATAAGACGTACCAAACTAAATCTCAAGTCAGTCCAGTGACTGTTTCTGGAGATATGGTGTCTAATGCAAAATCGGGCGTTAGCAACAATCACGGAAAATCACTTTTTCCGCCATAACTACAGAGAAAATGGTGGTAGAAGCAATTAGGTTACACCAATAATTTTGTCTAGCTTGCGTGCAAATGTTTCGTCAGCAAAGCGAAGCCCTAAATTTAATTCCCGGCGAGGCATTGCGAAAAAACCAAAAAACGGACTGATTTTGTCCCTTACTGTACAATTTATATAATATTAAGAACTTACCTTTTATAAAAAAGAGAAGAAAAAAAAAAGAAAAAAAAAAAAAAAAAAAAAAAGAAGTGCTTTTTTGTAGCCTTATTTTACCAATGTTACACTTATTCACTGTCTATCTATATTAGAAATCAAAAACAGTTGCTTTTCATATAGTCTGTATTTAATGGTATCCCAAAAGATAATTTATACATTGCTTGAACAAGTTTTATTACTTGCGTGCAATATCTTTAACATGGAGGATATTCTTTTTCTTTTTTTTTTTTTTTATTTCAAGTAAAAAAAAAAAGGTCGATATCAACAAATTATAGCAGAAAAACAACTTTTTTTTCTCCCTTGTTTTGTTTCATGGAATACACTAGATGTCAAAGGTACAAAAGATAAAAAAAAAGCTCAAGTATTGACCATACAGTGAGTTAAAAAACCGTTTCAGTGTTCTTCCTAAATATGGTTTTGCTACCATAACTACTGATATACTAAATAAAATTCTACATTTCATACATCATATGAAAGCTCTAGTTCTGATGTATAGTACAATATAAAAATAGTATTGCTTTTTTAATATTTGCTCCCTAAAACTTATAAAATTACTACAGTCGGTGCACTGAAACGGTTTTTTAACTCCATTAAAAAAAACATAAATACCAATTACAATTATGCAGACTTCATTTTTCATTTATGCAATACACATAAAATTAGGGGAAGAGTATAATACTTTGCATTTATTAAAAAAACAAGTATATAAACACGTTATTTATTAATAGACGCGTAACAAATTTCATCCTTTTTCATTTTACATTTTCAACCCAATCTTTATTAAAAATGACTCGCTCCATTTCCCAAGATACTCAAAATGATTTGAGAGTGCTCTTAGAGTCTGATTTGTCTTATGAAGAGATTGCTAATCGCTTGACTCTCTCTAAAGCTACTGTTCATCGGTATTGCAAAAAATGGAATATCCAAAGACCTGATAACACTGGCGGACGACCTCGGATTTTAACTGAAGCAATCAAGTCCCTCATGAAGAGAATGGTAATCTTAGGACGATTGAAGTCAGGTGTTGAGGTCTTCGATTATTTTAAGGCCATTTATCCAAGGTTGACTTACAATACCACCCTAAACGCCTTAAAGAGCCTAGGATTCAAAGCCCGACCAAAAAGAAAGGTACCTCTTTTGTCAGCAAAACACAGGAAAGCACGCTTGGAATGGGCACTTGCTCACAGGTACTGGACTATTGATGACTGGAGAAAGGTTATCTTCTCTGACGAGTCGAAAATCAACGTTTGGGGCTCTGATGGAGTTGAATTTTATTGGAGTCTTCCTGGAAGCCCATTACAGCCTCATCATGTAATCCCAACCGTAAAACATGGCGGTGGAAGCGTTATGGTGTGGGCTTGTATGACTTCCCATGGAGTTGGATATATCTGCGAGATATACGACGGCAGAATGACGGCATCCGATTACATCCATATCCTAAAAACTGAACTGGCAGATACCCTTGATTACTACCGATTAGGAGATGGTGATTTCATCTTTCAGCACGATAATGACCCGAAACACACTGCCAAGATAACGACGACTTATCTTAAAGAAGAAGCAAAGTACCCAGTATTGCCTTGGCCTTCTTAATCGCCTGACCTGAACCCAATTGAGCACATGTGGAGACATTTAAAGTTGAAATTAGCTTTATATGAACAAAGAGCAAGAGGTGTCCATGAACTATGGGAAAGAATCAAAATTGAATGGGAAACATTTGATAAAGATATTTGCTGTAAATATATTGATAGTATGCCGGCTAGAGTTCAAGCTGTAATAAAAGCTAAGGGTGGAAATACTATGTATTAGTATTTTTTTACCTAGTTAAAAAACCGTTTCAGTCATCCCTTTTTTAAAATGGCCATTGCTTAAGATGTAATTTATAGATTAAGATGGGATGTACATTGCTTTGTTGCAAAAAAGCCATATAGTAACATAATAAAAAAGAACACGTATACTCCAAATATTTCTTCCAAAAAAAGGATAAATGTGTGAGTTTCAATTTTACTGAAACGGTTTTTTAACTCACTGTATGTAAGTTTATAAAAAAAAAAAATAACAACCAAGGCTAATGTCGGTTTTTTTTTTTTTTTTTTTTTTTTTTTTACATTAGGAATTCCTAATGGGACACATTCGGATGACGAACATGAGCCACATGAGCAAAGTTGTTCGTTTTAACACGATAAAACTATAAGAATATCAAACTTATATTGTTGCTTGTTGTTGAAAAGCCCTTTTTGATAAAGGAAGTTGGCAATGTTAACATCTCTAATGGCTAATGGCTAATGGCAAATTACACCCATGTGCAAACATAAAGTAAGTAATGAACTAATATAAGCTTAAAAACATATATTCTTTTATATTATTTGTCATAAAAAAATAATAAAGCAATCTATTTACTTGAAAAACAAAAAAATTGTGCTTGTATCTATTAATTATAATTGCCTTCTAACAAGATGTTAACAAAGCTTCTTTTTTTTTTATTCTTTTTAAAATATACACGTATTCTTTTGTTATAATGTAAAAGCATTTGTATTTTTATAAAACATGTTTACTGTTAGGTTATTGTTTTCATTTGAATAAGGAACCTTTTATTGCTATGCTCTTTTTTTTTTTTTTTTTTTTCACTAGGTCTTTTTTTTTTAACTTTGTCTTTTTTTTTTACTTTTAATTTTTCAGCTTCTTTTTTTTTCCCAAACGCAACTATTTTGTTACATTCTGTTACACGTTTCTAATGAGCTAAGCTAAAAATCACAGACTGCCTTCCTAATATGTATTCTTCTGATCAAAATAATCGCAGAATGCTTTTGATATCCGCATTTTGCCCTCAAAAAGAAAAAAAAGAAAATATCGGTCTTTCAACGATAGAGGAGAACAGGCTTTCCAAAAAAAGACTATTTGAAAAAAAAAGACACTTTTTTAAAACATGAATAACTCTATGAATATTTGCCCTACAAAAAAATTAATAACATTGTTAAATTTCTTTATTTTTTTCGCATCTAAATCTTCTTTCAAAATTCAAAAAGGTGCAATACAGAGTATTTTAATTTTTTTCGTTTACTCAAAGGTATTCAAATCGTTGATTTTTTGATGTTAGCAATGATTGTCAATGACTGAGAACGCTGAAAATCACCAATTATTTGCAGTGGGCGCCGGACCGGGGAGTTGCGTGAGGGCTTATGTCTTTTAGCTACGACAAAGAAAAGTGGTTTCTTGGTGTAGACAAAAGATTTTTATTTAAAATGATAGTGGGTTACTTAGCCGTGGCCCTATGGGGTAAAATGGCTCACCCAAGGTACAAAAAATATATAAATTAAAGGCAATTGTAGTGCGCATGAAGCGGTGTGTGAAATAAAAAAACTAGTCACTGACTAGAAAAAGGTAGAAAATACAAAAAAGTAGTGGGTTTGCAAAAAGAAAATAAAATAACAAAACAAAAGAACAAAATAAAATAAAAGTTGTAACAAAGTATAGTTTGTTTGTTGGGTTGAACGCACGGGAGGGTTGAGAGAGAGGCAGAAGTAGAGTTATTCAGTCACGTCAAGGACTTGCGGCAACAGCAGAGAAGGTTTACCATTAGTATAATACCAATTGAGAAATGTTGAGCCTGAAGTGTCCAAAGCATCGCCAGTGAACGTCTCATCAGGATGGCAGATTTGATCTATTTCCAGGAGTATTTTGCTGATTTCTGGCCACCACGTCGACCAACGAGAGACAACGTGAGTGTTAGCAGTGTTTTTCTTGGCTGGTTTACTGGGCAGCATATTCAAGACGTAATCCAGAGGATTAGGAGGCGTAAGAATAGCCACATCCAGACGAGAAGCGACAGACAAACAAGAGAGGAGATGGTTTCGGGACGCATGAGGGTGTCTACAGCTACACGGCGCAGGACGGCCAGGCAACCAGGGACAACTAGGAGTTCAGGCCACGATGGATAAATCCTTGGATCTGGAGTTAAATCGGAGCTAGAATCGCAATCTAAGAACAAAAACATATACTTTAGGTCATTGTGCATCCATTGAAACTATTTTTGTATTCAAATTCCGACTTTTTGTTATCAGTATTTGCATTTGAAAATAGGCGGTATGAATAAAATTTTGGCGCTCTTGATATCCATGAGATCTTTATGGATTTTAATGAAATTTTGAACAATTGTGTAACAATATGTTCCAAAAATAGGCATAAATTTTTGTTTTATTTATTACCATTTGTGGTAGAGAAATAGGTTAAAAACTAACGCAAAAAAATATAAATGTCGGAGTTTATAGCGGAAAGTTTGTACATCTATTTTTGATAACCGTATCGTTTGGTCTGCAATAGTTTATAAAAAACTTTCAAGATATGGTAGGTTTATAGGGCTCCTAAATTTGTAGCATATTCGCACTTTTGTTAACATTGCGGAGCGAATATTTGATTTCACACTCCGAGACTTTGGGAAACTACTTATCTTGTTATGCTTTGCGTGTGGTAAAATTTTTAACAGAATCTAAAAAATTGAGTTTTGGGCACTCCGGCACTGTAAGCATCTGGTTTCCTCAGCTTGGCCTTGTTTACTTTTGTGAAGGATTAATGCTCCCAAACCACTTTGTACGTTCTTTGGACTCTAATTGCACTAATTAATGGCTGTTATAGAGAACATCATTATGACTGCCAAAAGTTTTCCGACCTAATTAGGATTCGTAGCTTACATGCTATAACTAGGGCTTCTTATAAAGAGGCATCATCCATTGTTCGGGTATGCATGCCACATAAAAGCTTGTTCTCAAGTATCTTTTGAAAAATATGAAATAAATACTAATACTTTTAGCTAAATGCATCATTTTTATCATGCGAGAATCAGATTATTTCTTCGATTTTTAAAAGGTTTTTATTTTTTGGCTATGGCTCCAATATTAGTTGTAAAAAAGAAAAAAAAAAAAAAAACTAACTGTAATTATTGCATAATTGTTAAAATAATAAAAGAAAAGGTGGAAACAAAGATTGGGAAACAATTTGAACACTTTTGGATCTAATCTTTATTCAGCTTAAGTTAAAAGTAAAAATTACACTAACTGAAGGCAGATATTCATATCTTATTGAGTGAGGAATATTTCCATTATAAAAAGATAAAATCTAAACGAAATGATAAAAGTTAATGTCAATATAAGTTCATATTATTATGCAAATTATATGACTTTGTAAGGTTTTCAATATTGATACTAATACAACACACATTTATTAATTTTAGGATTTATGATAATTTTTAATTTACTCTTAATATTTAAATAATTATTATTTTTACATTAGTTGTTTCTCACCAATTTACTGTATTTATGAAAATGGTATGAATTATATTAAACAATATCTTTTTAGTATTTGTTTTCTTTTTTAATTTTGTAAAAAAAATAATATGAATTAGAATGTTTCTCAGTGGCTTAATATTCTCTATTGTAAGCGTTCCTTTAACTGGCAAGTACTTTAGCAAATGTCATTTATAATTATTGTTGTAAAAAGCTTTCGTCTGTTCGTTTGTACGCCTGTTATATATTATCTTTTACTCTGGGATTTTTTCACTGATTTAAATAACGTTATTCCAATTATGTAAAATATTAGAGAAATACCTGACATTTGATTGGATTTTGTTACTTTAGTTAATACTTCTTATCAAAGAACTCTCATTAATACAAAGCATATTCTGAAAGAACATGTTTAATTGGAATTGATTATATGGCCTTATTTAAATAAACTTATGTTTTATTTTATTTTAATTATGATCTTATATTAAGACTTGTATTTGTCAGTATTAACTGCAATCAGATTCTGTTCTAAAATGATAAGAGCATATATATTATTATATAACAATGCGATATTATTCGTGAATATACTTTAAAAATATTAATTCATACCGTTTTTAGCATATTTTGTTAATTACAAACTTATTTTTAATTTAATTTTAAAATGTTCTTATTAAATGTGTTATTCTCATTATAATTCGTACTCAAAAAAAGTTAAATTCTGTTATTCGATCCGATACATTTTTCATTGCTATTTAGTTTTTTATTGCATGTGTATTTATATTCGATAATAGGTATAAAAAAGAAACTAAAATAGTCTGTAATATTTAGGCAAAGAAAAATTATAAGCAAGAGCATAATAGTGCTTTTGGTTTGCAAATAAAATTTAACTTATATTTATGCACTGATTACATAAAATAAAGGGTAGTCGCTTCATATAAGTTTAAGCAATTTACAGTAAAGTAACTCTAACACATCGAAAAGGTATGTAACAGATATCTTTATAAAAAAATGTTCGTGTTTTCTAATATCTTTTACGTTTATTATGTTGCGTTTGAAGTACTTTGCTCTGTGATCATAGCATTGTACAATGCTTCTGATGCTGCTTGAAAGTTATCTATATCTCGGTTTCGCACAACTTCCAGTAATCTACTTGTAGCTTGTTCGACCGAAAGGACACTATTGTTGTCAGAATTAGGTAAAGCACTGCTCTCGTCTTCTATCACAACTGCAACATCAGTTCTTCTATTAAGCCTACGGCGACGTAATGGAGGTGACTGTACTTCTGCTTGATAATCTGGATCATTATCAATATCATCCGTATCTGTGTCTTCACCAATATCGACTATTATGCAGAAATTATTATTATGTTAATTTAGACAAATATAAGACTATCACATTTTTTTTATATTTACTGTCAATTTCGTGGTTGTTGTTCATTTCATCAGTTGGATCACCTTCCATCACCTCTTCACTTCCTTCTTCTTCTGTTATGAGTTGATAATTCTCAACTTCTACATCTCTGTTTCTTTGTCTTGGCATATCAGGAAACGATACCTCCCCTAGACCACGCACTAAAGCCCTCCAAATTTGGTTACGGTTTTCGTAACGCCACAAGTATTCCATTAGTCTATAAGGACACTCGAGCTTTGTACGATGCCTAGCTTGCATTTCTCTTTTGACATCAGCCCACAATCCTTCTATAATGTTTGTGTTAATCATCCCTTGAGTATTGTTTTGGTGAACTTGATCTTCCGTAGCAAACCCAAGGGAATGATTAACTACTTGATGCCTGTAAATATGTTGCTCACTATCCATCATTGCAACTTGAAGCGCTCCAGTGCGGGCATTGTACCGCTCCCTAGGGTGTAAGCCACTATAGGCACGCCAGCCATCCGTTCGGATTGTTGTACCTGGAACAACATACTTTCGAATGATTGGTATAAGGGTGCGTGCATTTCTGTTTGGAACAGTGCATAAAAACCTGCGGCCTGCTTTGAACTGAGGTACCAATCTTGTTTCAGTAACGCCGTTTGCTTGTGATACTGTCACAACCCTATTTGTACCTAGGGCAATAGCTTCGACCATGCCCAAAACCCATACACCTTCTACTCGATGGCCTCTATGGTACTTTCTTTTACCAAATTTCGATTCGTCTATTTGGACATGATCTACACCTGGCCCACCTATATCACATAAATTAATAAAGATATAAAAGAAATATTTATAACTTACCTAACATAATTGGATTATGTCTTAACAAATCGCTTTCAAATACAACAATAAGATCTCGGTATAGCTGGGATATTATCTTGTAGTCAATGGAAAGGTCTCTGTATATCGTTGAAAATCTTTCTTGGTTCATCGTAAGGCGAAATATAACCTTCAATGTGATACGGATGTCGCATCTCTTGCGGTAAAACATCGAACTTTTTGTAACAGATTGAGATACTTCTGTAGGATGCACAGCACGATTATAACAACGAAATTGGTATTGGTTACGGGATGCTCTCCATGTTGGACCACGCATTATTTCGCTGCACTTAGGACATCTAACCTCTGGTTGAGTAGAAATAGCTCCAATACGTCTTAAAAAACTAAAAAAAAATTAGTAAACATATTTTTGTAAAAAAAAAAAGACACTTACTTCCAACAAGATTCGTAAGAAACTGTAATTGCTTCTCTTTCTAATTCACCGTTTGGTACGACTCTTGAGCTTGGTCCATTTGAAGTTAAATTATTGTTGTTTGTTGACATCTTGTATAATACTCTGCGTTCAGTTTGAATAAAAATATTTAAACAATTCAATGTTTTACAAAGATGATAAAAATTAGTATTGAAAACAATACTACATTAAATACTATATTAAACTTACCTTCAGTTACAAAAAGAAAAAAGGAAAAAAAAAGGAAAAAAAGAAAACAAAAAAAACGAAAGAGAAAAGAAAAAAATTTTAAGGGATAACTTCTTTTCCTTTGTGGCTTACGTCGAATTAAAATTCCGTGAACAAAAATGTTGAAGGATCAAAATTTCCGATAAAAACAATCATCCACATCCGGGTATCGAACCCAGGATCATCACTTTGGGAAGACCACACTTTTCCAACCAAGCTATTTTAACTATCTGTCAGTGATATGTGGCTAAATTCGTCTCTTCGTCCTCCATTTAATCACGTGTTTTGCGGACCGGATGGTTGTTGTTCGGATCGGGCAGTATTTTCTTATTGTTTGGTGCTTTTATGGCTGTATTGGAAAATAGTGTGGAGTTACACAGATGGACTGTTTAGCACAGACGCGAGAAATACTAGAGTTCCTGAAAGACTAATTATTTATGAAGATCCTATTGTGCCTAAAGGAATACAATATCAAAAACTCAGTTGATTTAGAAGAACGAGAAATAACGGAAAGTCAAAAGAGCTTTATTATAAATAGTGTTGTTGACACAATAATAAACGATATACAGTCTTCTTCCCATTTTTATATACTTACTTTACGCTTTTAAAGTCTTACTGCCTAAAGAAGTTCCCATACTATTAATTGAAGGTTATAATATTCAAGGTAAACATAGTTGGGGAAAACACACATATCAAGTGGTCCGGCCTACCAGATCTAGTATATTAATTCGGTGATGTATATTCAAGGGTATATTAAAATGTCAAGCTTAAATCAAGATAGTCAAGCTAATTCCGGTGCGTTGATAGGTGAAAATCAACAGGGAAACAAGATGATGAGATACGTGAATGAACCTAAGAGCTTCACGGGTTATACTAAATATCCAGGTGGGGATATTTGTACTGAAGCTTATACTTGGTTAAACAGGATGTCTCGTCTTAAAGCTACTGCAAAGTTATCAGATAAAGAAATTCTTTTCATTGTGGGTGATCACCTTGTTGAGAAAGCCGAAACCTGGTGGAACGTCGTTGGTTCCAAGTCTGAATCTTGGAAAGAGTTTTCTGAGCTGTTCAAGAAACAGTACATGGTGGACCAAGAAGACAAGTGGTGGCGCCAACTTCAAACTATGAAGCAGGGTCCTCAAGACAGTATCGATGATGTGGCTCTGAAAATGGAGGAACTCTTTGGTCTTTTGGGTTCGATGAGTGAAGCCTTTCAGGTCAGAACCTTTTTGGGTGCAATAAACCCTACTATTGCATTCGAAGTTGAAAAGGATGAAACTGCTACCACGTTTTCTGCTGCCAAAAAGAAAGCTAAGCAAATTGAGAGAAGTTTAGCAAAGTACGGTGCTAATGGTGTGATGCCCAATCGTGGTTTTAGTAATGTTACTAACGTGGAGTCTGACAATGTTGGTTCTCAGCATGGCTGGAATTCCTCTTCGTCTACTGTTTCTTCTTTGGCGGAAAGGCTGGAACAATTGCGAATCAACTTGGTGCAGCTAAGTAACGTTGTCATGAGTCAAGAGAGGGTTACTCCTCAGGTCGCTAACTCCAAGCCTGTTCGAAGAAGTTTGGTCTGTTTCTTCTGTGATGAAGAAGGTCACCGCAAGTTTGAATGCCCTAAGTTTTTAGAGAAACAGAATGGTAGGGCTATGAATCAAACGCCAGCTACGGGGTCTAATGCCATTCCTGTGAACCAGGGAAAAGGTCTGGAGCGTCAGTAAAAGAGGTGACTGACGCTCATAAAAATAATCAAAATCCTCAAAATTTTGGTGACGTCAACTTGGTGGACACAGTCAGCCAAGATAGTGGTGATGGTTTTGCTGAGGTCTACGTGTCAAAAAGAAGAATGGATGCTCCTCCTTCGGTTTCTGCTTCGGATACTCATGTTGACAAGCGACCAGCAGCAGAGACTAATCCAGTGGGTATAGGCGGAAATCAGGTGTATTCAGGCTTTCAGCAAGCTACAACGTCAAGTCGACCTTTTGGTGCGGGTATTCCTGCCTTGGGTAGTGGTGGAGTTCCTGTAAATACTTCGATGGATACGTTGCCTGGTCTTCAAGGTGGTCCTACAGTCAAGAGGGCAGTCAAAAAACGCGTACGTGGAAAAGCTCGCCGCTTACCTGTTAAAATAAAGAAAAAAGGAAATGTCTGGGAGGTGCTTGATGGCACAAATGCTGGTTTGTCTGTTGCAGGTTTAATTGCAATGGATCGTGGTGTGCAAAGAGATGTCATTGATGGAATTCGTTTCTTGCGAGAGAAGAAAGCATCGCTTAAGACGACGGAAAAAGTAGTTACAAAGGGTCGTAGGTCTGAAGAAAATACTGGTGCGGCACCTATGGTGATCAATGTGGTGGACCAAGACTCTTATGACAGTGGTTCTAGTGTTGTTTCTGACGATGTCTTTATTTCTGATGATGAATCTGACTGGCAGTCTACGTTTTCGCTTTCAGATGACTCCAATGATAGTATGAACCTTACTGAAGATTGGGATGATGGTGTTTCTGTCTATCACTATCCTTATAGTCTAAATCAGATGAAGCAAGGTTCTCCTTTGAAGGGTGTTGTTACTATCAATGGCAAGTCTGTGGTAGCAATCTTTGATACTGGTGCAAGCGTGAGCGTCATTGGAAAAGCCTTGGCGGTTTCTTTGGGTCTTAAGCCTAATGGGGATACTTTGGCGTTGACTGGTCTAGAGAACAAACAAGGTAATGACAGTCCAATTGTAAGTGATGTGCCTATCTGTATCGCTGGTAAAATACGTCCTGAGCATATGTGTATCCATGATTCTGGTAATACTGATCTGTGTCTGTTGGGAATTACGTGGTTCCAAGCCTATGGTATCGAGCTGGATTTAATTAATTCTATTGTTAAAATACCTACGACAACTGGGATGGTTAAATTGCAAGGTTACACGTCTCATATTAAAGATCGGTCGCTCTTGAATTCGAACGTTATGCTCCCTTCGGTGTTAGATGCGGGTGGGTCAAGTAAAGCAACGATTGGTTCTGATGATGATCGGCGAGTCTATATGGTGCAAACTAGTCAAAACCATGTGGATGCTTATGAAGATGAGTTGATTCCAGAAGGCGAAGTATTAGAAGAAGAATTTAAGTATAATGCAAATAATATTACTATTGGTGTTTTACCTGAATTAGCTGATGTAGTAGAAAGGTATAAAGAATGTTTCTCTGAGGTCTCTGGTCTGGGTCGTGTTACTGGTTATATGATGGATCTCCCGCTGATAGATGGAGCAACTCCTATTAGAACGAAACCTTTTAGAATAAGTTGGCAAGAAGAAGAAGTTCTAGACCAATACTTACAAGAAATGCTGGATCTAAATATCATCAAGCCGTCTAATGGTCTTTGGGCAAGTCCTTGTTTCTTCATACCAAAGAAGGATGGGTCATTGCGTCTAGTGATTGATTACCGTAAGCTGAACAAGATGGTCAAGCAAGACGCGTACCCTCTTCCTCATATTGATGAATTGTTGGACTCGGTAGGTGGTGCTACTATATTCTCTACTCTGGATTGTACGTCAGGATATCATCAACTCCCGTTAAATGAAGAACATGCAGAAAGGACTGGGTTTGTTACGAAGCGAGGTACCTTTTCCTTCAATGTGTTACCTTTCGGAATTACTACTGGCTGCAGTCAATATCAAAGAATGATGCACACTATTCTGTCGAAGTACGTGGGTGATTTTGTCCTGATCTTCTTGGATGATATTTTGGTGTATTCAAGATCTGTTGAAGAGCATCGGTACCATTTATCTCTGTTATTAGAAGCATGTGCAAAGGCCAATCTCAAGTTGAAGCGCAAGAAGTGTAAGTTTGGTGAAAGTCAAGTCGAGTACTTAGGACATGTCATTACTGCCAATGGGGTGCTGCCTAGTGATCATAACATCAATAAGGTGAAGATGTTTGAGACTCCTTCTAGTGTGGATGATGTTCGCTCTTTTCTTGGTCTGACGGGGTACTATCGCAAGTATGTCCCTGGTTATGCTACGATGGCTGAACCTTTGACTCGTTTGTTAAAGAAGACGGTGCCTTTTAGTTGGGGTCAAGAACAGCAAATGGCTTTTGAACAGTTTATCAAAGCACTTACCGAAACGCCTATACTGTCTTATCCTGATCGTAAAAAGATCCAAGTGCTCTCTGTGGATGCTAGTTTGAAAGGTCTAGGTGCTATTTTGTCACAAGTAGATGATGCTGAAACGATGGCTAATGAACGGGTGTTGTCATATGCTTCAAGAGGTCTGCGTGGAAGTGAAGTGAACTACGCGATTACGCATTTGGAGGCTCTGGCTGTTGTTTGGGGTGTGACTCATTACAAGCACTACTTGAAAGGGCGGCATTTTGTATTGATCACTGATCATTCGAGTCTGGTGTATATCTTCAAACCAAGTCGTATTACGCCTAAGTTGTCAAGATGGGCTGCTGCTTTATTGGACTATGATTATGAAGTTCGGTATCGTCCTGGTAAAAGTAATCCTGCTGATGCCTTGTCTAGAATCTGTAGTAAGGAGGATAGTGATCGGTCGGTGGATGAATATGAAAACAAATTTGCTGCTAATGTATCGAATAATAATGAGAATATGGTTCTTGCCGATGGTGTTACTCGTAGAAATTGATGGCTATAATAACGCGATTATGATTATTTTTGTAAAGGATCCTTTTTTATCTCTTTTATCTTTTTTCTTCATCCTTTTATCTTTTTTATCTCTTATTGTTCACTTTTGTATCTTAATATTTTTTGGAACTTTTACCTTTTTGAATCGGTCTAAACTTCACTTTACTTCTTGGAAAAAGGGTGATAAACAATAAAGTTACTGTTGGTATAAAAGAAGAGTAATTGGGTCCTTTTAAAGTTCAAATTCTTTCTCTGTTTACAATATTTGATCTTTAATCGTATGCTTCTGCGATTGGTATCGAATATAATGGCTATTAGTTTCGCTTGGTTTCTGACAATATATCATTATTTGGCTGATGGTTCACTGCCAGAAGATTGTGATAAGAAAACGGCGCAACGTATAAGGTATCAAGCAAAGAAGTGGTGTCAATCTGATGAGGGATTCTTGTTGGAAAAAGGAACTGGAAGAAGATTACTTCATGAAGGCGACGCGCTAGAAGTGGTCAAAAGGATACATCAAGAAGGTCATTTTGGGATACTTAACACCATAGACAAGGTCAATAAGTACTATGTGCTGTCGGGGTGCAGAGAATTGGTTACTGCAGTAGTACACTCTTGTGAGACTTGTCAATTTCGTGCTCAAATCAAGGCGGTTAGGTCTAACCCTGGTGTGATCATGAAGACTCCTCTTCATCCTTTCTTTATGGTTGGTGTTGATGCGGTGGGACCTTTACAACCCACAGAAAAAGGAAATCGTTATATATTGACTGCGATCGATCATCTAACAAGATGGCCAATGGCGATGTGTGTCCCGGATATTGATGAAGAAACTACTGCAGAGTTTTTCTTTAGTGCTATTGTTAAAAATTTCGGTGTACCTCAATACATCTTGTCTGACAGAGGGTCTAATTTTATATCAACATATGTACATTATTTCCTCCGTCAAATTGGTTGCAAAAATATCATGACTACAAGTTATAGACCGCAAGTTAATGGTATGTGTGAAAGGTTAAACCAATCCTTAGTTCAGATTATGTCTAAAATTGCGCGTGATAATGGTGACATATTACAATGGGACAAGTATTTAGACGCTGCTTTGATGGTTCTCAGGTCAATGGTCAATAGCTCTACTGGTTATAGCCCAGGGTATCTATTGTTTGGTTATGAATTCAGAACTCCTGCTGTTTGGGTAGCACCTAAGGAAGATTTTGTGCTTGGAGAAGAGATGGAAGCTCTTAAAGATCGGGTGATCGAGATTCAAGACAAGATGGCAAAGGTCAGAAGAATAGCAAGGGAAAAGTCGGATGAAAACAAAATCAAGGCAAAGAAAAGATACGATAAACGGGTGATATATCGGAAAAGTTTTGAAGTTGGAGAGAAAGTCTTGTTGCGTGATGCTACACCTTCTACAAAATTATCGGACAAATGGTTGGGTCCATACACAGTGTCGCAAGTGAATAAGAATGGAACGTACTTATTAGTTGGCAAGAATAGTCTCAGGTTAAAACATGCTGTGAATGGAGACCGTTTGAAATTATTTAACAATGATGTAAAACACATGGTTCCTGATGTGGTTACTACTGCTGCTGCGGAGCAATTTCGAAGTTGGTTAAATACAAAGAAGAATCCAGCGTTTGTAGTGGATAGGAAATTAAAAGAGGAAGAAGAGTCTAGCGGGGGAGTACGTGATATGTGGCTAAATTCGTCTCTTCGTCCTCCATTTAATCACGTGTTTTGCGGACCGGATGGTTGTTGTTCGGATCGGGCAGTATTTTCTTATTGTTTGGTGCTTTTATGGCTGTATTGGAAAATAGTGTGGAGTTACACAGATGGACTGTTTAGCACAGACGCGAGAAATACTAGAGTTCCTGAAAGACTAATTATTTATGAAGATCCTATTGTGCCTAAAGGAATACAATATCAAAAACTCAGTTGATTTAGAAGAACGAGAAATAACGGAAAGTCAAAAGAGCTTTATTATAAATAGTGTTGTTGACACAATAATAAACGATATACAGTCTTCTTCCCATTTTTATATACTTACTTTACGCTTTTAAAGTCTTACTGCCTAAAGAAGTTCCCATACTATTAATTGAAGGTTATAATATTCAAGGTAAACATAGTTGGGGAAAACACACATATCATCAGAACGAGAAAATAATATGATTGTGTCCCACTTACAGTTAAATTAATTTATGCTCTTCATGGGTTGCAAGATGCTTTTTAACCGTAACTAAATACTAATATTGTTCTGTGTATCTCTTTCATTACTTTCAATGACTATTTTATGCCAAATTTAAAGAAAATTTCGTGTATACGTATTTTAAAAAAGCTAGCCGAAGTGATGCAGAGAAAATCAAAAGTTTTATGATTGAGTGCATTAATTACAATGTCTGGTACCTAATGGATAAGCTACGTGATAACAGGATTGGACTACATTTACGGAACATGGAAAAAGTGCCAAATTCTGCGATTAGAGCAGCAATATGTCGGAATTTTAATATTTAAACTGCGGCATCGTATTCTCCATACTCAAAAACCCTTGTTTCCATATTTGGACTGTAAATATATCTCCGATTGAACTGTATATCTAATGATTTATCCATCGTGGCCTGAAGTCCCAATCACCCGCAACCAGCCCATTTTCCACCGAAGGAGCCGACTTCGCTCATACTTGCTCATAGGGATGAACAAAATGGGGTCTACGCCAAGAACACCACGGCAGGCACACAACAGCACCGGAGGGCAGGAAGAAGCACGCATTAATCGTAAGGAGCGAGTACGGTAGTCTAGGATCGATTGACGCAGCTGCTTTGACGGTGTGTAATAGGCAAGACGGTCTTCCACCGTAGTAGTTGCACCGTTATACTGAGGATCTCGCCAGATAGGATTAGCACGTAAAAGGGCTGGCCAGCGGAACCGTTTGTACTGGGGGGCCGTTTCAGTAAAGGAACGAATGGTGTGCAGTAGCGTATCCTCTGGCAAGAAGTGAGTACGTAGGATGAACTTCAATACCAAAGTATGGGCTCGTTCATGCATGGCAGGGAGGGATGTCATGTGTCGAAACACCGTGGTAGAGGCTGTACGATGTCCACCAAAAGCGAGGCGTAGACATTGGTCTTGAGCCTTGTCAAGCAGCTTCAGGTTCTTCATCGTGAACAGACAGAGACACAAACCATATTCCAGCTTGGGTCGGATAAATATCGTGTACAGGCGGCTAGCAGTAAGGCGAGAGAAGCTTGGAGCATGGAGACCCAGAGGCTGCAATGTATTACGCATGGCAGGCAAAGCAGAGGCAATGTTGCGTTTAAGCAGTTGGTCAGTAGCAATAGCGCCTTTGGAGTCGAAAGGAATACCCAAATATGGAAAAGAGTCAGCAATGGGTATTGGATCACCATACAAACGTAGAGGAGGGGCACCATAGATCGTAGGTGAGTTAACTACCACACACTTTGTTGGGTTCCATCGATAACCAAGTTCCATAGAATGCTGAGCAGCTCGACGAAGAAGACGGGGCATTACGTCAGGTGCAGCGATAATTACCACATCATCGGCATAGAGCAGGCAATTGATCCATAACCCAGAGTATTCTCTACGTGGCATGGTACCAAAGACACGGGAGGAAATTGGTAGAGGGACAGCACGGAGGACAGCAGGAAGAGAATTGATATAGATGGAATACAGGAAAGGCGATAGGATAGAGCCTTGAAGCACGCCAGTCTTGGGCCAAAAGGAACGAGAAGAATGACCGTTGATTAGTACCTGTATACTCACTTTGTCAAACAAGCTTTGAAGAAGACCAAGGAGGGGTTCAGAGATGTATGTTTCAAGTGCTCTCCAGATGATCGCACGGTCAACAGTATCGTAAGCAGATTTGATATCTAAGAACGCCAAAACAGGGGCTTCACCATAATGATCCTCTGCATGTTGTCGACACAGCTCATGAAGACAAAGAGCCTGGTCAAGAGTACTACGGCTTCGGCGAAATCCACCTTGAACAGTATCAAGAGGGGGTGCCGAGGATTCAAGTTCATCAAAGATGCAGAGTTCAAGCAGCTTGCGTAGAACCGAGGTCAGACTGATAGGGCGAAAGTTGCCTGGTTCTAGCGGGTTACCCTTCTTATAGATTGGGACAACCTGGGCAGTACACCAAGCAGCAGGAACAGTGGACCACTTCCAACAGAGACAAAACAAGAGAGTAAGTACAGGTACCAACTTTGGAGCAATTGGTAACAACATTTCTGTTCTTAGATCATCAACTCCAGGAGCTTTGCGACGGGACAGGCGTTTGACCAAAGTATCACGTACCGTAGATTCTGTGAAAGGACAGGTGATTAGGTCAATTGCATGAGGGCCAGAAGGAATTGGAGGCGCTGGATAACGAGAAGCAGGGAGCGACGCACCAGAGAAAACTTGCTTGAGGTGATTAGCCATAGTATCAGCAGCAGCTTGGGGACCATTAGGATGATTGAACGTTGGGGTAATCGCTCGATTACGCTTGACCCGACGAACAATGGATGCGGTCTCTTGCAATGGACCAGAGGAGAGCTTCTTACAGAATTGTCGCCAAGTTTCACGTCGACGACGCTTCATGTCACGATTGAAGTAGTGACAAGCGAGCTGGTATCTGTCCCATGCTTGACACTTCTCAATTCCCACAGCACGGTGCCATTCCTTACGGCAGTGCTCACGGTGGTCAAAGGCATCTTGCAGCAGTGGAGTCCAAAACCAAGAATTGTTAGACTGTTTAGGATTCTTGCGACCGACTGAATCATCGAGAGAGGAATGAATGATACCAGTCAATTCAGCAGCTAACGCATCATGGTCAGGTTTTTGAAGATAGGATTGGCTATGTGGATCAAAGAAGGTTAGCAATCGTTCATGAAAGGAGAGAATGCGATCACTAAAGATAGACACATAGGTGCAATCTTCTTCAGTCAGGCGAGACAAATTCCATAGCTTACGAGGGTGAGTAGGCGGTGGTGGTGGTAGTTCTGGAAGTAGACAAGTCAATGACACAGGATGATGATCAGAGCCCATGTTTAGGTCTTCTCTTACAACCAGTGTAGGATCGACAAGTTCTTGGGTGCTGATGAACAAGTCAATGACACTCTTGAACTGAACACCAGACTGATGATGTACTCTTGACTGTGAGCTGTAGGTGGGGACCCCAAACGCCAGACGTGAATTCCAACAGGTGAGACCCGTGTCTTCAAGCCATTCCTGGAGCAATGTGCCTCTGGTGGTGGTGCGAGTGTCGCCTAGTAGTAGTTGGTGTCGAGCATTAATATCGCCACAGATAATAGTGTTCGACTGTGATGGGTGCGTTTGAGTAGGTAAGGAGCGTAGGATATCAAGTGCTTCAGTGTCAGACAGAGTGGAAGGAGGTAAATACACACAATGTATTAACAGAGAGGCAACTTGACAAGAAAGTACATAGGGAGAGGAAGACGGAAAGTGGGTCACTGGGTAGGGACACTCAGGGTTGACAAGAAGTGTGATGCCCATTTTACCACGATATGAATCCTCAACCGGAAGGCCATAGGTGTGATATTGCTGCCAGTGAGTTGGATACCGCAGAGGTGGCAGCAGCCATGTCTCTGACATAAAAAGGAGCGACGAAGAAGAAAGTGAATCAGTGATAGCACTAATAGCGTGGCGAGCACAACCATTAGCGTTCCATATGGTGATGTTGAGTTCTTGGTAAGGAGTGGACTGGGACATAGATGGTATAGGGTTAGTGATATATGTGTTACTGTCAAAACTCATTAATAGTTATTGACAGATTCACCAACACCTGAAGGTTTGTCAGAGGAAGCTTGGGTGTCATCGGTAAAGGTGTTGATGACATCGGTCATATCATCATCAGTGTGCTGGTTATCAACGTGCTCAACAGAACCCGAGTCAACAACCACAGCTTGATCGTACTGTGCCTTGGTGATCCACTCTTGCTGGTGGAAGAAGCGGGCTACAGCCAAACGAACAGGTAAACGAATATGCTTAAGAGCACGAGAGAGACGTTGTTGGTGGAGGTCGACGCATTTAGTCTTACGTTCCTCTTCAGGTAGAGAAGCGAAGGAAGGATCACGCAGACGAGCAGTATCAAGAGGATCGAATGACTCCAAAGGCTTAACACCAGCCTTATTAAAGTGATCCAGTAGTTCAGCAGCATAACTGTTGTGCACAAGAAGAGCAACAACGTGGTTATCTGGATAGTGAACATCTAGCACACGAGCATTATTGATTTTGAGCTTATTCAATTTAGCTCGAAGGCTAGAGTAAGCCTCACGAAAACGGCAAGGCAGGTATATGTACTGATACCCATGACCACCAGTAAGAGGAGCAAAGGTACGAGCGACAGCCTTCATCTGCCGAGGCGTGATACGACGTCGTCGAACAGGTTGGGACATCTTGGGTGGTGCAGGAGACGTGGCAGTGGCGGCACTAACGGCAGCATAGGACTTGTTAGCGGCAGGCACAACTGGAGCAGACTCTGGTGAGGACTAGCGGGAGACAGGTGTACCTTGACTAGTCGTGGGTGGTGTTGGTGTCGAAGGTGCAGAGGTGGGTTTGGAGTGAACGGCACGGTCAGCCTCCAAAGTCGCTATACGCTGTTGTGCGGTCTCAAGGGCAGCACGCAGGCGCAGGTTTTCTTCAAGCAGGTGCTCAAAATTGGCCAGTCTTTCATCATAGCGACGAAATTGTGCCTGGAAGATTGAAACCCAGTCGTGGGCAGGTACAGCGGGAGTACAGGTTGGTACCTGGGGAGAAGTAGGTAAAGGGGTGGTTTCCTTTACATTGTCTAATGCAACTTGTGATGTAGGAGGAGCAGTGGCTACACCAAAGTCGAAGGGTCCGGTCACGTTGACGGCGAAGTTGTGGGCAGGTGGTTGTTGTGACATTACGGAAGTAATAATGGCAGGAGCTGGACTGGTGCGAATGTCGATTGGCACAAGTGGTGGCGTACGGACAGAGAACAGACGCTTGCTTGGAGTGAGTGGTGAGGGTGATTCAGGAGTGTTTACAGAGACGGATTGGTGAGTCTGTGTAGACGGATGGATGCTTCCTGATGTGGGTTGATCTACCTTTGCTAATGATTCCAAATCAAGATCTTGAGATGTCGAAATGGTGCTACGGATGTCAGAGATCTTAGTGCCTGAGAGTGTTGGCAGGTCTTGGGGTGCTTTGGGTGTGGTTGACTGTATCTTTACAGGTACGTCTTTACTGTGTATACTGTGCTAATACTCTTCTTTAAGAAAATCGCTTGATGGCAAAACTTTTATCCGGTGGCGGAGCCAAGTAAAAGTTTTGAAATACGAAAGAAAAGTGGTTTCTTGGTGTAGTTGGTTATCACGCCTGTCTAACACACAGGCGGTCGCCAGTTCGAGTCTGGCAGAAATCACGTTTTTTTTACTGTAACACGAACAATGATTTAGTCGCCGATACTGTCACATTGTTGTAGCACAAATGATGAAATTTTGGATCTGGAAAACAATGATGATCACAAGAACCAATTTTGATGTCCAGCAACATTGATGTTGTGACGCAGTTGGTGTAACTTTTGCGGAAGATGGTGTAACGAAGATTACAACATAAACACCAGCAATGGCTGCGGTTTGTGATTTTTAATTTTGAACCTTATTCTTTTTTTGAACTTTATTTCAAAATCAAACTTTATATCGAAATCAAACCTTATATTGAAATCAAACCTTATATCGAAATCAAACCTTATATCAAAATGAAACTTTATTTTTCTTTGTCTATAAAATAGACAAGTTTTTATTTTTATTTTACTTCACTTCTCTTGACATATATATTTTAACTTTACTTATCTTAAATATATTTTATCCAATAAATCAAGTATCTTTATCCCTGAATCTTTTGGTATAATACTCTTAAAATACAAGCAAGACAAGTCCCTTGAAGTCAATTATCTTCATTGTAAACATTCTTAAAACTCTTATCAAGTTACCTTATTACAAGCAAGTTTGATCTACTTAACAAGATCTGGTGGTCACTTACAAACGAATTTAATACCAATACTTTACCCAACTCTTATTTTTTTTTTATTCACTTTCGTCAACTTTACTCTATTTCAAAACCGTTAACTCTTACAAGCCATTGAAGCAACAAAAAATTACATTTGGTGGTCACTACGAGGGAATTTAATCAATAAATCGAATTAAATCAATAAATCGAATTAAATCAAGAAATTAAATCAAATCAAGAAATCTAACAAACTAATCAAAAGAACTTACTCAAAATCGAATCAACAATATCAAAACATTTACTATCAACAATGGCAACAACAGAACCTATCGCGTTGGTGCAAAACAGCAACCAAATTCAAGGATATCGTCCTAAATTAATCGAATTCTATGGCTATGAAGGCGAAGACTTCCGTCATTTTCAAGAGCTACTGGATTCCTACCTTGTACTCAGCAACACACATAGTGACAACCGCAAACTCGCTATCCTCAAATCTCAATTACGTAGAGCTGCTAAAATCTACTTTGAAAAAACTATACTCAAGAATCATCCTCAAGTGACTTACGATGAAGCTATGGAACATTTGAAAAGTCACTATATTACTCCTGAATTAATTCAGAATTATGAATTGGAATTCAATGATATGATCCAAGGAGATCAAGAACATCCTCAAATATTCCTTTCAAGATTACGTGAAGCCGCTGATTTGGCCAACATTACTAGTGAAGCCGTAATCGAAAGCCGCTTTCGCGCAGGTTTATTAAGGGATATCAAACAATTTTGTATACAAAGCAGTGCTAGAACATTTCAAGATTGGTTAAACCATGCAGAAGGATGGTGGAACGCAAATCGCCCTCGCAAGATCGCAATGGTCGACAACCCATTCATACCAAGAAATGTAAACAACGCTCTCATATATCATGACGATGGTGTTTATCATCAGAGATACCCATCAAATGATCATAATATAGAGTTGATTGATACAAACGAAAGGCCTGCTCAAGCAATCCCAATCTCTAACTTACATCCTTACGGAATGGTTAACACTGTAATGCCTAACCCTCAAATTGTAACTGGGCCTAATCAACTATCAACATTGGAAATCACTCGTAATAATTATCATGCACAAAATTATCCTCATCAAGTTCAAAGGAACAATGGAACATATCCTAGTCAACCTAATCCTCAACAGGATCTGGTCAATCTTATTCAACAAACCATCCGAAATGAATTGGGTAATCAACAGCAGTATCAAAGCCCTGTTAGAAATTACAATCGGCGTAATCGCTACAATGATAATTATCAGAATCAACATCAAAATAACAATAACGGTTACAACAATAACGACTATAATAATAATACTTATAATAACAATGGTTACCAACGTAATGATAATAATTACGGAAGACAAGATTATAGTAATCAAGGACGAAACAGAAATAACTTTAATAATCAAACTTACCGTCCGCAAAATAACAGACCGCTCCCGCAACAACCTCAAACACAACAGCCTACCCAGTCAAAAAACTAGTTGGTTCGGTTGCTTTCAAAAATGAAAGTAATGGTCAATCGAATAACCAGAAATATAACAAATCCATTAATAATCAACCCCACAATCTCAATGCGCTCCTCACTCAAAGCGAAACTTATTCACCACCCTTTACACACGATTTATATGCAGCTGTAAGACCAGAGTACCCACCTGAAGTCACTACAAGCATTCCATACGAAAAACCAAGCAAAGGCACACGAGAAAGAGTTAGGAGATCAACCACAAAAGCCAAGGGTAAATTAAATGATGTTACTACTACACAACCTATCATTACGCATCAACCCATAATCACACAACAACCATTGGTTTCACATCAGCCTGTTGTCACACGTCAACCCGAAGCTATGGAAACAGAACGAATAATGCAAACTAGCAGAACGGTCAAGAAACCAAAAAGAAAAACGAAGGCACCTCCATTAAATTATGACATTGTGTCGGACGTCTTAAATAAGAAAGCAGATATAACTGTTGGAGACCTTATGGTTGCAGCACCTAAGTTACGAAGAAATATGGCCGCAGCTTGCCGTCCCATACGAATCCCTGTTGAAGTCACCAATCCGGAAGAAACTATGGCAGTTATAGAAGAAGAGGATATAAATACCACAGCAGTATATTCTAAAGTTAGTATTGGAGACAAATCTATCAAGACCTTGATTGATTGTGGTGCAGCAAAAACATGCATGTCTAAAGCTCTCGCTGACACACTTGGTTTATATATTGATGCTGCCTCTGAAAGTATATTCACCTTAGGAAATGGAACCAAACAGCCTGCTTTAGGAATTATATATGACGTACCTATATGTGTCAAGGACAACATGATCATTCCATGCACAGTAGAAGTCTTACCCTCTTGTCCAAATCCACTTATCATTGGAAACAATTGGTTAAATAGAGCAAAAGCCAAAATTGACTTCAATAGTTCAACATTAAAGGTGACATATAAAAACAAGAAAGCCGAATTAGAAATATCCTTCTTAAGAAAAAATACGACACTGCCAAAGGTCTCAAGCTACACTCAGAAGTATGAACATCCTATCAGCCTAACAAACTCAAAGGAAACCAAACATGTACGCTTTGAAGCTGAAATACAAGATGATGACGATAGCACAGATCAAGACGAAGAATCTGAAGACAGCTCAGAGGAATCGGCAGAAGAAGAATTAGAAGATGAAGAAGACGAATCGCTTCTATTATTGGAAAATGATAAAGAAGACGACATAAAAGTATTAAGTCAAGGAAATGACATGCTACTAAAAGCTCCTCCACATGGATTAACTATAGCATCAAATACTTCAAAAACAATATGGGTCAGAAAGTTGGAGAACGAAAGGAAGGATATAATATACAATTTGGAAATAACGAATCCTAAAATAATGGATGCCATGGGATATTTTGACTCTTGTTTAAACCTGGTCACAAATCGTAAAAGTATAGAAATTCGAATATACAATCGATCATCAAAAGATATACTATTGGACCCTGATGAAGAAATCGGCATTATTGAAAAGATCAATCCACAGGAAGATTCCATAGTACAAGCATATAATGTTGACACGAATCCTCACTTGTGTGTGATGGAAATGTCTGAACCAAATAATAAAGAAAAAAATGAAGAAGACATGCTATTAGAACCAGACAAATATACGAAACTTGAAATCGGAGAAATAAGTCAAGATATTAAACAAAGTCTACAGAAGTTACTAAAGAAATACGAGAATATATTTGACTGGGACAATAACACAATCGGATACACAAACTTGATAAAGCATAAGATCACGATAAAAGAAGACACTATGCCTATAAGTCATCGACCTTATCGCATGAGTCCTATCGAGACTGAACATCTGCAAAAAGAACTAGATAAATATTGCAAGTTGGGTGTAATTGCTCCATCGAATAGCCCCTGGGCAGCCCCTGTGATATTAGTAAAAAAGAAGAATGGCGAATACAGAATGGTGATAGACTATAGAAAGTTAAATGCAGTTACAAAGAAAGACGCCTATCCCTTACCCCGCATTGATGATTTGCTGGATACATTAGGCAAGGCAAAAGTGTTCTCAGCTTTGGATATGCGAGCTGGATTTCATCAAGTTCCCCTGGAAGAAGACAGTAAAGAACTAACAGCTTTCACGACAAAGTTTGGCACGTATCATTATAACACACTGCCAATGGGTCTTGTAAATTCCCCAGCAACTTTTCAACGATTAATAGATTTATGTTTTCGGCCACTTATCAACAAGTGTTTAGTCGCTTACATTGACGACCTAAACGTATATTCTCTCAATCATCAAGATCATTTGCAACATTTAGAACAAGTGTTTCAATGCATCCAAATAGCGAATCTCAAATTAAATCCAGAAAAGTGTTTCTTCTTCAAGGACCATCTTAAATTTCTTGGATATATCGTTACGAAAGAAGGATTGCAAACAGACCCCAGTAAAATTCAAAAAATAGCTGAATATCCACAACCCAGAACAATTAAACAAGTTCGAGGATTCCTCGGAATAGCATCCTATTACAGACGTTTTATTAAAAACTTTGCTGCTATTGCAAGACCTTTGCATGATCAAACGAAAACCACAAAGAAAATCCCTTGGACAAGCTTGACTACTGAATCATTTGAAACATTAAAGAAATTACTTACTACTGCACCTATCTTGTCAAGACCTGACTTCAACAAACCATTTATACTAGTAACCGACGCATCCAAATTAGGACTTGGTGCTATATTGACTCAATTGGATGAAAATGGTCATGAACACCCAATTGTCTATGCAAGTCGAGGCCTCAAGTCAACTGAATCGAATTACGCTCCCACTAAATTAGAATGTTTGGCAGTCATATGGGCAGTAAAATTATTCCGTCCCTATCTACTTGGAAAAAAGTTCACAGTGCTTACTGATCACTCGGCTCTAAATGGGTTACTAAAGACGCCAAACCCCACTGGAATAATCGCCAGATGGATTACTATCTTATCAGAATATGAATTCGAGGTGAAGTATCGACCTGGAAGAGTCAACGAAAGCGCCGACTTTTTATCTCGACTTGGATACTAGAAAAACTCAACATTTACAATTAATTAACAACGTGTATATATTATCAACTTTATATTTTTATCAAACTACATGGAGGCAGGGAGGGGTAGTTGAAATAAATAATCCAGAAAAATTCATTAAAAAACAGTACAAAACCAAATTAAGCAGAAAAAAAAAAAATTTCCACATCAACAAGAATCCTGAAACAATAAGATTGCAAAAATTCAAAACAGTAACACAAAATAATAATATATCAAAAAATGGAACAACGAAAAATCGATCAGATGGCAACATATTTGCAAACTATGCAAATTCCAGAAGATGAAACAAGAAGCTTACAAAAATTCCTCATTAGGGAATCCCCTAATTTCACTTTGTACAAAGACACATTATATAGATACAATACGGAAAATGGAACCATACGAAAGGTTCTCAACAAGCAAGAAGCCCAAGAAATGATGGATGCGTATCATCAACATCCTCTAGGTGGACACTTAGCATACAATAATACCTTACATAAAATTGCAACTCGGTACTATTGGGACAACATGGCGAAGGATATTTTTGAATACGTCAAAACGTGTTCTAGATGTCAAGTATTTGGGAAAAAATCATTGAAAGAAGAACTTTATCCAGTTCCCGTTTCAATAAAACCTTTTGATAGAGTAGCATTGGACGTGAAACACGTACAAACCTCAAGATCAGGACACCGGCATATTGTCGCAGCAATTGATTACCTCACAAAATATGTTGAAGCAAGACCGTTACGATTTCAGACCTCTTCAGAGATTGCTCTATTTCTATACGAAGATATTATTTGCAGACATGGATGCCCAACCATCATGGTTACAGATAACGGAAAACCTTTCTTAAGTGGTTTGGTACGAAAAGTTTGCCAAGCTTATTCTATTATTCACAAGACTACAACACCGTACAACCCACAAAGTAATGGCCTGATTGAACGATTCAATCGAACACTTGGTCAAATTCTACAAAAACGATCAGACACTGAAAAGGAAGACTGGGATCTCTATCTACCAGCTACCTTATTTGCATATCGTTCCATTAAACAAGCTACGACAAAGCAGTCGCCATTTTTCTTAATGTATGGCTATGAACCAAAAACGCCGTTTGATATAGACAACCGAATATTTGAGAAAAGCTCTCACAAATTTGAAACAGTGTTATGGCACAGGACCACTCACCAAATTCATAATCTTAATTGGGTACGTGAGCAATCAGTACAGGCCATTAAGCAAACTCAGGCTGCTCAAAAGAAAGCTATAGAGAACAAGATCTTAGATGAACGAAAAGAACTGAAGCCCCCTTTCAGACTCGGTGATATGGTTCTCCTGTACAAAGACTACATGTCTACATCTTGGTCTGGAAAGTTACAAGACAAATGGGAAGGACCTTACATCATTCAAAATAATTTAGGAAAAGGAACTTATCACATAAAAAATACGAATCCAAATGATACTCGGATAAGAAGAGTTCATGGGAATAGACTGAAACCGTACGTTATACCAAATACAATGTGGAACGCTGAAAATGAGAGAAATGTTTCAAGTTTGGTTTTGGACAAGGAAACGAATGAACTGTTTCAGTAAAAAAAAAAAAAAAAAAAAAAAAAAAAAAAAAAAAAAAAAAAAAAAAAAAAAAATTAAACAAAAAGTTACACAACAGTTTTTCAACAATATATATATCGACTTTATTATCGAAAAAAAAAAATCATATCAAGCAATTAACTATCAAGAAATGGACCAAACAGAATACCTCAAGGAACAAGCCAAGATTACTGTCGAAAAAATGGCCAAAGACATTCAAGAAGGCAACGGCAATGCCGCTGATTATATCAAATGGTTATTACAAGACTACTTCAAGACTTTGTATGTTGCAAAAAGGGCAGATGGTCTTAGAGAAGGTTTGGAGATGTATATTAGCTTCATGGAGAATGAAGAGGGCTTAAAGAACTTCGAGTTCTTTATTGGAGAAGAGGCTATAACCAAAAAGGACTATATTGATAAACTGGTATTGAAAATCCAGCAAGAAGTGGACAAAGAAGAATTCGAGGATATGATTGCCAATCCAGAGAAACATGAAAAGCCTATTGAGTATGGAGTAAATTATAATGAGGATATACTTACTGAACTTGAGAACTGGTCTTGGGAAACGCCCGACATGAAACCCATTGTTGTTCTCTATGAAGAAAACATCAAAGAAGAATTTGAATTGTCACAACACTACCAGAAGGAACAAGAAAAATTTGAACATATCCGAGAACAGGTACTAAATAGACTGGCAACAACAATAGTGGATTGGAGCCACATCAAGTTTGAACAGCCAAGGAACAATGAAAGATGTATACAACTCTATGTTGCAGCTAGGAACGAGGCACTCAGGTTTGTGTTGAATGGATGCACGATTCATAAAAATTTGTATAAAAAAATAAGAAAACTGGATGACTGGGGAAGAGTCTCAATGCTCGAGGACGAGCAAGCGGTTGTAGCGGGCATCTGTAACGAAGATTACAACATAAACACCAGCAATGGCTGCGGTTTGTGATTTTTAATTTTGAACCTTATTCTTTTTTTGAACTTTATTTCAAAATCAAACTTTATATCGAAATCAAACCTTATATTGAAATCAAACCTTATATCGAAATCAAACCTTATATCAAAATGAAACTTTATTTTTCTTTGTCTATAAAATAGACAAGTTTTTATTTTTATTTTACTTCACTTCTCTTGACATATATATTTTAACTTTACTTATCTTAAATATATTTTATCCAATAAATCAAGTATCTTTATCCCTGAATCTTTTGGTATAATACTCTTAAAATACAAGCAAGACAAGTCCCTTGAAGTCAATTATCTTCATTGTAAACATTCTTAAAACTCTTATCAAGTTACCTTATTACAAGCAAGTTTGATCTACTTAACAAGATCTGGTGGTCACTTACAAACGAATTTAATACCAATACTTTACCCAACTCTTATTTTTTTTTATTCACTTTCGTCAACTTTACTCTATTTCAAAACCGTTAACTCTTACAAGCCATTGAAGCAACAAAAAATTACAATGGGACTCAGTCCTAGGAGGGACATCAGTCCCTGAAGATAAACAAAAAAAAGTTCAAAAATAGAAAAACACAAAAAAATGACAATCATATAAATATCCCTTTATCCTTTCACTTTTCGATTTAACTTCACTTACTTTTTGATATATACTTACTTTTTGATATATACTTACTTTTGATATAACTTACTTTTTACTTTTGACATATTTTACTTTAACATAAAATAAAAAGAATATCTTCAAGGATCTACATTTAAAATCTTTCTGATCCCTTACATATACATCAAGTCAAGTCCTTTGAAGTCAAATTATCTTCATCGTATCAATTTTTATATTCTCTTATCAAGAAAACTTAAATTACTTTTTACTGTTTGATCTACAATACAAGATCTGGTGGTCACTTACTACAAGCAAATCAAATTTATCAACATAAAAACAAGCTTTTGATCTCAAATTCTTTTATACTTCAAAGAAAAGTCAAATTACTTCTAAACTCTTAAGGCCATTTAAACGAAACAATACCTATCACAAGAAAAATTACAATGTTCAGCGACATAGATAGCAGAAAACATAAACAATAAGCCACGCCATATTTTATATAAATAAGATGAATATTTTTAAACAAAATGAAAAACATCCAATAAATCATATCTTCTTGGGCTTAAAAAGCAATCTCTTCTTATTGGGTCACAATTACCTTTTCTTTTCTTTTTATTTTACTTATTCTTTCTGATCTGATACCTGATTTATCACGAATCAAGAAAGACCCCTTTTATTTTTATCTTTTACTAAACAATCTTACTCTTAACCTTATTGATCTATAAAGATCTGGTGGTCACTACTTAAAACCAAATTACTATATCAAAAGAACTGTTAAACGTTCACTCAAGTCATTCAAGGCTTCAAACCTCAAACTAAACAAATCTACAACACTTTAATACAATCCAAATCCCAAGTACTAACAAGTTACATTGTGACGAAAACGACAATCGGGTCGTGCAAATCCCTTCCGATGCAAGTCGTTTTGGCGACTTGAGTCAACAATGTAGCTATGATTATGAAGATTTGAACTCCGAAACTTCTTTCAAGCTTTAATTTTTGACGTTTTGTAAATCACTTTACAAATTGTCATTATTTTTCCTATTTGACAAATTTTTAACCTTTTGGTATATTTTTTACTTTTTGATATTTTTTTAACCTTTTGATATTTTTTAACCTTTTTGAAGTGTCTTAAGTATAAAAAATAGGACAAAGAACAATTAACGAGACCGAACAATAGTTCTAAAAGTCGAATACTTTTATTAAAGAAAGATTTCAAGGCTATTTATATTAGTTGAGCAAGACCTGAGATTAGATGACAAAAATAGTTACGACCGATATGATTTGACATGTATAAGAAAAATTTTATAGACTGATGTTAATAATCAACTGTTGAGATGAAAGTGAAACTTGGCTGTTTAGGGCAGTGATAATTATCAGGTTCTATTCTTATTCAAACTCATTTGTAAAGATTTAGTCCAGAATGATAAGACTGTATCTTATTGACATGTCAAAACATGACACTTTTGATATTTTTTAACCTTTTGATATTTTTACATTTTGTAAAAATTGAACTTTATATTTTTGCCTATAAAAAGCCTAGCTTTTTATTCTTTTGATTTCACTTCACTTATCTTGACTTACTTTTCTTGACTTCACTTACCTCAACTTGCCTTTTTTTAACAATATAAATATATTTTATCCAATAAATCAAATATCTTTATCCCTGAATCTTTTGATATAACACTCTTAAAACACAAGCAAGACAAGTCCCTTGAAGCCAATTATCTTCATTGTAAAACCTTTTAATACTCTTATCAAGTTACCTGAATATAAAACAAGTCTGATCAACTTAACAAGATCTGGTGGTCACTTACAAGCGAACCTAATAACAATACTCTACCCAACTCTTATTTTTTTATTCATTTTCATCAACTTTACTCTATTTCAAAAACATTAACTCTTACAAGCCATTGAAGCAACACGAAAATTACAACAAAATGACTTGAGTCGTTAGACCGAAAACTTTCGGTTAAAGGAAAAATTAACCTAACAAACAGAATCAAGGCAACAAATTTTATATAAATATCCAACAAACCTTTTTATTTTTATTCTTATTCTTATTCTGATTGTTTTAATCGCAAGATTAAATAAAAAATTAAACAAAAAAACAATAGCAGCAATATAAAATTAAAATCCTTCTTTATTGCAGATTTCTTTATATTGCGAAAAGGCCTCGCTTTATGGATAAAAAGTTGGCATCTATTTATATTCTTTGTGAGCGTAGATATAAAAGATATAGACTCGGTCACGATGTCGTGCTGAAGAACCAATGATTAAGCTAAAGCTTGTCGATGTTCTAATATATGCATCTGAAATTGAACAATAGAAATAATAACCAGTCAATTAACTTTGATCTAATTACTTTTGGGGTTGACAATTGATTAGACTCTCTAGGATGACAGATACTGATCTTATTGTTCTAAATTTGGAAAAGTATGAAATTGTTCAATCATAGTTTAATCTTTTGTGTATCGTTATTTATTTTTATACAACTGATATCATATAGAAAATAACTATGTTTACAACACTGATCAACATCAATAAAGAATCACTTATATCTTATATTCAGACTCTTCACTGAGCTCTTTGAACCCCTTTTTATTTTACAGCACACTTTTTATCGATCTTAACAAACAAGATCTGGTGGTCACTACCTATACCAAGCTTTCGCTTAAACTTTATATCAAGAATAACAAGTTTCTCTTACGAAACACCTCAAACAACAACTAAATACATCAAATCTACTCTATAACCTTATACTCAAATCACAAGTACCTACAATGTTACAACGTCTTTTGATTCTACTTTTGGTATTGTAACACAATGCAGCAAACTTTTGCAGCATTTGAATTTTCTCTCTCCAACTAATTCAAATCCAGGAAAATACAAACAAATACGTATGAATACAGATAAATCCAGAAAAATACAAAAAAATACAGAATATCCACAAAATCATCAAAAACAGCATATAATCAGAAAAGCCAAAAACATATAGATAACTTCAATATTTCTTATACTTACTCTTGACTTCACTTACTTTTGAACTTTTATTTTACTTTACTTATTTACTTTACTTTTTGATTATTTTAATAAATATCATACAAAGTAAATTTCTTTTGTTTTTCTTTTATTTTATCTAATATCAAGAACAAGAAGTCCCTTAAAGCAAATACACTTCATTGTAATCCCTTTTTTTTTATCTTTTTACTTTATTTTATTCACAACAATTTGATGTACTTAACAAGATCTGGTGGTCACTTATTACAAGCGAACTTATATTCAAATTATTACTACTTTGGGAACCAAACTCTATTCGAAACTTTGGTCTCACATCAAGAATTTTACAAAACAAACCTATTTTATACTATATAAACCCTATAAACTCCAATCTCACAGTGTAAGGTGGTTGTTGCAAACTGCAAGGCGTTCGTTATAAACTGCAACGATTTAAATTCCGCCGTTTTATTCTTGTGTTGTAATTTTTCTTGTGATAGGTATTGTTTCGTTTAAATGGCCTTAAGAGTTTAGAAATAATTTGACTTTTCTTTGAAATGTAAAAGAATTTGAGATCAAAAGCTTGTGTTTACAGTAGGTCAAAAATTGCTGCAAGGAATTGCAAAATACCGGTTTTACAGCTGGTTGTCTATGGATACTGCATGAAACTATCTCAAACATTGATTGTTTGTACCTCACTAGAAGGGGCATTTATTCGTCGATTATCTGATATGGGCAATAGTTATTGGTGGAATTTGATATTGTTAAAGGGAATTTTATAAACATCCGGCATTTTTTACTTGTTTACATATGTTTGGAATAACAAATTTTAATACGACCCAACCGGTTGCTATCATAATTTTTCACATTCTTGACATGATTAGAATGTTGCCAGTATATAAAAGCGCTTACAATTCCTTTATTCTAAATTTTAAATTTTCTTATTTAAATTATTTCTCTTTTTTACCTTATTACCAATCGCATGCCTAAACGACTGCCAGAAGAAAAAGTAAACGATCTCAAGCAAGCATTAACTGGATCCACATCAACGTACGATATTGCTAAGGAGGTTGGAGTACATGAATCAACTGTTAGTAGATACTCTAGGCGGTTGTTTTCAAATAGGACAATGGGCTCAGCTGGTAGACCTACATTAGTCTCCAAAGTGACGAAACGGCTAATCAAAAGAAAAGTCATTGAAGGGGTTCTAAAGACTGCCAAAGAGGTACACCGGGAGCTGATTCAACTTGGCTATGATATCTCATACCAGTCAGCAATTAACGTCCTGAAATCAATGGAGTTCCATTCTTCAATAAAAAAAAAGAAGCCGTTTCTGACAAAAGCTCATATGCAGCATCGATTAGAATGAGCCAAGAAGCACCAGGATTGGACAGTGGAAGAATGGCGAAAAGTCGTCTTTTCTGATGAAACCAAGATCAACGTATGGGGCTCTGATGGTTGTAAGTATTATTGGAAAAGACCAAGTGATCCTCTTCAACCGCATCATCTAGAGTTTACAGTCAAGCATGGAGGCGGCAAGTTGATGATGTGGGGATGCATAACATCTGAAGGACCAGGATATGCTTGTCAAATTTACGATGGGAACATGAACGCGGATGTTTATCAGCATATATTAGACACTACACTTCGTGATACTATGGAGTACTACAATTTCAATTGGTCCAACATTTACTTTCAGCATGATAATGATCCAAAGCACAAGGCAAAATCCACAATAGCCTGGTTAGATAATCATCAAGTGCGCTATATTAGCGATTGGCCAGCTCAAAGTCCGGACTTAAATCCAATAGAACATGTATGGCATCAACTGAAGTTAAAGCTCAGCCGTTACGAACGTAGAGCAAAGAATACGGATGAGCTTTGGGAACGAGTAGAAAAAGCATGGAATGAATTTGATAAAGAACTTTGCCAAAGGTATATCGATAGCATGCCGGCAAGAATTCAAGAGGTTATTAATAAAAAAGGAGGACCAACTAAATATTAATAAATAAACCCATTTCGTTCAAATTTTCGTTTTTTCAAATTTTCAAATTGCGCGCCTCATACTTCCTTCAATACTTATCCAATGGGGCTTAAACTCTTTCGGATTTTTCAAGACATGTAGGAAATCTACTATGTAGAAACAGAAGCAGTTTGTACCATTGTGACAGGATGTACGCTACAAAAACTGAGAAAAATGGATTCCTTGCAGCAATTTTTTGACCTACTGTATGTTGATAAATTTGGTTTGCTTGTAGTAAGTGACCACCAGATCTTGTATTGTAGATCAAATAGTAAAAAGTAATAAGAGTTTTCTTGATAAGAAAATATAAGATTGATACGATGAAGATAATTTGACTTCAAAGGACTTGACTTGATGTATATGTAAGGGATCAGAAAGATTTTAAATGTAGATCCTTGAAGATATTCTTTTTATTTTATGTTAAAGTAAAATATGTCAAAAGTAAGTAAAAAGTAAGTTATATCAAAAGTAAGTTATATCAAAAGTAAGTGAAGTTAAATCGAAAAGTGAAAGGATAAAGGGATACTTATATAATTGTCATTTTTTTGTGTTTTTCTATTTTTGAACTTTTTTGTTTATCTTCAGGGACTGATGTCCCTCCTAGGACTGAGGTCCCTCCTATTGTTATGTGTCTATGGTTGGCTTGTTTTAAGCGAGTTAATTTGAGTTAAGTTTGCTTGTAAAGCTTGATTGTAAGGTTAAGATTGCCTTGTAAGTTGTTGTTTTATATAGAATTTAAGCAGATGCTTGATAAGTAGTGACCACCAGATCTTATGTGTAAGATCAATACGATGCTACTTGATAAAAGTTAAAGTAGAGTAAAAAGTTTAAGCGAACAGGGTCTTTCTTGTTAAAGTTTGTTAATTATTGAGTAAAAATATATGATTTATTTAAACTGACTAACAATTTCTTCACAAAAAGATGGTATATACAGTGGCTCACAAAATTGTACTAGTGTTTTGCATTTTTTGCTTCAGTAGGATTTATCGACACTAAAACGATAAATAAGCTACAGCATGTTATACATCATTCGAAAGTATAGCTTCTTGGCGTTTTGCTAATATTATTTAGTCGGCGATAAAATCAGTTTTGATGGAGCTATGACCGTTTACAAATGCCGACTACACTTGTACAATTTTGGGACCGATGTTTTACAATAAGGTTTTTATTTAAAAGTGTGCGCTAATAGTTGATCCAAAGACCCTTATTTTCTATAATGTCAATACATCGTTGAGGCATAGTTTCAATACAAATTTGACATCCTTTTTCGGTAATTTCGTACCAAGTCTCGAACGTACGAGTCCATAGTTCATCCATAGAGATAGGAGGAAAATCGTACTGCTTAAACAAGCGTTTTTTTAAGGTATTCCACATATTTTCAATTGGATTTAAGTCTGGAGACTGTGGAGGCCACTCCATTGTTGTAAAATCCTGTTTAGACAGCCATTCAGATACGATTTTGCACTTATGCTTCGGATCGTTATCTTGCATAAATTTAAAATCAGTCATACTCAGGCCATTTTCTTTACAATAGTCGGTCATAGACTTCACCAAATCATCTTGCAATACAGATAAATAGACACTCTTGTCCATATTATTGCCTACGTCGACAATATACCCAACCCCGTACCAGCTAATACAGCTCCAAACCATAAGTGAGCCTCCACCATGTTTTACGGTTTGCTTTACATGCCTTCTTTTAAGCTTCTCATTTGGTTGTTTCCAAGCATAAAGCTTACCATCCGATCCAAAACGATTAACTTTAGTCTCATCAGACCAAATCACGCGTTTCCAGTCTTCTATGGTCCAGTCAGCGTGATTAAGAGCCCAGTCCAATCGCTTTCGTCTGTTTACTTCACTGAGCAATGGTTTTTGAGGCTTCACAAAAGAGGTTAAACCAGACCTACGCAACGATCTTCGAACTGTTTCAGCTGATATAATCTTTTGCAAGTCATTCTCAAGTGCGTTTCTGGCTTCTACTGCATTCGCTTGACCTTTAACAGTTACCAATCGGACTAAATACTGATCATCCCTGCTGCTGAGTAACTTGGGGCAACCTGCTTTAATGCTCTTTACTTCGTTTTTTATTGTTTTTCGAACATTCTGAACAGTTCCACGGCTTGCTCCAGTTATTTTTACTGTTTTTGGTATAGAGTATCCGCTTTTTAAGCAGCTGATGATACGATTACGGAGATCTTCACTGATAGGTTGCATATTGGACGTTGGTACACTTTTATATAGCAGTTAGCTCCTGTAGATGTAAGTAAAATGGCAAAAAAGGAAAGAAAAACATACTTTGAGCATTGAAGAATAAAAAAAAGTCTTTTCTGGTGGCTTACGCGCTGTGACGAGCAAGATTATAAGCTGATATTGAAATATTTGAAACGGTCCCAAAATTGTACAAGTGTAGTCGGCATTTGTAAACGGTTATAACTCCATCAAAACTGATTTTATCGCCGACTAAATAATATTAGCAAAACGCCAAGAAGCTATACTTTCGAATGATGTATAACATGCTGTAGCTTATTTATCGTTTTAGTGTCGATAAATCCTACTGAAGCAAAAAATGCAAAACACTTGTACAATTTTGTGAGCCACTGTATACAGTAGCGGACAAAACTGGTGCACAAAAATTAAAATCAACATTGTATCTCCGCCATATGTCTGCGACTTTTGTGGCATATACCATCTGAAAGACAGTCCAAAATATACATTATGTTATGTAAACCGGAACTGTGCCGGACATCCCCCAGGCATAAGGTCATTTTTAGTGATTTTTTGCATATTTCAATTTTCGCCAAAAATGTAGTGCTTGTCTAGCCTTCTTTCAATTTTCCCCATATCTCTCCCGTTTGCTTTCAGATTTCACAGCATATTAGTAAATTTTAGTAGCTCTTAAAAAATATATAAAACTGTACTTATTTTGTATTTCCCATTGAGTCCCCCCTTTTGTTTTTACCCTATTCACTATAACAAAGTACTAGCCTTATATGTTTAAGAAAATAAGCAACTGTAAAAACGAAACTCTGAGATCTCGAACACGCCTAGTTCGTACGACAGCAGATATTTCTAGAGTAACAAGGATCTCTAAATGGACAATCAACAGGAGAAAGAGGGAAGAAAGAAACTTAATGTCTTGTGATCATGAAGGTATTCCGCTATTAGCCTGAAAAGTTATTAGTTCAGTCATCAACCTAGAGCTTGGACAAGGTCCGCTACACACAGTTCCTGATGCTCAGCACATTTTGAGGACCTTAAGATACAGTGTTAGCAGACTGTCAGTCTAAAGGCACAGTAGGAAGCTAGATTTTGAGTCCGGAAGTAAGGAATCGAAGAATTTCATCAGCTGTATAAGTCGGAAAAAGCGATGAATGTGGTATCACAACAAGCCATTGTATACTATAGAGGGCTGGAAGTCTGCTATCTTTAGCAATGAAACAAATATGAACATTATGGATGCAGATAGTATACACTAATATTGAAAGCAAGTCGAGCAACCTGAGCGATTTTTTCACGGTGATCAAACAATGAAGCATGCTGGCTGCTCTGTTATGCTTTAAGGCTGTATTAGATATTGAGGACCAGAATATGTGTGTCAGGTATACGATGGTATAATGAACTCATAAATATACACATATATTTCGCTTACTTCATACCACAAAAGCCTAGCGTATAGTAGTCTAAAACGTCGTAATCTCTCGTTTCAGTATGACAATGACACAAGGCACAAGTCAACGCATGTCATAAACTCAATATTTGATAACAGCGCTTCTGTGCTACAAGTTTAGCCGCCACTAATCCCGGCCTAAGTCCGCTTAAGCATGCCAGGTGGCAATTGATGGCAAAGGTATGATGATACGACACTAGATCAAAAAGGGTCGATGATCTTTGGAAAAGAATAGTTAAAGAGCCGGGTTCTTTTACTGAAAATGATATACACGCATATTATTAGCATATGCAAAGAAGAATATCCGATAATATCAAGAGATGAGATGATTATATAAAGTCTAAGATTTTAGCCACTTTTGCGGTTTTTAGAAAATATAAGATTTTATAAATTCAAAGCACGCTTATCGCTCAGTTTTAACAATGTCATGCTTAGAACATACATAGATTACAATGACTAGTATATCCTCCTTCTAGTACAGTTTCATGACTATTGCAATTACCATGAGCAGGTAATGGTAGTTAAAAGCTAAAAAAAAGTTTTGTGCACCAGTTTTGTCCGCTACTGTATATGAATAATATTTTTTTTGTTTTCTTTTTAGCTTTTCTTATTTTTTTGACTTTTTTATATTTTCAACTTTTTTTATCTTTTTAACATTTTTTATATTTTTTAATTTTTTTATCTTTCTGACTTGACTCGGCTAATCTCTGTGTATCCTTATTACCATTTTCGTTACACTATGACTGAGTCCCTCCTAGGACTGAGTCCCTTCTTCCGCAAAAGTTACACCAACTGCGTCACAATGTAATAATTTTTTTTTTCTTTTTGACTTTTTTCATTTTTTAGCTTCTTTGTTAAATTATCTTAAAAAATATCTGTTCGTGATCAAGCACGATGTGAGATTGGAGTTTGTAAGGTTTATATAGGGTTAAATAGGTTTGATTTAAGAGAGTCTTTATATAAGATCAAAATCTTAGGTAGGATTTGATTCCAAAAAGAGTAATGATTTGAATATAAGTTGCTTGAGTAAAGTGACCACCAGATCTTATAAGTAGATCAAACTGTTTTGAGTAAAGTAAAATAAAAAGGTAAAATAAAGATAAAATAAAATAAAAAGGATTTACAATGAAGTGTATATGCTTCAAGGGACTTCTTGTTCTTGATGTTAAATAAAATAAAAGAAAAAAAAAGAGATTTACTTTATATGATATTTATTAAAATAATCAAAAGTAAAGTAAAACAAAAGTTAAGAGTGAAGTAATTAAGTTTTGATTGCTGTTGTAATTTTTGTGTTGCTTCAATGGCTTGTAAGAGTTAACGGTTTTGAAATAAAGTAAAGTTGATGAAAATGGATAAAAAAATAAGAGTTGGGTAGAATATTGATATTAGGTTCGCTTGTAAGTGACCACCAGATCTTGTTAAGTAGATCAAACTTGTTTGTAATAAAGTAACTTGATAAGAGTTTTAAGAGTGTTTACAATGAAGATAATTGGCTTCAAGGGACTTGTCTTGCTTGTGTTTTAAGAGTGTTATACCAAAAGATTCAGGGATAAAGATACTTGATTTATTGGATAAAATATATTTAAGATAAGTAAAGTTAAAATATATATAAGTCAAGAGAAGTGTAGTAAAATAAAAGTAAAAACTTGTCTATTTTATAGACAAAAGAAAATAAAGTTTGATTTTTGAAGTAAGCTTTTCTTTTTGAATTAAGCTTTACTTTTTGAAATAAGATTTGATTTTTGAAATAAGCTCTGATTTTTGAAATAAAGTTCAAAAATTGAACAAGGTTCAATATGGGGTACTCACAAGGCGCAGTCGTCATAACTTGCTTCGTCACAATACTGTTTGGCGGGTTAATGTTTGGTTAGATTTGATTGGCAATATTAACTTTTGGATCGTTTGAAAAGATCGTACTGTAACTTGTTAGTACTTGGGATTTGGATTGTGTTAAAGTGTTGTAGATTTGTTTAATTTGAAGTTTGAAGCCTTGAATGACTTGAGTTTGATTAACTTGATTGAACGTTTAACAGTTCTTTTGATATAGTAATTTGGTTTTAAGTAGTGACCACCAGATCTTTATAGATCAATAAGGTTAGGAGTAAGATTGTTTAATAAAAGATAAAAATAAAAGGGATCTTTCTTGATTCGTAATAATTCAGGTATCAGATCAGAAAGAATAAGTAAAAATAAAAAGAAAAGAAAAGGTGTTTGTGATGAAAGAAGACAAAAAGTAAATATTTTTTTTGTACCACGCCAGTTAGAAAATGAACTTCTGCGTAACAATCTATTTGAAAACGGAGTATCAACTCTTTTGCTTGAAAACCAAAAACAACACAAAATCATAAAATCCAAAAACATATAAATACCCTCATATCTTATCCCTATTTTTATTTCACTACACTTCACTTCACTTCACTTTACTTTTCTTTATTACAGAATATTATATTCTTTTTATCTTTTCTTTATTTTATAAACCAATAAAACCATCAAGCGTTCAAAAGAAACCCTTTGGTCTGTGTTCTATTCAAAATACTGAAGTCCCTTGAAGCTAAATCAACTTCATTGTAAACCTATTCCTAAACCTCAAGAGTTTAGCCTATTTTAACAAGTTTGATCTACTTAACAAGATCTGGTGGTCACTACCGACAATACTTATTTACTTACAAAAGTAAACCCGCAAACAAGCTATATACATAAAAAAAGAAAAATTTACATTTGGTGGTCACTACGAGGGCTCAAAATCAAGAAACTACTTAAATCTATCAAGAAATCAACAAACTTAGTCAAAAAAAATTATCAAAATCGAATCAACAATATCTAAACACTTACTAGCAACAATGACAACAACAGGACCTAACGTGTTGGCCGCACTTAACAATCAAAGCACTATTCAAGGTTATCGACCAAGACTTATTGAATTCTATGGGTACGAAGGAGAAGACTTTCGTCACTTTCAAGAGATACTAGAGTCCTACCTAGCCATTAGCAACACTCAAAATGACTCAAGAAAACTCATTATACTCAAATCTCAATTAAGGCGCTCTGCCAAAGTTTATTTTGAACGTGTAATTCTGAAGGAACAACCTGATATCAACTATGAACAAGCTATGGAAAAGCTTCGAAAACATTATATTACTCCCGAACTTATTCAAAATTACGAACTTGAATTCAATGAAATGTGTCAAGGAGAACAAGAACATCCGCAGATATATCTTGCAAGATTACGAGAAGCAGCAGATCTTGCTAATATCGATAACGAAGCAGTCATTGAAAGCCGATTCCGTGCTGGCTTACTAAAAGAAATCAAATTATTTTGCATACAAAGTAGCTCAAGAACTTTCCAAGATTGGATTAATCATTCTGAAGGATGGTGGAATGCACATAGGCCACGAAAGATTGCCATGGTGGACAATCCATTCATACCCAGAAACGTCAACAATGCACTTATCTATCATGATGACAACACCCAGTATTATCGCCACTCCGCAAATAATCACAACATTGAATTAATAGATACTGAGGAACGACCGATTCAATATGTCCCTGTAACTGATCTGCGTACCAATGTAAACTACGAGCACTTGAACAATGCACCAAATGTTGTAACTGGTTCCCATCAGTTGTCAACTATGGACACTGTAGGTAGGCACGGTAGTATACCAGTACGGCAACATCATTATACTAGGACAGATGAAGGTCAGACTATGTATCAAAATTCAACTGAAGACCTTGTTAACCTTATACAACAAACTATTCGAGATGAATTGAACATACCGCCCAAACTATCCTATCCTAATAGAAGTTATCAACGCAATAACAGACCAAATTATAACAACAATCGAAATAATATATATCCATATTATAATAACTACGGTCAATACAATCAAGATAACCGAAGAAATGATCAATATCAGCAAAATCAACCTCAACCGAGAAGAGAATATCCTCAAAATAACCAAATCAATCAACCACATCAACAATCTTCACAACACATCTATAATCACCAACCACCTTCTCAACAAACACAATCACAACCGTCAAAAAACTAAATGGGTCGGTTGCTTTTAATCAAAGAAATGGTCAATGGAACACCCAACAAATCACTAAACCCATAAATCAACAAAGTAAACAACATCCTCTTAACGTCATCTTAAATTACAATGAATATGATGATAACACAAAATATAAAGATCTTTATTCTGCAGTTAGACCTGAACGTCCGCCTGAAGTACTGAACGCAACCCCATATCCAAAAGCAAAAGTCCCCAGAATTAAAAGAAAGCAAACTGAACCTACAACAACTAGAAGGATAACTACAAGAAACCATCTAGAAGAAATACCTATAACAACAAATCCTATAACAATCCCCCAGGATATTGAAATGGAAACAGATGCATCAGTAAAAGGTACTACTCAAGAAAAACAAAAGAAACCTAGAATAAAAAGAACACCACCCAAAATTGATTATCAAATTGGAAAGGATGTATTAGACCAAAAAGCAAATATATCAGTACGAGATCTCATAACTGTTAGTCCTGCCATGCGAAGACAACTAGTAGGCGAATGTAGACCCAGTCACTCAACAAAGATAAATCCAAATGATCAAACAATGGCACTTATAGAAGATGATGATATGGATACAACAGCCGTATATTCTCAAGTCTCTATAGAGAATAAACCTATAAGAGCTTTAATCGACTGTGGAGCAGCTAAAACCTGCATGTCAAAGAAATTAGCAGATGAACTTGGACTAAAAATAGATGCCTCATCAGAAAGTGTGTTCACACTTGGAAATGGAACCAAACAACCTGCTCTTGGTGTAATTTATGATGTACCACTCGAAGTAAAAAGAAACATGACAATTCCTTGTACCATCGAAGTACTTCCTATTTGTCCCAATCAGCTCATCATTGGAAACAATTGGTTGAGTAGAGCTAAAGCAAGAATCGATTTTAATAACTCCTCGCTAAAAGTCACCTACAAAGAAAACAAAGCTGAATTAAAAATAACTTATTTACAAAAAGATAAACCGAAAGTAACCAGTTATAAAGAAACATATCAACAGCCAAAAAGCCTTACAAATTCTAAAAAGCACGTGCACTTTGAAGAAAGTACATCTGAAGAAGAAAATGAAGCCGACAACGAATCTGAAAGTTTTAGTGATGAAGAATCTTCAAGTGAAGACCAGTCAACATCTACAGAAGAAGAACATGAACCAGAAACTCCATTATTTGTATTGGAAAAAAATAAAACAGAAGAAGTATCAGTAACTGAAAAAGATGATGGATACATCATTGCAGCTTCAGCTGATGGATTAAGAATACAAGCCAATTCATCCAAAAGAATAACTCTCAATAAGCCAAGAAACCAGTACAAAAATATTTTTTCAATTTCGAGACAACAAATCCAAAACTTTTATATGCACTTGGATATTTTGACACATGCATCAACTTTATAGTCAACAAACGGAATGTGGAAATCAGAATATACAATCGATCTAAGAAAGATATATTTATAAAACCTGACGAAAAAATAGGAATATTAGAAAAATTCAATACAACAAAAGATACAATAGTCAAAGCTTATGTATTTGATAAAAGACCACAATTGAATGTTATGGACATACAGCAGAAAACCGAGCCTCTAGAAATGCACTTATATTCCAAATTGGAAGTTGGAGAAGTTGACAAGAAAATAATTGTGAAACTAAGAAGATTACTCAAGAAATACAAAGAAATCTTTGATTGGGATAACGACACAATTGGACATACAGAATTATTAAAACATAAAATAATCATCGAAAATAATGCTCATCCAATTAGCCATCGCCCGTACAGAATCAGTCCTATAGAAGCAGAATATCTTCAAAAGAGTTAGATAAATATTGTAAACTTGGTGTCATAACTCCCTCAAATAGTCCTTGGGCAGCTCCAGTAATATTAGTAAAGAAGAAAAATGGTGATTATCGTATGGTGATTGACTATAGAAAACTGAACGCCATAACAAAAAAGGATGCATACCCTCTACCTCGTATTGATGACTTACTTGATACTGTTGTAAACATAGTTATTTTCTATATGATATCAGTTGTATTAAAATAAATAACGATACACAGAAAGATTAAACTATGATTGAACAATTCCACACTTTTCCAAATTTAGAACAATAAGATCAATATCTGTCATCCTAGAGAGTCTAATCAATTGTCAACCCCAAAAGTAATTAGATCAAAGTTAATTGACTGGTTATTATTTCTATTGTTCAATTTCAGATGCATATATTAGAACATCGACAAGCTTTAGCTTAATCATTGGTTCTTCAGCACGACATCGTGACCGAGTCTATATCTTTTATATCTACGCTCACAAAGAATATAAATAGATGCCAACTTTTTATCCATAAAGCGAGGCCTTTCGCAATATAAAGAAATCTGCAATAAAGAAGGATTTTAATTTTATATTGCTGCTATTGTTTTTTTGTTTAATTTTTTATTTAATCTTGCGATTAAAACAGATACACTTGGAAAAGCCAAAATATTCTCAGCTCTAGATATGCGAGCAGGTTTTCATCAAGTTCCCTTAGAACAAGATAGTAAAGAGCTTACAGCTTTTACAACCAAGTTTGGAACATATCATTATAATACATTACCAATGGGATTAGTAAATTCACCTGCAACATTTCAAAGATTAATTGATCTATGTTTTCGCCCCCTTATCAACAAATGCTTAGTAGCTTACAGTAGCGGACAAAACTGGTGCACAAAAATTAAAATCAACATTGTATCTCCGCCATATGTCTGCGACTTTTGTGGTATATACCATCTGAAAGACAGTCCAAAATATACATTATGTTATGTAAACCGGAACTGTGCCGGACATCCCTCAGGTATAAGGTCATTTTCAGTGATTTTTTGCATATTTCAATTTTCGCCAAAAATGTGGTGCTTGTCTAGCCTTCTTTCAATTTTCCCCATATCTCTCCCGTTTGCTTTCAGATTTCACCGCATATTAGTGAATTTTAGTAGCTCTTAAAAAATATATAAAACCGTAGTTATTTTGTATTTCCCATTGAATCCCCCCTTTTGTTTTTACCCTATTCACTATAACAAAGTACTAGCCTTATATATTTAAGAAAATAAGCAACTGTAAAAACGAAACTCTGAGATCTCGAATACACTTAGTTCGTACGACAACAGATATTTCTAGAATAACAAGAATCTCTAAATGGACAATCAACAGGAGAAAGAGGGAAGAAAGAAACTTAATGTCTTGTGATCATGAAGGTCTCCCGCTTTTAGTCTGAAAAGTTACTAGCTCAATCACCAACCTAAAGCTTGGACAAGGTCCGTTACACACAGTTCCCGATGCTCAGCACATTTTGAGGACCTTAAGTTACAGTATTAGCAAATTGTCAGTCTGAAGGCACTGTAGGAAGCTAGATTTTGAGTCTGGAAGTAAGGAATCGAAGAATTTCATCAGCTGTATAAGTCGGAAAAAGCGATGAATGTGGTATCACAACAAGCCATTGTATACTATAGAGGGCTGGAAGTCTGCTATCTTTAGCAATGAAACAAATATGAACATTATGGATGCAGATAGTATACACTAATATTGAAAGCAAGTCGAGCAACCTGAGCGATTTTTTCACGGTGATCAAACAATGAAGCATGCTGGCTGCTCCGTTATGTTTTAAGGCTGTATTAGATATTGAGGACCAGAATATGTGTGTCAAGTATATGATGGTATAATGAACTCATAAATATACACATATATTTCGCTTACTTCATACCACAAAAGCCTAGCGTATAGTGGTCTAAAACGTCGTAATCTCTCGTTTCAGTATGACAATGACACAAGGCACAAGTCGACGCATGTCACAAACTCAATATTTGATAACAGCGCTTCTGTGCTACAAGTTTAGCCGCCACTAATCCCGGCCAAAGTCCGCTTAAGCATGCCAGGTGGCAATTGATGGCAAAGGTATGATGATACGACACTAGATCAAAAAGGGTCGATGATCTTTGGAAAAGAATAGTTAAAGAGCCGGGTTCTTTTACTGAAAATGATATACACGCATATTATTAGCATATGCAAAGAACAGCATCCGATGATATCAAGAGATGAGATGATTATATAGAGTCTAAGGTCTTAGCCACTTTTGCGGTTTTTAGAAAATATAAAATTTTATAAATTTAAAGCACGCTTATCGCTCAGTTTTAACAATGTCATGCTTAGAACATACATAAATTACAATGACTAGTATATCCTCCTTCTAGTACAGTTTCATGACTATTGCAATTACCATGAGCAGGTAATGGTAGTTAAAAGCTGAAAAAAAGTTTTGTGCACCAGTTTTGTCCGCTACTGTACATCGACGACCTCAACGTATATTCACTTGACCATCATCAGCATCTAAATCATCTAGAACAAGTTTTTCAATGTATTCAAATTGCAAACCTAAAACTCAACCCAGAGAAATGTTTCTTTTTCAAAGATCATCTGAAGTTCTTGGGATACATGGTAACAAAAGATGGAATACAAACTGATCCAAGCAAAATTGAAAAAATTGTTAATTATCCAATACCCAAATCTACTACTCAAGTTCGAGCCTTTTTGGGATTAGCTTCATACTATCGAAGATTCATTAAGAACTTTGCCGCTATAGCACGTCCATTGCATAATCAAACTAAAACCTCTAAAAATATCCCATGGACGCAAAAGACCACTGATTCATTTGAAAAATTAAAACAACTACTGACAACTGCACCTGTTCTAGCAAGACCCGATTTCAATAAACCCTTTTTACTCGTAACCGATGCATCAAAAGCTGGTTTAGGCTGTATCTTGACACAGTTAGACGAAAATGGACATGAACATCCAATTGTATTTGCAAGTAGAGCACTCAAGACAAACGAAGCAAATTATGCTGCAACCAAACTAGAATGTTTAGCCGTAATATGGGCAGTTAAACAGTTTAGACCATATTTGCTAGGACAAAAATTCACTATTATCACTGATCATTCTGCGCTAAATGGATTACTTAAAACAAGCAACCCAACAGGAATTATTGCAAGATGGATAACAATATTATCAGAATACGAATTTGAAATCAGATACCGTCCTGGAAGAGTCAATGAAAGTGCTGACTTCTTATCAAGACTAGGATATTAAGCGTACAAAAAAATATACAGTAGGTGAAAAAATACGAGCAACCTTTTGGCAAAATCGACTTTTTTCGCTATATCAAAAGGTGCATGCCAACTACCGGCATGGGACTCCTATGGTATATTTTCGGGGTCATGTGTCTTGAAACAGTAAAGGTCTCATGTAGCAATACTGGAAATTGAGAGAGGAATGAGAATCCGAATTTAAAATTTTGACTTCCGACCAGCTTAAATTATGTACGGTAATCATACGTTTACATTTAAATCAATAAAGAACATATCGGAAGACTATACAGCGTACTTGTATAGGACTGTGAGCTTTCCTCATTGTGTCCATATAAAAGCAAGTGCAACTTCAAGAGCCCTTGGTTTCTTTTTTTTTGCTCAATTTCTCTCACTGCTTCTCATCATCATGCCTAAATCTATACCAATGGAAAAGCAATCCAGAAATAAAAGATATATCACTGAATAGCATGAAGCTAGAGGATATCGCAGATAAATATTACGTTCATTCTCCCACAGTTAAAAGGTATACTAGGAAGCTTTTTCCATGAAATTCACATCAGTCGGCTGGAAGACATGCTATTGTCTCTTATGCCATGAAGCACTATATCGAACTGTGTACTATTACTGGTCATCGAACAATAGCTAAAAAGCTATTCAGGGAGTTAGGTAAGTTTGGTTACTTGTTGATGTACCGTTCAGGAGTAAACGCGCTGAGATCCATAAACTGCCACCGAGAGCTAAAAAAAAGAAGGCATTTTTAAAAAAGGATCATTGAAAAAAGCAGATGACCTGAGCAAAAAGGCATCGCAACTGGTCAAGTCAATAGTAACGACCAGTAGCGTTCTCAGCTGAAGCAAAGATTAGCATCTAGTGATCAGATGGAGTAAAATAGTATAGAGTAGTATAAAATGACATTTTGCTCCCTCATCACATCGACATTACAGTAAAGCACTGCAGCGGTAGGATGAACATGTGTTGTCACATACCTACTCAGGGACCAGCATAGACATGTCAGCTTTATGACCATAACATAAACTCAACGACTTGTCTGCATATACTTAGCAATATTTACATGAATACGTTAGAGTACCATTATTTGAAGACATCTGATGTATACCTTCAGAGTGATAGCGGCGTAAAGTATAACTTAAAAATCATAACTGTATAGGTACGCGGTATCAGTGTAAGGTATATAAATTATTGGTGTGGTCAAAGTCTGGATTTAAATCATATAAAGCATGTTTGGCATCAGCTCAAACTTAATCTGCCACCATATGAAGTCGGAGAAAGAGGTGTCAGAAAGATTTAGGAATTAGTGGATGTAGAGCGAAATAAACTCAATGCAAATGCTTGCAAGAGGTACATCAATAGTATGCCAGCCAAAGTAGAAGCACTATTTAAAGCAAAGGGAAGATATAGAAAATATTAAATAAACATAGCGAATTTTGAAAAATCATCATTGACTTTTTTATGACTGTCTTTCCCTTTTTAAAAAGCTTGTACTTCAAGTACAGTCAATCTCTTTAGTGTATTGTATGTATCTTTGTTGCCTTAATTAGTTTGTGTGATATCAAAGCTCTGGCGAATGTACACACGAAAAAAAAAAGATATGAAGACAAATCGAACAGAGGTTGCTCGTATTTTTTCACCTACTGTATAACAATAATACAAAAAAAAAAAAAAAATTTACAAACCACAAACCACAAACCAAACATTACAACATAAATCACATTACAACATAAATCATATCAAATAATCCGCAGCAACTCGAAATAAACCAATACACCAGATAAATAAACAACAAGTTCCACAATCATTGTGCCCCCAGAAATAGAAATCTAGTATCACTAAAACAGAAGTTACAAACCCTGTGCCCCCAGAAACGGAAATTAAATATGGAAACAGAAAAAATTCAACAACTAAAACATTACCTGCTCACGCTCAAGATGCCTGATCAAATATCAGATAAAATGCAAAAATACATCAAAAAAGAATCCAAGAATTATACCGTTTTTCAAGGTGTACTCTTTAGATACAACACAACAAATGGCGTTATTAGAAAAGTTCTCAATAAGAACGAAGCTCAGGAAATAATTGAAGCTTATCATCAACATCCACTTGGAGGTCACCTTGCCTATAATAACACCTTACACAAAATTGCATCTCGTTTCTATTGGGATGGAATGAATCAGCAAATATTAGAATACGTACAAAAATGTAACAGATGTCAGATGCACGGCAGTAAATCCTTGAATGAAGAACTGTATCCAGTTCCCATATCAACAAAACCATTTGATCGTATTGCCCTTGATGTTAAACATGTACAGACCTCAAGATCTGGTTACAGATATATAATTGCAGCTATAGACTACTTGACAAAATACGTAGAAGCCAAGCCAATGAGATTCCAGACAGCATCAGAAATAGCCATCTTTCTCTATGAAGAAATTACAGTAGCGGACAAAACTGGTGCACAAAACTTTTTTTCAGCTTTTAACTACCATTACCTGCTCATGGTAGTTGCAATAGTCATGAAACTGTACTAGAAGGAGGATATACTAGTCATTGTAATTTATGTATGTTCTAAGCATGACATTGTTAAAACTGAGCGATAAGCGTGCTTTAAATTTATAAAATTTTATATTTTCTAAAAACCGCAAAAGTGGCTAAGACCTTAGACTCTATATAATCATCTCATCTCTTGATATCATCGGATGTTCTTCTTTGCATATGCTAATAATATGCGTGTATATCATTTTCAGTAAAAGAACCCGGCTCTTTAACTATTCTTTTCCAAAGATCATCGACCCTTTTTGATCTAGTGTCGTATCATCATACCTTTGCCATCAATTGCCACCTGGCATGCTTAAGCGGTCTTAGGCCGGGATTAGTGGCGGCTAAACTTGTAGCACAGAAGCGCTGTTATCAAATATTGAGTTTGTGGTATGCGTCGACTTGTGCCTTGTGTCATTGTCATACTGAAACGAGAGATTACGACGTTTTAGACCACTATACGCTAGGCTTTTGTGGTATGAAGTAAGCGAAATATATGTGTATATTTATGAGTTCATTATACCATCATATACTTGACACACATATTCTGGTCCTCAATATCTAATACAGCCTTAAAACATAACGGAGCAGCCAGCATGCTTCATTGTTTGATCACCGTGAAAAAATCGCTAAGGTTGCTTGACTTGCTTTCAATATTAGTGTATACTATCTGCATCCATAATGTTCATATTTGTTTCATTTCTAAAGATAGCAGACTTCCAGCCCTCTATAGTATACAATGGCTTGTCGTGATACCACATTCATCGCTTTTTCCGACTTATACAGCTGATGAAATTCTTCGATTCCTTACTTCCAGACTCAAAATCTAGCTTCCTACTGTGCCTTTAGACTGACAGTCTGCTAACACTGTATCTTAAGGTCCTCAAAATGTGCTGAGCATCAGAAACTGTGTGTAGCGGACCTTGTCCAAGCTCTAGGTTGATGACTGAACTAATAACTTTTCAGGCTAATAGCGGAATACCTTCATGATCACAAGACATTAAGTTTCTTTCTTCCCTCTTTCTCCTGCTGATTGTCCATTTAGAGATTCTTGTTATTCTAGAAATATCTGTTGTCGTACGAACTAAGTGTATTCGAGATCTCAGAGTTTCGTTTTTACAGTTGCTTATTTTCTTAAACATATAAGGCTAGTACTTTGTTATAGTGAATAGGGTAAAAACAAAAGGGGGGGCTCAATGGGAAATACAAAATAAGTACAGTTTTATATATTTTTTATGAGCTACTAGAATTTACTAATCTGCTGTGAAATCTGAAAGCAAACGGGAGAGATTTGGGGAAAATTGAAAGAAGGCTAGACAAGTACCACATTTTTGGCGAAAATTGAAATATGCAAAAAATCACTAAAAATGACCTTATGCCTGAGGGATGTCCGGCACAGTTCCGGTTTACATAACGTAATGTATATTTTAGACTGTCTTTCAGATGGTATATACCACAAAAGTCGCAGACATATGGCGGAGATACAATGTTGATTTTAATTTTTGTGCACCAGTTTTGTCCGCTACTGTACATAAAAAAGAAAATTTACAACAGTTCAGGACAAGAGACAAAAGACACCCCATATTTTTTATATAAATAAGATGAATATTTTGAACAAAATAACAGACATTCAATAAACAAAATCTTCTTGCGCTTAAAAGCAATTGTTTCTTATTGGGTCACTGTAAATTTTTCTTTTTTTATGTATATAGCTTGTTTGCGGGTTTACTTTTGTAAGTAAATAAGTATTGTCGGTAGTGACCACCAGATCTTGTTAAGTAGATCAAACTTGTTAAAATAGGCTAAACTCTTGAGGTTTAGGAATAGGTTTACAATGAAGTTGATTTAGCTTCAAGGGACTTCAGTATTTTGAATAGAACACAGACCAAAGGGTTTCTTTTGAACGCTTGATGGTTTTATTGGTTTATAAAATAAAGAAAAGATAAAAAGAATATAATATTCTGTAATAAAGAAAAGTAAAGTGAAGTGAAGTGAAGTGTAGTGAAATAAAAATAGGGATAAGATATGAGGGTATTTATATGTTTTTGGATTTTATGATTTTGTGTTGTTTTTGGTTTTCAAGCAAAAGAGTTGATACTCCGTTTTCAAATAGATTGTTACGCAGAAGTTCATTTTCTAACTGGCGTGGTACAAAAAAATATTTACTGTTTGTCTTCTTTCACTGTAAATTAAAGTTCATGTTCTTCATCCAAACTGTAATTGTACATGTTTGTATCGGGGACTAAATCATTGTTCGTGTTACATTGTAATAAATTTTTACTAGTTTGCTTGAGTGTGTTGAGTTGAGGTTTAAATAAACAGATTTAAGTTGTAATTGGTATAATAATTGCTTTTATATGAGTTGGATTGGCTTGATTCGCTTGTTATAGTGACCACCAGATCTTATAAAGTAGATCAAACTGTTTTAGTTAAGGTAGAATAAAAATAAAAAGATAAAGTAAAATAAAAAAGGGGATTTACAATGAAGTATAATAGCTTCAAGGGACTTCTTGTTCTTGATGTTAAATAAAATAAGAGATAGTTTGCCTCTTTAAAAGAATATTTATTTGATAAAAAGAAAAAGTAAAAATAAAATAAAAAGTTGTGAAGTAGTTAAGAAGTTAAGAAGTTAGAAGTGAAGTCCTATTTTTTGAGATTATTATGTGAGGTTATTTATATGTTTTTGGGTTTTATGATTTTGTTCTGTTTTTGGTATTTTGAATGGTTGTTATAACATAAGAGGCGGTTGTTGTAAACTGCAAGGCGTTCGTTATAAACTGCAACGATTTAAATTCCGACGTTTCATTCCTGTTTGTTACAATGTAATAGCTTATTTTCTATTTAGGCCTTGTGTATTTATTGAGAGTTTAGAGTGATTTTGAATATAAAGTAAAGTTATATTTGGGTATTTTCTTGATAGGAGTGACCACCAGATCTTGTTTTAAAGTAGATCAGTCTTGATGTAAAGATAATGATAGCTTGATGTGAGATTTAATAGAGTTACAATGAAGATATTTGGCTTCAAGGGACTTGACTTATTCTTGATATTTAGTAAAATAATAATAAAAGAGATTTGCTTTGAATGATATTTATTTAAGAATAAAAGTAGTAAAGTCTGCCAGAAGTAAATAAAATAACTGTTTTTATAGTTTTTATGAATTTTTAATATGCTTTAAATTTAAAGCATGCCTTGATTTTAATGCACCTTTCAATTTTCAACCTTGCATTAATTTTTATGTACCTTCGGGTCAAAAATTAAAGTCTGCATCTTTACAGAAGCCCCCGCCGACATGATGTTCGTCCTCGAACATTCTTTCGTTCTTACACCAAGAGTCTTGTTCCCTGAGTTTTCTCATAATTGAGCGGCTGATGAAGTGATTTGGTAGGATTGATCTGAGCTGATTGTTCTTCGTGGTAACATACATATGTTGACTTTTCTTTTCATTGGTAGGTCGAGTAAACTTGAGATGTGCCCATTCAGCAACATTGTGGGCAAATATTCTGATTATTGTTCTCTTTTGCTTGTTTATCTCACTTTCTTCCCGTAACAACTCTTCATACTTCTTGAAGTTTTTCATAAACTGATCCTGATAATGATTAGCAAATCCTTGATTGAATTCGTACTGATTGCGACATTGCTCTAATAAATCATCCCAGAAATCAGCCATGTTTTGGGTTTTTATCGATTTGGGAGAAGGTTTGAAGTCTATTTCTTCGTCCATTTTTTGAAATCTTTGGATTATCCAATCAATATATCCTTGTCGATTAGTATCGCTTTCTTCGGTAGCATACCGTATTTTGTAAGGGTTATCCTGTTCTTTTTCTTGAGCAGAGAAGTATGTATTGAGGGCCTCTATGGTGAGTTCCTTTCCAAAGGATTGGTACATATCCCGAAAATGCATTTGAATGGTTATGTCCATTTGTACAGGCAGGACGTCTTCCTTTTCATCAGTTAAATCAACGTAAACAGTTTTGTTATCTGAATTCATTTTCTTAACTTTGTTTTTAAAGTCTTTCAATAGATTTTTTTTTTGATTTTCTTGGTTTATATAGTTTTTTTTTTTTTTTTTTTTTTTTTTTTTGTTTGTTGTTAGAAGCATTCGTCTTGATCTATCTCTATAGGATTAGGAATACGTCTTGCATTATCTGTAGACCACTGCACTTTTGGGATTGCATATATTTTAAGCCTATTTCCGTGAACTCTTCTGATTCTATTATCATCTGATTTGAAGCTTTTAATGTGATAGGTGCCTTTACCCAAAATGCTATGTATGATGAAGGGTCCTTCCCAATTATCTTGTAGCTTTCCTGACCATGATGTAGCCATATAATCCTTGTATAATAACACGATGTCACCTAACTTGAATGGTGGTTTGAGTTCCTTCTTTTCTTCAAGAATCTTATTCTCAATAGCTTTCTTTTGGGCCACTTGAGTCTGTTTGATGGATTGTGCTGATTGTTCGCGTACCAAATTCAGGTTCCGTATTTGGTGAATTGTTCTATGCATCAAGATGGCGTCAAACTTTGGTGTTTTAAAGCCAATGATCCTATGGTTGTTATCAAATGGTGTTTTTGGTTCATAACCATACATTAAGAAGAATGGGCTTTGTTTTGTTGTAGCTTGTTTGATAGATCTATATGCAAATAATGCCGCTGGTAAATATAGATGCCAGTCTTCTTTTTCTTCTGTGGACCTCTTTTGAAGTATTTGACCAAGTGTTCTGTTAAATCTTTCTATTAATCCATTACTTTGTTAATTGTAAGGAGTGGTTGTCTTATGTATAATGGAAAAGTTGTGACAAACAGCTCGCACTAATCCGCTTACAAAAGGTTTTCCATTATCCGTTACTATAAGGGTAGGACAGCCATGTCTACTAATAACTTCTTCATACAGAAATATGGCTATCTCTGAGGCAGTTTGTAGTCTAAGTGGCTTTGCCTCAACATACTTGGTTAGATAATCTATGGCTGCAACAATATATCTGTGTCCTGCTCGAGAAGCTTGCACATGCTTCACGTCTATTGCTATTCGATCAAAGGGTTTGGGTGATACGGGAACAGGATACAACTCCTCATTCAATTTCTTTTTCCCATAAACTTGGCATCGGTGACATTTCTGCACATAGTTAAAAATGTCTTGAGCCATGTTTTCCCAGTAGTACCTCGATGCAATCTTGTGTAATGTGTTATTGTATGCCAAGTGTCCACCCAAAGGATGTTGGTGGTATGAATATAACATCTCTTCAGCTTCTTGTTTTGACAATACTTTGCGTATCGTACCATTTTCTGTATTATATCTATATAGTATTCCATTATAGATGGTGTATCTTTTTGCATTTTGTTTGATGTATTTTTGCATCTTTGTTTCTATGCCACTGGGCAGATTTTGTTCTTGCAGGTATATCTTCAAATATTTGATTTTATCGGAGTTCATTGTTGTTTTCAAGTTGGATTATACAAATTTGTAGATTTAAGAATATTTGTTTGTTTGTTTTTTTTTTTTTTTTTTTTTGTTCAACTACCCCTCCCTTCCTCCATGTAGTTCAGTTAAAATTTAATAATTGATATTATTGTAGACATATTTAGTATCCAAGGCGCGATAAGAAATCAGCACTTTCATTGACACGACCAGGTCTATACTTTATCTCGTATTCATATTCCGATAAGATGGCTATCCAACGTGCTAATATTCCGGTGGGATTTTTGGTTTTTAGAAGTCCAGTTAATGCAGAGTGATCAGTAATGATGGTAAATTTTTCTCCAAGCAAATATGGTCTAAACATTTTTACTGCCCATACTACAGCTAAACATTCTAATTTAGTTGCAGCATAATTTACTTCACTGGATTTCAGACTTCGACTTGCATATATAACTGGATGTTCTCTTCCGTCTACATCCAACTGTGTAAGAATACATCCTAAGCCTAATTTCGATGCGTCTGTTACTAAAATGAATGGTTTACTAAAATCTGGTCTAGATAATACTGGTGCTGTTGTAAGTAATCTTTTGAGTGTCAAAAAAGATTGTGTCGTCTTATCTGTCCATGGTGTTTTCTTTGAGGTCTTTGTTTGGTCATGTAGCGGTCGTGCTATTGCAGCAAAATTCTTTATAAATCTTCTGTAGTAAGAGGCTAACCCGAGGAATCCACGGATTTGAGTCACTGTTTGTGGAATAGGATAATCTATAATTTTCTGTATTTTGCTGGGATCTGTCTGAATTCCTTCTTTTGTAATGATATATCCAAGGAATTTGAGATGGTTCTTAAAGAAAAAACACTTGTCAGGGTTTAATTTCAGATTTGCTATCTTGATGCAATTAAAAACTTGTTCAAGATGTTGTAAATGGTCATCATTATTTCTTGAATATATATTAAGGTCATCTATATATGCGACCAAACATTTGTTAATTAATGGCCGAAAGCATAAGTCGATAAGTCTTTGAAACGTTGCTGGTGAATTGACCAATCCCATTGGTAAAGTATTGTAATGATATACACCATATTTCGTCGTGAAAGCGGTAAGTTCTTTGCTTTCTTCTTCTAAAGGTACCTGGTGGAAACCTGCTCGCATGTCTAAGGCAGAGAATATTGATGCTTTTCCTAGTGTATCTAAGAGATCGTCTATTCTAGGCAAAGGATACGAGTCTTTTTTGGTAACAGCATTAAGCTTTCTATAATCAATAACCATGCGATATTCGCCATTCTTTTTCTTCACTAAGATAACCGGGGCTGCCCAAGGACTATTTGAAGGAGATATCACACCAAGTTTGCAATATTTGTCGATTTCTTGTTCTAGGTATTTAGCTTCAATGGGACTCAGTCGATAGGGTCGATGACTAATAGGTTGAGTATGTTTATCAATAATGATTTTGTGTGTAATTATTGATGTGTTTCCGATTGTATCATTATTCCAATCGAATATACTGTAGTACTTTTTCAATAATATTCTTAACTTCTTCTCGACGGCTTTATCCAGATTTCCAACTTCTAACTTGGTGTATAATTCTGGTTCCAACAGTTCCTTTTCTTTTTTATTTATACTGGGAGGTTCTTCTAACTCCATCACAAATAATTCTGAATTTAATCGGACATCATATGCCTTAACATCTGTCTCTTCTTGTAAATCTATTTCCTCTAGTATTCCAATTTCTTCATAGGGATAAAGGAATATATGTCCTCTTGTACGATTATAAAGGTATATTTCTATTGTCTTCCTATTCACTATTAAATTTGAGGATGAATCAAAACATCCATATGTGTATTTCAGTTTTGCATTGGTGATTTCAAAAATATATTTGATATTTTTGTTTTGGTTTTTCGCTTTATCTATTACTAGCTTTTTTGATGAGTTTGCTGGAATATACAATCCATTTCTTCCTGCTGTGATATGGCAGGTGTCTTTCAAATGATTTATAACGATTTCTTCCTGACCATCATTCTCTAATACTAGTAACGATTTTTCATCATTTTCTTCATCATCTGACTCATCTAAACTTGAACTTTCATCTTCTATTTCATTTTCAGAACTTTCTTCAGAAGAGCTTTCTATAACTTCATTTTGAAAATGCACTCGTTTTACAAGGTGTGAGTTTGTATTGCTGACTGGATTCTTGTAAGTTTGTTCGTAACTAGAAACATGTGTCGGTTTTTCATTTTTACGTAGGAATGATATTTCCAGCTCTGCATTCTTATTCTTATATGTTACTTTCAATGATGAAGTATTAAAATCAATTCTTGCTTTAGAACGATTAAGCCAATTATTTCCAATGATAAAGTGACTAGGACAACTAGGTAGTACTTCTACTGTACAAGGAATGATCATATTTTCCTCCACTTGAATTGGTACGTCATAGATTATTCCCAATGCTGGCTGTTTAGTTCCATTTCCTAAAGTGAACACACTTTCCGATGAAGCATCTATTTCTAAATTTAAAGCATCTGCGAGAGCTTTTGACATACAGGTCTTTGCTGCACCACAGTCTACTAATGCTTTAATTCTTTTCGATCCTATGCTCACTTTAGAATATACAGCAGTTGTACTATAGTCTTCATTGTCTTCTATTAAGGCAAAAGTTGCTTTATCAGGATTTATTGTCCTTCTTTGTTGATTGGGTCTGCACGCTACATTAAGTTGTCTTCTTAATGCTGGAACAGTTGTTATTAGATCCCGTACAGTGATGTTTGCTGGTTTATCCAACACGTCAGCAGCTATATCATATGATATTTCAGGTTTTCTTCGTTTAGTTATTTTTTTCTTTGTATGTTGGTTGTCTTTAATTTCTATAGGCAATTCAGTATCCATGTCCATGTTTTGATCTGTGGTGATTTTTTGTATAGATGGTTGATTTATTTCTTCCATATGCCTTCGAGTAGTGACTCTTTTAGTAACTGTGGGGTTTTCAGATTCTTTTCTTTTAGGTGAGGTTCTTCCTTTATTATAGGGTGCTGTTCTTGCTGAAATCACTTCAGGAGGTCTATCAGGTCTAACAGCAGCGTATAACTCGTGATTATATGGATCGTATTCTCCTTCAGTGATTAAAGCATTAAGATGGTGCTGTGAAGTTGGTTTGTTAATGGATTTAGTGTGTTGATGGGTGTTCGATTGACCATTCTTTTGGTTGTCAAAAGCAACCGACCCCATTAGTTTTTTGAGTTTTGAGCTTGATGATTTGTGTCATCTCTTGGAGGATAACGTCCGTAATTTGAAGGCTCTTCCCTTCGATCATCTCTTGGAGGATAACGTCTGTAATTTGAAGGCTCTTCCCTTCGGTTATAATAGTTGTTACGGTAGTTGCGTTGATTATTCCTGTTTGACTGTGGATAATATGATTGTTGTTTGTTGAGTTCATTTCTAATTGTTTCTTGAATGAGGGTTACAATATCTTGTTGATCAACCTTATGAACGTTAGTGCTTTCTTTATGTCTATTGGTTTGATGCTTGTATGAGGGAGAGTGATTGATATCATTGACGACATCCATAGTTGTCAACTGGTTAGGCCCAGTGATAACATTATGGGCAACGTTTAATTTATCCATCCTTTCGTTCATACGTGCATTACCAACAGGAATGTATTGAAGCATGCGGTCTTCGGTATCAATAAGATCTACATTATGTTTATAAACTGACGCATGGTTACAATATGCATTGTCGTCATTGTATATTAATGCATTATTAACATTTCTAGGCAAGAAAGGGTTGTCCACTATGGCGATTTTTCTTGGTCTGTTGGCATTCCACCAACCTTCTGCATGAACTGTCCAGTCTTTAAAGGTGCGAGAGCTACATTGAATACAGAATTGTTTTATCTCTTTGAGGAGTCCCGCACGAAATCGACTCTCAATGACTTCTTCGCTATCAATGTCTGCAAGGTCTGCTGCTTCCCTAAGACGTGCAAGGAAGATTTGCGGATGCTCTTGCTCACCCTGGAACATTTCATTGAATTCCAATTCATAAGTTTGTATGAGCTCAGGAGTAATATAGTGCTTTTTTAATTTTTCTACTGCTTGCTCGTAACCGATATCAGGTTGTTCTTTAAGTATTGTTCTTTCAAAATAGACCTTAGCAGCACGACGTAGCTGGGATTTGAGAACGATCAATTTTCGGGCATCGCTATGTGTATTTGTAACTGCCAAGTAAGAATCAAGAGTTTCTTGAAAATGTCTAAAATCTTCGCCTTCGTATCCATAAAATTCAATGAGACGAGGTCTGAAGCCTTGGATGGCGCTTTGATTATTGACAGTAGCCAACACGGTTTGTCCTGATTGTAAAGAGGCCATTATGTAATCTTGATGTTGTAAGTATTGTTGTTAATAAAAATATTTTTTTTTTTTTTGTAGAAAGTTTTGGTTGATAATAGACTGTTAATAATAAATTTGATTGATTTTTGTTTAATTTCCCCTCGTAGTGACCACCAAATGTAATAGCTTATTTTCTATTTAGGCCTTGTGTATTTATTGAGAGTTTAGAGTGATTTTGAATATAAAGTAAAGTTATATTTGGGTATTTTCTTGATAGGAGTGACCACCAGATCTTGTTTTAAAGTAGATCAGTCTTGATGTAAAGATAATGATAGCTTGATGTGAGATTTAATAGAGTAACAATGAAGATATTTGGCTACAAGGGACTTGACTTATTCTTGATATTTAGTAAAATAATAATAAAAGAGATTTGCTTTGAATGATATTTATTTAAGAATAAAAGTAGTAAAGTCTGCCAGAAGTAAATAAAATAACTGTTTTTATAGTTTTTATGAATTTTTAATATGCTTTAAATTTAAAGCATGCCTTGATTTTAATGCACCTTTCAATTTTCAACCTTGCATTAATTTTTATGTACCTTCGGGTCAAAAATTAAAGTCTGCATCTTTACAACAACATTACGATATCTTAAAAGTAAAGTACAATGTGAGATTGGAGTTTGTAAGGTTTTTATAGTGTTAAATAGGTTTGATTTAAGAGAGTCTTGATATAAGATCAAAGGTTTAGGTAGGATTTGATTTCAAAAAGAGTAATGATTTGAATATAAGTTTGCTTGTAAGAAGTGACCACCAGATCTTATAAGTAGATCAAACTGTTGTGAATAAAATAAAGTAAAAAGATAAAAAAAAAAAGGGATTACAATGAAGTGTATTTGCTTCAAGGGACTTCTTGTTCTTGATATTAGATAAAATAAAAGAAAAACAAAAGAGATTTACTTTGTATGATATTTATTAAAATAATCAAAAAGTAAAGTAAATAAGTGAAGTAAAACAAAAGTTAAAAGTGAAGTAAGTAAGTCAGTAAGTAAGTCAAGAGTATAAGAAATATTGAAGTTATTTATATGTTTTTGGCTTTTCTGATTATATGCTGTTTTTGATGATTTTGTGAATATTCTGTATTTTTTTGTATTTTTCTGGATTTATCTGTATTCATACGTATTCATACGTATTTGTTTGTATTTTCCTGGATTTGAATTAGTTGGAGAGAGAAAAGTCAAATGCTGCAAAAGTTTGCTGCATTGTGTTACAACAAAAACAAGCACGACACAACGACAAATGAAACAAAAAACCAAATTACGGAGAAACTTATCTACGTAATCAGCCCGACGGGGGGGTCGAACCCCCAACCTTGAGATTAAGAGTCTCACGCTCTACCGATTGAGCTAGCCGGGCAACTTTCTTTTGAGAAATGGTATAGTAGGTGGAGTGCGCCTTTGCGTAGATGCTGCCGACGTCATCAAAAAGCTGAGTAGAAGAGGTGTGCTTAAAGGTGTGCTGAATTGAGAAGAGAATTTCGAATTTTTTAATCTTAATCTTTATTCTTAAACTTTATTTTTTATAAAACAAAACCTTAATTCCATTTTTGGGTTATTGTAACAAACAAATACTTATTGTCTCGATCCTTTGTGTTCACGTTCATTTAAATTTATATATAATCTTTGTTGTATATTTTAACTGAACAATCCCTAAATACTACGTTTATTCTATTACGACTCGTGAAGAATCTGTTGACTTAATCTGAAGGAAGAGATTATTTTTGACGAATATACTACAATAATATACTCAGAAGGAATTGGTGGAATTATTGCTATATTCAAATCAATCACTACGTGTAGCAGTAGAGCAACAAATACAGTAGGTCAAAAAATTGCTGCAAGGAATCCATTTTTCTCAGTTTTTGTAGCGTACATCCTGTCACAATGGTACAAACTGCTTCTGTTTCTACATAGTAGATTTCCTACATGTCTTGAAAAATCCGAAAGAGTTTAAGCCCCATTGGATAAGTATTGAAGGAAGTATGAGGCGCGCAATTTGAAAATTTGAAAAAACGAAAATTTGAACGAAATGGGTTTATTTATTAATATTTAGTTGGTCCTCCTTTTTTATTAATAACCTCTTGAATTCTTGCCGGCATGCTATCGATATACCTTTGGCAAAGTTCTTTATCAAATTCATTCCATGCTTTTTCTACTCGTTCCCAAAGCTCATCCGTATTCTTTGCTCTACGTTCGTAACGGCTGAGCTTTAACTTCAGTTGATGCCATACATGTTCTATTGGATTTAAGTCCGGACTTTGAGCTGGCCAATCGCTAATATAGCGCACTTGATGATTATCTAACCAGGCTATTGTGGATTTTGCCTTGTGCTTTGGATCATTATCATGCTGAAAGTAAATGTTGGACCAATTGAAATTGTAGTACTCCATAGTATCACGAAGTGTAGTGTCTAATATATGCTGATAAACATCCGCGTTCATGTTCCCATCGTAAATTTGACAAGCATATCCTGGTCCTTCAGATGTTATGCATCCCCACATCATCAACTTGCCGCCTCCATGCTTGACTGTAAACTCTAGATGATGCGGTTGAAGAGGATCACTTGGTCTTTTCCAATAATACTTACAACCATCAGAGCCCCATACGTTGATCTTGGTTTCATCAGAAAAGACGACTTTTCGCCATTCTTCCACTGTCCAATCCTGGTGCTTCTTGGCCCATTCTAATCGATGCTGCATATGAGCTTTTGTCAGAAACGGCTTCTTTTTTTTTATTGAAGAATGGAACTCCATTGATTTCAGGACGTTAATTGCTGACTGGTATGAGATATCATAGCCAAGTTGAATCAGCTCCCGGTGTACCTCTTTGGCAGTCTTTAGAACCCCTTCAATGACTTTTCTTTTGATTAGCCGTTTCGTCACTTTGGAGACTAATGTAGGTCTACCAGCTGAGCCCATTGTCCTATTTGAAAACAGCCGCCTAGAGTATCTACTAACAGTTGATTCATGTACTCCAACCTCCTTAGCAATATCGTACGTTGATGTGGATCCAGTTAATGCTTGCTTGAGATCGTTTACTTTTTCTTCTGGCAGTCGTTTAGGCATGCGATTGGTAATAAGGTAAAAAAGAGAAATAATTTAAATAAGAAAATTTAAAATTTAGAATAAAGGAATTGTAAGCGCTTTTATATACTGGCAACATTCTAATCATGTCAAGAATGTGAAAAATTATGATAGCAACCGGTTGGGTCGTATTAAAATTTGTTATTCCAAACATATGTAAACAAGTAAAAAATGCCGGATGTTTATAAAATTCCCTTTAACAATATCAAATTCCACCAATAACTATTGCCCATATCAGATAATCGACGAATAAATGCCCCTTCTAGTGTGGTACAAACAATCAATGTTTGAGATAGTTTCATGCAGTATCCATAGACAACCAGCTGTAAAACCGGTATTTTGCAATTCCTTGCAGCAATTTTTTGACCTACTGTATTTCGATACGATACCAGACCCAAAAGTATAGACGATCTTTGGAAAAGAATTGATAAAGAGTGGAACTCTTTTACTGAAACTGATATGCAGCCATACTACGAAAGCATGCCAAAACGAATTGCTGCTGTTATCAAACGACGAGGCAATTATACGAATTTTTAGATTTTAACTATTTTTAAGGTTTTTTTTAAAAATATGTATTTTATAAATAAAAAACATGTTTCTCCCTCATTTTTAGCAATACAATGATTGAACTTCGCGTAAGTTGCAAGGTTTAGTATGTCTTCTATCTGGTATAGTTTCATAGCTATCGCAACTAACATGAGCAAGTACTGGTAGTTAAAAGCCGAAAAAAAGTTTTGTGCACCAGTTTTGTCCGCTACTGTAGCTCTCCACCCAGACTCTCGACGGTTTCTACGACTGAAATGGAAAAACCAAGTGTATCAATATTGTACCACCCCTTTTGGTTTGGCCTCAAGTTCATTTGTCTTCACTAAAGTATGCAGGCCCATATTAGAGCACTTCCGTTCTCAAGGCTTCAGGATCTCTGCGTACCTGGACGACTGGATTCTAGCTGCAAGCACCAAGCAATTGGCTATTCAACAAGTTCAAGCGGTAGTGGCTCCTCTTCAACAAGTTGGATGGATGGTCAACTTCAAGAAATCCGTTTTGACTCCTACTCAACAATTGGAACACCTAGGCTTTGTATTGAATACCCGCACAATGACGGCATCACTTCCAATGAAGAAACTTCGCGACATTCGTCGTTCCATCAAACAAGTGCTGGATCACCCTCACAGACAATCTCCTCGTGTAGTGCACAGCCTCACAATGCGAATACAGGCGGCAACTTTTGCCATATTCCCAGCCCGGCTGTATACACGGCACCTTCTCTACTACAAGAACCAAACTGTCAAGTCGGAAAAAGACTGGACCCTTCCCTCACCCTGGATTCAGCCAGCATACAGGAATTGACCTGGTGGTATCACAACCTTCAGAAATGGAACGGTCGCTCTCTCCTTCCGTCTACACCCACCCAGACCATCTTTGTAGACGCCAGCGATACGGGTTGGGGATGCAGTTGGCAGAACCAACGAGCTCATGGTTACTGGACTCCAATCGAAGCAGCCCAATCGATCAATTGGCGGGAACTCAAGGCGGCTCATTTGGCTCTCAAAACCTTTCTGGTACCTAAGAACTCAACCATTCTCATCAGGACGGACAACACAACCAGCTTATCGTATATCAACAAGCAAGGTGGAACTCGTTCTCTCCCATTATTGGAACTAGCGACAGAAGTTTGGAATTGGTGTCTTCACCACAATATAATGATCCAGGCTCAGCATATCAGCGGAATTCACAACACAATGGCGGACATGGAGTCTCGTCGAACCTTCTTCAAGAACCAATGGCAGATCAAACCTTTTGTATTCGAGGAGCTCAACAAGATATGAGGTCCTTTTACAATCAACCTCTTCGCCGACCGAACAACGAAATTATTGCCAAGGTACGTGTCCTGGCTTCCGGATCCGGATGCTATCCACACGGATGCGTTTTCCATCCCATAGACGAAGCTAATGAATCCTTACGGAAATCCTCCCTGGAATCTCATTTCTCGGACATTACAGAAGATCAGGCAAGAACGACTCCACTACATAGTTCTGGTGGTCCCTTACTGGCCCAGCGCGATTTGGTTCCCTCAGTTGACCAAATGGCCCTATCCCGACAATTGTTCCTTCCTCCTCAAGCGGTCGAAACGACATCTCACAAGACGGTTCACCCTCTACTCTCTCAGAACTGGATGCTCTCCGTGTGGCAATTATCCGGAATAAACTAGTGAAGGCTAATCTGAATGAACAAGCTATTCAAGATTTGTTTACCCAAAAACTAGCTTCCAACCCCACTAATAAGACATATCGTAAAAATCAATTGCGTTTCTTGGAATGGGCTAATCATAATTGGGTATCCTTTACGGCTTTCTCTGGTGCAGATCTGATCAATTTCTTGGCGACTATCCGACAGACCCATAATTTCCAAGTTGCTACCCTCAAGACGATTCGGGCGGCAGTTGCTTATCTTCATGACAATCCACCTAGTATCAGTGAAGATTCTTCAATTAATTCCTATTTGGACTCCCTCTCAAGACAGGCTCCTCCAGTTTCAATCCATCGAGAACAAGTCGATATGACTCCTTCTTTGGATTATGCTTGTTCTATTCCATCTCAATCTGGTACTTCTGTCAAATCATTGCAACAAAAGCTGGCTTTTCTCTTAGCTATGGCTGCATTCTTAAGACCATCTAACTTGGCTCGAATTCCTTTCTCCTCTTGTGAAGTTCGTGAATCCGATGGATGTCTTAAATTTCAAGTGGTCTATCCCAAGGAAACTCGCAAGAAAAGACGTATAATCAAACCTTTTACTGTCCATCCACATACAAGGGATCGAGAACTGTATCCAGTCCAATGCTTCATAGCATTGCGAGATCACCCTGATTTACAAGCTCGCCCTGAAAATTCTACGTTATTCATCAAATCCAACAACATCCGACAGCCGTTATCTGCCAGTACTTTGTCGTCTTGGCTTCACCGTGAGTTCATCTCTTTGTCCACCTCAGAATCTCGAGTTTCTATTCGTTCTTTGACGTCTTCTAGAGCTCTAGATGAAGGTGTCTCCATGGACCATATTGTGACTCTTGGCAACTGGGTTTCGTCAGGTACTTTTCAAGATCACTATCAACGTAATCAAATGGCTATGATCGATTTTACTTCTACGGTCCTTTCTGGTTCCAATGATGATGAATTCTTTGATGCTTCAGATACCTTTTCTCTGGATTAGCATAATAACATTTCCTATTTTATTCTGACGGCCTCAAACAATTCTTAAGAGAATTTTCTCGACCTAGAATTGATAATTAGACCAGAAGAACAAAATAGGAAATGTTATTATGCTAGAATCTTCTTGAACGTTTATCTTATAGCGTATTCCAAAAATATATGCGAGTGAAATAAACAAACTTTTAACAATTAATCGAATTTAAGCTCGGTCAAATATAAGATAAAGAAGGGAGGGAAAATAAATCATATACTAAAGAGATAATAATAAAAATGAAGGGTGGGATAATAACATTTCCTATTTTGTTCTTCAGGTCTAATTATCAATTTTCACAGTCTTGAGAATATAAAAATTGAAAAATGAAAAAAAAGAAAAAGCATGAGCGTAAAAACATAACCATAAAATATAAGAAGCATGAGATATAAAGTATAAAGTATAAAGCATAGAGTGTAAAACGTAGAGTGTACAGCATAGAGTATAAAAAATAAGACATAAAAAGCATAGCATATTCATATTATAATAAAAGAAGGGTATATTAGTTTAAAAGGGCGTTGCAAATGTTGAGATTTTTTAAAAGTAAAATACTTTCAAATTTGTTGGTATTGATGAAGCGAGAGGAATCTGAAGCTACTTGGTGCATATCCAGTGTAAATAAAAAAGGACTTAGAATATTTTTTTGAAAAAATATATTTTATCTCTTTTCTTTTCTTTTTAAACTTAAATTTTTGTGAACACGACCTCATTATTTAAATCTTTATTAGCTAGTACGTCTCATGTAATTGTTAGTAGTCGTTACTAAATATAGTTTCTTTGAACATCTAATTCTAATAGCTCCTTTAGCTTACGTTTGTTTTCTAGTGTGTAGCTAAACTTATGATGACCATATAGTTTTTTTTTCTTTTGAGAAGGTACATTTTAATACTTTTGTTTATACGTTGCTACATTACTAAACTTTTCTTTCTTATCAAGCACAAAGCAGTAATCAAACTGGGTCGTTTACAAAGTAAGTGCTTAAATTTTGTTTATACGTTGCTACATCTGTGGTATTTACACATATAATAAAGTAATACTGTAAATTACTACGAACAATGATCATCCAAATTAGGAATATCGGACATTGTATTATGCCACGTCAAATAAAATTATATCCCGATCCACTCCAGAATATTCTAACAAGTTCCTGAATCAGAATTAATAATTACTTCTTGATAAAAGATGTTAAACAATACCAATCATATAATTAACGCATCGTCTAATATCGATTAATAATCAATAATCATATACTGTGAATACTATTATTTAGCCGTGGATAGAAAAGTATAAATACCCTCATATTTTTAACTTGAATAAAGGACAATCTACTTTGAGTCTCACTTATTTTTATATTTGTTGATTGACTTAGTACTTTTTTATATTATAAACCCTAAATATCACAACATCACTAAACTTTTCTTTCTTATCAAGAACAAAGCAGTAATCAAACTGGGTCGTTTACAAAATAAGTGCTTAAATATAGCAAATATTATTAATACTACTAAGTCTGCTATTGTATAGTGGACTCTTGTGGTTACATCGTGCTTTATATATCTGTCAACAGCCATACAGAGAAAGCCAAAAGGTATTAAATTCAAGCCAGAGTCATCAGAATATCGTATTGGTGAAGGAATTCCGGTATACCTTTTGCCAGAAGCTGGAAATCCTACCTGGAGCAGCAAACCTGGGGTAGTATTCCTGGTGTAAGCATGCCTGGGGCAGTATGCCTGGTCTAGCCTTCCTGGAACAGCCAGTATACTGGGATTCCTGCAAGGGGGGGAGGCAAACTCAGATAAAAACAGCTACCATATATAGTATAAATACACTATTTTCACAAATTATTCGTGCAGCTTCAGGAAAAAAATTCGTGCAGTTTAAAAATAAAAATTGATTCAGACTCAGAAAAGAAATTCATTTAAATTATTTTTAAAAATTCATACATTTATTGGTGCTGTCGTGTTTGGTCATTAATGATGTCTTTATTTATTATTTTATGATTGATCTCAGTCAAGCCTACGTCAGACTATATAATTAATAGTCAGACAATATAATCCAGGGTTCATTCTAAATTATTAGTTCCTCTCCTTTTTCTTACTTAATAAATAGTAGTTGTTAGCTATTGACTTCTTACTGTTTTCATATTATAAGTACCAAATATCTCAGGTGCATGAACTGCACGAAAAAAAAATACTACATTGGTTTACGGCTCAAACAATCCTCGAACCTAGTAGCTGAGTATCTACAAAACCCTTGAAGATCACTCAAAAGGACCTTGTTGCATGCATCTCCAATTCTAGACGACATTGTCTCTTCCTGTAAAAGCTCTTCTCTTTTCAGTTTGCTTTTACACGCTGACCAGAATTGCTCAATCGGGTTGAGTTCAGGGGAGTAAGCTGGAAGATAAACACAGCCGTAGCCGCGTTATTCAATGTATTTTTTAATATCAGCATTCTTGTGGATAGGAGCATTGTCCATGACAATATAATTGCCCTTAAATTGCTCATGCTGATCTAAAATGTCAAGAGTACTTGCAATAAAATTGAAGTAATGACCCGTGACGGTTCCGCCTTTGGTATTTTGAGTATTCTGGGTACTACCTGCCGCCTTTCTCTTCTTCGAAGGGATGGGTGCTTTTGGTCTTCTTACCTTGATGTTTACTACACCGTAAGGAGATATAGCACCCAAAATAGTTGTTGTTTTGGCTCTGGTTTTGGGTACAACCACAACGGCACGGCTTCCTTTCTTTGACCATGCTACAGAACGCTTCATATTGACATGGAACGCTGCTTCATCAATGAAAATGCAGTTGCTCGTAAAATCAAGGTTTGTTTCACTCCATCTTACTACCCAGTCGTATCTCTCCTGAATTTTTTCTGGACTATTTCTTTCCACTGAGTGAAAATGAGCTTTCTTCAAACTGATTCTACACTTTTTGGTTACAAAATTGTAAAGAGCAGTTTTCGAAATAGACAAGTCGACAAACTTGCTTGTCAAACTGTCCATCATCTCTTCCAGAACTAAGCTTGGCTTATCGTCAATAAGCTCTTTTAAGAATTGCTCATGCTCTTCTCTCAAGGCTGATGGCCTTCCTACAGGCCTGCCACTACCTTTTTTTCTTCCAATTTCTTCCTCTGGATTCTCACTTTCCTTTTTGTACCAGCTTTGAGCGGTAGTCTCTGGCATTTTAAGGGCTCTAGCAGCTTCTCTTATATCCATGTTTTTCTCATAAATAAGAAAAAAAAACTGTTCTTTATCCTCAGGCTTGTAGCGTCTGTAGGTTTTCTTTCCTTTTTCTGATATCTGATTTTTATCAGGCTTCTCGGATAGCTTCTTTTCTTTTTCTTGCTTCACTCTCTCAGGTGGTTTCAGGTCAAGATAATGATTCAAATCCGTTACATTTTCAAGCGGATAGTTTCATTATCTACTTCCATATCGACCGTAAAAACTTCGTTTCCTTGGTCGTCTAACATATTTCCTTTTCCATCTTCGTGAATAAAAGAGTCCATACTGAATTGAATATTGAAGTGAAAAAAAAAGGGGCTGATATTGCACGAAGTTTTTCCCTTTAAGTGCTCGAAATTGTTTTCTTTTATTGGATGAAGATTAATCCTGAGTCTGAATCAATTTTTATTTTTAAACTGCACGAATTTTTTTCCTGAAGCTGCACGAATAATTTGTGAAAATAGTGTATGAATAAATCGCCGCTTTTCAACACTTTTAATAAATTTTTTCCTTTTTTGGCAAGCGATTCCTAAGACTTCTGTTATTGCACAAAAACTACATTTCAACATCACAACCTTTGACATTGTAATGCCACCTGCTCGCGGTACTTACAACAAAATTGCAGACCCAGCCCTCACCGAGGACCAGCTGTCTGAAATGGATACTTACTTCAAAGAATTTCGGAAACAATTGTTGTAGAACAGCGTCTGATCATAACGGACATTGAATAATCACAACTAAAAGAAGTATATTAAAATTGATAAAAGATAATAATTTAAATCTTTATCAAATAAAATATATTCTTCTTCTTTTTTATATAAAACTATCACAAATAGATTTATTCTATAAAGTAAACATGAACAATAAATAAGTCATGACCTTTACTATTCATCATTTCTGTAAATGAATAATAATGGATCAGGTACCTAGTCAACTTTGATCTGACTGGAGGCATTTCATATAAATATATCTTTCCTCTCAATGAAGACGGGACAATTATCCCAGATCAGTTAAAGAACAATAAGATCTATAAAACAACGAATTAAAAATTTTCATAATCGATTCAGTGATCATTCTTCAATCAAACCTGTCATTTATTGGATCTACGCTCATGACTACTCATTTACCCGCCGACTGATAGAAGAATATAAATAGTAGACTTTGTAATGATTTCTTTTTAACAATTAAGATTGTCTTAAATAAAGTTCAGTCTCAAAAAGTATTCTTTGGTTTTTTATCGCTACCTTAATTACTTTACCAGAACATAACATTTTACTTTTTGAATTCCAAACTTTATTGCAAATATGTCTACTACTCAAGAAACTCCTATTGTTGACCCTGTTGTAACAAGCACCCCAGAAAGTCAAAGCTCTGTGGTCTTTAATATCACTTCTCCTCTTTCTGAACCTCAAGGAAGTATGGCTAGCAAGTATGCTTCTGAACCTACCCCCATGGACACTGATACTGCTACTCCTACTCCTAAGGTAATGGACTCCACTGGTGACATTGTAAGTCGCAAGCTGCGTATCATTGAAAATTGGAAGAATCAAGCCAAGATCCACTTTATGGAGTATATGGTCTTAAATGAAGATGATTCTGATCCTGCTGCTGCTCTTACTGCCCATCAGAAATTTAAGGATTGCGAAGAAAAGGTGAACAGAGCAAAGGAGGCTCTCAAGTCCTTCACTGCTATGTTTGAAGAGGTGAAAACCCCGGTCGATGGTTCAAGTAATCATTCTCTTCGCTTGGTTGTACCAAATGACCTGCCTACGTTGCAATTAAAAGGTGATGCAATTTGGAGGAAAAAGGCTGAGTGCTACGACAGTGCTTACGATTTTTGTAACACCTTTGAAACTGTCTTACGTGCTCATGGTCAAGCCCTGAACTCCAATTGGGAACGATTGCTGCCACTCTGTATGAATCCCGAGCAAGTCTCTTGGTGCAGGGAAGCACTACTGGAAAAAGGTTTCTCTTGGAAGCAAGTCCGCCCCATGATCTTGGATCACTTTGACACCCCTTACCGCAAGTTTTTGCTTATGGTCGAAGTCGGTTCCATGTGTCAAGGCACTTACGAAAGCAACCGGGAATACTCGAACCGTTTCCAGAAGATGCGCCGTGAAGCTGGTATGGAGGACAGCACTCTCCTTGCTGTCACTTACTTTGCTTCTTTAAAAGCATCTGTCAAGTCTGTCGCGCAATTAGCGATATCCTCTCACTTTGGTTCTCGCTTACCTAGTTCGATTACCCAAATTATCGACTTGGTACTTGCCTCTGGTGAAGATTCTGCTTTTGCTGCCAAGACTCCCCATAAACGTGCTCGTCCTATGAACGATGATGAACGTATACCTCGTCATGCTGGCAATACTAGTAAAGCTCCTTTTGGAACTAGTAAAGTATTGACCAACAAGTATAAGACACCCATGGCAAATAAGGGAAAATCTAAAACCAAGCCATGTACTTACTGCCGCAAAGAATGGTTCCAAGGTCATAAGTGCAATGAATATCTAGTTGCTAAAAATAGTAATAGTAACAATAAGGATAATGTACAAATAAACCGAATGGCCGTAAGAACTGCAAATAATAATGTATCCGATGAAGAGGATGAATGTGAAATAAACAGCCCTCTCAACCGTATGGCACTTGACTGTAAGTCTAAAAAAGAAAAAGAATTAATAGTTACTCGAGACTTTAAAAGTACTAATGATAATTCTATAACTTTTCCTATACTTGCAAACAATAGAAAAGCCATCACGATCTTGGATACTGGAGCAAATTTTTCTTCTGTAAATAAAAAATTTTGTTTCCAAAATAATTTTTTAATTATTCCTCCTAAAAATAATAATGTCATAAAGTTAGCTGACTGTAACTCTACTATTAAGAGAATTGGTTTAACTGAAGTAAACATTAAGTGTAATGGAAAATCCTTTAATCATACCTTTGAAGTAATGAATTTAACAAATGATCATGATATGAGTATTGGTACTGATTTTATGAGTAAACTTGGTATTGGTCTTACTGGTCTTCCTTACAAATGGGATGATAGTAAAGTATCTTTAGACAATTCCAAAGTACCTGAACATAAATTCAATGACTTTAGTGAACTCTTGAATAAAGTTGATGATGAGATGACTGAATTAGAGAACTGCCCCGCTGGTTCATCTAATGAATATCAACAAGCATTAAACTATATTAAACCATTAATTCAATCAAATCAAGCAATACCTAAAGGTTCCTTTTGTACTATACCGGAATCTGTTGTCTCGATTGAAACTCCTGAAGGTGTCACATCTTATCGACGTCCCTATCTTGTGCCTTTAGCATACCATAAGATAGTACAAGATCAGATAGATGAATGGCTGGAGAATGGTGTAATCAAGAGAGCTCCTGCTAATACCGAGTGGAACTCAGCTTTGACTGTAGTAAAGAAGACCAATGCTAAGGGTGAAGTAACTGGTTACCGTGTGTGCCATGATCCCAGACATGTTAATGCTCTTCTAAAGTCAATTGACAGAATGCCCTTGCCTAAAATTTCTGAGCTATTTGAGGAATTGAAAGGAGCAACTGTATATTCCACTTTGGATCTTAAATCTGCTTTTAACTCTTTAAAAATGAATGAAGAGCATGCACATAAATTAGCTTTCTCTTGGAACTCTGTACAGTATATACCTGTTGGTACTCCTTTTGGTCTAAAGCATGTATCCAGTGTAATGCAGAGAACTATGAGCATCGCATTAGAAAACATGTCCTTTGCTAAATGTTTTGTTGATGACATAGTTGTAGCATCTACTTCCATTGAAGAGCATAAGCAACACTTAAAACAAGTAATCGATAAACTTACTAAAGTAAATCTCAAGTTAAATCCTGATAAATGTACATTTTTTCAAAGCAAAATTAATTTACTTGGCTTCAGAATATCTCCTAAAGGTGTTTCTCTTGACCTTCGTAAAGTTGCTAATGTGCAAGAATTTCCTGTCCCCAAGACTGGAAAGGATATAATGAGATACTGTGGACTCATAAATTATTTCCGTCCTCATATTCCTAAAGCATCTTCACTGTTAGCTCCATTGGATGCCTTAAGAAATGAAAAATCATTAATTAAATTATGGAATGATAAACACCAACAATGTTTTGACAACTTAAAGAAAGTATTGTTAGAAAATGTAATTCTTTCATACCCTGATTTGAATCAAACTTTCTATGTCGCTACCGATGCCTCTAACGTTGGTATAGGTGTAATTCTGTATCAAAAGATAAATGGGAAAGTACACTACATTTCTATGATAGCTAAAACTTTATCTAAAAGTGAACGTAACTATTCAGCTACTAAGCGAGAATTATTAGCAGTTGTATATGCTCTGAAGAGGTTCCATAAGTATTTATGGGGAAACAAATTTACCCTGTATACAGATCATAAGGCACTCACTTATCTTCACACGCAAAAGATTGCTAACGCTATGCTCATAAATTGGTTCGATACACTGCTCCAATATGATTTTAAAGTCGTTCATTTACCAGGTGTAGATAATATTCTCCCTGACACACTTTCTCGTCTATATGAAATTGAAGATCCTGTCAATGAACTGGGAGGGGATAAGCTTCATCTTTTGAATAGAGCAGCAGTAAAACTACCCAGTGAAGACAAAGGTGAATACATGACACCTCCGGATCCAGAAGAACGTAAACTACTTCTTCTACGTGAGCACATTAAAGGACACTTTGGTTCTGATGCAATTTACCATGCTTTAAAACGTAAAGGTATCTACTGGTCCAATCTGAAAAATGAAGCCGTAGAACTTGTTAAGAGTTGTATTCCATGTCAACAATTTAACATAATCAAAAAGGGTTATAATCCTCTAAGACCCATTACAGCCACATTACCTGGAGATAGTTGGGGCATCGACTTAGCTGGTCCCATGAAAACTTCCTTGAATGGCAACAATTACTTATTGATTATGGTTGACATTGCTACACGTTACTGTGTATTGAAACCCTTGCCTGATAAGCAATCTATGACGATTGTAAAAGCTTTAATCGATGTCTTCTCGCATTATGGTTTTCCACGTGTAATCCAATCTGATAATGGTGGTGAATTTGTAAATGAGCTTATGCAATTACTTGCTGAAAATGCTGGTTATGACCATAGACTCATATCTAGTTATCATCCCAGAGCTAATGGAGTAAGTGAACGTTGGGTACAAACAGCTGTAAATGCAATAAAGAAACAAATCGAGGGTGCTAAAGCAGACTGGGATTTATATGTTCCTTCTACACAACTCTACTTGAATGGTAAACACAATGAACGTACTAAGACGCCACCCTTCACTTTAATGTACGGTCGTAACATGAATGACTTTGAAGATTTTAGCAAAGAAAAAAATAAGGCAACTAAAGAAGAAATAAATAAACAACTCCTTCTCAATATAAAAAGAATGACGGAGATTGTGTTCCCTGCCATATATGAACGTACAAAAATAATAACAAACAATCAGAAGGAAAAGTTTGATGCGTCACATAAACTAATTACGATCCCTGAAAATAGCTATGTAATGGTAAAAGTAAATATTAAAACCAACAAGTTAGATCCTAACTATGAAGGACCTTATAAAGTAAAAAGAATTACTCAAGGAGGATCGTATGTACTAGAAGATGAAATGGGTGAATTGTTATCTAAAAACTACCCACCTTCTGCGTTAAAACTCATCTCACAAGATGAAGTTATATCAACAAATAAATTCTATCAGGTAGAAGCCATCTTAGCACATAAAAAGCTTAAAGGCAAATATCTTTATAAGTGCAGATGGAAAGGCTATGATAAGAGCGATGATACCTGGGAGCCTGCCTCTAACTTTACCGATCCTAAATTCATTACAGAATATTGGCAAAGAGTTGGTATAGTTCCTGAAGATATTAAATATAAATATGACCTTCAAAATAATAAAGGAAGATCTAACAATGTGAAGTTAATAAATACTTCTCATACAGGCAAACGAAAGACCAGAACAGATCTTAATGAAAATAGCCACTCTTCTACAACAAGTAGTAATAAATTAAATGGCAATATAAATTCTAAAAGATCTAGACGGTATTAGTTATACCTGGGAGGGGATTATGTTGTAGAACAGCGTCTGATCATAACGGACATTGAATAATCACAACTAAAAGAAGTATATTAAAACTGATAAATCTTTATCAAATAAAATATATTCTTCTTCTTTTTTATATAAAACTATCACTATTAGATTCATCCTATAAAGTAAACATGAACAATAAATAAGTCATGACCTTTATTATTCATCATTTCTGTAAATGAATAATAATGGATCAGGTACCTAGTCAACTATGATCTGACTGGAGGCATTTCATATAAATATATCTTTCCTCTCAATGAAGACGGGACAATTCTCCCAGATCAGTTAAAGAACAATAAGATCTATAAAACAACGAATTAAAAATTTTCATAATCGATTCAGTGATCATTCTTCAATCAAACATGTCAATTATTGGATCTACGCTCATAACTACTCATTTACCCGCCAACTGATAGAAGAATATAAATAGTAGACTTTGGAATGATTTCTTTTTAAGAAAAAAGATTGTCTTAAAATAAAGTTCAGTCTCAAAAAGTATTCTTTGGTTTTTATCGCTACCTTAATTACTTTACCAGAACATAACAGTCAGCAAAGATACCAGTGGACCTTGGTCGGCAATGCCTGCTCTATTGAACGACACTTGCGAAAAGCAAGCAAGCATTGCCTTCCAGTGATTACTGGCATGTTTCCTACGTCATATGAACTCCACTAACTTCCATGGCATCATCGATGCTGTGCGATGACGACTAGTCACTCCTCGTTTGATACCATTCCAGGTGCCTAGTAGCAGGTTGTTAGCATCGTCTAAGAATTCTATGATCTACACAAGTACGTACCTTCTATAGTATTAGTACAAGCACCTGTCTTCGGATCACGGAACGTCTTTGAGTGATTGACCGTTTCCACTATTAAGTTTCGGCTTGGATCACTGTCAATGCCTTTATAGCCTTTCCAGCAATCTACCATAACATGCGAGCCTGTCATCAATGATTAGGTGCACTGATCATCTAGCATATACATATTCTAATCATTACCATCCTTTACGAATGTATCGATTATCAACTTCAAGGTATTTTGATTGCGGTTAGGCACCGTCAACAAGAACACCTTACGCTCGGGCGTACGCTCTACACCTCCAGCAACCCAAACACCATCGACCCTCTTCCCCTTATTGTACTTTCGCTTCCCAAACTTGCTTTCGTCTATTTCAACGACAATTGGCTGCCCATCACTGTTAACTCCACCTAAGTATGACTTGTTAATCACATACTCTGATGTAAACAAAGCATCACGTACCGGCTTGAACATCTTCAATTCGAAGATCTGCCTCCATTACTTGGTATATGTCCGTAATAATATTGCGGACAGTCGGTAGACTAAGACCAGTCATAGTAGATATTGTTCCGTTTGGAACTTGTAACAGAAAAAGGTACACTACTAAGAGTGTTTGATGAATAATGGACTTGCGACCTTGGAAAAAGGAGCCGTCCAAGTAAGAAATACGGCTACGACCGCACGCACAGTTCCTTGAGCCACAACGCCAAAAGAATCCATCTCGGCTGGACTGGTTCAAGCGCATTTCAGAGCCTTCTTTACACTTGCGTGTAGAAAAAAAAGCACCATTTTCCTTTAAATACCTTATACCAGTTGCCTTTAGTTACGTTCCCTCCCATTTAAAAACAAACTTACTTCATAGTACAGTCAGCCGTCATAGTTCTTTCGGCAATATAAGCAAGAGTTGGCATGTTGTTAGCAGCGTTGGAAGACATTAGATTTTGATGAAATGGAAAAAAAGATGAACGAAAAAAAAAAAAGAAAAAAGTATCTCTTTTTATATTTTCTTACAAGGTTTGTTATCATTCCGAGATCAGCCGATAGATAGGAAGCATCTCCGCAACGGAAGTTCGTTTTACCGTAGTGAGATGACAAAAGTTTTCCCGAAACTCTTGAGATTTTGAAAAAAAAATGCTAAGTAACTTAGAGTAAAAGTTAAGCAAAAAGTAGATGACAATGTATGAGCATCTGCAGGGAATCGAACCAACGACCTCCACATTTGAAAGCTATCGACGTAGCTATTTGACCAAGAATGCTGATTTGCCGATTTTCGTTTTGCAAGTCCTTCTGTCATCAAAATTCTGATTTTTGACGCGGATTTTCTCGACCTTCAGAAGTCGTATCTCGACCCGGATTTTTTTAATGATCTTGTACTTGCCCGCACTCTTGCTTGGAGTAATAGGATGGAGGAAAAAAACAACGGAACTTCGAGAATCTCGCAGTTGACCATTTTTGGTATAATAAACTCCGCTTGAAAATAACAGAATCGTGTTCTGTGACCCCAATAACCATATTAAGCATATTAAACTCCGCACGCGGAGTTTATATATGTATATATAGTATGTGGACGGTAAATCTTTCACAGATCCGGGAAACCCACTTCTGGCTCGCAAGCCTGCTTATCAACGATATCTTCAGCAACATCTGGATGATATCCTGTTGAAAATACCTTCCGGATGGAATGCTCAAAAGAAATGGGACTTTGTCAAGCAACAAGTTAAGAAAGTGACACGTACTTTTGCGATTGACTATAGCGATTGGCGAAAAAAGATGATTCGACAATTACAGAGCGACAGAAACAGGTTTTTACGTAGCAAACCGCCACTGGATGCTCGTTTGCAACATCTTACTATTCTGGATCAACAAATAGCATCGCTGCAACAAGAACTTTCGGAAACCCTTGCCCTAAAGGCTAACGTCCGTTGGCAGGAAGCAGGTGAGAAATCAGTCAAATACTTGAAGAATCTTTATCGCCAACGTACTGTTGAGCAGCACATCACCACTCTACGGCCGAATGATTCTACAGACCCAGTAGAGAGTATTGATCGGATGCTACCCATTGCTCAACATTTTTATCAATCTCTATTTACCACTGATCCGGTCGATGACTATCAAGTAGAACACTACCTTGATGACATTCACGATTTGCCTCAATTGACTGACGATCACACAGACCACCTACTGGAGCCGATCACCATTGAGGAAATCATTCATGAGACAGCTCGAGTAGAAAATAAAGTCAGCAGCCCTGGGGAAGATGGTCTTGGTTATGCTTTCCTATATCAACTATTCCGATATCCCCCTTTACAAGACCTGGTATTGAAAGTTTACAATCAAGCACTCAACTCAAAAAAATTCCCTAAATCCTGGCAAGAATTGAGGGTAAGATTATTAGCAAAAAAAGGTGACTTAACCAGTTTGAAAAATTGGCGACCTATTTCTCTGATCAATTGTGATGCCAAAATCTACACACGGATCATCAATTCTAGAATGAGACAAGTTACAGTTGCCGTCAAAACTGGTCGCATGTTTTCATATTTTGCCTATACACGTTGCGGTCTACTTCATTTCTTAGTTTATAGGAATGTAGTATACACCATTCGAAAGAGCAAACTCTGGGTAACTCAGTGGTAGTACAAGTATTGCAGTAGATCCAGTGTATCGGTAATAACTGGCCCTCAAATTCCGACGGTACATGCGACCAGTTTTGACGGCGTTTATAAGTGACATAATATAGTCACAAAAATGTGACTTAATTGTAAATTTTTTATATTTTTTCTTCTCTTTCTTCTATTATAATAATATTGTTTACATGTAAGTGTTTTTTTGCTACATTGCGACACCCCATTAAGAAATTGCACCATTGCAGATTCGACATGCGCGCAATTTCAACCGACAAAGTAAACAGCATTTCCTCATTGCTAAGATCCAAGAAGTCAAACAGCAAAATAGCAAAACAAGTTGGTGTTAGTCGTACTACTGTTCAGAAGTACCGCTCATCTCTGAAGATGAGTGGAAATGTTGATGAAGGTGGTCGTCCATCTCTAATTAGTCAACGCATGGTAAGCTACATCCGGAGATTAGTCACCTTGGGAAGAAAAAATAATGCTGTAGAGATCCAAAAAGCTCTAAAAGAAGAATTTGGAATGTCTGTAAGTGACAGTACCGTACGCCGCGTCCTTAAAAAAGCTGGCTTTATAGCATTTGTCAAGCCTCAAAAACCATTGCTGCGAACGCAAAACATCATTAAACGCCTTCAATGGGCTAAATCGCACCAACATTGGACTGTGGACGACTGGAAACGGGTCATATTCTCAGATGAGACCAAAATAAATCGTTTTGCATCCGACGGAAAGGCTTATACATGGAAACTACCCCATGAGGAGTTGAACTCGCGACATGTACAGCAAACCGTCAAGCATGGGGGTGGCAATATTATGGTCTGGAGCTGCATTACATGGGAAGGCGTTGGGTGGATAGTTGATGTAGGTCATCGTATGAATAGCGAGGCCTATCTTGAGGTCTTAAAAGATGACTTACTGAAGACAATGGAGAGTTATGGCTTGGATTCTTCCAAAATAGTGTTTCAGCAGGATAATGATCCCAAGCATACATCGAAGGTAGTGAAAGAATGGATTGACCAGCAGCCATTCGAGGTATTGGAATGGCCTCCTCAGTCCCCAGACCTAAATCCTATAGAGCATATGTGGGCACATTTAAAGAGAGAGCTATTTCATAGCTATGAGGCACCACCAAGTAGTATGCATGAGCTATGGGAGCGTATAGGTAAGACCTGGTATGCCATTTCTAAAGAGGAATGCCAAAAATACATCGAAAGTATGCCGAAAAGGTGTGCTGCAGTTATTAAAGCAAAAGGTCGTTGGACTAAGTATTGATTTTTTTAAATAAAGTATATCAAAACGTTTACTTATAAACGCCGTCAAAACTGGTCGCATGTACCGTCGGAATTTGAGGGCCAGTTATTACCGATACACTGGATCTACTGCAATACTTTTACTACCACTGAGTTACCCAGAGTTTGCTCTTTCGAATGGTGTATACTACATTCCTATAAACTAAGAAATGAAGTAGACCGCGACGTGTATAGGCAAAATATGAAAACATGCGACCAGTTTTGACGGCAACTGTATCTCTTCCATTATTAATCGTTGTCAAACGGGTTTTATGCCAAACCGTTTTATTGCAGAGAATGGGCTGGTCCTTAATATAGTTATGGAGCATGCTCGACGGTGTAATCGAAATGACATTGCGCTTCTCTTGGATCAGGAGAAAGCATATGACCGAGTACATCCTTCTTATTTACGAGCTGTCATGCTGAAATTCGGCTTTCCTTTGGTCTTGGTAAACTCTATTATTGGGCTCTTCTTTGATAATAGGGTCCGGATCAACATTAATGGGCACTTTACAAATGCAATTCACCAATATCGTGGACTTCGTCAGGGTGATCCGTTATCACCGCTACTGTTCAACCTTGCCTTAGAACCATTCTTACGGCATATCATTCAAGATAACTCCTTCCTTGGTTTCTCCTTTGCCCCTCTGTCTCTAAACATATCTCCGCCACCAGCTTTGAAGGTACTGGCATACGCCGATGATGTCTGTGTTTTTCTCTCCTCTCCTGAAGATTTTGAGCGGGTGCAATACCACCTCCACATATACGGTCAAGTCTCCAATGCTAAAGTTAACTTATCGAAGACTGAGGCGATTTTTTTGAATGGTTGTGCTTCTCCATCCTGGCAGCAAATGTTATTACAACATCAGGTTGTCAAATGGCATGATCACACTAAACCACAGCCACTTCGTTATCTTGGATTTCCTGTTATTCAATCTATAGCTCAACGTAGATACGTGGAAGAACATCTATTACAAAGTGTGAAAACTCAATGTGGAATATATTCCCAACGGCAGTTGTCTATTCGAGGACGCGTGATTTTAGCTAACACACTGATATTGTCTAAATTATGGTACTCCTTACGCGTAGTGTCATTGCCCAAACAATTCTTTAAGCAAATCCGTTCTATGATTTATCAGTTTATTATGAAAGGGATTAAACCTGGATTTCAGTACGCTCATCTGTGTCAACCTATCATCAAAGGAGGCCTTGGTTTACTGGATCCTATGATTCAACATCGATGTTTACAATTTCGCTGGTTACGACAATTGTTCCAAGATGACGACCCAGTCTCCTGCAATCAAGTGTATATGAAAGATTTTGTTCAACGGTTTCATTCCATGGGAACTGTTATGTTCTGGTAAAGTAATTAAGGTAGCGATAAAAACCAAAGAATACTTTTTGAGACTGAACTTTATTTAAGACAATCTTAATTATTAAAAAGAAATCATTACAAAGTCTACTATTTATATTCTTCTATCAGTTGGCGGGTAAATGAGTTGTTATGAGCGTAGATCCAATAATTGACATGTTTGATTGAAGAATGATCACTGAATCGATTATGAAAATTTTTAATTCGTTGTTTTATAGATCTTATTGTTCTTTAACTGATCTGGGAGAATTGTCCCGTCTTCATTGAGAGGAAAGATATATTTATATGAAATGCCTCCAGTCAGATCATAGTTGACTAGGTACCTGATCCATTATTATTCATTTACAGAAATGATGAATAATAAAGGTCATGACTTATTTATTGTTCATGTTTACTTTATAGGATGAATCTAATAGTGATAGTTTTATATAAAAAAGAAGAAGAATATATTTTATTTGATAAAGATTTATCAGTTTTAATATACTTCTTTTAGTTGTGATTATTCAATGTCCGTTATGATCAGACGCTGTTCTACAACAGGAACTACTTCCTTGTTGTCCTTCTTTTTCCCATCATTGCGTACAGCTGCTAACATCCATCTTGGTTCGTTTCTGCCTACCATGTATGAAGCTATGGACACCTTTCTCCAGAAGGGCTCACCTGATGTTTGCTGTAATCCGTCCACTCTGCTGAGTCTACCCTTGTTAGCCTTGTTCTCGGATATCCCCTCAGGTCATTGGTTACTTAGTCATAACCGCTCAAAATTGCAAGCTAATCAATTCTTTACCTACGACCAATCGCTCCATAGAGTTCGCCCTCTACTACGACCAGACTCTCCGCCATACCCCAGACTATCTGGTCGTCTGGTGCGGGATTTGCAAAACCGAACTGTCACTCTCAACAACATGACATGGAATTTAATTTTGAACGACTACCCTGATCCGGGCTCCGTTGATGATTTCCCATTTGTTTCGTGGTTGACTCGATCCATAGATTGGATATCTTTTCATCCTCAAGACTACCGGCAGACCCAGTCCGACACACTTCTTACCCACCCACTTTCTACTTTATCTCCTCTCAAGTGGAAACAATTTTGGTCCTTGAAGATTCTACCTGAAGCTCGAACAATTTGTTTCCGTTTCATATACAACAAGCTTCATTGTAACGCATCGGTATCTCGATTTGATCCTACTGTCACTGCTGCCTGTAGCCTATGTCATGATACACTGGAAGACGTTAACCACTTGTTGATCACTTGTTCATTCAAATGGTCTGTGTGGCAAGGAGTTCTATCCCGATTTGCGCCTTATCTCGAATTTCGACCCGAAGATATTGAAAGCATTCTAAGAAACTTCAGTCGTTTCGAATTTGTAGATAATTCCCGATTGTTAAGAATCTGTTCACAAACTCTGCTATACATCTGGCGAGCACACTGGCGGTACATTTTCGATGGAACGCCATTCTTACCACAGCGAATTGTTTCAACTATTTTTGAAAAGCTTCATTGTTATCGTCTACATTAAAAGCATACCACTCAACAAGACGTGTGACTTATAATTTAATTTTATTAAATAACTCAATAAAATGATATTACAAAAAAAAAATAACTTTGATCTAATTACTTTTGGGGTTGACAATTGATTAGACTCTCTAGGATGACAGATATTGATCTTATTGTTCTAAATTTGGAAAAGTGTGGAATTGTTCAATCATAGTTTAATCTTTTGTGTATCGTTATTTATTTTAATACAACTGATATCATATAGAAAATAACTATGTTTACAACACAACCAACCGCTTACCCAGATGCACCCTGGCACAACACTGCAAGAGTCAATGCACTTAAGCAGCCATCGCCCCAGCAGCGCGAGCAACGTCGTATACAGCGTGAAGCCGCTGCTGCCCGTATCTTCCACCCTCCTTCCTTGAACCAAGGTTTTAAATACCTACAGTAGCGGACAAAACTGGTGCACAAAACTTTTTTTCAGCTTTTAACTACCATTACCTGCTCATGGTAATTGCAATAGTCATGAAACTGTACTAGAAGGAGGATATACTAGTCATTGTAATTTATGTATGTTCTAAGCATGACATTGTAAAAACTGAGCGATAAGCGTGCTTTAAATTTATAAAATTTTATATTTTCTAAAAACCGCAAAAGTGGCTAAGACCTTAGACTTTATATAATCATCTCATCTCTTGATATCATCGGATGTTCTTCTTTGCATATGCTAATAATATGCGTGTATATCATTTTCAATAAAAGAACCCGGCTCTTTAACTACTCTTTTCCAAAGATCATCGACCCTTTTTGATCTAGTGTCGTATCATCATACCTTTGCCATCAATTGCCACCTGGCATGCTTAAGCGGTCTTAGGCCGGGATTAGTGGCGGCTAAACTTGTAGCACAGAAGCGCTGTTATCAAATATTGAGTTTGTGACATGCGTCGACTTGTGCCTTGTGTCATTGTCATACTGAAACGAGAGATTACGACGTCTTAGACCACTATACGCTAGGCTTTTGTGGTATGAAGTAAGCGAAATATATGTGTATATTTATGAGTTCATTATACCATCATATACTTGACACACATATTCCGGTCCTCAATATCTAATACAGCCTTAAAACATAACAGAGCAGCCAGCATGCTTCATTGTTTGATCACCGTGAAAAAATCGCTCAGGTTGCTTGACTTGCTTTCAATATTAGTGTATACTATCTGCATCCATAATGTTCATATTTGTTTCATTGCTAAAGATAGCAGACTTCCAGCCCTCTATTGTATACAATGGCTTGTCGTGATACCACATTCATCGCTTTTTCCGGCTAATACAGCTGATGAAATTCTTCGATTCCTTACTTCCAGACTCAAAATCTAGCTTCCTACAGTGCCTTCAGACTGACAATTTGCTAATACTGTATCTTAAGGTCCTCAAAATGTGCTGAGCATCGGAAACTGTGTGTAACGGACCTTGTCCAAGCTTTAGGTTGGTGATTGAGCTAGTAAATTTTCAGACTAAAAGCCGGAGACCTTCATGATCACAAGACATTAAGTTTCGTTCTTCCCTCTTTCTCCTGTTGATTGTCCATTTAGAGATTCTTGTTATTCTAGAAATATCTGTTGTCGTACCAACTAAGTGTATTCGAGATCTCAGAGTTTCGTTTTTACAGTTGCTTATTTTCTTAAACATATAAGGCTAGTACTTTGTTATAGTGAATAGGGTAAAAACAAAAGGGGGGATTCAATGGGAAATAGAAAATAACTACGGTTTTATATATTTTTTAAGAGCTACTAAAATTCACTAATATGCGGTGAAATCTGAAAGCAAACGGGAGAGATATGGGGAAAATTGAAAGAAGGCTAGACAAGCACCACATTTTTGGCGAAAATTGAAATATGCAAAAAATCACTAAAAATGACCTTATGCCTGGGGGATGTCCGGTACAGTTCCGGTTTACATAACATAATGTATATTTTGGACTGTCTTTCAGACGGTATATGCCACAAAAGTCGCAGACATATGGCGGAGATACAATGTTGATTTTAATTTTTGTGCACCAGTTTTGTCCGCTACTGTACATATTGAAGTCCTTCTGTCGAATGCTACTTCCTACCGATTTTCGCCTGCCACTGGAGTACTGCAAGGTTTTATTCTTTCACCATTTCTGTATTCCATCTACATCAATCAACTACCAGCATTACTGCGTACCCAACCTATCGAGGATGTCCCTTCAACCGACAACCGTCGCTTTGCTCAATCTATCAACTGCCTCTTGTATGCGGATGATGTGGTCCTAATAGCTGCTCCTCAAGATCTCGCTATACTTTTACAGAAATGTGAAGACCATAGCCACCGTTTGGGTTATCGATGGAATCCTTTGAAATGCGCCATCCTAGCCCCTTCCTCGGATACGCAAGCATATTCCTTGTATGGTACCACAATCCCGCGTCAAGGCATCTTCTCCTACTTAGGCATCCCCATTAATCCTGGTGGTTATTTGAATACCGCTCAGCTTATCCAAGATAATGTGAACAAAGCCCTCCAGACTGTCGTATTTACCTCATTAAATACTATTATTCGTATGAGATTACTCAGATCTTATATAAGAAATAACAAGTACTGAATACATAATATTACTTATTACATATTCCTTAAAAGCTCATATACAATGTTTATATTGTTCAAGCTCAATACTAAAATTGACCTTGAACTCACTTCGGTCCCTGAATAATTTCATTTCCTATATAAAGGCGTAGTTTGATTAAATGGGTTCTCTCTCTCGTCTTGAAATCTAATAAAGAGGTTACATAGAGACTCATTCACTAGTTTTCAAGTACTATTTCCTTTCTTTTTTCTCACTTTTATCTGCAAATATCTCACAGACCATGAATCAAATGACAACCATTGGCGTTAACAATAAAGGCTTTGACCGTCTTCTCTCTGTACGTTTCTATACGCAAATTGTCCGCTCCCAGCTTGAATATGGCCTCGCTATTAGCTCTGTCCCCGCCTATCAGTTACAAAAACTGGATGCTTGCCAAACACAATGCATTCGACGAATATTCGGCGGAGGCTCTCGCTCATCGATCAAGGTGATGCTGCATCTAGTAAACCTGCCAACAATGAAGGAACGTGTTCAAAAATTACAAGCCAAGTTCCTGCTTCGATCAGTTGATGCTCCCGATGATACTCTCTTATCTCAGTATTTGCCTTATCTGCGTACCTCAGCTAGTCGCTCTCAATGGTATAAACTTTCGAAGACGACTGTATGGAAACGGTGTACTGCTTCCCATGACCCTGATGAACTTAACTCCTCCACTTTCAAGGCTATCTACAAAACATATCTTGAAGACAACCTTGATACAAGGCGTAGCACGTCTAATTCAGTCCTCTTCTCTGTTTGCCGCCCAAATCTGGGTCTAGATCCGATTCTCTGGCTACCGATGACCTATGCTGAACGCAGCCGAGTCATACGCTGGCGCCTTGGTTGGTTACCTGGTGGTATACCACAGCCGTGTATCTACCATCCTGATGTCATGCTCACTCGTTCCCACGCCACAGAATGTCTACATATGCACCGTCGTTTACAAATGCCTCGTACTGAAGCCGACCCTCTGTCTTTTCTGTTAAATCAACTACCCAACAAACGCAAGAAACTCCTGTCACCTAATGCGAAATCTACAAATTCTGCTTGGACCGTTCGATGGCCTGCTATCTGCCAAATCTTATTCGAACTCGACTATATGCATCATGGTAAACTCCCTCCTGAATCTCCCCAACTTGGTACCAAGTTGGTAGCTTGGATATGCAACAATTGATCTAGTATTTGAAGATACATTTTCTTTTTCCTCTTCCCTTCTTTCTCTTTTTTTCCCTTTTGACTAGCAAAAGGTTTTAGTTTCTTTTATACTCCCCTTTGATCTGACCCGGGCAATCCAATATTCATATTATTATGTGCTCACATGGGTTATTACGAAATAATAATAATAATAAAAAAAAAAAAAATTTAATCGTATGAATAAATCAAGGGTGTGAGTTTGAAGTCCGTTTTTTTTTTTTTTTTTTTTTTTTTTTTTCAAAAATTTGCCAAAAATCTCGACGGGTGTGATATGATGGCAGAGTTTGGAATCAGCTTGTGGATTCAAACGGACAAGTTTTTACCAACCAACCAAGATCATTGATGGTATCCTTGAATGTGAATTGGTTCCAGCCAAGTGACAACATAAAGCATTCTGGTGGTGCCATTTACCTTGCAATTAACATCCTGCCAAGAAATACACGTATGAAGTTTTCCAACATCGTTTTGGCAGGTGTTATTCCTGGACCACATGAGCCCAACGATGATCAAATACAAAATTTCTTGAAGCCATTGGTAGATGAATTGCTTGTACTGTACAATGGTGTTATCATGCCCACTTACGAAAACCCTAACGGAGAACTAGTTCGTGTGGCATTAATGTCCATCAACTGTGATATGCCTGCAGCAAGAAAAGTAGCTGGATACATGGGCGCCATGGCTACTAAAGCATGTAATAAGTGCTCAACTGCTTTTGGCCGTCTATCAACTGGTACCAGGTCTTCAAAGCCAAACTTTTCTGATTTCAACGATGAAAACTGGGTGCAAAGAACATGGGAGCAGCAGAGATTTGATGCGTATGACTGGTTGACTGCTACGCACAAGACACAACAAGAAGAAAAGCAAGCAAGTTCTGGTACAAAGTGGAGTGAAGTACATCGACTTCCCTACTTTGATGTGGTGAGATATGTAACTGTCGATCCAATGCATAACTTATTTCTTGGAACACCTAAGAAAATGATTGAAGTCTGGCAGGATTTTGGCTTGCTTGTTTCTACTGATTTTTCAGCAATGGCAACAGAGTCGACTACTATCGTCATTCCTCAGCAATATACCAAGCTATCTGAAGGTATGTAATACTGTTTGATCATGTTTATATATACATGAAATAAAGCTTTATTTCATGGTGGAGCAAAATACTTATTTTTTTTTCTTTTCTTTAAAAAAATAGGAAAAATCTCTGGTGCTTTTGCCAATATGAAATCAGATGAGTGGAGAACCTGGGTTGTTGTGCTGTCACCTTTCCTTCTTAAACAAAAACTGGCAGGTGAACATTTTACGAACTGGTTGCGGTATGTCGATGCTGTAAAGTTGGTCACTGACCCTTCCATCACAGTAGAAGACATAGATACCGCACATCTATTGATGAAAAACTTTGGCAAGACCTGTGTCGAGCTGTATGGTGAATCTATGCCCACCCCAAATATGCATATGCATCTTCATTTGAAAGAAAGCTTCCTGGACTTTGGTCCCTCATACTCTTTTTGGCTTTATGGCTTTGAACGTCTTAATGGCGATATGAAACATATCAACATCAATTTTAAGAATGGATTTGAAACAACTTATGCTACTATGTTCATTCAAAATGTTCACACACAAGATCTAGTATATTCTTTACATTCCTTTATAAATTCAACAAACGATGACATACTCCTACTGATTGAATTTATAGAAGAGATAGGTGAGGTTACGAATGACGAGAGTGGTTTAACGCCATTTGATTACTCTCGTTTCATAGACGGACCTAGCTTATTCAATTCAACAATAACTGGTAGTGAGCCTCTGCCACCCACATCCTTTCCTTTAAATTTCGACAATCGAACTCAACTTATATGCCCAGAACACTATGAATCATTGATTAATTACTACACATACACCTATGCACTCATCCCTGGCACGTTTATCAGCAATATTATTCATTCATTTAAAAATATAAATTTGCTTGGACAAAAATATACATCATCAAATAATAATTCAACTTCTTCTTCATCCTCTTGCATCATCCAAGCTATTATCAACAACAAAATACGCATTGGTCAAATTTCTTGTTTCTTTACACATTCATTTAACAACTACACTCATTACTTTGCATTTGTCAATTGGTACAGCCATGCGACCCATCACTTTCCCTCCTTTGATGATACTGGCATTCAAGTGTGGAAAAACTAGTTTGACCTGTTGTAGAACAGTAACTGATCGTAGTAGACATTCATAAATATAAGTCTTAATACAAGATCATTATTAAATAAAATAAAAATATAAGTTTATTTAAATAAGATCATACAATCAATTCCAATTAAGCATGTTCTTTTAGAATATACTTTGTATTAATAAGAGTTCTTTGATAAGAAGAAGTATCAACTAAAATAACAAGATCCAATCCAATATCAGGAATATTGCTAATCTTTCACATAATTGAAATAACGCGTAAAATAACATTATTCAAATTAGTGTGGAATTCCCAGGATAAAAGATAACCTATAGTAAACATACAAAAGAATAAATGAAAGCTTTTCATAATCATAATTATAGATGACACTTGCTAAAGTACCTGAATATTAGAAGAACGCTTACAATAGAAGATATCAAGCCACTCACTCAATAAGATATAAATACCTGTCTTCAATTAGAATAATTTTTTACTTAAAACTTAAACTGAAATAAAGATCAGTCTCAAAAAGTACTCCAAACTGTTTCTTGATCTTTGTTTCTATCTTTTTCTTAATCACTTTTACCATTATACAACACAGCTTACCATATCGTGTTGTTCATGGAGTCTGTTATGGATATTCTTGATGAACATGATATGAAGGGTATGTTCATAGTCATGGACAATTGCAGAATTCATCACTCTCGCTTTGTTGTGGGCACCATTAATAACTGTGGATATAAGCCTCTGTTTATGCCACCTTACTCTCCTTTCTTAAATCTCATTGAAGAGTGCTGGTCAAAGATCGAGAAAAATATTAAAAGAAACCCTCTTGATAAAGTAGAACATCTGACACCTTGCATCGCTGAAGCGTGTAATCTGATCACGAAGTCTGATTGCCAAGGTTGGATAAGGCATGCCGAGACTTATTGGGAGAGATGTCTGCAGAAGGAAAAGGGCTTGAAGTAATCATATCAAGCTTAGCAGAAAGCATTAATTCAGCTACAAACAACGGCACTTTCATTGAAAACATTTTGGCAAACACTGAATCAAACAATTTTGAAGAATATTTATGTCATTCACCAGCTACCATGATCCTTTATATTTACAATTCTCACTTAAACGTTTTAATACTTATCAGCAACCAAATAGACTTTCAAACTTAAAACAATGTCATATTAGAAGTGGACAGATGAAAACGCCATCAAGGATTTATCTTTGAGTCCATTTGACTAGCAATTTTTTTATTGATTCTTGGTGGATATGGCTGTAGGATAATAATCAACTGATGTAATATATAAAAAAAAAGCAACTTTTGGAGACGTAATTACTCCTGAAAGGACTCCAAGTCCTCCCAACAAGCTTTGATGTATTCATCATCTTCTGTTTCCACAAGATCTTTGATTGCTGTTTATATCTTATCCATGATTCGATCCTTTCTCTCTTTTGTCTCCCATTCTTTCGTTGCTGATGAATCTAAAGATGATTCAGATGACTGAGATGATTGTGAGTGTAAATCAGAAGTGTCTTCTCTAAATGTATTAATAGTAGTGGTACTCTTGAGGTACATTATGTCATCTTGCAAGGCTATCTCGCACATTGTTTTAATTTAAGATTGAGGAGGACGTGACGCTAAAGCAGAATGAAAGTTTTAGAACGTTGATTAAAACCAGATAACTTGCAAGGCTTACGAAGAGAGAGTATAGTAGTAATATAATCAGCTAATTGCGAACCAGAGCCATTGTTTGGAATGCTAGTTTCCTTCTTCACATAATGTGTCATGTTTTAATATGTCAGTAAGATACAATCTTATCATTCTGGACTAAATCTTTACAAATGTGTTTGAATAAGAATAGATCCTGATAATTATCACTGCCCTAAACAGCCAGGTTTCACTTTCATCTCAACAGTTTATTACTAACATCAGTTTATAAAATTTTTCTTATACATGTCAAATCATATCGGTCGTAACTATTTTTTGTCATCTAATCTCAGGTCTTGCTCAACTAATATAAATAGCCTTCAAATCTTTCTTTAATAAAAGTATTCGACTTTAGAACTATTGTTCTGTCTCGTTAATTCTTCTTTGTCCTATTTTTAATACTTAAAAACTTCATAATGTATCAAACGACCATCAATTAACTTGGTACCGTACACACGAAGAGTAAGCTTATTGAAATGACATGAGGTTGATTCAATATAATATAAATATTCTTTGTAGGGGAGGAGGGTTGACCAGTACTTCAGTGAGCTGCTTCTCACGAGATCTGCCTTTTCGATGCCATTTTCTGATTTTTTTTTCCTTTGGCTTATCCTCGCAGAACAATCACTCAAAAAACCTGTCATTAGAGTTGAACTCTAAAATAAAATCAAGCCTGCAATTTTTTTGTTCGTCAGGCAATTGCTTTAACTCCTTTAGGGTCTTGACTATCACAGATTCACATTCAGCACTACAAGGAAAAAATGAAAAGATAAGCAACTGCGTGGTCTGAGCCATTTAGAAATCCTTACCGTTTGCTTTCAAAGAAATTATTTGTTAAAAATAAAAGATCAAAAGCATTACTATATATGTTGACTTGATATCAGCATTCGTTATGCTCTTTCTTCAAATGGCCATATTTGTACAAGATGACACTATTGGAACAAAGCGATTAAAAAAGAGGTTTGCTAAAATCAATTTCCTATGTAAGTACTTACAGTTTGTTGACCAACATTTTGATGAAAACCAGCTCATCATTACTTTGAACAATGCTTATAAACTCAACAATTTTGGTAAAATCATTCATTGTTTTAGCTTGCGATATTTGCTTTAAGATAGGATGCTCTTCTGTCTTTAGCTTTGGTGTCAACAATAGATGTAGCTTCTTCATGATCTTATTAGTAACAGCTTGTAATTTTTGAGGAATGATTAGGCTTTGTCTAAAATCAAGCATCCTGTTCGTATCACTTTAAGAATGTTAATAAAAAGTGGCTGACTATCTAAGTATAACGCTTCAACTTACCAACTATCTACAAGTAAAACAGCTTGTTTGTAATCACTCAAGCCCTTAAAACCTTTGGGCATAATTTTCTTTCTTCTCTTTACAGCAGCAGTAGCAGGAGATGAAGAGGCAATAGTAACAGACGATTTACCGATTTGATTAGTGGTATAGATCGTTAAGCGATTCATTGCAGAAGTCTCTGATTGCTAGCTTATGTAGTCAGCTTAATATAACTACAAACAACATTAAAAAACTTACTTTGACCACATTTGCTTCAATTAACAAACCTGCAGGCCTCGACTTTAGAACATTAAAACCGCCAATTCAGAATTTCAAAACTCGCCCTTTTGTTTAAAACTCGTCCTTTGGCGTTGCGTTTACTGTATTTTCTTTTTATTTTTATTTTTGAGGGCAAAATGCGGAAAACAAAAGCACATTGTGATTATTTTGATCAAAAGAATACATATTAGGAAGGCAGTCTGTGATCTTTAGATTAGTTCATTTAAAGCGTGTAACAGAATGTAACAAAATAGTTGCGTTTGGGAAAAAAAAAGAAACTGAAGAATTAAAAGTAAAAAAAGACAAAGAAAAAAAAAAAAAAAAAAAAAAAAAGAAAAAAGAGAGAGCATAGCAATAAAAGGTTCCTTATTCAAATGAAAACAATAACCTAACAGTAAACATGTTTTATAAAAATACAAATGCTTTTACATTATAACAAAAAAATACTTGTATATTCTAAAAAGAATAAAAATAAAGAAGCTCTGTTCACATTTTGTTAGAAGGCAGTTATAATTAATAGATACAAGCACAGCGTTTTTGTTTTTCAAGTAAATAGATTGCTTTATTATTTTTTATGACAAATAATATAAAAGAATATATGCTTTTAAGCTTACACTGGTTCATTACTTTATGTTTGCACATGGGTGTAATTTGCCATTAGCCATGGGAGATGTTAACATTACCAAATTTCTTTATCAAAAAAACTTTTTAGTAACAAGCAGTAATATAAGCTTGATATTCTTATAGTTTTATCGTGTTAAAACGAACAACTTTGCTCATGAGGTTCATGTTCGTCATCCGTTTGTGTCCCATTAGAAACCCTTAATACAGTTGATCCAATAAATTATGTCGTCCGGGCTGAACAAAATGTCCTTTCGCTTATTTAGGAGTACCGTTCAAACCTGGGGGTTTTCTGGATCCTGAGTCATTAGTGAGCCGAAACTGTACTAAAGCCCTTGCTACTATGAATATTCTCAAATCGATTCGACTGAACCCTTCTGGCTTCTCGAGGCTTCTATCCTCTAGGTTCTATGGTCAAATCGTTCGCCCACAGATGGAGTATGGGCTAGCCATAAATCTGCTTTCCCATTCTCAGCTGAAAAGACTTGAGAATACCCAGAACAAATGTATGCGGATGATCTATGGCGCACACGACCATTCCTCCACTAAGGTAATGTTACATTTGGCGAATCTCCCAACTATGATCGAAAGAGTAAATATTCTACAAGCTCAATTTCTCTTTCGCTCTCTGTACGTGCCAGATGACTCCCTCCTTGGCTATTTGCTCCTCAGTGTACAACATACTCGAGGATATCAATGACATGCCCTCTCCAACACAGTCCTTTGGAAGCAACTACCTACCCCTCTTGAAGACTTGACAGTGCGGACCTTCCGCTCTGTTAAGAAAGCATACATGCAACAGCGCCTCCAACAACGAATGAACGGTTATGGATCAAAGCTCCTCTCGCAGTGCCGTCCAAAATTATCTATTGACCCAATCCTCTGGATACCCATGACCCATCAAGAGCGTAGTCGCTGTATTCGTTGGCGCCTTGGCTGGTTGCCTGGAGGGAAACCACGTCAATGTCTCATACATCCTACTTGTATGCTCACTCGTTCACACGTCATTACATGCCTGTTTTGCCAAGTATAAAAATAAAAGACAAAAACTAAAAAAAAAGACAATAGTTGTGAAACTAAAGATTATATGTTGCTTTATTAATAAAAACATTTGAGGCTATTTATACTTTTTGGATGTCTGGATCTTTACCGCTATTTCAATTGATCGGTTAAAAGAATAATGTGGGAAGGATGGGAAGATAAAGGAAAGATAGTAGATAACCAATAGCCGCTGTCTTCTTGACGAATCAAGGGACAATGAAGTAGATAAATTATTGATCTAACAATAATTATCGAATAAGGTTGGATTGAACTGCCGTTCTTGTAATCAGGTTCCGATATAGTCGTGGGAACGCCGATAGGGACAACAGGGCAGAGTTGGCTATTGCGGAGATCTCTCGTTTATCCATGAATGTTCACTTTACTAGTTGTGTGGATACAACAATGCCATCAGATACATCAACGACTATGCCTCCCAATCTTCATCTCGGATCCTCTGTCTTTTCTTCTCAATAAGCTTCCCACAAGTCCTCGCGTCTCCCAAAGGTATGTTGACTCTTGGCGGTTTTATTGGCCGACTATCTGTTCCATTCTCTTTGAAATAGACCAACTTCAACACGACTGCTTCCCCCAGGAAACCAACTCATCGGGCGAACGTTTTCTTCGTTGGCTCGATGGTAACAAATAATCCTTAGCCTCATTTGCCTTTATTCTTATCACACCTTTTTTACCCTTGTGCCCAAAGGGGTTTTTTAGATTCTTTTACAAACCTTCTGACCTCGTCCGGGCGGTCTTTCATTGCGCCCAATAGGACGTTTAATTGAATAAAATCCGTTATTTTAAAGAAAAAGGAACACAAAGTATAAAAGAAAAACTGTCATAAAAGCGGTACTTTTGTTGGGTATTTACGTGGATGCAAAGCCTTCAGTTGCCTCATCTTCGGGTTAGAACTCTGAGGTCCAATCTACTCAAGTCATTGAACCTTTCTTGCAATTTTGCACCTTGTTATCCTAGCTTTCAATACTCGAAGTTGTCATTACGACATTTATACTCAAGTGGCAATAATCAGTTTCCTGTGTAGTTGATAATATTGATTAGAACTCATAATCTTCTTGGATCAATATAGCCAATAATAGTCAGCATCAGCAGGACGTGATTTTATATCTCTTTTTCCTGTATTAAGTATATTATCACTTAGGAAACCTTTTATACTTATATCAAGCTTATATAAATATCAAAATACCTTTTCACACTTGACAAATAATCTTAGAAACCAGCATTCCTTATGTATACATTCCTTATGTATATCCTATTCTTGGCTGATTAAATGCATAAAATAAACAACTTTCTCGAAAATCCATTGGTACGGCTTTTAAAATAAATTGATTAGGCCCTTTACTAATTTTTTTTTTTTTTGCTCATATCTCTTGTTGAATACAAACCTGTTAACCTAAAAAACAATCTCGTTTTTCTTTCGTAACTAAATGACCAGTTTTTTTTGACAAAAGCAATTCAGAAAATTGGGCATTTGTCAACTACTTTGCTGGTTATGAAATTAAAACAATCCAAGATTTTAATGCGGCCAAGGCAAAGTACATTAGTGAAATGAATAAATTGTACTCTTCCGACGATTACAAAGACGTGAAAGTTGTTATTGGCCGCTTCCTGAATGATGCTAGAGTAATATATCTTATCAATATTGGATTTTAACCAAAGATGTTAATAGTATTTTTTTTATCTAGGATACAAAGTTCGAGCCAAAACAATCCCCTGGGCCTAATATCAACATTAACGGCAACGTTAAAACAAGCATCATCAGTAGTTCGTTTTCCACATTAAAAGTGAAGGCTAAAAGGGTAAATTACTTTGTTAATAGCTCATGGTATAGCAGTATAATAACAATCATATTTAAAAATTAGGAGAAGATACTTTTTTTTAAAGAAATGCAGGAAGACTAAAGTGCAATTAAAATAGTTTTGAGGCAAAAAAGATTAGAAAATACCTTCGAGCAACCCTCCACTTTTACCGAAAAAGCACGCTTGAAGGTATATTTATAAACACACCCTTTTTTTTATTAAACGATCATTAATGGTGTCATTGAACGTTGATTTGTTTCAACCTAATAATTTAATTCAGATTCTTGACTCCCGTAAGAGATCAGTACTGGGTCGCCCTTGCTCCTCGCAATACACCCCAGAAAAGCCCAGACTGACATTAGACATAATAAACAAATTAGAACCACCATGCCATCTGGTGTTATCATGTATCGTCTTATCAAAAATACCTGCTCCTTTGCTCAATCTATATCAACAGCATCGCAACGACCAGTTTAATCTTAAATGTCTTCGTGATGAACCCGCTTTACACGCCAATATGATTAAAATTCTTGATGTGGAGGACAAGGACAACAACAGGGTGAACTTTGCTTTTGAGTTGTGGAAATGTGAGAAAGAAGCACGCGATGCGAATGAAAAGAATTTGGAATTGTATAAAATGCTTGGTCTTTGCTTAACTGATTTTTGGGGTATTTGCTTTCAAGATGACTTTCGTAAAGACCATGAACGCTCATTCTGGGTTGAACGTATTGTACCATTGTTTAAGTAACTTGGGGCTAATGATCAGATCGTATTCTCTTGGTAAGCATAACTTGTCAAGCATTAAAATATTATTGATGAATCACAGGTGCGAGGATCATGTCAAGTCAAACCAAGAAAATCAAAGGAATCCTGGTGCCTGGTTAAATTCTAGAAATAACATCTTTTCAGATGGCATAAGTAGAATAAATATCCAGCAAGAAAAAATATTTATGGAATCATCTTCGGGTTTTCATGTGGAAGACTTTGGACACAGTTTTGGCGATGCGTATAAAATAGTGGAATCCATGACTTCTAGCTTGAGTATAATAATGCGCCGTAAACAAAATTGTAAATTCTCTTCCGTTCTTAATTTAGCTGTCTATGATATTCAGTGCATTAAAAACAGGCTGACGCTTATAAAGACTACTTTAGACCCTCATTCGGATCGCTTCCAGATTGTTAAATTAAGAAGTGCTAGTATCCCTACAATATGGTCACAAAGAACTGGTATGATCAAAGTATTCGAGCTTCTAGTTTGCTTATATGTAAGTAGAAGATGTTTTTCCTCGTCTTTTTTTTTTTTCTTTTTATTCACCCCTAGGTATTGGATAGAATGAATTAAAGGAACAACGCTTGTTGGAGGATTCGTTGCTCCGTCAACAGAACCAAATAATACCAGTTGATGCCAGTGAATCTCTCAGACATATACTTCAACATGTCCGCCATATCAGACTTAACTGAAAAGGTCGCCCATTAAATATCAAAGATGTAAATAGTTGTTTGGATTTTATCTTATCACTTCATATGAAATTATCATAACACATATTTTAACAATGCCCAAATAACTTCAAGGATTTGTTATATTTATATTTTGTATAGTTAATAAAACAATTTATTTCAAGTTTACAAAGCGAGCTTCAAATAATATTTAAGAGAAATATGATGAGCATTTTTGGGAAAATTCCACTTTTTTCTTTATACTGCATACGGTACTGTCACTGCAAAAATAAAATAAAATGACATTTTCCCTTAGTGCTTCCGTTATTATACTCAGCAAGAATCAATCTAAGCTATCGGTGAGTGGATAAATTATATCGTTTAAAATGATTCATAAATGAAAAGATTAGTTTGAAAGAATTTTAAAGGCTACAATACCATTTTCTATTTGTTGCATAAAGTTTGTGCCGGTATAATTGTAATGCAAGGAGTATTTTCTGGAAGTGCCAAAAACGATTAGTCAACTACTAGATTTACTGTCGAAAGTTGATGCATTAAAAAGATTACACATCTTTACGAAAACCATAGCGAAGTCAGTTATCAACGCCCAAAAAATGTGGATTATACCGATGACTTTGTGGATATGATCAACCTCAAAAAAAGAAAACAAAAGGATGATGAAGTTCTTTCTTTTCTTTAAATTGTTCTTTATTTTTTAGTATCATATATTGTATATTTTTCTTATTATCTCAACTCTAAAAAAAAATACGTATTGAATTTAGAATGCTTACGCTAAATTTATTTTTACTTTTGCACGCATCTTTTTAAAAGAACATCAATAATTTCGGAATAAAGTGCAGTTATTCATTTAATCACGTCTTTCGACAAGCAAATTTTTCTTTCTTTTGCAAATTACTTATATGACTTAATAAAAGTCAAGCTACTGGTTTATTTATGATTATAGTACAAAAGACCTCCTTCATAACTGCCAGGTTTCAAAACCTTATAGCTAATTTCTAGCTTTCACTATCCTATTCATAATCAGGTTCGCTTTCAGGCTTTACAGCAGGATCAATGCCGACGGTTTTCATTTTAACTGCAATTTCGAACAAATAATCGTAACACTCGGTCATGGTCTTTGCTTTCTCCCAGGATTCTGTTAAAAAAGAATTAATTTTACTCCCGTATAAATATATTTCAATTGTTACCTCCCCAGACATAAACACCGTGGCGACGAACAAGAACAGCATTTGTATCAGGAAACTCTTTCATGGCCTATGTAGATGAGAGTTTGATATATTGCGTAAATAAAATTAACTTACAGCCGCCATTCTATCAGTCAAGTCCTCCTCTTCTGGTGTATTTTCAACAATAGGCACAATCAATTTATCAAAGTAACGTAAATTGTTTTTTGTTGATCCAATACGAATACCCTTTATCATTTCCTGATGTGATATCTCGAATGTTTTTCCTGGATATAAAAGGGTCGCCATAACTGCATTTTGAGAGTGTGTATGAATACAGGCTCCCGCATCTCGCATAGTATAGGCATTGTAAAATAAAGGTGTACATGCTGAAGGCTTATATACCGAAGGTTTTCTTAACAGTGTACGATCGTGTAAAGTCATTACGAATAAATCCTGAGGTTCCATACGCTCTTTTTGCACACCTGAAGGTGCGATGTAAACGTCATTTCTTTTTTTTTTAAAAAAAAAAGATGGTCAACAGTGACAAGTACAAGCATGTTGGCTGCTTACCCTTTTCGAATACTGATACCTCCACCAGTTCCAGTTACCCAGCCCAAGTTATAAAATTGACGACATAATTCAGGAATTAAGTTGGCCGGATGGTGAGGATCTTGACTTTGACATAAAGTGTCAGATTCAGTTGGGATCTTACAGCAGGACATATTTAGGTAAGGAGGGTAAATTTTATTGACCTTTCTCCCTTTAAAAGCCTCATTTTTTCCAATCGCATCTTTTTTAGAATGACGTATTTATAAATTGAAATTCAGATGTTTTGAGAAGATATTTGGATTTGTTACTTCATGTTTTTCTCCAACACAAAAATAAAATGACTGATGCATTTTGTTCTTCAATGCTGGAAATAGTTACTCAGCGTATCATTCAAAGCTCTGGATTTGAGTCAGCAACTAGCCAGTCAATTAGGACTTTAAACGATGTATTTAGAGAACATTTGGAACTTTTAGGATCTACTATTTCAGCTTATGCCAATTTGAATGGAAGAACAATTGGAACTGCTTGTGATTTATTGGATACTATGGAAGAGCTCTTAATTACACCTGAAGGCTTAAAGGAATGGCTTGCTCGAGAAGGAAAACAATTATCACCTTGTTGGACTGTTCAATCAGATCCTAGTCGCTTGTTAGAAGGTATGTTAAAAAAACTGTTTTATTTTATTATTTTCATTACTCAAACATCAAGTAGGAACTATTAGAAATGGTAGATCTAATTTTGAAGATGCAATTGAATATAACTTTCAAGATACACCCGAGTTTGATTTACCATTAGACACGCCAGAAATAGAAGATATTCCACCTTCGCCAATTTTTTCAACCCAACTACCGGATTATATTCCTGCTTTCTTTCCAGAATTTCCTGAGATAAAAGAGGATACTGCAATGGAAGAAGCAAGCAACCCATCGACAATTGACGGTACGCTAAAAGAGAAGACTTACCAACCAGTGATACCTCAAGCAAAATCTACACCTACCGAACCTTTGCCACCCCCATTAATTGTTAGAAACAAAAAGAAGCCCGTTGACAATCCATTTTCACATATTATGTCATTTGAAGACTCGAACTTAGCTACGGAAAGAAACACTGCACAGCAGCCTCTTTCTTTAATAATGGAAACAAACAATATCCATATTGCTAAAGAAGAAAATCAGAGTGAGAAAGAAAGACCGAGAAAGAAACTGGCTTTATCTGTCATTAAAGCACTATCAAACACAAATGATTTAACACTAAAACTGGGTGAAGGTGTTATTGGACGAGAGGACATATTTAAACTACAAACTGAAAAAGAAGCAGCTCCTGGAAATCACTTATTTATTAAAGATGTTAGTATTTTTGAAGAAATTGTTCGAGATACCACAGATCCATTACTTTTATCAAGATTAACTACACCAAATTTACTAATAGACGTAGCCACAACCGGAAGTTCATCCGTTCCTGCTACACCTACTACACAGCATATGTTTAATGATCAATATTCTTTACCATCCTCTCCACAATCATCTACATCCTATAATGATGTACCCAAACCAAATAAATCATCAAGTATGTTGGCTGCCTTGGCTTCCAACAAGGCTGGCTTGAAAAGAATGGGAAGACCTTTGTCACCCATGTCACTTTCTGAATTTGCCAATGCAAAAGCTAGTACTGGTAGTGTGGACATCAACAATATGCAAAAGACTGGTGATAGTAAATATATTATAAAGAAAAAGAAAATGTTACTCCAGCAACAACTGTTACAGCAACAACAGCAATTACTATTACAGCAACAACAACAACAACAGCAACAGCATCAAGAACAACAACAGGATCAGGACCAACAGTCAGACATACAACAGGAAGGTGTAAAGCAAGAAGGACAAGAGAAACGAAAGGAAATAAGTACGTAGTATGTAATAAATGGGTTTTGATTCCTTAAAAACATTAAATATACACCGTCTCTCCTCTTTTCTTAACATAAACAAAATGAGATTTTACTTCTTTAAGTAGATATACTGCCTGTAATTACAGCATTTTCAAATGGTTTATAATATACATCTGGCTTAAGTGCTATTTTAATTTTGAAAATGATTAGTCATGTATGAAGCAAGAATCTTTGTGCACTATGCACTCACACCATCCGTTCGCTTAATACAAGGACATCACACGAGAATACTTGATCGGATTATGGTGCAGAATACTGTGAAAAAAAAAAAAAAAATGGCATAAAGAAAGCTGTGCATCTCGATAGTGACGGTGCTGATCAAAACCTTTATTTCTTTTGATAAGCCTGTTTACTATTTAAGCCAACTCTAAGACATGGCTATATACTGCATTTTCAGCAGATTTCTGGTGATTTTTGAAAATGATCCATCTTGGGTTTTGAACAAAATTTGGTGGTAATATTGAAAAAGCATAATTGAAGTTTCACTTAAACTTAACAATGAGAAACTAGGAAAAGGTAGTTATACTGCATGAACAAGACTTTACCCACAGGGCTGACTTTCTCAAGGAATCTGAAGTGTGGAAATAGATGATATTTAAAACCAAATGCTGCGAAACTATTAAGAAAATAGCACATGTTTAGAAGCATCTATCTGTTGATGTGATTTTTCTCTGAAACCATACACTGTTATTTGAGATAGTTTAATGTATAATCGCTTAGTTGCTTGTTTTTTTGTCTTTGGCTACATAATAAATCCCTCTTTGAGGATGTTAGAGATTGACTGTCGCATACTATCAAGATTGCTTTCCTAACACGTGTCCAAGGTAAATGTTGATATGAACTTGATGCAATATTATATTTTTTTTTTTGTTTTGGGCTCGATGTCCCAGTAAAGAAGGATGTATCAATTGATTCCATTATTGACTGGAAATAAGCTTTTATATAAATGAATATAACATTTACAACTTTTTGTATAAACATGTCTATGATGCATCACTGTATTTTTGATTAATGGAGTCTGAGTTGAAATACAAGACAAAAAATGGACAAGTGAACGAAATCAAAGTGTCATTTGTAAGAATAATGTTAGCTTGCAGTATAGATACCTACAGCAAGGGGAATTTAATATATTTATTAGACAATCATGTCTTGTTCATATGTACACATGCTTTAAACAAAAGATTTCACTGTATTGATAGGATTACGTATAATGTTGTTGTTCATAGGATTATATCCGTAAGCTGCGAAATACGATCCGAATCTGCTTTAATGTGACTGTCTGATACGTATGTTTTGCGTTTCTCTTTCTCTTTTTTTTTTTCTCTCTCTTTTTTTTGGAAAAAAAAAATGGTAGCTGAACAAGATATATTAAGCTTTTGTGACATTACTGGTGCTTCAACTAGTGTAGCAGAACAATTCTTGGAGGTATATAATAGCAAATTATAATAATAATAAACAAGAAATGAAACTTGTGCAAAGATAGCCGATGGCAACGTAGAAACAGCGGTAACTCTTTATTTGGAAAATGGTGGTGAACATTCGACAAATAGTTCTTTTGCAACTAGTCAGGATGCATTCACGTCAAATCTTGCACAAAATGATGCAATTGAAAGCAGTGAAGATCAATTATTAGCAGACGAAGAACTTGCAAGACAATTACAAGATTCACAACAAGTGAGGGCACCTATTGCACCAAAGCGCGATATTCTTGCGGGTGAAGCAAGTGAATTATTTCAACCGAGTTTTTCTTGGTCTAGTGGAAGTGAAAGCCGACGTATGCTTATAGAATAATTATTTTTGCTTAATTTATAGATAAATACTTTTTGTTTTAGGTGGAATAAGCAGGCCGTCTGTATTCAATCAAGGTGATTCAACTACAGGTTCAGTAGCTAATATTTTTGAAACAACAGAGGATGAAGGTAAATGAATTTTAGGTGATAAAACATGCTTTTTTTTTTTTTTTTTTTTTTTTTTCGCTGACAGATTAATAGCTCATATTCCTGCTGGAGATTCTTTCTCTGGTTCAGTGGCTGGTTCCAGTAATTCAAAAGCTAAAAGATTAGCTGATTTATTTAGACCACCATTTGATATCATGTTTCACGGAAACTTTGAACAAGTATGTATAAATACAAAAGTAGAATATGATAAATGTTAATACAGAATTATATAGGCTAGAGAGAATGCAAAAGAACTTGACAAATGGCTAATGATAAATATACAGAATCCAACAGAATTTTCTTGTCAAGTACTTAATCGAGATTTATGGAGCGATTCATTTGTTAAAGACATTATTAAAGAGTCTTTTATTTTCTTACAGGTAAAATAGATTCAAGAATAGAAACAGAGACCAACCATTTTAATTAAAAATTCAAAAAAAAAAAGTATGGAAATGAAAGTCCTGATGGAAGAAGATATGCCACTTTCTATTCTGTAAATAGATTCCCTCATATTGCTATTATTGATTCTCGTACAGGAGAAAGAGTTAAAGTTTGGGAAAAGCAGTTAACACCTACGAATTTTATGATGGAAGGTAAATAGGGACATGATACAGATAGTATACAAACACTAAATTGTTTCATAAAGTGACCGAGTTCCTCGAAAATCACTCAACAGAAGAAAGAGGTGCAATGAAACGACCTAAAGTGACAAAGGTATATATAAAGCATAGAATGACGTATTCTTATTGATATTACATAGAGTGTATCTGATATGAGTGAAGAAGAGCAACTGAATGCTGCTATTGAAGCATCACTGAGTAATACGTCATCACCAGATATTGAATCTAAAATGGAAGAAGATGAAAAGATGGTTGAAAGTAAAATGGAATCTGTATTTGATAGTATAATACCGATCAAAAGAGATGAACCACCTAATGGAAATGATACAACACGTATTCAGATAAGAATGGGTGATGGTAGTAGAGTGGTTAGACGATTTAATAAATCTGATCCAGTTCGATATTTATTTGAATTTGTTAAATTACAAGTTGAAAATCAACCATTTGAGGTAAAAATTCTTAAAGATATCAAAGTAAACTTATTTATATAAACAGTTGGTATTCAATCGTACACAACTTATCGATCTTATTGATCAATCAATTTCTGAAGCGGGATTATCAAATGCAGCTATCAACTGTGTGCTTACTTGATATGTATTCAATCTTGTAGATTCTGAATGATTGACAATAAATATGTGAATAATAATAAATCATTGTGCTATTGTTACTATTGTATTTTATAACTTATACTTTCACATGTAAATGAAAAAACATGTGAAAATCATCGTATTCCACTGAAACTTTTTTTTTTTTCTTTTTTTTTCTCTCTTTCTTTTTATTACATTTATACATGTCTGTCAAACAAAGATTAAATGCTGTTAGACAGCACTTGACTAAAGAAGAATTATATGCCAAGGCAGTCGAGTAAGTATTAAATCTATATTTATGTCATATCACCAACATTATTATTATTAGTCCTGTAATAAGTATGAATGAAGAAAGAGCCAAGGCTACTTTTAATATTCGTGAGTTGACTCATCTATTGGATGGTGGTGAAAAATCAACTTTGGTAGATAATAATAATGAATACTATTTATTTATTTTTTTAAAAAAAAAAATAGTTAAAAGAACGTTTTATGCAAGAGTTTGAAAGAGATCCTTTATTTAAAATGGATGATATACATGATATCACAAAGGATGAATTACGTGAACGTACGATGGAAAAGGTACAATGATTAATGATGATATATAATATATATTCATCTATTTTATAGTTTCGATCTTTAATACATCATCTTTCTAATGAATCTGTCGATATCTTTAAAAAGAGAATGGAAATTGTTAGTTTAATAGATCCTGGCTTTTGGACAAGATTTGGTGTTCATTGTAAATATTGTATTCAAATTATATTTTACATATTTAATGATTTCTTTATAAAAAAAAATAGATGGTTTATTTGTAGGTGCCTTACAAAGTAATGCTACCTCTGGTCAATTAGGATACTGGTTTCAAAATGGTGCACTTTCTCTTTCTGGTATGGTCGGCTGCTTTGCCATGACAGAATTAGGTCACGGATCAAATGTACCTGGATTGGAAACAACGGCTATCTTTGACGAAGCCTCTGATCAATTTATTATTCATACTCCTACACTCACCGCAACCAAGGTACATCGGATACAAAACAGAAAACAAAAAAATCTTTCATGTAACTTACATAAAAGTATAGTGGTGGATTGGTGGTGCAGCTCACAGTGCTACCCATGCTGCAGTGTTTGCTCAACTAATTGTTAAAGGTAAAAACTATGGTACAAAATGTTTTGTGGTTCCTCTAAGAGACCCAAAGACATATAATCTCTTGCCTGGTGTGAATATCGGCGATATTGGTAAAAAGATGGGTCGTGATGGTATCGACAATGGCTGGATTCAATTTACTCATGTTCGAATCCCTCGCAGTTATATGTTGATGAAGCATACTAAAGTATCACGTACTGGCCTTGTTAAAGAACCTAAACTCCAACAACTTACCTATGGTGCTTTACTTCAAGGACGAGTGGCTATGGTGGTTGACAGCGGCAATGTATCCAAAAAGGCTTTAACTATTGCTATAAGATACGCTGCCGTTCGACGACAGTTTTCCAACTCCAATTCAAATATCGAAACTAAATTACTTGATTACCCTATACATCAGCGTCGCTTGATGCCATTGATGGCACAGACATTTGCTATGTTATTTACTGGATCCGAAATGACGGCAATGTATAACAAGATGATGAGCAGATTAGAAAATGCAAAACCAGAGGATACTGATCTTGAAGAAGTGCTCGAGATGTTGAAAGAAACACATTCCACAAGTGCTGGTTTAAAAGCTTTTTGTACTTGGAATTGTCTTAATACAATCGAAGCCTGTAGACAAGCCTGTGGTGGTCATGGATACTCTGCTTATACTGGTTTAGCTGGCATGTATCAAGATTTCGCTGTTCAGTGTACTTGGGAAGGGGATAATACAATATTGACTTTACAATTGGGTCGTTATTTGATCAGCAGCTTCAGAGAAGCAGTCAAAGGAAAGAAACTTTCTCCTGGCGTTGGCTATTTAAACAAGTTAGATTCTTTAATTGGTACATGCTGCAGTGAAAAGAATACAGATGCCATTTTGGATCCTCAGACTATAGTAAAGGGTTGGCAAGTCGTTTGTGCTAATGTTGTTAAAAATGCTGCGTTAGAATTCGAAGAGTGTATCAAACAGGGTTTGAGCATTGATGATGCGTATGAGCAATGTTCTCAATCCAGGCTCTATGCAGCAAAATTACATTCATATGGATATTTATTCAATCGATTCCTTGATGGTGTGTCCAAAGTTAAAGGCAATCTAAAGGTCGTTCTGATGGACGTCTGTCTCCTTTATGGTCTTTACACAATTGAAGAAAATGCCGGTGCGTTCTTACAATACGGATATTTTTCACCTACTCAAATGGACTTGATTCGCTTAAGAACAAATGAATTTTGCAGAGCAGTTAGAGATCAAGCCATTCCACTTGTTGATGCGTTCAATTTGAGTGACTACGTGATCAATAGCCCTTTGGGTCGTGCGGATGGAGATGTTTACGTTCACTACTTTGAACAAGTCAAACGGTCCAATCCTCAAAATCCTCATCCTTATTTTAATCGTTTGATCAAACCATTAATTGAACGCGAAATGAATGATGATATTGTAGATGAAGAAGGTGGCTTGGAAGAAGAAGAGGATGAAGATGACGAGGTGGAATAGATGATTTTGTAAAAGTATATAACATGCATATATATATTATGGTTTAGATACACTCTTTTTTTTTTTTTTAAAAAAAAAAAGATTTTCTTTTTATATCTTATAACATTAATCAAGGAATATCTTGCAATGTATTAAAGGGTCTATATATACCCTCCTTCAGATATTAAACAAGTTTTCAGACTTCAATTTATTCAGTTTACACTTTTTCTATTCTTGTCTTGCGTTTTTTTTTTTTTTTTTTTTTTTTTTTTTTTTTTTTTTTTTTTTTTTTTTTTTTACTTTAGAATTTATACAAAAAACAAAACGCTGTAAAAATAGATTGATAACAATCTATACAATTATAAATTTTATTTAATTACAAAACGAATATTTATGCACTTTCTTTAATCTTGTTATACAAACAAGTTTTTAATCTTGAATAAGGTAGGTATGTTCATGATATCAGTTGACAGTAGAATGACCGAATTTACTCAAAGTTAATCTTTGGTAAACTTTTAATTCACTATCAACGCAGTAAGATGAATTATTACAAAATGAACCAAGATACAGAGGATAGTTATTTGACTATTATGTAATAGGAGATAATTTGACCGTTATGACGTTATCAGAAACAATGTTTTGCAACTATATTTATTAATACAGTGTATTTTATTATGTCAAAGAAAGAGATAATGTCATTTATTCACTTTTTATGCTCTATAGATACATCATGCTCTTATTTTTAAGCTTATGACTATATGTAGATTAAATAAACAAATCTTTGAATGCTCTTTAAGTAGAATGTTGGAACAAGAGATACTTGGAAGCCGGCAGAAAATTTAACAAACTGTCTTGACTTTCGTTGTACCTTGTCGTATCTTGACATACTTTAAACATGATTCATATTTAATTTATAAGAAATCAGAGTAGTGAATGCTTTACAAAGATTTATTACAGTCTTTTTTTTATTATTCTGTCATAATCAGTACCTTTTTTATTGTATGATTTCCATAAAACAGAAGCTTTCTCATTTAATGGTCAAACTCATTCTGAGTGGATCAATTTTCTTAATAATCAAGACATTTCAACATCGCATGGCTATAGATCTCCCACCCCTCTGAAATCTTTTATTTTCCCTTTCATACAATCGATGCAACAGCCAATACAAAGTGTACGATCTATTTACAATGCAAATTATCATTAAGTGGCTGTATCACTATTATCAACTATCTCACGCTATCCAAATTATGGTATGTTCTCCGTCTGGTTCATTTTCCCAATAGCTTCTTTAAGTGCCTCCAATCAGTGATATATCATTTTGTCTGGCATAGATGCAAACCTTATATTATGTATGCACAACTTTGTGTATCTCCAAATGAAGATGGACTAAATCTTCATGATGTCTCTATTCAGCGCTAAAATCTTCAAATTTGATGGTTACGACAGCTCCTTGAAGAAGAATTCCCTGATTCCTACAGTCAGTCGCATTTAGTTGATCATCTATGCAAATTCAACTCGGCTCATACTGTCATAAGTCTATGTTTTTCTCTCAATTTAGAATACGTCCTGGAATTCATTCCAATAACTTATGCAAATATCTATGACACATTCGATGCTTTCTCTATTGGAGACCTCCAATCAGTTGTTTGTAATGCTTCTATGCTCCCGTGTCTTCCTCTTTCTTCTGTGTTCGTTTCTATCACTGGCGATCATTGGGTTAACAAACCAAAGCATAAGCATGTTAGAGTGTCCTCGTTCTTCACTTTTGACGAACCTTTTGGCTGAATATGTCCTCAAGTAACACCCGTCGCGTCAGTTCTACTTTAACGTAATAAAACTCTACAACGGGATACCCAATCTCGTTAGGTGAAGCTCATCAACCTCATTAGCCTCTCATCTTACATAGACAGTAATCATATGGTGATTTTGGCGGCTCTGCGTTTGTCCCATACTTTTGCTCCTCATCTCAATGGATTGGATATAAACCCATATTATTTAGGCTGTCTCTTGTTCGTTTGCTTCTGCCAGTGCCTGCTCCTTTTCTATCCTTTCTGGCGACTTCCAGCTCAACATGAGCAGCGGTCCCTATGGCATCAATTACTTTATAAGAAATTATGCTGCTAGGCAAGCGTTTCCATATTACAAACACATATTTTCTCCTCAGATTACTATTCTGTTCTGCACCGACTGAAGCTTTGCAATGTTTATTTGTTCGCAGCCCTTTTAAATGGATTCTATAGGTCGAAATTCTTAGTCATTTTAGTCCTCATTTGTCATTATTTCAGGATGATATTTGCTCAATCATATAGTTTCTCAAGTCTTTCCCTTTACTTGATCAAAATGAATTATGGGCTTTTACTTACTGTACTGTCAATCAGATTTAGCAGTTTCACTAGCACTTTATTATTGGTAGACAACCATTTAATCAACCCATGGTTATTAAACTTGTTATGTCGCGGCTCTGCTCCTCTCAAAAAGGTCAACATAGCTTATCATAACATGAATTATTTCTATCTATGCTCCTTGGCTCACACCGCTCTTGGACGTGTGATGCCTTTTATTAGCTTTGTTGTTCTTGAACAAAAAAAAAAAGGAAGAAGGGACATTGAATATGTATAAATGTCTCACCCTATTCTTTCAATTTTAAATCTTATCATCCTAAGAACTGATGACCAAGCTATACACTGTAAACATAAGATTTGTAAGATTCAAAATAACACGTTGTAAATGACGAACCAGATATTCTTAAAGTTTGAGCCATGCAAGCATAAATGATATAATTTTTAAACCATTTGAGAGCGAAATTCGGCGAGCTGAATAATTTTAGCAAAATGAGTAATTCAATCTTTGATGGCTTGAGTGAACCAATTTAAGCAAATTATTTTGCGAAGATTAATAGTTAAAAGGTATTGTATATTTCTTCGTTCTCCGTCACATACTTTTTTATTCAAAAATTGCATAGATATTTAACTATTTAACTGCAATCTGATTGACAGCCTTTTCATTTAAACTTTTTCTCAGTCGGGGACATTTTCTCATTCTTCAAGTACAAAAGGTTAAATGTTTTACAAATAGTATGAAGTTTGACACGTAAATGCATCTGTTAAATTTGAGCTTTTAAAGCCGCTGCTATGTTACGAAAATGCAGATTTAATCTGTATGGACTACTTCAAATACTTTTCGTTAAAGCTTTATAAGAAGATACCTAGACTTTATGCTAAAAACAAAAGCTATATCTTCTCCAATTTCCTCGATATTTTGAACGATTTAAATTCAAAAGCCCTATATTAAACAAAATTTTCAAATTATAAACATATATCGCTTTTGTAGTTGTATGTAACTAACTAATGTAAGATCAAGAAGGTAATAATTTATTCATTCACTCTAAACTATAGTATGTTTTTGACTTGCGCGTATATGTGCCACATAATAAAGATGTGTAACTCATCAATTCAAAAGGTATTAGCTGTATCTTACCTTTAAGATTTTACTATACCTTTAGCCAGTTGTGAGTCTTTTAATTTTAGTTTATTTTTATAGCTAACAGTTCTGGAAGCATACAGGAAAACAACGACTGAATGATACTATGTAGGTACCGGGTCAATGCTGATTCTTATTATTATCATTTTGCTTTTTTAAGCATTAATTTATTAACAAAAAAAAACAAGTTTAGAATGAAGCTCATACTTGTTTTTATTTCATGTATATAAATATCTATATATATACATTTCTTTCTCAAGTAGTTGTGTATATAGTAACTTAACATGGTTACAGTCATCAAAAAAAAAAATAGTCGAGACCTTGTTACTGATTTAAAAGTGTATTACGTAACACAACATGTTTGTCCTAAATTTTCTATTGTGTTTATTATTTTTTATAAAAAAAAAAAAAGAAAAGAAAAGAGAACTGTGAATATTCTTAATACAAAAGTCAAGCATGAGAGCTTTCAATTTCTTTACAATAAGGTTTGTTAACCAATGCTCAAACTGATATAGGATTTATAAATTCAATCCGTAAAGCATTGTAATAGCAATATTTTACTTTTTCACTTTTTTTTTTCGTTCCATAATGTGAAGCCATCAATTCTTTTTTTTTGGATTTGTACACTTAATCATTTAATGAGAACTTGATCTAATGCACAAATAACAAAATAAAAGCAAAAAGAAACAAAACACATTACTTTCTGTAAACACATCTCCTGCAAAGAATGAGAGTGACCTGAGTCTGTGCTGCGGAGAATAAAAAGGTCAATTGGGACTATTTTTTCTGAAATTCTATCTCTCTTTTTCTTCCTCCTTTTACCCCTTTCTTTTTTAATATTTTAAAAAAACGACTTAAAAAAAAGAGATACAACTATTCTGGAAAGCATAATGAGTTATCGCCTTGCTTTATATATTACTGCTATTCTATTGCTATTCATATCTTTAGTAATGGGTCAATCCACAATAGCAACAACAGATGAAACAAACACTTTGGCAACCTCACCCACTTCATCTTCATTACTACCATCAGAAGCAACATCTTCATTATCGTTGACTTTATCTTCTACTACCTCAATTGCTACCATGAATACTGCCAAACCACCAACTACCACAGATTATTCTTCCTCTCCATCGATTGCCTTTTCTCCACAACCAACAGTGCAGGGCACAGGTTGGGATCCTAGTGGTAATTCTTCTGAAAAATCTAATGAAAGCTGGTTGAAGACACACAATAGATTTGTGTTTATTATATTTATCGGTCTCATCGTGATTGGCTTAATACTGTGGTATATCATTAAAAGTGTAAAAGGAATGCGTAAAAGATTAAAAGAAGAGAATGAAGCGCATTTGTATATGATGCAGCAGCAACCACCATCTTCTAATACTGCTGCTGCCGTTGCTGCACCTCGACCTATTCCTGACAATCATGAATGTGCAACACCTGTTTCACCACCACCTGCGTACAAATTCGATGATCATCCAAATAATAATACTAACCAACAATAACAAGGGAATTGGCATCATTAAGTTTTATATCATAATTCCTTGTAATATATTTATATATCTTCTTTATATGTAAAAATACATGAAATAATAATTACTGGATTTCAAATAAACATTGTGATCTTTGAATCATTACCTAGCTTGATTGGTTAATGTCATTTTGTACCTCCCAAAAATAAAACATCACTTGTACAGAATTTTTTAAAAAAAAAATACAAACAGCGTATTCATAATCTGTTATTAGCATGTATATCAAGTACAAATACAATATGACAAATATTCTGTATAATTGAATATGAAGACTTCAGTTTTTCTTTTTTTCTTTTTTTTTTACTTGTACTGTAGAAGGATCGACAAGGTTGCTATAGATACTTTAAATGGACATTACGCAGTTTTATGATATTTTATTGGTTACTTCAGAATTCATATTTCTTAAAAGCCAGCTCTTCTTTTTAAAGAAGTTAACCTCGACTCTTGTGTTTTAAATGCCCTTTGGAATATAGCAAGCATAAATTTTTACTCATGATTTAATTATCTAAGCCAAAAGAATGTCATTTGAATGTTTATTTTGGTTTCCAGTATATTGATTTAATCATTATGAATTGTATTAAATAAAAAAAAAAAAAAAAAAAAAAAAAAAAAAAAAAAAAAACAAAATAGACAATTTTTGTAAGAAATAGTAAAGCATGTTGTATCAAAGGGAACTAAAGCTGACCATAGATCTAATTATGGCTATAAGGGTATCAAAATATATGGCATATACTAGCCTTCTTTTATATTTTCAATTGTATAAAATAAAGACTTGGTTGTTTATATGGCATTTGTATTAATTATTATTGTTGTCTATAAATGTACATAAATTCTCATTCGGTCTTGAACTCAAAAAAGGGAAAGAGCGGTAAATTATAAACAATGCTTCGTCTTAAAGCATCAAACAAACTCAAATAAATAAATAATTCCATTTATGCAATAAACAACATACTTTTTTTTTTCCCACTACTATTTTGTTTGTTTATTCAGTGATTTTTAATCAGTTTAAAATATAATTTTGCATTACTTTATTATAGACTACTTGTATATCTTTGTTCACAACGTAAAGAAGTATGTTCGAAAGCGGCTTCAATGACATCCCACATAGACTTACAATATATAAAAGCTATACTTTTTTGAATGTTCGCAGGAATTTCATGCTGCACATCTCGTCTATTAGCAACAGGAAGAATGATTTTCTTGATACCTGCACGGTGTGCTGAGATCACTTTTTCTTTGATGCCTCCTACAGGCCGTACTTGGCCACGAAGTGTGACTTCACCTGTCATAGCAGTTGATCTGGAAACAGAAACTCCGGATAGTAGGGACATGATGCACGTTGCTATCGTGATACCTGCAGAAGGACCATCTTTAGGAATAGCACCACTTGGCAAATGTATATGTAAATCCAAATCCTTGAAAATGTCATCTTTTGGTGAACTTGTTAACTTTAAAGCAAAAGCATTGGCTTTAATCCAAGAAACAGCTATTTGAGCAGATTCCTTGATTACATCACCAAGCGACCCAGTCAGTTTGAGATTACCATTACCTGGCATCACATTTGCTTCAATTACCATGGTACCTCCATTACCACTTCCCGAATAAGCAAGCCCTGTGATAATCCCTGCCACTTCTTCAAAATCATTCACATCGTTCTCATAAATCTCTTTCTGTAAGCATTAAATAAAAAAGATATGAGAAATTAGACATAAATTAGATATTGAAGACTTACACCAAGTATACGTTCAATATCCTGAACATAGATAACATTATCAAAACGATTAAGCTTTCCAGCTTCTTCCAGGACCACGTACTCTCTGCACTTGTATCGACACAAGCTAGCAATCAATCGTTCCAATTCTCTTACGCCACTTTCTCTTGTATACTTTTCAGCAATATACAAAACTACTTTATCTGATATTTCAATGCCAGTAGTAAATAATCCATGTGCTTCTATTTGCTTTGGTATTATATGAGTTTGAGCGATAAACAATTTTTCTTCAAAAGTATAGCCACTGAGCTGAATAACTTCCATACGATCTAATAAAGGAGCGGGTATAGTATCTAAATTATTGGCTGTAGCTATGAATACGACTTGAGATAAATCATAAGGGATATTTAGGAAATGATCTTTAAAACTAGAATTTTGAGCAGGATCAAGTACTTCTAGTAAAGCAGCAGCTAGAGATAATCTAATGAGAAAAGAGATGGCCTAAAAGAAATAATAGAAATTACCTGGATCACCTTGATGTGTACCTTGAACAATTTTATCAATTTCATCTAATAGAAACACAGGGTTTTTTACACCACACTGACGCATACCGTTGATGAATAACCCTGGTAAGGCACCAACATAAGTACGACGATGACCCCTATATTTTTGTATATTTAATATGAATGCGCCCTGTCTCTGTTTATACGAACCTTATTTCAGCTTCATCCCTTACTCCGCCTAAGGATATTCTGTGGAACTTTCTTTGTAATGCGGCTGAAATTGATTTGGCAAGAGTCGTTTTTCCTACGCCAGGCTTTAAAGTAACGTTAGTTCAAGATTTATTTTCAAATAATGACCCTTACCGGACCAACAAAACAAATAATCGGAGGCTTTGCGTCACTCTTGACCTTGAGAACAGATAAATATTCAATAATTCTCTTTTTAACATGTTCAATACTAATAAATGTTAATACAGTTGAAAGGGGTGGAAGGTTTATACAAATACTTACCCAAAATGATCAGTTTCAAGTTGATCTTTAGCAAAAGATATGTTAATTTCTTTTTGTTTATGTGGAATAGACCAAGGTAGTTCACTAATGTATTCAATATAAGTCCTTAACACATTAGAATCCGAAGAAGAAGCAGATAGTTTTCTTAATCGATTGAGATCACGTTGAACGTTAGATACAACATATTCAGGCAAGTTTGCAGTATTTAATTTTTGAATAATATGAGCAAGGTCATCATCATCTTCACTTGAGATATCAAAATGGTAAGGATTTTTTTCTTCTTTATGACACATGGAAGCGATTATATTTGACTAAATAAAAGAAATAAATTTATTTATTTTTTTTTGTTAAAAAATGAGAGAAAGAGAGAAAAAAAAGTAAAATTTACCTGTTGTCGTATATAAAATCTTCTTCGAATAGAGTCTAATTCCATATTGTCTAATGTCTTTTATAAATAAATAAGTTCTTTTGTTTTGATTTTAATGCATATGAATTCCGAAATTATTTTTATTTACCTGTAAATAACGAGTTACTGTGTTTCTAATGTTTGTCAACCTTTCTGTTAAATCTATAATTTCTAATGCATGTAATTTTTCATGTATTGAACATTCAGTTAGGCATAACAATAAGTTTGCTACATGAGAGATTGGATATCTTTTTATAGCTTGACAAAATTGATTTAATACTGAAATGGACACACCAATAGACTTCATTTTATTCACAAATGAATAACAGACGTCTATGAAATCATCTATTATTTCTATATTATCTCCATCAAAATAATGACTGAGATCTACTTGAAATGATTTTCCACCGTCTACACTTGTTACATTTTGAATACGTGATCGACAGACCCCTTGAACTTTTAATACGTGTCGATCAGGTAAAGTTTTGTCGAATTCAAGTACTTTTCCAACACAACCAAAATGAAATAAGTTATCTTCAATTAATGGTATACAAACAATGTATTCTGGTGTTCTTTGTAATAATAGTTTGTCGGATTCTGATTTTGATAACACATAATGTGTAATGATAGAAGGTAATAATACTTGGTTATGTAAAGGTAAAATAGTTAGATTATTTGGAATTGAAGATATATCAATAAGCATGGTTAAGAAAGTAAAAAAAAAAAAAAGAAAGAAAATATAAAAAAGAAAATAATTAAAATACTCTTTCCCCACCCCTCCCTTTTTCAAATAGAAAAAGTAATCTTTTCTTGTGATTGTGTACATCAATGGCTTTTTTTTTTGCATTTATTGTATATGTGTACATGTATGTATGCATATATTCGTGTAACTGCGGGTTTAATATGAATGACTAAACAAAAGGGGTGATGGATAGAATATCATTTTTATTGAATACAACTTTATTTTATAGACATTTAATCATCCTTCATCTTTATGTTATTATGTATGAATTTCTATTTAATGTTTGTATATCAAAAGAAAGTGTTTATATCACTTCCATGAACCCTCTTTTTGAAGTCATATCTGTATTTTGTACAATAAATATTAAAGGTTTATCTTTTTATTTTCTATAATAATAATAAAGCATAAGATTAAGTATTCAATACGATACACCTCAGACATTAGACTTCACTTTCAAAAAATGTTGAGAAATGCTTTTATAAAGAAGTTATTCTATAAGATTGTATCATTTTTTATTTTATTTTATTTTTTTAAAAGGTATTATCAATATCTTGCTAAGACTCAAATTCTTTAAATTTTACTGCTGTACAAGTTCTCGCTTTCATGATTATGACACCTGGTTAGAACGATGTCGAGGGAGATGTTTGTCATATTATAAAGCACACACACATAGAAATGCATTCTGTATAAAGCAGTAGATTACAGCAATAATTGTTTTATTTGTACAAGAGTGTATTTGAATACAAATAGCATACTGATTTACATAAAAATTAAATTTTTCCTTTAATAAATAAATTCTAAATTGACGATCAAATCAATTATTTGGTTTTGATATAAAATCTATTATTTCTAAGTAAAAGATGATATAATTGTATCTTTTGTATGGAAGAGGTCACAAAGCATTTGAAGCTTCATCTCCGCCATCAATTTCTTTTTTTTTTAGTACTCTTTTTTATTATATTTTTTTTTTATCTTTTTTATAGTTTATTTATTTCTTGCATAAAATGGGGTTTCTTATTCGATCATTAAACAAACAGCAAGCTTCAGTTGGCAAATGGTTTGCTCACCGTTGTTATACATCTGATGTTACTGCTAGAGCCATGGTTTTTTCTGATTATGGCCAACCTTCCAAAGTTTTAAAGTAATTTATATTTTTACGCACAAATTTTATATTCACTCAACAAAATTATATAGAATGCATTCCTATCGACTTGCTCCTTTAACATCTAATACTGTTCACGTCAAATTCCTTGCATCACCTATCAATCCAGCAGACGTCAATATGATTCAAGGTGCTTATCCTATCAAGCCTACCTTTCAAAAATTAGGTGATCAAGAATTAGCTGTAGGAGGCAATGAAGGACTGGCTGAGGTAATTGCTGTAGGGGATGATGTCAATCATTTGAAGGTTGGTGACCAAGTGGTGATGGCAAAGACCGGTTATGGTACATGGCGCACACATGCTGCTGGACCAGCCTCGGACTTTCAATTACTGCCCAAAGTGGATGTATCCATGATTCAAAAGGCAACCATGACTGTCAATCCCTGTACTGCTTATAGGATGTTAAAGGACTTTGTTCAGTTGAATCAAGGTAAATATACTATTTCTTTTATGTCTTATTACTTGAGCTAATTACATGAAAAAAATTAGGTGACTATGTCATTCAAAATGGAGGAAATAGTGCCGTTGGTCAAGCTGTCATTCAAATTGCCAAAGCATGGGGTTTAAACACAATCAATATCATAAGAAATAGGTAAACAAAAATTCATACAACAAATTATTAAGGCACAAAAAATAGACCCGAAATTGATCAACTTAAGCAAGAATTAAAAGATCTCGGTGCAACACATGTTGTTACAGATGAAGAACTTGGTAGTTTTGAAACTAGAAAACGTATCAAAGGCTGGGTAGGGGATCGTCCTCCTCTTCTGGGCTTAAACTGTGTTGGTGGTAAATATGCTACTGATATGGCAAGATATTTAGGGTATTAAAAAAAAAGAGACGGGCAAGTGTTAAAAAGCATGTATATACTCATTTTGAATACAGTGCCAATGGTCAATACGTTACATACGGTGCAATGTCTAAAAGCCCTCTATCACTCCCTGCCTCATTATTAATATTCAAAAATATTTCTTTCCACGGTTTTTGGGTTTCTAAATGGGCTGAACTTCATAAACCAGAGGAACGATATGCAATGTTTGAAGACATTATGAACCTGATGAGTCAAGGAAAGCTTAAAGAACCAAAATGGACTAAAGTTGATTTTGAGGATGAAATAATGAAGAAATCCGTTGATTTGGGTATTTCAGGCTTTTCTTCTGGTAAACAAGTGATTGTATTTTAATAAAATAAAGTATTTTTTTTCAATGAACTAATTGTTAACTTTTTTTAATGGATATTTTTCTCTTTTCTTTTTGTAAAAGAACAATAATAAGTGTGTGCGTGTGTGTGTTTTGTATGTATAAAATATCGTAAGAAGAAAGATGTTATATACGGGAATATAGGAATATTAAATAGACCACAGCATCAAATTCTTTTCCTTTGGTTGATGACTTGCTGATGCGACCACTGTTTGTCCTCCAATTGAACAACATGCTATACTGACAACCATACCAGATTGTGTGCCTGCTTTTTTAGGTTGTGATCCTGGTACCCCACATTGCCATATAAAAATATCTTGGTATCCTCCATATAATATACGTAATTTTTCATTAATTCCATTTATGAATGCACATCCGGATATCTTGCTCTGTGGAATATGGCTCATAACACATTTCCAATGTGAGGTATCATATACACAAATCTTGTCTTCAGAAGATGCCACCAAAAAGTTTCCATCCGCAGACCAATCAAATGAGCAAATATTCTTACCGTGGTCAGTTGTAATCGTACGAATCGCATTATCTCCACTATTATTCTTTGTAATATCAATAATGTAAATTTGGTTTCCCACTGCACATGCAAGAACTGTTACAGTTCTTGGATGAAAGCGCATTGGATTAGGTGAAAATCCTGATTTGGATTGTGTCTTTTTTAAGAAAAAAAATTAGTTTTTTTATTCTTTTGTCTTTTTTTTTTTTTTTTTTTTTTTTTAATACCACTTTAAGTGATTTCTCACAGCTTGATGTCTTCATGTTCCACACCTTTAATTCTCCTTCAGCGTCAAGTGAACAGATTGTATCGGATCTATCAGGCGCAAAGTCAACTGCAGTCACTTGAGCTCGACAATCCAACTTAACCATTAGTTTAGGCATATTATCACCATTGCTTGAAATGGCTAATCCTACATCCCATATACGCAACGTTTTATCATAAGAAGAGGTAGCAACCAAGTTACGATTGTCCGCACTCCATCTGGCACAAGTAATATTAGCCGAGTGTCCATCAAGTGTATACAGCATCTTCTTCTCTTGGACACTCCAAATCATCACGTTCCTATCATGTCCTGCACTAGCCAGCCATTGCCCATCCACTGAAAATGATACAGTAGAGACCTTACTGGTATGTCCTGATAAATCAGCATAAAGTTGCAGATTATCACCTGTTCCAGAAGCAGCATTATTGCTCCCATTATTTCCAGTAGGTACACTCATGTTACTATCCAAATCAATGCCACCACCCATACTAGCTAAAAATCCTCCACCGAAAGGGTCAAGTTCATTTCCATCACCAGCCATAAGCAAATTCTGTTCGGCATTTTCATCCCCAGAGGCAAACATTTCGCCAAAATCACCTGTGTCTCCCATCATGAATCGTTCCAAATCAAATGAGATGACATTATTCGTAGGTGGTGGTGGTTGTTGTTGCTGGTGCATAGGTGAATGTGCTTCAAGATTTGAAGGTGATCCTATATCATTTGGGTTCCACCCCATACGTTGTGTATTGGCTTGCTGAACTACTTGTTGCGGCGTTTGTTGCGGTGTCTTTTGTTGATTTAACGCGTTTCGGGTTATTTGTGGAGACTGACTTGCCTTTATTTGCTGTTGTTCAAAGCGCTGTTGCTGCTGTAATCGCTGCTGCATGGCTATATCTTGCTGATTCATGACATGTGGGCTCATAAGATGTGGTAGTTGCGGAGAAGCTTGCTGTTGAGACGCATCATCTGTCCTTTGTCTTTTTTGAGGAGGTTGTTGTTGTTGTTGCTGATTTTGCTGTTGCTGTTGTTGTTGTTGTTGTTGCTGTTGTGCAAATTGCTGTTGCTGGTTTTGCTGTTGCAAAGAAAGAGACACCTGACGGCGCTGATATAAAGCCATGTTTTTTTTCTTTTCTCCTTCAGGAGAACCTGTTGGATTACTGCTACTTCCTGCATTTGGGCTTTCCACAGAAGCAGGCGGTGTTTGAGAACCTTGTGGATTGCTATTATTCATATTCTGCTGCTGCTGTTGCTGTTGCTGTTGTTGCTGTTGCTGCTGCTGCTGCTGCTGCTGCTGCTGCTGCTGTTGTTGTTGTTGTTGCTGCTGCTGCTGCTGTTGTTGTTGCTGCTGTTGTAGTATACGTTGTCGAGTTCGAAAGGCCTGCTGCTGTATCAGAAACTATCACATAATCTTGAACAACAATACTTATAAAGTTTTGACTTTTTTTACCTGCTGTTGTTGAGGTGTTAACCCTCCAGGAGGCATTTGACCTTTACTCATCATTTGCTGTGCAAGCATTAAGTTCACTAAACCACATAAGCAATAAATGAATAACAGTGATTTTATTTAATAGTGAAATAGATTACCATCTCCATTAAAAGCGCCATTCATTAAATTAGGATTTTGCATATTACCAACTATACCCATTTGTGCTCCAGGCCCCATACCCCCAGGCATGCCTGCCCCAGTAGGATTCATATATTGCCTTGGTTGCCCGTTAACTATATATTCAAACGTTAGTTCTCTATCTTGCTTCCTTTTCTTTTTGATATATTATTACCTCCGGGGCCAATCATACGTTGGCTAGGATCTATTTGAGGACTTTGACCCATTGGATGATGCTGTTGAGGTAATTGTGCTTCTTGTCTTTGAGGTGTCATCTGCCCTATAGGTGGCTGTCCTTGTTGCTGTTGCTGCTGTAGCATAGCATGCTGTTGCTGTTGCTGTTGTTGAAGCATAACTTGATGTTGCATGTGAAGTCTGGCTTGTTGATTACCAACCATCATATTGCTATAGAAATAAATTTAAAAAATAAGAAATCATTCAACAGATTTTTTTTTTTCATTTTCTTTACGGGTTAGTTCTCAAAATATTTTGCTGTTGTTGCATATTGATTCTTCTTAGATGTGCAGTAACATTAGCCTTTTTATGATGTTTAACAATAATGATAATAAACAAGTAGAAAAAGAGTCAAAACCACGCTTATTTTTATATTCTCTTCTTTTCCCTTTTACCTTTTCTTCAGCCGTCAATGTGTTCTGATCGCGACCTGCCAAACCACATGCATTCATGGCAGCAACAACTACGTTATGATTTCTTAGCATTTGCTGCTGCTGTTGGGCTTGCTGTAATTGTTGGTTTGTCATGGGAGAATTAATCATTGCTTCGCCCACATGTGGTGTCTGTGGCTGTTGTTGAGCCATGATTTCAGCCCCTCTTTGCATCTGTCGTGGAGAAAATGAAGGAGACGAGGTATGTCTTACTGGCATATTATTTTGCGATTGCTGAGGCAAACTTGTGGTCATACTTTGAGGTGTATTTACAATATTACTGTTACCAGTATTATTTGCATTAGTAGGAGGAGCCATTGTACCATTGTTAGGCAAAGAAGCAGGACTACTCGATGGAGATGGACGAGAATCTCGTGACAGTTGCTGGTGCTCTGGCTGTTGCTGAGGAGATCGCTGTACCTCAGAGGCTCTGCGTTGAGCAGTTTGATGTAAGTTAAATTCCCTTGCTTGCTGTAAAGCTTCTTCTCTTTTTGCTCTCAAATAATCGTGATACTACGTACGACAATTAATCTTGTTTCTATATATGAAAAGAGAAACTTACCTCATCATTTGTACTAGCTTCTTTACTGGCCGTTGCTTCCTTATTTTTAGCATAATAAACATCCCAAAACACACTCCACCAATCAGACAAAGAAATATCGATAGGAGGAGATTGATCCGTATTTATACTGACTTCATTAGAAAATGCTCTCGCAGCTTGGTGATACTTTTGTTTTTTGAAATAGTCATAAATGTATAAATGCAAAAGATCCGTTGACCTAACATCTACAGTTCGTCCATTATGCCTAGTTTTTCTTGTTAATTTCAAGGAATCTCTTTTAGGAGATGTTTCAACACTCTCCTCTGTATATTTTTGTTTAATTTACCCATCCCAGGTACTTCTCCTGTTTTGCGATTGAGCCATTTTAAGAGAGGAAATAAATTATTGAAACTTGGATGTAACTAAATTAGAAAAAAGTTTGTTAAAGTCTGAACATTACCCCTTTTCTCAAAAAAGGATACTCTTAATTTTTTTCTTCTTTTGTTAAACAAAGGAAAAAAAAATGAAATAAGAAAATATAGAAACGAAAGCAAAAACAATACGTACGTGAAGACTAAAGACTAACCTTGGAACTTTCTTTAGTTTATATTTTTTTTTAAGATAAAAAAAAAAAAAATTAAAAAAAAAGGAGAAAGAAAAGTACGAGGAAAGAGAGTTCATCGGCGGGCCAATTTTAGACGTCACTCGATTCGCTGAAACAAACAAATAGAGTGACCATAGCATCCTGCTTAATTTTTAACCTCTTAATCAACTTCAAATAAAGACTATGTTATAAAAATTGTGTAAGTATATATCGCTTTATTGTTATATGCCTCATGTGATTACAATTTGAACTGTAACACAATACTTTAACAAAGACTTGATCCTAGATATACAAGCACTTTTTCTAGCCTACGTCTAAAATGTCGCGTAAAAGATGATATAGCAAGCATTTTACCTAATTTTTTCTATCTTTTTATATAATTAATATGACTTAGAAGTTGGTTAAATAGACCATTTCTTTTTTTGTTAAAAACAAGAATGTATTATTAAAGTGGAGCGTGATTTATTAATGTTCCTTTTTTCTTAAAACATGTGTATATTTATGCCATATGCAATGATAGTTAATCTACCAAGAATAAATGATTAATTTTAGTCGAGGCTCATTAATTTTTATGCTTTTATATAATGAAAATAAGTTGAATAATTCTTTACAGTACGTATCCATGCCTTTTACGAGATTTTGAGTTGAACATGTAATTTACATGTGTGGGAAGAACCTTTGGTTTTTTAAAGATTTCATCGTATAAACTGACTACAATTTTTTATGAAGCCTTATAATTTATTTAACCGTTTAATATATTTGCTTAGTCCTTATAGGTTGAATATCTAGAACCTTACAAGTTCAATCGAGTTGTGAATACACTTACTGTGAACGAAAGTTTGTGGCTATGGAAGCTGTTTTTAATTTCTACAGTGTTACTCCTACTACAATAAACTTTAGAGTTCCATGATCTCTGAATCACACGTTGTATGTTAATGTTATGTTGATTGATGCAGACAGCTCTTTGTTTAATTTAAGTCTTTTGTCGATGATTTCATTGATCTAAACATAGATTCAAAGTAAAGCTGCATTTCTCTCTTTCGTCTGCGTAACTATTTTATAACTCCAGAGGAGCTTTATTTATCACATATAATGACTAATACTCTACTGTGTCAAATATATATACTGGACACTATTTCATACTAAAGTCTATAATTTACAAAGCCACTGTATTAAAGTACATCCTTTTATCCACAAAATGAGTTTGATAAAAAAATACAACAGATTATTATATCTAGCTATCATGAAAAAGTTTGATATATTGAAAAGAAGGGATATGTACTTTGCATTATTACATAATGTAATTTACAGATAATCTTGTTTTAGTGACCAAAGTAATAAAAGAACCAGCAAATAATTAAATTAAAGTAATAATTGCAGGGATTTCAGAATTTACTGTAAAGAAGCACAATTTGTGATATCAATGCTCGTAGCAAAAGCACTGCTTAATAAGCCTGTAATACTACTACTATGTTACTGAGCACTAGATGACTCAAAATCAGACGAGGAAGATGATGTGCCGCTAGAAATGCTAAAGCAGGAAACAGCATTTGCTTGGGCAACAGAACTGTACTTAGAAAATTTTCTAAAGCGATTACGTTGCCTTCCTCTTATCTTGAAATATTAAAAAAGATAACTAATCTGATATGTGAAAATGTAACCTCATGTATCAACAAGTTCAAGGATAATAAAAAAAGGATAATCAGAGCCTTGGAGTTCATATCATAAGAAAGAAAAGGCCGTAATTTTTATCTGACATTTAACGGCCAAGTTTTTATACCTTGTCAAAGGCTTTTTGGGGCTATATATGCTTTGTATACATGTCTAAAAGGACTATTTTTTTTTGGCAATTAAAGCCAGTACAAATACTTGAAAATTGTAACTTCTTTGTTTTAGGGATTATTACATAAAAAACGCGCTTTATGCTTTCATTTACTATGATCCCACACTGATTTGAGATCGCATATTTGCGTATAGTATAAATTATTTGTAAAAATAACTTTAAATATGTACTTTTTTATTTAATGCTAATCAATAAGAAATGATTTTTTGCTATTGAAACAATATTAGGAACAATTATTATTGGATAGAATAACAGTGATTTCAAATATGTTACAGGCCTTCAGCTTACTTTTTTGATTTCTACGTTGTCTTTCCCTTGTGGAAACATAACCGTTCATTGATTCCTTGATTTTCCTTATGCATGAGATCTATTATTTCTGTAGTGGCTTATTGTTTGTTATCGGATAAACGATCCACCGCATGTTTGAAGTTATGAGTCATTATTTCTATTTTTTTTTAGTTGTACCTAATTCTATCACATTTTTCTTTTTACTTTAAATGATTAACAAAAATCAAAAAACAATAAACAAATCTAACAAAACAATTGTTATAAAAATTGGTACTTCATCTATTTGCAATGAAGTCACTCATTTTCCTTTATTATCCAACCTCTCTGCTATTGTCGAAACAGTTCTCAGCTTACGTGCTCTTGGTCACCGAGTTGTACTTGTTTCAAGTGCTGCTGTTGGAACCGGTTTAAGACGACTTAATATGGCAGAAAAGCCTTCACGATTAGCCGCAAGACAAGTAAATATCTAAAAATTTTAAATGAAAGCAATGAATCTCATTATTCATAGGCAGTAGCTGCAGTAGGTCAAGGTCGATTGATGGCATTATATGACGATCTCTTTGGTCAATTTTCTCAGCCGGTTGCACAAATCCTGCTAACAAAAAATGATCTTGCTGATGTAAGTATTTTATTCCTGTGTATAGAAAAAAAAAATTCACTTCTTTAATATTGCAGAGATCACAATATTTAAATGCCGTGAATTGTTTAGAAGAATTGTTGGAAATGGCCGTTGTTCCTATTGTTAATGAAAATGATACTATTTCCACACAGGTAAGGGGAAAAAGTACATGGCAAGAAAAAAATAAATCTTGATAATGAATGTGTACGTGTAGGGTATTCGTTTTGGGGATAATGACACATTATCAGCTGTTATGGCTGGTATGGTTAAAGCAGATTATTTATTCCTATTGACTGATGTTGATTGTCTCTATACCGATAACCCTCGTACAAATCCTGATGCAAAACCAGTAACAGTTTGTGAAGATATGGTTCAGCTGAGAGAACAAGGTACACATATCACATTTTCTTTTTTTTTAAGCTCACAGAATACACATCTTAGTTTCTGTGGCTTCCATGGGATCTAGTTTGGGTACAGGTGGCATGGCAACCAAACTAGTTGCTGCTGAGCTTGCTACTGCAGCAGGCGTCACAACTTTTATTTCAAATGGCTCCAAACCCAAAAATATTTTGAATATCATTGAATCTATCAATAATGGTAATCTGAGCGATGCTCCTCTTCATACCCGATTTATTGCAAAGAACAACCCATTATTAGATCGAAAATGGTGGATTCAGTACGGCTTACATACAGCAGGCATAGTTTATGTGGACGAAGGAGCGGCCAATGCAATCTTGCTTCCAAAATTAAAATCAAGTCTCTTTGCTGCTGGTATTGTTGATGTAGAAGGTTCATTTGTTGCTCACCAAGCAGTCAATATCATTTTGCGAAGAACCAAACAAGACAGTCAAATAGAAGACGTACTCATCGGAAAAGGATTAGTAAATTATCCAAGTATCGAAATCTCACGTATCAAAAGATGCCAAAGTACAGAAATAGTAAATATTTTAGGTTATGTTGACTCAGATTGTGTGATTCACCGTGACAATTTGGTGAGAAGCAGTGATAAAATCTCTTTATAAAAATATACTAATCTAATTGCTAATAATTCATCAACCTTTGTAATTTGTTTCATGACTACGTTTCGCATAAAAGAGGGGGGCTTTTTTTTCATAAGGTTAATTATATTAATGTCTCATATGAATGAGTTAACTTTAAAAATGATAAAATGTTGGGTAACAATACATAAAGAAGTACAACTATATTGATCCTTATCCTATATGCTTAATACATGCTTTATTTTTTCTTCTTTCTGGTATCTCTTTTAGTTTCCTAGTGAAACATTACTGGCAGTTATATTTGTTAATATTAACATTTTAACACTGATACCAAATCGTTGTCCTTTTTATCACACTTTTATTTTCGGTTATTGAACTTTTTTTTATTTTACCTTTCTTTACTTTGTAAAATGTCAAAAATAATACCATTTTTATTTCTATCTTTTATATCAATAACGTGGGCAGCAGATATAAGGATGTTTTGTAAATGCTTCTGTGGTTCCAATTCAACTGTATTCGAACTTCCAACAACTGACTTAAAACCTTGTTCTACTTGTACAAAGCAATTTTGTTTAGATAATGTTCAAGATGGTTTATGTGATGGTATAGCTGATGAAACGTGTCCTAGTAATGACTTCAAAACAGCTTGCTTTGGTAAGTAGATTATAATAGGGACATATAAGTGCTAATGAAATATAAAATAGCACGAGATTCTTACAAGGATGAAATTATTATACATACTTTTATTGTCATTACGTTTGGTTTACTCGTAGGATCTGTTATAAAGCTTTTTATTATTGAAAGATGGAAAAAGGTAAGAAAGTAGAGTTGAATTCATTTAAAGGAAATGAAAAAAAAAAAGAAGGAAAATTTATCATTCATTCACTATCTTACATATATAACATACAAAAAGAGACGTATTTTGGGATAAAGAAAAAGCAAGCAGCTTACATAAAAAGGCATACAGAAAGCATTTTCATAAAGTGTTGACAATGCGTAAAATTTGTAGTCATTACTGTATGTTATTGAAAGCAGAGAATTATGGTTTTTTCTATAATTGTTGGATAGAAAATCTTTTTAATATAGATTCAATAAATATATATTGCTCATTCTATGGCTACCAGAGGGAGGATGAAGAAGGAAGCGTTTAGATCAAAGCCCTATTTGCTTTATTAATTTGTTTTTCAAGAAAAAGGGGTATCTTTCATTATACATGATATAAATTGAATCTCAGTATGTCGTTGTTCCAATGTTAAATAAATACACACACTAGAAATAACACTTGTCACGTACATTTTTTTTCTTCTTGATTAAAAATGAGTTCTATGCAATTACCTCCTCATAATGATTTTAATGCTACATGGGCTTTCTTAGAAGAAGGCCTTGATCAGGTTATGTGTCGCTTTGAACAAGGTCTTACTCGTGCCCGTTATTCAATCCTTTATAGGTAAATATGCTTTTTATTTTATTTTTTTGTTGGGATGACGTGCTTATATCATTATCGTTAGTGCTGTTCACAATTACTGTGCAAGAAGCGATTCCGCATTACATAGTACCACTCAATATAGCACTATTCAATCTCAAAGTTCAAGAAGACGTAAATATAAAAAATGACGAAATAGATAGCTTACGCGTACTCTATTAACCTTTTATAAAGCTGCTCCTGCACCACCACTGATTGGAGGCGAAGTATACCTTAATTTGTGTGAATATTTAAAGAGACATTTAGAAAACATTAGAGCTGAATCAGAGCAATACATGGATGAGTCTTTGTTACAATATTATACCAAACAATGGACAAGATATACTGCTGCTGCTCGCGTTGTTAATAACATTTTCATGTACTTGAATCGTTATTGGGTGAAGCGTGAGATTGATGAAGACAGAAAGAGCGATGTTTATGATGTATTCAGCTTAACTCTTTACAGTTGGAAAAAGTACATGTTTGAATATGTTCATTATAATGTTATCTCAGCTGTCTTAAAGTTGATTGAAAAGCAGAGAAATGGTGAAGTAATTGAAACTGGTCTTATTAAAAACGTCATTGATTCATTTGGTAAAAAAGAAAGAAAGAAAAAAGTAAATATGCTTCACGGTGTATTAAAATGTATTTTTATAGTATCACTTGGATTAGATCACAATGATTCTTCAAAATCTAATTTGGATGTTTATAGAAATTATTTTGAACAGCCTTTCCTTGAAGCAACCGAAGTTTATTACAAGACCGAATCAGAAAAGTTTATCAGTGAAAATAGTATTCCTGATTATATGAAAAAGGCGGAAGTCAGATTAAATGAAGAAGAGACCAGAGTACAACTGTATCTTCATCCTTCCACTCATCAAACACTTGTGCCCATTTGTGAGACTGTATTGGTTAAAAATCAAGAAGAAAGTATTTGGGACGGATTTCAAGGTTTACTTGATTTAGATAAACAAGAAGGTATATGTATTCATAAATTATAGTAATACTAAGCCATTGCTATAGACCTTCACCGAATGTATACACTTTTAGCACGTATCGAAGAAGGACTAAATCCTTTACGAGCTAGCTTTGAAGCTCACGTCAAGAAGGCAGGTTTGACAGCTATTGAACGTATTGCTCAGAGTGAAGCAGATGGATTTGACCCTAAGAGTTATGTTGATACCTTATTGGACGTCCATAAGAAATACAATGATCTTACACAATCAGCATTCTGTGGAGAAGCTGGATTTGTGGCTGCTCTAGACAAAGCTTGTGGAGAATTTGTCAACCGTAATAAAGTTTGTAAAGGTGCCTCCAATAAATCTCCCGAACTACTGGCTCGTTTCTGTGACCAATTACTAAAAAAGAGTGCAAAGAACCCAGAAGAGGATGAACTCGAAGATGTTTTGAATAATGTGATGACTGTGTTCAAGTATGTAGAAGATAAAGATGTGTTCCAAAAATTCTATTCAAAAATGTTGGCTAAACGTTTGGTTAATGGTACCTCTGCTTCTGATGATGCTGAAGGCTCAATGATCTCTAAATTGAAAGAAGCCTGTGGTTTTGAATATACTTCTAAACTCCAACGCATGTTAACTGACATGTCACTTAGTAAAGAATTAAATGAAGAATTCAAGAGCGTTGCTCAAAATAGCTCTGAAACATCCAATTCAAGTGGTAAAAAGAAAAAAATGTATAAAGCATGTATGAAATATTTACCTTCTTGTATATTAGCCGATTTCAATATTCTTGTCCTTAGTGCAGGTTCTTGGCCTCTTTCAGCCCCTTCTACTTCCTTCAATCTTCCAGACGACGTTGTACAAATGTACGATAAATTCCAACAGTTTTATCAAACGAAGCACATTGGACGAAAATTGAACTGGTTGTTCCAATTATCCAAAGCTGAACTCAAGACTCACTATCTTAAATCGAGCAAGGTCAGCTATACGTTCATGGTTTCTGCCTATCAAATGGGTATATTATTACAATACAATAACGCCGATAGTTATACCTATGAAGAATTACAAAAGAGTACTGGCTTAGCATCTGAAGCGCTCAACCCTGCTTTGGGAATCCTTGTTAAAGCCAAAGTATTGCTTTTACGTGATGGAACTAATGTGGGTGATGCAGGTAGTCGTTATGTACTCAACCAAGAATTTAAGAGCAAAAAAGTCAGAATCAATTTGAACATGCAGATGAAGATGGAGCAAAAGGCAGAAACAGATGAAACACACAAGAATATTGAGGAAGACAGAATGTTTGTGATGCAAGCAGCTATTGTTAGAATTATGAAGACACGCAAAGTTATGAAACATGTCGCTCTCATAGATGAAGTCATCACTCAATTGCAATCAAGATTCAAGCCTCGTGTGCCAGCTATCAAGAAGTGTATTGATGTCTTATTGGAAAAAGAATATATTGAACGCGTTGAAAACCAGAAGGACATGTATAGTTACGTAGCATAAAAAAGAGCATTTTTCTTACACAAAAAATAAATAAAAACATTATTTCTATTTTATAACATTGTTTTTACAAATGCAGTAGCTATTCTAACACCATAAGGAACTTTTCTATCTACTTTAGCAAATGTTTCATTTGATACAATTTCTGAATGTTGATGTAATAAATCTATTTCTTTGTGTAATGCTTTCTTTAGCTGCTCATTTTGTGTGATTAGAATAGCTTGTGCTTCTAAATCCCTTGCACTTGATCTTTGACCAAAGTTGGGTGAACCAATCATTGTAACAGACGGTGTAGATTCATTTCCCAAAAACACCCAAAGACCTTTATTTAATATGAATACCTTTATTCATATAACATGCATGTGCTTACCTTTTGCGTGATAAGTCCAACCAGGTCTTTTATACTCTTCGATTGAAATCTCTTCTTCTCGTTTAGCACGTTTTACTTGCCTATAAAATCTACGCTCTATGTGAGTATAAGCAGGAGGAAGAAATCTTGATACGCCTTTTGAGTTAAAAAATCCATTTGCCTGTTCAAAAGAAAATTAAAAATACACCATCATCTATTGCTGTTATCTTTATTTACCTCAGGAGATGCGGTTAAAAATCGAAATAGGGCCTTTGTTTTTAAGATTACAGATTTGTATTTTTCAGTAAAATTAAAGTAGCCTGATGTTAAATGAATGGTCCACCTTTCTTGTTGTTGATCAGCAATACTCAATAATTCTAAAGTTGCTTTTTCATCTTGTTTAATACAGAATGGACCCATTTGAATAACAGGTAATATAGCTGTATCCATCTTTTGGCTGTTTTCATGTGGTTTATTTTGATATTCAAGTAAGAATTGCTGCAGCCGACTGTGTACAAGTACTTTATATCGTTTACTTTCTTTAACTGGATCGAACATACCATCTGAAACAACTAGCTTGTATTTACTATTATTATCAGCAGGCTTTAATTGATAAGAACAGGAGCTAATCAATTTCAAAAGCTCATAATAATAAGTTGTTAGTTCTTGTTGCTTATTAAAAATGATATATCTATCTTGTCTATTGGTGAAATAATCTGTACTAAGATTGGCTCTACATGTTTACTTATTAGTATAGTGATCTGTACTCATACACATACTGTCATTATACCCGCTCAGCATAATTGAGTTATCAAACCCATATAATTTCAAATGCATTAATCCGATCGTTTCATTAAATCGTTGTGGTAAAGCTCTTTTTAAGATGCCCGTAAGATCAGGCGTATGATATAAAGCAACATTGATTCGGTTTGGGTATTCTTGTATTAAAGGTAAAAGTAAAGTAGCAGAGCTTTGCCCTTTTGAATTGCGTGTTCCACGTAAGCAGTCAATCAGTATATGAACCTGGAGTGTGGAAGAGCGCGAAAGTGCTAATCTTATTGTATCAACCTACATATACAGTCAATATATATTGTATTTAGTATGAAGTTTCTTACAAGTTCTTGCTCTGTATGCCCAATGTAAAGTGCAGCTATAAAAATGCTTTCTTTAGCTGATAGTATTCGAGATTTTAATTCAGAATAAAATTCGAATGGCTGGTAAAGTGGTTGAATGTTTTGACCGTGTGCATAAAAAGTAGGTGCATGCTGCTGCAACTGTTTTAGAGGTATTAGCTGTATTTTATTAAATAGGTTATTTCGTATAAGTGAAGTACTAAAACTGCGTATTCTGATAGTAGGGTTATAAAATATATGTTTGATATGCATTTTTTTTTAAAAAAAATTTTATGACAGTAGAAAGCAGGGCATGCTCTCATACCAGAAATCAAAGGTATTTCAGTGACTTTTGTCCTAAATGCACACCTCTTAGTTTGCTTGTTCTGAATTTGAAAAAAAAGATCGTCTTACAAAACTGTCTCTGAATTGCAGTAAAAGAAAAGCCTCTCTACCTCGAGTATAAATCAATAAATGATAAACAATGTTATACAAATGGTAAGTTCCTGATTATTAGGTAAGAAAGAAATTAATAATAAATTAAGTTCCTATAGAAAACTCAAAACTCCTTTTAAAACTTCTTATAAAAAAGGAAGATATGTCAATTGTACACTACAGACACGAGGCTGTCAACTTTAAGGAATAAATTATAAAAGACACGAGGCAATTTGCTTTATATTTGAGAAAAAAGGCCAGAAAAAAATATTTTTTAGGGTCAAAAAGCTTAATAAAGGCGGGTGTAACTTCTTTTTTTTATCTCTTTTTGTTTTCTTTCTTTCTTGTCTAATCTTATGATTGAATCACCTGTTGCAACAGACTCTATAACCAATAAACAGGCAACACAAGAAGCTTCAATATATCACACCTGCCGTACAGTATTGAATGCTTTAAGTTATGTAGAAGGATTTGAAGTTTTTCTAGAAAACGATAGCATAAAATTAGCCGAGAATAGCGGTACTGCCAATGATCCTTTAACAAAGCTATGGAATATTTGTAGATCAGGCACAAGCTTATGTTTCCTGTTTAATGCATTAAAACCAGATTTACCTATCACTGTTAATCCATCAGCAAATAACAAGTCAAAAGTCTATATTTATCATTTTATTATTGCTTGCAGAGATCAATTACATTTTCCTGAAGATACGTTATTTACTGTCACTGAGCTTTATCAAAATGATACAAACGGATTTGTAAAAGTAAAGTTTGTAATTATTGTTACAATCAAACATATTTAATTTTATAAATACACTTATAGGTGGTTAATACAGTAAAGAAAATTTTGGAATTATTAAGAGAGCAAAGCATTATACCCGAGCATGCGTTAACAAATGTGGAAGCGGAACTTGATTCACCAAAAGACATGCGATATAATGTAGTTTATGAATTGCTATCGACCGAAAGAAAATACGTTCAAGATCTTGAAGCCCTTCAGGTACAAGTGTTGAATATATTTATGATTGCATTATTTACAATGTTTGTATACGAAGAACTATATGAGAGAAGTACAAGCACAAGAAGTACTTTCACCAGACACAATGCACTATTTATTTGGAAATTTGAATGCACTTGTTGACTTTCAAAGAAGATTTTTAATCCAAGTCGAAGCACAGGCAGCATCTCCTATAAAAGAACAAAGATTTGGTCTTTTATTCATTCAATTTGAAGAGGCATTCACAGTTTATGAGCCTTTCTGCGCTAATTTCCAGATTGCACAAGACCTAGTTGTACAAGAAGCACACAAATTACAAAAATTAGCAAACATCATGTCACCTACCTATGAGTTACCAGCCATGCTAATTAAGCCAATTCAAAGAGTATGTAAATATCCATTATTACTTCAACAATTAATCAAATCAACATCTGAAGACTGGCCCTATTCTGAAGAGAACAAGGATGGCTTGGAGGCGATACAGCGAGTGACTAAAAAAGTAAATGAGACAAAGAGATTCCAAGAAAATTCATTGGCTGTGGAAGATTTAAAAAAGAAAATCGTTGTAGAGGATGGAAGTGAATGTTCATTAGATAAATATGGACAACTGTTGTTACACGATAAATTAACTCTGCAAAAAGCAGATTCAGAACATGCAAAAGAAATGGTCGCCTTCTTATTTGAGAAGGTGATTTTGCTCTGTAAAGAAGTCAAGGACGCAAACAAAAGTTCAATATCAATTAAAAAGAAGAGAAAAGAATGTGCTTTAATCGTAAGAGGAAAAATATTCATGTCGAGGATTGAACATGTTAAAGGCTCCTCCAATCAGACAGGTAACAGTACAAATAAGATAAAATACATATAGCGTATTTATGCATGCATATAGGCAACTATGTTTTACATGTATCTTGGACTGAAAAGGATGTAAGTCAGACGGTACAGTTAAAATGTCGAAATGATGAACAATTGAGACAATGGCTTGGAGTCATCATTGAAACCAAAGAATCAACATCTAAAGTTGATCTGTTACCTGCAACTCCACAAACACCATTTTCAGAAACCAATCCCTTACTGAGTTACTATGACGATGAAGATGAAGAATACTACCATGAGCATGAAGACGATCATAATGATAATAGCTTTATGAGAAATAGGTCCTACAGCTATCAATACAATCGTATACCTCATCCCGCTCATGGACTTTTGTCTAGGAAGCAGAGTCTTGGAAATGCATCGAGTAATATCCCTCCTCGTCACATGATGAACGGTATACCTGGTGTTACTTTGCCTCCTTTACCAAAATCGCCTACCCACAATTCAATTTCACACGCTGGTGCAGGTATGCCATCTTCTTCTGCAGTACATATAGATAACCACATAAATCAACATCACTCTTTACCGTATTCACCTCCAACAAGTCTTCCTTCTTCACCTAATAACAATACACCTTCTGGTGCTCTTTGGCAACGAAGACAACAACCACAGCATCATCAGCATCAGCTTGAGCAAATAGACGAACCAGCGCATGAAAAAAGTAGGATATCAAGCAATATAAATCTTAGACCAATGGACAATATAGACTTACTATCCGCCACTGCAGCAAATGCCAGTAATAAAAGAAACAGCAATCAAGATATACCAAAAGACTACATTAAAATCAAGATACATTACGCAGGATCTATATATGTCGTGCTCGTGCCCTCAAACATTGAGTTCGATGATTTATCACGAAAGATTGAAGATAAACTAAAATTGTGTGTACAGGAGACCTCTATTTCAATATCTGGTCTTAAATACGAAGATGAAGATGGGGACCTCATTACGATCAACTCAGACGAAGATGTTCAAATGGGATTTGAAGTTAAAGGACCTAATAACGTTGTTAATTTCCACGTAACAACAGTTTGTTGATGAAAGAAGGCTCATAATAAAAACACATGTACATGCATATACATCAATACAACATCTTTGCATAGTTTCTCTCCCTTCTAATACAGCAACAACTCTTTAAAATAAAATAGAACTTATAAAAATTCCTTAAAGCTAGTTTCTTTGCCCAGATGTTGATTTTTAAACTCACAAAATAGTAGTATTATAAGAGTAAGATATTCTTTTACTATTTTGAATGGCAAGTGTTGCTAATACAATCATTAGACTCATCACTATCTGCTTCTAAAAAAGCTTGCATGATTTGTTTAAGATTTACTTTTATGTATTGGAGCCTTGGCAGAGCTAAATTAATGTCTGATTTAATAATGTTTTTAATGAGAGACGAAAAGACCTATTGAATTGAATTAAACGTAAATTTAACGGGTAAAATTCTAGTGAAGTAACGAAAAGGATAGTTTCAGTTTTGCTTATTTTGAAGCAGGTTGATGCATCCGATTCCACGAATCACATGTAGCAAGTTACAAAATTTATTGGTTTCCATTACCAGCTAAACAAATAGAAGGCGCCTAATACTAAATCTTCAACTTGATTTATTTATGGGAGAATCAACACTGGCTTACAAATACATCGACAACTTTTTTAAATAAGACGCCATGGGCAACGAAAGCAATGCCAGCTAAGAAGATATATCATTTAAGTGGAAATACTTTGTAACAGTTGTATGTGTATATTCATACCCCACTGAACCCAGGGCTGTAAGCTGAACCTGAGATACAGTAAGAGGTATGATTATATAAAAATAGGAAATGCAAAATTTGCTTTGATCTTTGATTTTATTTCTTTTTCTAATATTGCTACTATTACATATTCAAAACTAGTAAAAAATAATGAAAGCGAGACATCTAAACTGTTGTCGAATTTTATTCGATTTAGAAATAAAAATCGCATTGCCAAAATACGTCATTGGTTATGCTTAAAAAGCTTTATGAGAAAGATAATAATCAATTTTTATAATGACAAAAACATAAATCCTATGTTTTTTACCCTAAGAAATGACTTGCAGGTAAAACCAATTTTCTAAAATCAAGATATCTCAGTAATTTTTTTTTTTTTTTTTGCTTTATACAGCTCATTTCTAACCTTAAAGCAAATATTAGTTATCGAATAGCATTTAGAAGGTCTTTTTTTAACAAGAGTTTGATGTCTGCCTTTTCATATATAACAATTAATTCTTTGTGTCTAGTGATAGAGTATTTTTGGGAACAATTTTTCTGCTGTTTCGAATAAAAGTAAGTTAAATATTTGGAAACTTAAGACGGTTTTACGACTATGTTTTCTTCTTTGAGATCGTGAATCCTTCCCTTGTTATGTAAATTTTCCTATGTACAAGAAAAATACAAATTTTGACTCGGTATATCTCTTATTAAGTCGTTTAATTGCTTTCCAATGAATTTGGTAAACATATCAGCTATGGTATTTCCGTTCATATCAATGGATTGCAATAATCTAGTCCTATTGATAGGCATGCTACCAATAATTGCTAAATCCTTGTTTATTCTGTGCTTTTATTAAGGCAGCCATTTATTTCGCCTTTCAAACTCCCTGCTGAGGCAGATAATGTATGTACACTGAAAAACATGTTCATCCACAAGCATGCTGGTTATCATATAACTCATGTTATCCTTAAAAAGGTCCCTTCTTTATTGTTGGATATTTTTATCAATTGAAATATTTCTGAAATGCTTCCCTTTGTCAAACTAAGCTCTGTGAGCTTCTTTATGCATTTTGAGAGACAACCTAAGTTAATCAACTGTCCGGAAGGAAAACCATCAAAATATGCTTGTACTAATGTTACTTTGAGGTGCATCAAGATCATAACTTCCATCTCTTCTTCCTCGCTTATCGAATTATGAATGAATTCAGAATATCGCTACTCTGTTTTAGGTTTCTTATACCATTGTGTGATTTGTAACGGCTTTTATCTTTTTTTAATTGAGTTTCAAGATACAATATAGGTTATTATCTGAAAGTCTGTATTTATTTTGTACTTTAGCTTTCTCTATAAAATTCATGAATGATCACTGCAAAGTTTAAGAATGACTTTTGTAATGATAGTATTTGTAGTCTTGGTTATATAAAAGCTAAAGTAAAAAAGAAGAAAAATTGCCACGATAAAATATCTTCTGTTACGGATGAATCGATTTTTTTTTCTGTGTATTTTAATAGGAAATGTAAATCTTAAAAGTTTGTGTATCTCAATTACTTGGAAAAAAAAAAAAAAAAAAAAAAAAAAAAAACTGAGAAATAACATACATGAGGAGCCCAGCAAAGAAGGGATACATGATCCGAGTCATCCAGACTGCTATAAGTAGACATAGTAAACAATAAATTATGCTACAAGCTAAACATCTCCAACACTAGCATAGTTAAAGTATACAAGATCTGACGATAAACTATATCATAACGAATAATTAATGTTTTGCACGCATAATACCAATTTGTTATAGTAATAAGCCTTTGCACTGAGACTGTGTACGTCAAATAGGAATACTGTTTTCTAGTATAGTCGCTTTATCGATCAAGTCGAATGAATGAGAAATAATCTTATCAAGGATCTGATCGGTGCCTTGATTCCATAGGACAAGACATGATGGCAATGCTTCCAATTCAGAATGAAGCCTCAAGAAAGACACGATTGATTTAACTCAGTCTTCTCCATGGATTATTCTGCAAAAGAATATAAATATCCCACCTGAATCCTTATCCTTATTAAAAGAATATAATTTTATTTTAGATAATATTCCAGAATAAAAAGTATCTCAAAGCAACCATCGTTTTGGTGCTTTTTACTTCTTTTTACCTACACTCTTACGGTGTACAAAGAAACTCTATAGTTTATTCGGGAACTATTGAGCAAATTCAACCTCCGGGCTTAATTTGGTTGAATTTAGCCAAAAAATAGGGCTTTTATTTTATCATTTAAACCACACTACATTTATGGACCTGGCAGTTGATATCACTTCTAGCTGCCGAGTAAGAGTACTTTTAGTTCCTGTTTCTCCAATAAAGAAATCTTCATTTTGGCGTCATGTTGAACTTGTAAGAAAATTTAACACTGTTCGTCTCGGTGATGTAACACCTGATCTTCATAAAGGAGCCAATGGTAAAGAAAAATTAAAAAAAAAATGCTATCAAAAAAGGTATTTAATATCACATAAGCCAAGTTTAGTAGTCAAGTATTTCAAGAAGGTCAAATGCACTTTCAGTTTGTAACAAAATACAACAGAGATCACAGTCATCTTGAAGACTTTCAGCCCCATAGGCGTATTTTTGGAGTAAGAAAACATGACATTAAAGCTTAGTTTAGATAAAGTAATCAGGATACGAATAGGTTATTGGTATTATGGATTGTCAAGAATGGAAAGATAAAGATCTTAGTGAAGGATATAAAGAATTTGTTGATATGCTTGTTCAGGTACACACATACACGGATATTAAAGCAGAAAAAAAGTACTGATAATCAAATGCATATAGTACCCCACTGCTGTTGCTACAAGATGTTTTGCATTTGATCCAACAGAAAATCAACCAGACGATACAAAAGGATTAATTATGATTCCAAATGTAGGAAATATGTCTTTTTATATGAGCACCATGATCTGTGACTTTGCTAGTGAGATATTGGATCAATTTGCTACTATTGTTTGTATCTCCTTTACAATCAATACAAATAATTTTATTAACTTTTTATTAAATAGGCTGGACGTATTGAAAATCTAAAAGGGTTGGAGTCACCTATTCCTCTTGGTGCCCTTCCTAGAAGATATGAAGCATCCAGTAATGTTGTCATCCCTCAGCCTTCTACTAGTTCACCCAATATAAAAACACAACAACAAGCAAATAACCGAGCTTCTCAGCCAGTACCTACGCCTTCAGCATCCTCATCATTTCTCAAAAGAGCTTCCAGTGCGGCAGGTTCAAGTAGACCAACCACGGTCGCTTCTCCCCCTAGTCCTCGACCATCATTATCTAGATCAACCACTTTCAGTAATTTGGTTCATGGTGGTGAAGGTAACAAAACGATACAAAGAACGCCAGGGAGAATTAAGAAACTGTTGGCCGATTTTTATTTACTTGCTGGACGATTACCTGATGCAATTCAATTGTAAGATAAAACGAAAAGGGTAACTCCTCGTATTCAGTAACTAAATTCTCTTTAGCTACAATGAAGCTATTGATATGACTAAGAGTCATTCTGACTATTTATGGCTTGCTAGCGCAAAAGAAGGTTTGGCTTGCACGATGCTTTTGATGTCATTTTTGCAGGTGGATGTGGGAGTATGCATATATGATATTATTGAGTAATAATTCCATAGTTAATAACTTTGAATTTATAGCATATCATATCCAGAAACACTGCACCTAATGATTCAACTGTCACAGCTTCAATCCACACAAGCAAGCCTCCGCCTAATTCTGATAAAATAGGATTAGAGAATCAAAAATCGATTCTTTCCGAGATAACAGAAATGTATGAAGATGTCGTACAAACTTACGCTAAGGTAGGAACCACCACCAACATACCCATGCCTAGCTTGGTATTTGCCGAAGCATGTTTGAAACTATCTCGATTCCTTGTGCTTGTCTTTTTAAATAATGGATGGAATGATACTGTGCTTGCTAAAGTGGTTCACGCAGACATGGGCGACTTGAGTCAACGAAAAGAGAAGTTTTTGACCATGTCTGACTTAGTAAAGTGCAAAGACAGTGGGATTACGCGATATTCGATTGCAAAGTATGTGACCAAGGTTTGGGATGTGGATGTTGATGAGCTTTCGATGATGGACCAGATCAATATTATGACACATATGTCTTCACTATTATCAGTCATTGGCTACCACAGAAAATCTGCGTGGTTCATGTACGAAATGCTTAATCGTATGATACCCTTACTGATACAAGGTCGAGCAGCCGTAGCAAGCTCCCTGAGTAGTAATAAAAAAAGCCTTGAAAAAAGTGATGATGGTATTTTAGAAGTATTGAAGAGAGTATGCGAAGTATATGGTATTGGAGGTATCTTGTACAAAAAAGAAGAATTTAATGAATATTGTATAACATTTCATATAACCAGAGAGCAATGTACATGATGGAGGAGCCTTGAAGATACTGCAAGACAAATTTGATGAAACTTATCAAAAGCAGCAAGGAAATGCAGCTAAAAAGACCAATACGTTAGGCTTTGGTTGGCCTGCGTTACAAATTGATATTTTGAGAGAATGTATTGTGATATCTGAAGCCATTCAAGACCACGCTTCAATGCTTTATTATACAACAGTTCTTTTAAAAAATTTGTATCAGTATATTTCAAAAGACGAGCAAATCAGACTAGCTTCTTCTATACAACGAATTGTGAACATTAGTAAACGATCAGGTCAATCAGAGAATAATGTCAACTATTGGGGCTTTAACATTGTCAGATCGATTGAACCTATTCACCCAATACCTCGTAAAGCAATCTATCAACATCCTCTACTAATTGCAAAAGCTTTAGCAGCTTCAAAGGAAGGACGTCTCAATTCGGGAGACCCATTTATCTACAATCCATTTGCCAAAAAGAAAAATGACAAGGTATGTTTAGTGTCTAACTGTTTTTAATCTTGTTCACGCCTCTTTTATAAATAGCCACAAATAAACTTAATCAAAGACGAAGTATGCGAATTCAAAGTTTCTTTATCAAATCCTTTTGGATTTGATTTAGAGTTAAGCAATATTATTTTAAGGTAATAGCAAGTGAACAATAATAATAAAAAAAAAAAAAAAAGAACATTCGCTTATTGTTCAGTCATTCCAATATGATAACATCAACCCTGTTAGTACATCTGGTGTTGAATTTTCGCCCGTTCCTGCTGCAGCTACCATTCCAGCCAATGATACACTCACAATCCGATTGATGGGAACACCCTTAGAAACTGGAGCACTTACCATCAGAGGTTGTATTATCAAGATCACAGGTTTTGCAGAGCAAGAATTTTTGAATGAAAAACAAAAGACCGAGCAAATAAAGGAAAAGGAGAATAAGGTGATGAGCTTAGTAGAGTCAAAAAGACATAAATACAGGTACGTTCATAGTTTAAAAGGAGATGGCATATGAACACAATTTGTATAGTGGACTACAAGCCTTATATAAAGCACCTACTTTAGGTATGAATATAAAAGAGTTTTTATTATTATTATTTACATGTTGTACAATAGACCTTGATATGAAGCATGATAATTCTCAAGAAAGTCAGTATGAACAAATTAATGTTATCGAAGATCAACCGCTATTGAAGATTAAATCAAGCTCACTGCTGCATGGAGCGGTCATGTTGTTTGAAGGAGAAATGTAAGCAGTTGAGCGACCATAAGAAATAATATTAATACTTTAGATAGGACTCGTATCCATATTCAAATTGAAAACATTGGACATATCCCTGTAGATTTCATTACTTTGTCCTTTACGGATTCCACAACCAATCATCCCAAATTAATCAACCCAGATCTTCCTCCTGAAGAACAATACGAAATTGAGTTATATACAAAAGGAACACCAGTGTTTTCCTGGGAGGGCTCAAAAGCTGATAATAATCAGATTGGTAAAAGGATCTCTTTAGGTCCTAAAGAGAGTACTGATATAGTAGTCAATATCTATGGTAAACAAGGATGGTAAGTAGATTATATATCATTAGTTGATGATTGATTAACTATACATTTTTGTTATAGTACGGGAGGTGCTGTTTATATAGACTATGGATATCTTGACAGAGCTATCAAAGGACAAGAGCGGGAATCAGAACAAAGTAATGAGTTACCTACAACTTTGTATACTAGACAATTGTACTTCCCAGTCATGATTACTGTATATCAACATTTGGAACCTTTGAATTGGGATGTGTTGTATTTGCGAGATAATATGACAGTCAGCAAAGAGGCTGTAGATAAAGCCTTTGAAGCGGTCAGTAAAACAAAAGATCAGCAAGGTAGCTCGAGTGACCAACGAGTGGAAGATTTGCTGCTGATCACTCAAAGGTCATCCGATGATAACGATAAGAATCCTTATTGTTTACTTACACTTGATGTGCGCAACACTTGGACTGTTCCTTATGAAGTTGAGTTTATGATTGATAATACTGAGACTGCATCAGAAAATGAAGTTTTGAAATATCAGGTCACTATTCAACCAGCGCTAACTAAAAGGTAAGAAATGAAAATAAAGAATAGAAACTGTTTTTTATTAAATTTGATTTAGAATTGTTTTACCCTTGAAGAAATTGTTCTTGACATCTGAACAAAGACTTCAACCTATCCCAAGCTTTGAACCCAATAAGCAATTCGTAGTATCCCAAGGACCAAAGATGGCCCCAGAGCAAGAAAGGGCAAAATTACAAATGTTTTGGTATCGAGAACTGTTACTTGATCGAGTAAAGTCAAGTTGGCGATGCAAAACAACAGGCCGTGAAGGTATTATTGATTTGCGCTCGTCTTTACGTTTGACTCCAGTTCAATTGAATATATTAAAGAAGCAAGATATTGAATTTATTGTGAGTATGTCTGATAATCAATATACTACAGGTCATCGTCAATTTGAATGTCCTGTAAATAATTTTGTGGCAATGAATGTGACTATATTAAACAGACAAGGTAAAATATAAGATATTTTAAATGATTAGTTGTATTAATAGACTAGAAGTTCGACCAGTGAAATTGATTTTACGTGTACAAGCTGTACAGAATTATAATGATGGAGCAAAAGAGTATGATTTAACTGAGAAGTTACTGATGCAAGGTGTCTCACAACTCGTATTACCTGAAATACCTTCAAATGGTGAGATTGTGCATACGATCCCACTTTGCTTTTTGTCAATAGGCAAATTTGAATTCCTTTATCATGTTGAAGACGTCCATACACGTGAAATACATTATGATTATGACTGGGCATTTGTAAATGTAATTGAGAATAGGAGCGATATAGAAAGTACATAATAAAATCAAGTTGTAACAAAATTATCTTTTTGTTCCTTTATTTTTAAAACTCAGTAGATCCAAAAAAGGGGAAGAGGAGGTCTCCATGGTTATGGGAAAAAGATAAAAGAGATTTCTTTATCTCTAAAACACCAATATTTTGTACTACTTTAAATGTTTATTATTATATTTATTGGATACAATTATCTATTGTTTTCATATCAAACAAATTCATATTTGAGAATGATTGAAAAATAAAAAGTAGCTTTTGTCCTTTGAAATATGTAAAAAACAAAAAAAAAAAAAAAAAAAGATCAAAATAGGGTAATTTTGAATTATAAAAAAGGTTTTTCTGTAATCGGCGGTTGATGAAAACGACAGATCTGTGGGAAGATCTACAATAGAAAATAGTAACCTTTAATACTTTTTGATCTAGTAAATAAAAATATAATAAACTATTTAAACAAATTTTTATACTACTTTGATTTATCATCACTTTTAATTATACCCTTCTTCTTTTTTACATTTGATTAAAAATAAGACTAAAAAGAATTCACGCTTTTTTAAAGATACACAAGCACGTTTCTCTGTTTAAATAATAAGTTATGTTACGTTAGATTAGTAAAAAAAAGATAAAAGCATGTCATCCAGATTATATTTTTATAAGCAACTCTTTAGTGTTCTTTATTTAATATAACAGTCACAAAGAAAACAATGCAAACTTACTTTATAAACATTGATAGATTACATAAAAGTCTCGTGTACAAAAATCGATCTTTCTTTTTTACAATACATTATTTAAAAAGAGGAGTAAATGTATCACAAACAAGTCATGTGGTAATAGCGTATGTCAAAAAGTTAAAATGCATATCTTTTCCAGAAAAAATACATGCACTTTTAATTTGTTTTTTTTTTTTCACACAGTAACACGTTATGCGAAAAAAAATTGAATGCATTTACTTTTTTTAATCTCACATAAAAATCTGAGAAATAAACGTTTTTTTATTGGTGGTACAAGCCTACGATCGGATCGGAGAAGAAATGTAACAATTAATTTGCTTGCAAGTGATGCAAAACCAATTACAGCTGTCAACCAGCAACTGGGATCATATTTAAATGCTGATTTTAAAAGGAATTCTTTTTATTCTTTTTATATTTCTCTCTTTTCATCCTCTCCTTCTTTTCACCTCTCTTTTTTTTTTTCTTTTTTAGTGACAGGACTACTTTTTTGTTGCTAAAAATAATCTTTTAAATGGATTCTGAAACATTGAAAAGAATTTGCATAAATGGAGTATGTCATTGTGATTGGAGACTTACATTAACGAATTGTGAAGAACATTCACCGATGATTGTTATTCACAGTATTCATATTGGTATATGTGCTATTACTGTGATTTTAGGTATGAAATATAAACTATATTTTATTGTTGCTTACCTAATTTTTTTTTGAAATCCCAGGCACAACATTACTATGCCATAGACTTTTCATTAAAGGGCATCAATTATTTGATATTAACTTATCAAAGGGCTGCTTTAGACCTAAACCTATTGATTGTATGCTTTTGTTCATTGTCCTGTTCAATATACGTGAGTTTGTGTAAAAAAAAAAAAAAAAAAAAAAAAAAAAAAAAAAAGATAAAAACTAAATATATTATCCTTTTTTGGTAATTCAGTCCGACTATTAAGCAGTGCGATATTGATTTCTGATGTTGCTAAAGATATGGTTTCTCGATCATGTATGTTGTCTTATAATCATTCTCTATCTTTATTCACTTTAATCTTTTAGTTATATATGAATTCCCATGGCAATTTGGTTATGGAGCATTCGCTTTATATCTCATTGGTATTGCACAAACATTAGCTGATGTAAGACACAGTTTCATAAAATCCTCTCGAAAACTAATTACTTTTTTATAGAGTCATAAAGCCATCGCTGATAGTTGGCTACCTCCACCTAAAGTGGTTGATGCTATCAGTAGTACATTATTCTTTGGTCCTTTTATCATTCACAACTGCATGTCCTTGGCAGCTGGAATTATGGCTGAAAGAAATTTAGAATTAGCAATCACATTTACTAGATTATTATATGTCTTTTGGTTTATTCATTGTTCATCTTTGGGTTTAGCTGTGCTATATTCTGGTGTTCGCCTGATTCGTATCCTTGAAGCTCATTTAACAAAGTTCAATACTACTTCTGGTTCTCGATATACATCAATTAAGACCGGTATTTTCAAGATTCGAACTGTCATGGGCATCATTGTTGTCTGTTTATGGATGTTTGCCACCTTCCTCTTGATTTATGGTATTTTGAGAAATCAAATTATTGTTGACAAACTGGGTTCAATTGTCTTGGGTGCTATTTGGACTTATCTTGGAGCTGTTTCCACTTTAGGTGTAGTTATTGCAGTCCTAATCAAGTAAGCTACTAGTTTGTTTTTCGAATGATTTTTACTTATCATCTACATCCCTTTTAGTCCTAAAATAGACGAAAACTCTAATCTTGGATTAAAGTCATCTAGCGCTGAGAAATCTAATCCGACGCCATATAATTATTCCAACTTTACCGCACAAGATTATTCAGTAAGCACTGTACTTAGCTCAAACCCAGGAGGTGGCTTAAATACCAATGCTTTAAATGAACTAAAGATACAGCAAATGCAGTATCAACAAGTATTTCAAAAACACAATAATCATCTTATTCCACGTATAGATCAGCTCGGTAACAAAGATAATAATAATAATATACCTCTTTCCGAAAGATCTTCACCAATACAACAACAAGATTCAATTAAATATGAATATTCTGACAATAAGCAACATTCAACTAGTCAAAATACAGAAGATTATCCTATTATAGACGATGGAGAAACTTCTCAAATTGATCTTGTAGAACATGCATCAAAAAACTAAAAAAAAATTTTTTTTGTTAAATTATAATAATATTGTGTAAATTAAACTTTTCTCGGGATTTTATTACCAAAAAAAAAAAAAAAAAAAAAAAAAAAAAAAAAAAAAAAAAAAAAAAAGATCTGTACAGACAATAACAAAAAAAAATTAATAACACGAATATTTGTATAATACACAGCTTATTCTCATAATAATAAAAATTACTTGCTATTTCTGTACTGTGACTTAAAAACCAATCAATCCTAAAAGCATTTGAACAAACTGTTTACATTTAAGCATAATTAGAAACTAATTAAGCACCCGATGTCATCCACAGCAAATTTCGGTCAAATTAAATGGATAATAATAAAAGCGATCTTCTTTTTTTTATAAAGAACATAATATAGAGTGTAATCTGGGTCCGAGTTAAACAGGAAACTTTGTAAGACAAATGATCTGAATGATTTTTATTAAAAACAAGAGAAACTAGAAAGGTTGGATAGCCCAAAGAAAATGAAATGTTTATTTTCACGCGGGAAATAAGCATTGCTATTGGTTGAAGAATACTTCAAATAATGTCAGACTTTCATTGTAATACATGTACCATTACACACAACAGGTTGTTTGGTTTCACAATTTTTAAAATAGGTTAAATTTGATTCTTGACAAAATTTAACCGAAAATCGGGAATAATTTTGCTAGTTTTGTGGAAAAAATGGCCATCTATTTTCATATTCTTCTTGTTCTGTGGTAATAACTACTCGTGCTTTTTTAAAGAATAAACCTAGTCATACTCGAGCTAATTTCATCAGTTGTTCAGTTAGGACGACTGTAGAAAGACAAAAGCATGTATCTTTTTTTGAAAAAACCTTTTCTACGCTCAATTGACTCATAAAATTATGTAAACGACGTCATTATTTGTATTCTACTTTTTATTTTAATAAAGATGGTACGTAACCTATTCTTTTCTATCGGTCCCTTTAGGACCCATGTAACAGTTATTATATTTTTCGCGTCTCATTAAAAGCTCTTTTTTTTTTTTTTTAGAAAACTTGATCATAAATTTGGAAACAGAATATTCAAATTTACTAAAAAATGCCAAGATTTTCAAAGATGCTCTGAGAAAAGATCTAGACATGCAGTATTTTCGACACTCTTACAATGAATCAACATTCAACCTATAGCAGTGTAGTATGACAATGTGAAATTGGCCGACTATTATTTTTTATCTTTGCATGAGAGAACAGCATTCCACATTTTACGTGTCAATAGACGTCAAACTGACACATTAAAGTTTCAAACGCTTCATTTTTATAATAGCAAATTCCTATGCTGATCAGGGTTAAGAAACAGGTGTCATTTCGGCTGTCTAATTTGCCACGTTTATTTCCACGGGGATTTGCAAAGTAGTGCTCTGAAAATAAATTCTAGAGCATAATAATCCTATACTCTTTATTTCTCTAAGACCTTCTAAAAATTCAATTTGTTACGTGCATTGTGGTTGTACAAGTTAGTTTGAAAGCACCAAAATCCACATCAAAGTTCAGATTTTCATGCTTTTAATAAAGTAAAAGCTTAATAATGATAAAAAAAAACAACACCTAGTAACTAGGTTTCATAGGCTAGACACTTGTATATCTATCTAATAATTGAACATAGAGCCTTTTCAATAGATGTTTTATATAAAAACATAAATGATGCCTGACAGTTTATAATTCACATGGCACAGTCTTTAATTATCTTATCGAATACACAAATATTACATTTCCAGCTCATGGTATAACCGTATCATACTACAAAACCATTCGCAGTAGCAATAAAAATAACCATTTCAAAAAGAAAAATAGAAATAGAACCAACGAGGACAACTGTCATGTTTTGTCATGTCACTAAGACACAGTCTTATTGTTTTGGACTAAATCTATACAAATAAGCTTGAATAAAGTAGATCCTGATAATCAGCAACTACACTGAATAATATATTTCAATTAATATCTGGACCGTTTATTACTAGCATCAGTTTATAAAATTCTTCTTTTATACGTCAAATCGTATTGGTCGTAACCAACTTTTGTCATTTAATTTTAGGCCCTACTCAAACTAATATAACAGCCTTGAAACCTTTTTTGATAAAAGTATTTGAATTTAGAACTATTGTCCAGTCTCGTTAATTCCTCTTTGTACATATTTAAAGCATTTCAATAACTACGAAGCAGCTTTCAAGAAATACTTGTCAAACACTAAATATCCTAATTGCAGCTCAACATTCCAGAATTTATCTACACTTAGATTTTCCAAGTATTGCATCTTACGTTATCATGACAAGCTTACAATATATGATTTTTTTTTGCCACAGTCATTCGATTTGTATGGAAGGCACACTGGTATCAATTTTATGAACAAGCACCTGTCTTGGATGAGATTGTCATCAATCAAATTCAAAAAGAACTCACAAAAATATCTGCTTACAATTTATGCTAATATCGTTGTAACATTTTATATTCATATACCCTTTGACGAGTTTTAATAAATGTAAAAAATAAAAGCCTTTTTATAAACAAAAGGATGACCATAATAAAGCATAGCATTGATGTTTATTCTCTTTTTTCTTAAAAGAAGAAAGCTATAGTTTCAAATGGAAATGAAGTACCTTGTTTTTACTAAATAAACCGGACAATGAGTCGTTTGTCAACAACATATTCACACGATATAAATACTAGTTTTCTTTTTTTTTGCTTTTCTTTAACTAGTCATTAATAATGAAGAGCAATTTATCTATTCAAGCCAATTTTAACCCTATTCTTAGTGAAAGGCAAGTAAAATATTTGCATCAGATTCCCACCCACTGATGTTTTGTGTTTTTTGTAAAGTTTCTGGGCTAGTTTGTTGTGTTATTTTATAGTATATATATATTGACGAATAGCCTGAATGAATACATACTTTTTTCTTGATCCCTATTAAAATAAATCATGGCTTGTTCTTTTATTATTGTAAACTTTGCTTCCTATGAAACCTTTCTGCGATCCCATATGGAATTTGATTGTCGGAGTTATTATATGACTGCTAAAGAAATCGGTAAGGTTTCCGACTTGGGGCATGTTAAAGAAGTTCTTCCACTTGAATTAGAAAGCCTTATCCAAATGGTATGTGAAAATATTGAATTAGTTATTGCACCGTCTTTGTTCTTTGGCAAGCAGGGAGATGGATGTATGGAAATGAGTATTCAACTTGATGATGGAAGATAGATGGATAATGGATGGTTGAAAAAAGCAAATGCTTATGTTGCTTTTCATCAGAATTATTCATGTCCTTGCACACAATGTATACTCATTTGCACAATATCGCACCAATATATGCCTTTGTCCATCAGCGGTGATTAAGTAAAAGCTAAAGATTATTAACCATTATCTATTTTATGTAGCCTTCTCAAAAGTCTTTCATCACCAAGGTCAAGCTCGGCAAGGCTAAGAAGCAAAACCGTCCTTTGCCCCACTGGTTCCGTCTTAAGACTGACACCAAGATTCGGTAAGAGAAGGATATATATTTTTATGTTGTTTCCGTGCTAACAGAAACATCTTATAGTTGGAATGCTAAGCGTAGAAACTGGCGTCACACCAAGTTGAACATCTAAATTGATGATTGTGAAGAAAAAAGAACAAATGAATCTCGGTTGAACTTTATCATTCAATAATATGAAAGAACACAATAAAGTATAACAAGGCTTTTGTTTTGCTCCCTATTTGCTTTTTTTTTTCTTGCATCTGTTTTTTGTATCTATACTGGGTTTTCCTAATGAATTGCGCATATTCATTATGAGAACACTTTGTTTCAAGTTTATATATGATAAGATAAGAGTATTGATGGAGGTAATGGTAATAAGATGATTATTAAACAAGTGACTAAGTTTAAGCATGGTTATCTTTACTATTCTTTTCGTGTTTAGCGTCTTACATCAACAGAGGATTATCTTTTTTCAAAAATATTATGTTTACTTCAAATCTTAAATATTCGACCTTCTCATCTTGCCCTATTGCTTCAAATATGCGCGAATATGTATACGATTTATAAACTTGCTCATGCTATATATATGTCTTTGCCTAATTCGAGCATTTTAGGTAATAAACACATCTGGGATTCAATTACAGGGACGATAAAAGGAACAGCGAAAAAAAAATTTTTTTTTTCCTAAACTTATTTTACAATGATGAATCTCCCATCCTTGTTCTTAGCAAATAGCGTTTTCTCTTTTTCAGAGAAGCGGGTTTTTGCAAAGATGTATACATTGTCGAGTTGGCCATTTGATGTTTCGGCATCAAATTAATACTGAGTAAAATAAGTTTTTATTTATTCTTCTTCACTATCACTGCTTCCATAATCAGCTAAATCTGTTAGTATATTGTTATTTGCTGCTTTGGTTGTAATAGTTCCAGGTGTATTTTTTGTGAGTGCCTTGAGGTTGTTGAGAACTGTTTGTGGGATAATGCCATTGTCTTTGGCTGATTCCTCCTGTTGTTGTTGTTGCTGTTGTTGATAGTAATAATATTGATAAAAATTGTCATAATCTTCTTGTGTATAAACATGACCATTGGCCTCTTGATTGTCAGTTTCTTTGTGCTTTTTTGCATCAGCTGCTATTTGCTGTAATTCAGCTTCTGCAGCATCCCTTTTTACTTGAGTAGGCTCTGGTGGTAATTCTGGTTCTTCTTCATATTCAATAACTGTTTCATCCTCAATTTGAGCTTCCTTTTCCTGTGCTCTTCTCCTATCATCTTCAGCATCTAAACGATTGGCAATAGCATTAGGATCGGCTGTAGCCCATCGAACGTTAACAATTTCGTTATTTTCAAGGCTTTGGTTCATCATGGCTTCTCTGGCAAACTCGGCATTAGCTCTTGATCTATATGTCACAAACGCAACACCACGACCCTTCAAGATTCTCACTGTCATACACAAGTTAGGTCTTTCATACACACAAACAAATGTAGTAATCGTACCTCTTTCTAATGCTCCAAATTGACCAAACTGTCTCTCAATGACCTGCTCTACATTGTCTGTTACAGCAATACGTCCAACATATAATGTACGATTCTCTTTTAAAAATCCACCTACACCACCCATATCTTGACGAAAGTCGCTATTGTTTGTGTGTTACTAACACTTTCATTGTAATAAAAATAATCTTACGTAAATTTATCACGTCCAAAGCAATCAATAGTTGTTTCAATCACGTCATCTTTTGTAGGAATTCGATGCCACATGGCACAACGAGGACCTTGAGTACACATTCCTTTTGCAAAAAATAAACAAAAATAGGCATTGGGATTCCTGGAGCCCGTTGTTTCTCCAGAGTCTCTTGCGATGTTGACTTTATATTTAGGTCGGTAACTAATGTATATAAAATATAAAACAAGTAAGTACACTAACAGTTTTTTCTCATCTAATCTTATTGTTATGGACCTTCTTTTATTAAAATCTCTTTCTAAACCAGAGTATCGATGGTGCCAAATGTTGTAGGTTCCACCTTCTGGTCTTTTTTCTCTAATGTATTCATCCAGTTCTGCTTGAGATACCTAAGTACAAAAAGTGTAAATAATTTGTTGCTTACTATTTAAGCAATTGATACATTACTTGTACACGTGCGGGTCTCATTATGAATTAACAAAAGAAATCTAAAGAAGAAAAAAAAAAAAAAAAGTAAGGCTTGTCACCAAAAAGATTTCGCATTTTGGAGAATGTCGTTTTGAATACCGACATAAATTAATTAACCCTTCTTTTTATAACACTCCTTTTTCATAATGATTAATGTAAATGAAGGCATAAATACATTCAAAAAGACTAAAATAACAAAGTGTTTTGTTACTAGAAAATAAATTCAACTCTCACAAACAAGAATACGAATTCAGACGACGATTCTTTACAAAGCAAGCCATATGAAGATTGCCTACCATGCAGGCTGACAGGCGGCCTTGCTTTTGGAGGTTTAGGTGGATATGCTTTACATCAAGCCTCGGTTTTAAACAAAATCCCAGGAAAACAGAGAACAGCCGTAGGTCTAGGTGTTGCCGGAGTGGGTAAATGACGTTAACTCTGTTGTGTGTGAATTGTTAGTTAACCCATAAAATTGAAGTATTTGTTTCAGCAGGTTTATTTAGATTGACAATGTGAATAAAAAAAAAAGAAGGGGAAAGCTTTATATGTAATCTTCTAATTGTTTTTTTCTACTGATTCTACTAGAGGCTCTCTTTCTTTTCGATTCGAGATTTTCATTCTCTTTGTTTTGATTCATAGTCGCGTTGGATTCATTTCGAGCCACGGCTTCCGTAGTAGCAACAGCAGCTGTGGAAGGCATCTTATTCGTATCTTGACGTGTGCTGCGTGTCTTGCTTTGACTTCTTGTTCGATTTCCTTTGCTCACGCTTCTTGTACTTTTAATATCGTTTTTAGTTGAACCTTTAGCTTTTTCCTTTATTGCTTTTGATGCAAATCGATCTGGCCTTTCTTCATGGTCAGCCAAAAAATGAAGCTTTTCCAGTGACTCGACTACAGGAGAGACACTGGTAACCTCCTTTAAACTATTTTCCATCCTGGCAGTTATCAAGGTGGATAAAATGAGGGCAGGCATGATATAAAATAAGGCGGATTGAGATTTCTTGGTGTAGTGAACAGCAAAGATAGAGGCACCTGAACTGACTGCGTAAGCAATCATGGCCGAATTATAAAATGGCTTTTCGAATTCTTCACTTAAATTTTCCTTTTCCCATGCTTTGCTTCTATCAAACCGCAAACAATAGGCAATAAAAATACCTTTGTCGGCAATTTTGATTAATGGATACCGATCATTCCATATTTAAGCTTTTACCTGGGATAATGATGTCTGTTATGCTAAACAGAGTAAACAGTTGGTTTTCATGCGCTAATTTGTTGAGTACAAATGTTTCGATATGCCTTGGCCATACGATGTTCATTGGAGCATTAGAAAAACTTTCCGAGACACTGATGATTGTTTCCGAACCAGATATCCACAACACATCATGCATCAGCATACCAAACATCAAGATAGCTCCAGTCCAAAATGAATCAATAGTAAGAAATCCAGTGATATTAATAATGAGACAAATAGCAAATAAGTCACCAATAATCCAGTGTTGAGTGACCGCATAGGTAACAGAGAGGAGAATAGAGATCGTGAGGATAAACAAATGAACCATGGTAATATGAATATGGCATACTTCTATTGAATGTATAAGTACAATGAAACCTATCCATATTTCTCGGTACCTTCTCCCTGTCGACTGAAGCTAAGTTGGTAATTTTCTATTTTACTTAACCATGTACGAGGCATATTATTTTTTGCGACAAGTAAGATTGTGTTTGAAAATAAAGCGGTAGATAACACTGATGTCGCGATTGTAATGCCTTCATTGATATATTCCGGATCAATTGATTTTAACGCCAGATAAGTGTAAAATATAGCAATTGAACCAATGATAGGAAAGGCGAGCGCATGCTGAGTGGACAATACGTGCATCCTTTTATCTTCTTCAAGCGAGACACTCCTCGTCGTGTTATTTCCCGTTGGCTTTTTCATCCTACTTAACGACACATAGGATCCTATACAAATAGGTATCATTGCGAGAATCAATAAGGCTAAAGAAGCACCTGTCGATGTGAGCCAATCATCTGTAGTATTAAAGTAATGTGATACCATTGCTTTTTGATTAATTGTGTATATAAAAAAAAAAGAAGGGAAAGCTATAGGAAAATTTAATATATTTTATACAAAAAAGGCAGTGACGTCAAAATGCTCGCATGAATTACAATCGATTCTCATCCTTTCTCTGTCCTTTTCTTTTTTGTTATCATCTGTTTCTGTTCAATGGATAAGAAGAATGGTATTCAGTTCACTTCTTCTTTTTATCATTCATCTTAAATTGTGTTTTAGAACCCTATTCTGACAATCAAAGCGTAGGCCATGGAGTAATAAGGTTATTGATGTCTATAGTAAAAGCATTCAACTTTTTTAAAAGTCAGGGACTTGCAGGCACGTAACTATAAAACAGTTACAGGATATGGATAAGAGCCTATCAAAAGATCGACCTATTATTGATAAAGAAGAAATACATAATGTAAGCATGCACACGCACACAAGATTACGTGTTTTTCATCAAACATAAACAGTTCATCGTCATTGGAACCATTTGCTCGATCAAGAAATTCTCTGACCATTTCAACTTTATTGTTGAAGACGGAACTGGACTGATTCATTTTCAATATTATTTTACCTATAAATGGGGTAACGAATATGCGAATGATATAAAGTAAGTAAACTGACTGATGTGATCTAAAGTTAGCTTCCATTCTTAATCACTTAGACTTGAAAACCGTGTTCGCATTTATGCCTCTTTTAGGCCATTCTCGGGCAGATATGTTTACATGGCATCCTGTGTGCGCTCAGTTGAAGATTACATGGAAGTGATACATCATGAATTGGAAGTGATCTATTGGCATCTCTATTTTACAAAGAAAAATATCGAATGTTAACCGAATGGGGATTGTGTAGGCATTCTGTGGCAAAAAGAAGAGCAATCACATCATCCTCTGACAAATTAAACCATGTCTAGCTTCTTTCATTTTTATTCATCTTTCTTCAGTATCCGTGCTTTTCTTGTTCGGTGATTTATTCTGAGTTTCCCCGTTCCTTTTCTTTCACCAGCCCTTCTACCTCTCACACATACACTTTATTTTTTGCTATGTCTTTATTTTTCAAATTAAGGCCAACCTTAACACCCTATTGCCTTTTGAGATCCACTGAATTAAGAGTAAATCAAGATGTTTGCTTTACTAAATGTTATTAATACAACCATACACAGAACAAAGCTTATTCTACAGTCACTGTCATTAACGAGAAAAGAAAACGAGCTTTAGAAGGTGGAGGGAAAGCTAGGGAAGAATCCCAACACAAAAAAGTAGATTGAAAAAAAAAGAAAGAAATGGTTTCTTAATTTCAATGATTATTAGGGCAAGCTAACAGCCAGAGAAAGATTAAATTTACTACTGGATAAAAACTCATTTCGAGAGTATGACACATTTATTGAACATGACTGTGCTGATTTCAACATGGATCAACATAAAGTACCTGGTGACGGCGTTGTCACAGGTTACGGTACAATCTATGGAAGACGAGTGTTTGTCTACAGTCAAGATTTTACAGTCTTAGGAGGCAGTCTATCGAGAACGAACGCCAACAAGATATTAAAGGTCATGGATCAGGCCATGCTGGTGGGTGCACCTATCATTGGCCTACAAGACTCTGGGGGTGCAAGAATTCAGGAAGGTGTGGATTCTTTGGCTGGATATGCTGATATTTTTCAAAAGAACGTGCTGGCTTCAGGCGTTGTACCTCAGATATCTTTGATCATGGGACCCTGTGCGGGTGGTGCGGTGTATTCACCCGCTTTGACCGATTTTACTTTTATGGTTCAGGATACGTCTTATATGTTTGTCACAGGACCAGAGGTAGTGAAAGCAGTGACAGGTGAACGAGTCACTCAAGATGACCTCGGAGGTGCTAGAACACACACACAAAAAAGTGGAGTAGCTCACGGTGTGTTTGTGAATGATATTGAGGCATTGCGAGGGTAAGTAAGAAAGAGTGATTTTCTTGAGCCTTTTTTTTTAAAAAAAAAAAATAGTGTTCGCGACTTCTTGACTTATTTACCATCCTCCAATCATGCTCGAGTTCCTCAAATAGAATGTGATGATCCAATCGATAGACAAGATACGGCTTTGGATACGATTATACCATCTGATTCAAATATTGCGTACGATATGAAAGAAGTTATCTCACGAGTAAGATGATTTATGTTTAGTGTAAAATAATGAATGTATTTTGTTATAGATTGTTGATAGTCACTCTTTTTATGAACTTTCAGCTAATTTTGCGGGTAATGTGCTAGTGGGATTAGCGAGACTCAATGGGCAATCAGTAGGGATTGTGGCAAATCAACCTCTGGTGTCATCTGGTGCACTTGATATAGATGCTTCAGTGAAAGCAGCAAGGTTTATACGTTTTTGTGATGCGTTCAATATACCACTGATTACACTGGTTGATGTTCCTGGATTTATGCCTGGTATGAATCAAGAACATGGTGGGGTGATTAGACACGGAGCGAAATTGTTGTATGCTTACTGTGAAGCAACCGTACCAAAATTGACAGTGATTACTCGTAAAGCATATGGTGGAGCGTATATTGTGATGAGTTCAAAGCATTTACGTGGTGATTACAAGTAGGAAGTCTTTTAAAGGTGACATCATTTACTCATGTCAAAGGATAGTATCGCATGGCCATCAGCAGAGATTGCTGTCATGGGAGCTTCAGGAGCTGTAGAAATCATATTTAAAAATCATAAAGATAAGGCTTTGATGAGAAAAGAATATAAAGAAAAGTTTGCGACTCCACTGTTTGCAGCCAAGAAGGGTTATTTGGATGATATCATCTCACCAAAGTAAAAAAAAAAAAAAAAAAGAGAGAAAAAGAATGAAGATTAACTTGATTTAAATAGAGAAACACGTACAAGACTAATAGAACAATTGGATTTATTGAAGGATAAATTGTTAAAGAATCCAGTGAAAAAACACGGTTCTATCCCACTTTAACTTTCTTGTTTACAGCGATCTTTCTTTTTTCACTAGGGTAACACACACTTACTGAAATTGATCGACTTGTCTCAATTGATATTCATGCAATTTTTATCATCATCTGATTGGCTTAATGAATAAACAAAATTTTCAAGAGAAAAAAAAGATACTATCTTTTAGCCTATCAAGGATGGACAAAAAAAAAAATTTCTCACAAAAATTTTTGCAACAACAATTTTGTTTATAACCAAACATATACACAACATATTAAAATCGTCCTTGTGATTTGATAAGCCTATTTTCTATCTAAAAAATCAAACTTTTTCTTGTATTATTTTCGACGAATAAAAATTGCGTGCAATAAGAAAAGATTGTGTTTTGAAATTTATTTATTTTTTTCGTGTTACGCACGGGTTGTCAAGGGCAACGAACTTCGTCATTTGATGCAGACATTTCACCACAAGTAAAAAAGAAGAGTGAAAAGACTTGAATTTCATTTTTTTTTTCTTCTTCTTCTTTAATGTATTCAGAACAACCACTGACAAGTAATTTTTCATCTATTTTAAATAATAATGATACCATAGATCCTTCATTTTTTATAATGAATGATTTTTCATTTCAAACGATGGATGATTGTTCAAATAATTATGGAATAGAACAACAACAACCACTGCCTTATGTTCATCCACTACAAATACTTTCTCCTTCTGTACATGATACCTTCTTGGCTAGTTTTAGATTAGAAGAAAACTTGAATATAACTCAAAATGAATTCTCTTTGGATGAATCACGTCTTTATTCAAGTAAAGAAGATGAGACGAAAAGTTTATTATATTCAGTGGGTGATGATATATTTAGTGAAGATGAAGAAAATAAAGAAATGACAAGAGATGAAGAAGATATAATTTATAAAAGTGAAGATAGTATAGATGATGATGATGACTCTGATTGGGAAAAACCAAGAAAGATGAATAATAAAAAAAGACAATCCTTTCCTTCTTTCACAAATAACAAGACAAAATCTAGAAAATCATCTTTTCTATCTCAAAAGGACGATATCAAATGTTATCACTGTCAGACAACAAACACACCACTCTGGAGACGAAGCCCTGAAGGCGCGGTACTTTGTAATGCATGTGGTCTATTCTTAAAACTTCATGGAGTTGTTCGACCTCTGAGCTTAAAATCGGATGTCATCAAAAAGAGAAATAGAAGTGGTAAACGACAAAAGACAAGAAGGCAAAAGAAACAAAGAATTTGATTGTTTAAATAAGAAGATAGAGACCTTTTCTTATTTTCCAAGGAAGGCAAGAAAAGGTCTAGAGTTGTCCAAAATAAAATAAAAAAAAAAAAAAAAAAAAACCAAATGGGTTGAGTTTATCTTTTTTTTTTTTTTTTTTTATTTTATTTTATTTTATTATTATTGTTATTATTTTTTTTTTTCCTAAAAAAATAAAAATAAATAAAAATGCTGGTTATCATTTTTAAAATAAACAATATTTTTTCAGTGCGTGAATAATATAAACCCCTAGTCAATTTTTATAAAGAGTGAATTAGGGTTTATATTTTATGGTCTAAAGCTGTTCATCATCTCCTTCTTCTTCCTCCTTTTTTCAAATCTCCCCTCTTTTCTATTGTCATTCGATCCATAAAGCCTTCTCCTTTCAATCTATTTGTTAGACTACATCTTTTATGTTGACTATCGTCAGTTCAAATCAAAAGCTTTTTCTTTATTTTTACAACCACTTAGGTAGAAAAGAATAAAAAGGCACGTGCGTCATTCGATTCATGTTTTCATCTTGTTTTTTTTTTATTACGCCGATTGTAGTAAAAGAACTCGCTTCATTTCATGCAGTGAATTTTATAAGCAAAAAAGACAAATTGAACCCTTTCAATTCCTATTCTCTTTCATCTCACACAACCCAATATTTGTCTGAAGAGTACTCTCTCTTTTTGTAAATAGAAAAACATTGAAAGCTGCCAAGCAAATCATGATTGTACCTCGATATTGTTACACAAGATATCATTGGAAGAGTTGCACAAAAATACCTCATGTTCAAGTGGAAAAAAAAAAAAAAAAAAAAAAAAAAAAAAAAGAAAATTTGTTTCTTTTTCTTTCTTTTTTTCAATTCATGAAAAAAGAAGGGGGAAATATAGTTTTCTTTTCTCTATAAAAACAAAAGAAAGAAAGAAAAAGAGAGAAAGATGATGAAAGATAAACAAACAATTTGGACTTTTGATAATGTTAAAAAATGGTTAATCACAAATGGTTGGAGTTCACTTGTTCATGTTTTTAAAGGTTTTTTAAAAAAAAAATAAGCCAAGAAGAGAAGGATTGATGATTTATTATTAAAATAGAATATGATATTCAACATGATGACTTTTTAAATTTGAATATAGAAAAATTAAATGAATTATTATACAATATGAATATGACTTGGTCTGAAAAGCAAAGATTATTATCTGCTATTCAACAAGTAAAAGCAGATCAAGTAAAATAAATTAAATTTTAATCATTCCCCCCCTTCCTAATCTACTTTAGGAACAACAACAATTACCACATCTAATTATTCCAGACAATAACAAATTAAATTCGGATTCATCTCCTATCCATCCTACCACTTCACCTAATCACAATTATTTTAATATTAAACAATTTATACCCAAACGTACCTCTTCATCCGAATCAAATGTCTCAAAAATGCTCGAAGCATTTCAACCCAACTTACGACCCATCAAATCGAAAAATCCCATCAGTCCACGTATCAGTGCTAATGATCCCGAGATTCTATCCAAATTACTTGGAAAACGAGTCCCTGTTCAGCACGCACTGACTCAAGGCAGAAGAATACAGGTCACTATGGACACAGACATGTTCATCCGGCTTTGGATCAAAGAATTTAGTGATGCAAACAGTATTAAACTCGCTATTCTTCAGAAATTATCAATCGATGTCGATCCATCCTATTTCTTGTATTATCATGAAAATGGCATACAATCAAGTAAATCAAAAAATCATCATCTACTCTGATTCCCCAATGTCTCATCTTTCTTTCTCTTTAGCTATTCCACTAACAGATGAAGATCTTGTACGTGTATGTCAAACATCGGATGATAACAGAACAAATCGTGTACTAGTCGTACCAGTAGAAGGATATCAACTTGTTTGTCAGCAAAAATCAATGCATGAACCTTATTCTGTTCGATATGTACTCTCCAGTAGTCCAGCATCTACCATCACAGGCTATCAACTTTCTGATCCAGAAACACCTACCGTAAAAACCTCACTCTCCTCGAGCGAATTATGGGCTATACTTCCTCATCATGACGCATCTTTTATACCACCTATTACTACAGCTAATCATAATAATTTAATCTCTAATAACCTTCCTAATCCTTCACGATCCATCCATCATCACCGTACAGATCATGCTGTCGAAGGCATCTCACTTTATGATCCACCTACACCAAGAAATGATGATGTCGATTTCAACGCAGTCAAATCATTCACTGGTTCTTTACCAGAACCTCCTTCACCTATCGAGTCACAAAAAAGTGATGGAAGTCATGAAGAAGACATGTTTGGTGAACGTCCATCGGTTGAGAAACTGTATTCTAATATCGATCGATACCTACCTGGGCATGATCTCGATAAGGAAATCTTGGTTGAAAGCACAACACCACCCGTCCCATCCTCCAAAAGGCAACTAGGACACAGACCTTCTGTACGTGTGGTAGCAAAAGAAGCACACAGGCGGTGGAAACAAGAAACAAAAGGTCACAGTTTGTTGAGAAGGAAGAGTACGAAGATGTGGGGTAGTAAAGTGGAGCGAGTGAAACCAGGTGAAGAAGGTCGTATTGTTGCAAGCGATAGACCTGTCCCTACCAAGATGCAGTGGCTTCGTGGTGAATTGATCGGTAAAGGATCCTTTGGTCGTGTGTATCATGCACTGAACGTTGCCACTGGAGAATGGATCGCGGTGAAACAGGTGGATATGGCAGTGACCGAATCCGATAGGAGGAATCAGGATTTAAAAGAAGCAGTCGATGCACTTTACCGTGAAATATCGTTATTAAAGGATTTAGAACATATAAATATCGTACAATATATGGGATATGATTGTAATTCTGATGAGGGTTTTATTTATATCTTTTTGGAATATGTACCGGGTGGAAGTATCGCTAGTTTATTGAATCAGTACAGTACATTTGATGAACAGTTGACTGCCTTCTTTACTCTCCAAATACTCCAAGGATTAGAATATCTTCATGACAAGGGCATTTTACACAGAGTGAGTAACAAGAGAACAAGAAGAATCCACTGTTTATTGACTCCCCTTGGAAAAAAAAAAAAAATAGGACATCAAGGCCGGCAATGTACTGATTGATCAAAATGGTATTTGTAAGATTACTGATTTTGGTTTATCCAAAAATCAAAATGATGGCGCTTATGATTCTGTTTCGAATAATTCTACAATGAAAGGCACTGTTTTCTGGATGGCACCAGAAGTATTAACAAACAATTATAGTGCAAAGATTGATATTTGGTAACTATCTGTAGATGAGTGATATCACTAAGCTAATCATGTCATATAGGAGTCTAGGATGTACCGTATTAGAAATGCTGACAGGAACACATCCATGGATGCATCTCACAAGCCTTGCAGCCTTATATGCAGTAATTACAATATATCCTTGAATGATTTGTTTTATGAATAACACACTTTTTTTAGATTGGCAATCATAAATCACCAGAAATACCTTCTAATATATCAGTGGAAGCAAAGGATTTCTTGGAACAATGTTTTAAAATGTAAGCAAAAAGAAAAAAAAAAAAAAATGGGGAAAAGAAGTTTGTTGGCTGAATTATTCATGATAGTAAACCTGAGGATCGCCCTACGGCTAAAGAATTATTACGACATCCATTTGTACAAAATGATGAGTCCTTTAATTTTAAGGTGAATAGTGATTCTATATTTAATATTATTTAATTCATTGTGTATATATCATATAGGATGCATTAATCAAACTAAGATCTAAACAGTAAATAGAGAAAAATGTATTGTCTTGTAGTTTTCAATAAATTGATTAGAAAAAAAACTTTTGATTTCTTTATTTGGTTATATCACTGCGATCTGTTGAGATTTAAAAAAAAAAAAAAAAAAAAAAAAAAAGTTCTCATCTTTACACAGAAATAAGCTTTTCTTTTTTCTTTTTTCTTTTTTATCAAAGAATAATATGGATCCATCTTATTATGGAACAGAGTTTCCAGGTCCTTTAGGTACTATATATAAAGAAAAGAAAAAGGGAACACACTGATATTTTAAATAGGCAACTTGTCACAGTTGTCAAGTAGTAGACCACTTAATCCTGCTCGCTGTATACATACCATATCACAAGAAGATAATAATTCAGTATTGTCCTTAGCAACTAGTCATAAATATTTATTCAGTGGAAGCCAAAGTTCCAAGATACATGTAATAGTTTATGATAAAAAAAGAATACTTGTTGACGGATAGGTTTGCATAAACAGGTGTGGTGTCTTCGTACGTTTAGATTAGTCACGATCTTAAAGGGACATACAGGCAGTGTGTTGGGTTTGACATTATCAGAAGATGAGCAATATTTGTTTAGTTGTTCAGGCGATGGAACAATTCGGGTTTGGAATACGGAAACATTGACGTGTGCCTATCTTATTCAATCGTGTCATGATGTGGGAGACATATTCTCGGCTGTTTATTCTGATAAAAGTAATATCTTGTTCTTTGGAAGTCAAAATACAAGTATTCAAGTAAGAAAAAAAAAAAAATGTCGTGATTGGCTTGCTAAATAACATCTTTTTTGTTTTTCAGTGGTACGACTTTGCTGACCCTCAAACACACGGTTGTGCTTTGGATATACCTAGTGTTCCTCCTTCACCTAGAAAACGAAAGGGAAAGACAATCAACTTTTTTGATTTGAGTGATTATCATGATGAGGAAGAGGAAAAAATGCAAGAAGCTTTGGATAAAAATGTGATTAAATGTGTAATTAGAGAAAGAAATGTATGTGGTAATGCTCATGATGGATATGTTTATTGTTTACTACATGCAAAAGATATACCTAATATTGAGGGAGAAGTATTGATCAGTGGATCTGGGGATGGTAATGTCAAGGTAAGAACCACAAACGTTGCCTAAAGTATACACTAACACTTTATAGATCTGGTCGATTCAACAAGGTACTCTTCAGTACGTACATACCTTAAAAGGGAATTCTGACAAAGGTGCCTTATGCTTGGCTCTTTCCGAAGATGGTTATTTGTTTTGTGGTGTGCAGGGTGGTGACGTTCAGGTAGAGTCGTACATAGTTTCTGACAAGCATACACACACTAAGATTATGTTAGATTTGGGATTTAGAAACAGTAAAATCTGCTATTAGTTCATAAACTATTTCTCTAACATTCAAACCTAGCATCAAATGATCAGATCAGTCATGGCACACACCGTAAGATTATATTCACAAAAGAAACAACTGAAACTAATAAAACATACAGGATGACGTGTTAGCCATCACTGTCAACGGAAATGGCTTTGTGAGCGCATCAGCCGATGGAACCATCAGAATATGGGATGAAGGCTTCCAATTAATAGACAGTCTTACGGATCATCAGGGTATCGTCTTGACCTTAACAACCCGTGAAAATTGTCTTATTTCTGGCAGCAGCGATCACTGCATCAAATTTTGGGATCTCTCCTCTTGTACGAGCTCATCTATTGATTCCTTTCGAAGACCTACCATCACTCGATCGCTTCAAGAGATATCCTCAAGTGATACCATGCTGCACGTACTTGAAAAATGGATTGCCATACGTACCGTCAGCGGGTTCCCTAGGTACATGGAAGAGTGTCGACGTGGTGCTCGTTTCCTCAAAAATGTACTTCAACAGTTGGGTGCCGTATCACGTATGATACCTGGTGCCACAGGCCGTAACCCGCTTGTGTATGGTCGGTTCAACGGTAAAAGTAGTGGTCAAAAACATATTCCTACCATCTTGATCTATGGTCACTATGATGTGATTGCTGCTGAGCATGAAAAGAACCTGTGGGGAAGCGATCCTTTTCAGTTGACGGGCAAGAATGGTTACTTGTACGGAAGAGGCACAAGTGATAATAAGGTACACACACAACAGGAATATAAAAACATTTTTACTTATATTTTCTAGGGACCAATACTTGCTTGTATATTTGCTGTGAATGAGCTGTTAAAAGAAGGTCAGCTGGATGTCAATGTGATTTTTCTGATTGAAGGTGAGGAGGAAAGCGGAAGTGTTGGATTCTATGAGGCAGTCGATCAAAATAAAGAATTGTTCAAGGATGTCGGCTTGATTCTATTAAGGTAAAGAAAAGATCTAAAGACTTTCAGTGGCAGAAAAAGCAGTATTTAATCATCTTTTAAAAGTAACTCGTACTGGCTAGGAGAAGATGTTCCGTGCATTACATATGGACTAAGAGGTGTCGTTCATGCCACAGTATCTATATCTAATGAACGCGCAGATTTGCACTCTGGTGTTGAAGGTGGAGCTGTGTCTGAGCCATTGGTTGACCTTATTCATGTACTTGGCAAGTTAGTAGACTCTGATAGACAAGTACTTATACCAGGTTTGTTAAATTTCAATTGTATCAATAGCATAATGGTTAACTTTTTTTTTGTTAGATTTTTATAAAGATGTTCGACCAGTGACAGAAGCTGAACAAGAACTTTACGATCCAATTGTAAAATGGATGCAAACTTCTGAAGCTGCTCAGTCAAGTACTAGAACGCATCATTCCACTATAGCCTCACCTAATTTAGCTCAAGGTTCTGGTAGTGAAACAGAATGCAAGACAAACGTTGAAGAGCAGCTGAACGCTCAAGAACTGAAACAGAAATTGATGAGTCGCTGGAGATATCCTACTTTAACTGTCCATAAAATAGATGTGTCTATCAATAATCCAACCATCATTCCTCGAAATGCCAAGGCATCTGTCAGTATGCGTGTTGTACCTGATCAATCCATATCCAAAATATGCTCTCAGTTCTCTGACTATGTCAATCAAGTATTTGCAGCATGTAACTCAGACAACAAGATATCTGTCGAAATCGAAAATGCAGCCGAGTACTGGCTCGGTGATTTAAACAGCAAATATTTTAAAGCAGTAGAGAAGGCGGTTGAAAACGAATGGAAGATGAAACCACTCTATATTCGAGAAGGTGGATCTATTCCTGCTGTCCGTTGGTTAGAAAAACTATGTAATGCCTCAGCAGTTCACATTCCTTTTGGTCAATCCTCTGATCAAGCACATCTACACAATGAGAGGATTCGTTTATTGAACCTTCATGCTGGTAAACGGATCATAAAAAGCTTGTTAACAGATTTATCCCAGCTATAACATAGAATAAAAAAAAAGCGCAATTTATATAATTGATGTTTATACATAGTTTTTGGTTTTGTATTTCTATATATATTTTTATATTACAAGTTAATAAACAAAGTAGAAAAACAAAAAGGAGGGTCAGAGAAAAAGAGAGGTGTTATTTTCTTTAAAATTAAGCTTTTTTGTTACAGTGCAAGATGCTCTGCTGCTTTTGTCGGTGGCCATTCATCTTTCTCTCTCAAATCAGCCTGTAAATGTAGCACTCGCTCATATACAACAAACATAATGGCACTCTGTAAACTTGTCCAAAACACTCTAGGGCCAATGCCTCTAAATAATCCAGCTAATCCTTGATTTTTATAGTTCCAGATCATGCCGTCTATAATTCCGCTGTAATGCTTCACGGGTGGATCTACTACAATAGGTTTCGATGTCACTGATGTTGTTACTAACGCTTTCTTTTTGCTACTGCCACTACCACCATTTCCACTTTGTTGTGTTTGTAACAAGGTTTTCATAACATCCAAGGGTGTCGTGATTGCTCCAGCTATTCCTCCGGCTAATGATCCAGTGACCATATCTACTCCTACCGGAACTTGACCATCATATCTTTTTTGAGCTAGCTTTTTAAATTGTTCTATTGAATAAAATGTTGGATTTTTTTTTCTATAAAATATTCTCTCTATTCCATACCGTAACATGCAAACTGAATAGCGGAATAGGGTACATCTCGTAATATGGTCGCTCTGAAGCCGTGAAACAAGGCACCAAACCCATCATATTTCACAATCTATATAGAATAATCAACCTTTTGGTTTAATTTCAAGTGCAATTTGTATGTGAGTCTGTTTTTCAATTACCATTTTTGTTGCATGCCATGTATTTCTATAGTTGTATCCGCTCACAAAATGTGGATTATTATATCTTCCCTGTAGTTGTAATCTCGTTTTTAATACTTCAGAAGGAACATAAATGACCGAGGCAGCTAGATCCCCAAGCGATCCCGCAGTTAAATGAGATATCACTTCAGGTACACTAGTTTCGTTTAATGTACGTTTTGTCATCTCATACACTGCAAAATACAAAGTTGTACCAGGGACTATGTTTATAACTGTGAGAAAAAAAAAAAAGGTTGGTTGGGAACTTTCAATTCTTACTTGAGCCAATCATTGCCGGGGTTACGCCTGCGTATAGACCTCTCATCACTCCTTCTTGTTTTAATATCGTTTTATAAGCTTGAACCATACTTGTGTACTTTTGTACTCTGCTATGTGGTTGACCTTGTAATCTTGTTTTGACTGTGTCCACACTGATTTGGAACAATTATGAATTGTACTTTAATTTTCTTTATTTTTTACCTGTGCATAATAAAATCAGCTGCTGAACCACCAATACCACCAGCAACACATGCCTACAGATAGAGAAAAGTTTTAGACGGTTTGGATTTTGTTGCATGTGTGTGATTGAATATACATCGAAAAAAGGAGGGTATTTTGAGCTCCCATCGAGACTGATGGAAGGTATTAAGAATGTTGATAATGGTTGCCCGGCATTACCAGGTTGGGGTGGTTGGTTCATATAAGTAAAGGAATAAAGGATGTAAAAAGAAGAAAAAAAAATGCAGAGGACAAGCAAAAGGTTTAGTTGTATTCTTTCTAAACTAGTGTGACTCGTTCAATCACTACTAACAAAATGACGTATAGTAATTGAGGTTGAAGTAAAGAATTAAAAAGCCAGAAATCCAATCAGCCACCAGATGAATTATAAAAAAGTCATACCAAATAATCGTAATACTAAATATGCATTAACACCAATTTGTTACAGTATCAAGAAGAATATCCTGTAGCTAAAGTTAATTGCATCTGTTTATGATGATGTATTCTGTGTTACTCATTGCTTTAAGTAATGCATTTGAGTTGTATTGATACAAGTGAAAGAACTAGATTTGGACAATGTATATATTTGAATTTATATAATAGACATTTAAAATCATAAAGACATCAAACTTGAAATAATAAAAAAACCAAATACTAATAAAGTGATAATAACCTATAAAACATAACTTAAAAAAAACATGAAACTTGCCTATATCAATGAATTACCATTGATTTCATTGTCAGTGGCTCAATAAATCTATCAATCAACTCTCCAAAGACTCTTGTTGCAATCTTTGCTCTTCCGATGTGAACAATATTCATTTGCCGACAAGTATCCCACTCACGGCACATTTGCTGCCAAATCTCACCCTTCAGATTCGGCCCACAGTTATTAGTCGAATATTTATAGTGACAGCTTCTCGCTCTTTCTTCAGTCTCTAATCTTTTATTATAAGTGAATAGTTTCTAGACGAGTTATTTAAAGATGCTTACAGTTCGGATCTATATCGTGCTTCAACTTCTTCGCTGCATGTCTTTATTAGACTGATGAACATGATTAAAGCAATAGAAATGCCCATAATGTGTAAGATTACTCGAATGTAACTAAAATAGAATGATTAGAAATACTAAAAGTTTTAAGTTTACAATCAACCTAGAAATAATAAACGGTGCACCCGGAAGAAGCTGAAAAAACTTGTTTTTTAAAGTACTCAAGTTGTCTTCTTTTTTCTCTATCCTTCGTCTTTTGTTTGGTGGTTGGAGTGACATGAAAAGAGAAGAAGAAAAAAGAAGAAAAATAGAATGTCGGTCTTCATAATTTTGGATACTGCAAAGCTCATCAGCATAATTTTTTTTTTTTTTTTTTTTCCTATAAAACATATTTTTTTTTGTTAAAGGACAGTGAATGTATATTACTTTCAAATTCAATGTGATGAATCAAATTCACGTTCAATTGTTTTATGAAATGTGTCCCTGAAGCATATTACAAAGCTAAATAAAGCCAACAAGTATATTTTGAAGAATGTTTTCATCAAATGCAATAAAATAGACAGAACATTATCGCTTTTTATCAATTCAATAGATTCTGTGCTGTTCTCACAAGTTTCATTATCATTCACGACCAAGTTGGAAGAAGAACAAGAGGTATTAGGTATTATTAGCTTGTGATCAAAAGAATACAAATAATAGATTGCCAAGAAGAAATCGATACACACACACACACATAAACACACACATATTTTTTTTTTCATAAAGGAGGCAAGATTCGATCAAAAAGTATAATACACACGTTGTAAACATTTTGAATTTTCCTTTTTTGGACAATATTTACTATCAAATTCTGTAATCAGATTTTAGATGAATAGATTCGAATCCAAAGCAAATAATCAGTGTCCAAAGCATTTACTAAATGTTTTTCTCTAATCATTTAATACCTGATATAATTTGAAATGTATTTATTGTTTTTTCTTATAGACATAGATTTACAAATAGATATGAATAAGGGAGGAGGGGAAAGGGGGCATATCGATATAGAATGGAACCTATTCTTTAAATGTGTGATTAATGATAAAAGAGGAAGGAAAGAGGGGGTATGAATAAGGAAAGTATGATTATTGCTGTAGATTATAAAATTGTTGTTGGCTAAGAGAAACATAGTGACTCTGTTTGATGTTGGGTCTGTTCTCTTTGATATATGGACCTGCCATCAATGCATATTCATAACCAGAACCTTGTTTTGGATCATTAGGCCAATAGTTCTTTTGATTCACAATGACTGGCTGAGATGACAGCGAAGGATGATTGAGGGTTAGATTATTTTCAATCGATGATTTGTTATCGATAGATTCATCATCCGTTTTATCTCTTGATTCTTCTGATCTAATAGAACTCGTACTGGGAGAAGAAAGTAAAGAAGGATCGGATTGAATCGATTTCTTTCTCTTAGAATTACGACTGTCCAATTGAGATAATAGATAACTATTGATCTTTTCTAATTCTTTAATTCTACTCTGCATACGTTCTTCTTTTGTGATTGATCCTTTCACATAATCCAAAGTACGATCGATGATCGTCACCTTGGAATGTCTACTGTCATTTTGAAGGTTAGGAAGGATATGAGCTAGTTGTTGAAATTTAGCATTTAGATTTTCACGACGAGCTCTTTCAGTCGCATTATGTTCAGCTCTCCTTTCAGCTTTTGTCTGGAGTTGTCTACTACTACCTGAAGATATCAATGATTCTGGTCTATCAAATGGACTGTTTGGATAACTTTGCATACCTAAATCATTTAAGCAAGAAAAAAAAAAAATTTAATGCCCTATAAACTTACAAGAAGGTTGTATCATAGACTGTTGAAATGGAGAAGCTTGAAAATTAACAGATAAATGTGGCTGTGATTGTTGACGATGAGGAACAGAAGCAGCAAATTGAATTGAGATATTTGGTCCATAAAGTCCACTGTTTGGATCGAATATTGGTTGTGATGGAGGTTGAAAATTTGAAGAAAATAAATTATCTTGGGACATTAAAGAAGAATATAAAAAAAGAAGAGAAAAGAGAAGATGGATATTGATTGGCTTTGAAAATTTTATAAAAAAAAACCTTTTCTTTTGCTTTGGTGTTACCTTTTTTTTTTTTTTTTATAAAAAACAGCTCGGCAAATTTCCAAGATGAGTGTTCCCGAATATATAAACTGAGTGTTCTCGCCCAGGTAAAGAAGATAGAAAAAGATCTTTTTTTTTTTTTTGTGTATCATTTGTTTATTTCTTTCTCTTTTTTTACTCTCACAAGACGTTTTAAAGATAGATGTTCTAGGCACTTTTGTTTTCTCATCAACACACACACAAAAGGGACCCCATGATTTATACTTCCCATGGTTGACGTGAGTCTTTTTTTTTTTTTGTATGAGAATTTTACTTTAGTGTTGCCTCTAGACGAGCACTGTTACAAATTGAAGAAGCTTGCAGTAATAAAATAACTATGAAGATGGTTGACGTGTATCTGAGATTTAGTTTATTCATTTTATTATAAGCTTTCCAGAAAGTAAAGTCGCACCTGGTATAAATGAATGTCACACTCAATTAAGAATACATATCGCTATTTTTAAAAAGTAACTATCGTCTCGCTAACAAATTACATTTCGCATTTTTAAACTATATTATCGTATATGCCTTAACATATTTCTTGTATATATAAACTGCATCAGGTTTAATCGCCTCAGTTTATCTTCTTTTACCACAATTACACCAGAACTTTTTATCATTAGGAGCGCTTAATTTTTATACAAAGGTAAAATGGGAACAATTATCAATGAGTATGACAAGTCCAAGTCTATGGATTATATTATTGATGGAAATCAGCATCGCCTTGAGAGATTAAACTCTTATGCACAATACTTGTCTTTACAATGAGGAGTATAAAAAGGTCATTCTAGATTGTATGTATGTGACTTGGAATGGCTTTCATTTTTTTTCTCTCTGAGCAGTGTGGATGCATTGTGCAAAATTTTAATCCACAATACTTATTCGTGCGTTGCATCCACAAATAAAACGGAGGCGATAATTTCGATTTGTTTTACATGGTCAACCCTTCCAGTTCAAAGAGTGTACTAAGGGTCTATTACACTTAATACAAAGATATGCTTGTATAATTCAATTTTATCAGTGTATGAATAACCAGAAAGACAATTATTCTGATAAGAAATAATTTGGTTGAGAAAAGGATTCACATCTAAAAGACTATTTCAAATGGAATATATTGGTTATGTTGACATAAAAATCAAACAATTTACATTATCTATGCTTTTAGTGACTATATAAATTAGTTTTATCAAAATCAATGCAATCTGCCCTTTTTTTTTTTTTTTTCTTGATAAAAGCTTTCTTTTTTGCACCAAATTGAACATGTACAGCATTCTGCCAACAGTCAATGATACATCTTGTAAGGATATAGATTATTCTATCCATATGAGTATTTCTAGTGGGGCCAAATTAATAAACTCTAACTGATTAAGATATAATTCAATAATGTTATTGGTAATAATAGCGCATCTTACAATAAGAATGAACCAGTGTAACATCCTGCGCGTTAAAAATAAGCCATTTTGTTTTCTATTCCAAAACAGATTTGACTTACTGAATTTTGCAGTCCCTGTGTGCCCTTTCTTTTGATTCTTCTCAAGCGGCGAGGACAATTGAATTAATACGTTGTCTTCATCAAGCAGAACGTATTTAAGTTTTCATAAAGCAATATTATCTGGTATTTATTGCAACAGTCGAAGGTGTAACAGGACTAGGCATTTATATGTTAGTCACACATTGTGTGTTACATACTACTTGTTTTCATCGGGTTATCTTTAACATGATGTTTCTCTTCTCTTTATTATTTGACTTTCTGCTGGATGATGTTAAAAGAATTGAAAATTGTGATTAGAAAAAAAACTTGAAGGTGTCAGAAGACATGCGACCGTTTGGAAAACTAGTAACTTCTCCCTTCTCCATGCAAGTTAGTAATGAGCTATACGCTTTTGGTCTAAATGCTGCACTGTTTGTTTTTTGTACTAAACACAACACCATACTTCAATCCCGGATGCCAGCACCTGACCTTTTAATCACTCCAGCCATCCAAATGAATGTATCGGTTGTCTCACCGAACAACTTATCAGATCTATCCTCGAAAAACATATCGAATAACTCTTTAAATCACTCTCTGAACCATTTATCAGACTCCCAATCAAGTCACCCATCAAGCCCTTCCTTGAATATGAATGATTGCCCTAATTCGGATGCAGACAGCAATGCATCGTATGCCTCATGGCCAAGCTTGGAAAACATTATAAGAGAGAATGCAATGCGAGAAGCTTATGCAAAACTGTTTGCAGATCAAAAAACAAACAGTAATAAAAAGGAAGTCTACTCGTTTGTCTACATTTCGTTTGCAGAAAGTAGGCAAAAGCTTCTCGTGTTTGCTGGTTTTTTGATCGCTCATTTGGGTGTGTTTGCATTTTTATTTCAAGTTTTTGATGACAGAGGAGTCATCATGTAAGTCTGTTGCTATTCTCGGTTGGGTCTACTCTTACTGTGCTTTGTTTTTTATATTCTTACCTATATTCTGGATGCTCTAACTTTTTACAATGCAAAACGAATAATAGATAGAGTCTTTAAACCCAACGATAACATTATTATATATTTATGCAGCACAGACAGGTGCGAAAGAATATCCCAAATTTTCAGTCAGCAAAGCGTATTGGCCGATTCAAATGATTTCCTCCATTCGATTTACTCTGGCATTCTAGATAGTCTTTTTGCTGCTTCACTGACAGCACTGGAAAGCCTCACTATCGCGTACGTTTATAATAATGTGTCAAAATAATTATAAACGCGCCATTTTATTTATTGTCGCAATTATCCCTGATTTTTTTCATTCCATTGGCCGGAATCAGGGATTTTCAACATGTTTAAATAAAAAAATTGAAACGATAACTTATAGCGCTGAGTGAGTGATAGAAGTACCAATTAGAGAAATCATATTGATTCATGCAATCAGCTAGTGAAAAAAAAAGTGGATTGACCCTGAACTGTGTGCTAAAAATGAGTGGAAAAATATAAACCCAAAGACAAAGGCGTGTACGACAATGCCTATTCGAATGTGACATTCATTCTTGGACCAGCACGACATCAATTTACTCTTGATGCGATTTTACTTTCTGGAAAAGACTGTAAATAATGTTTTCAGGAGTAAAAAATAGATATTCTTTTATTGCTTGTCTGACAAAATATAATGATGATTGTTATTTGAATTATTGATGGTCCTGGGTGTGTTAATAGTCGGTGCTTGAAATTTAAAGTTATTGCGTTCAGTTAATGAGTTCAGGTTTAGTTTTACCACGACACGATAAGGGGGTTAGAAATATGGTTTGAATCGCATAGTTTTCGCACAGTAAATAGGATTAAAAGAAAAGAATGAAAAAAGGTCTAGAAACAGACCTCTGTGACTATAAATGACATTTAAAATTCAATGAGTTATTGTCACACAATGATTGATATCAAAAGTGGACCGTGCTTGTATAAAATGATTTTCTTTTATTTTGTAAAATAGACAAGGTTATGCTGTACATACAAATAATGGTTTTTAAAGTATCAACTAGACCATCATTCTCCCCTTTTATTTATATAAAAAGGAGAGAAAAGGTTTGTAATGATTTGACAAATAAAAGAGAGAGAGAGAGAGAGAGACATAAAGAGTATAAAGGGCATGCAAAAAAGTAAACAAACAATAGTGGTATAATATGATATAATGCGAAATAATATAAAAGAGATAGGAACCCAAAATGTTACTTAGTTGTTATGTTGTTAATAAGCAGGCATAAAGTTATTGAAAGTATTTCGATGAGTAGAGTTGCTGATCTTGTCTTTTCCTGTATGTCGATGGATACGAATGTGTTGATTCAAATTATCAGAACGAGAGAATCGTTTAGAACAGTTTTGATAGGGACATTCATAAGCTATAGACTAGTAAATACATTATACTTGATATGTTATAAAGATATCTTACGTTTTTCCAAAGTATGAATAGAGCGAATATGACGTTTCAAATGTTCAGATCTCTTGAAAACCTTACCACATTCATCGTGTGTACAAGTAAAGACTTTTTGACCAGCAACGCTAGGACTATTAGACACCCTACGACCTCTTGAACGCTTCACGGATGACTTGATCGCAGTCACCTTACTTGGACGACGTGTAGATGGTGGACTGACGGATGACGAACTATCAGCTGAGGAAGATGAACAAGCAGAAGAGGCTCTTTCACGAAAGATGCCATCTACATCCAAAGAACCACACAGATGATTACTCAAATAGGCTTGAGGAGAGTACATGTCAATGGCAGGATTAGCATACATGAATGGAGAACGATTTCCGCTGGTTTGTTGCATATTTGCTGTAAGCCAAGGATGAATTGCAGTCGAATAACTATAATCAGAATCCAATTGAGGGAGTTCGATAATTGTACTTTGCCGTCTTTTATCAAGTGGATGATAATCTTCGTAGCCACTAAAAGGGCTTGGTGTTTGCTGCTGCTGTTCTTGATCAGATTCACTAGAAGATAAGAGACCAGTAAAATAACTAGGGCGACGGCTGTAATTCATACTGTCGTGGCTTCCATAGCTGTTTAAGCATTGATCAATCTCAATTTCTGGTGGAGTCAACTGAGTAGGAGCAAATGAAGTTTGATAGGAAGTATTGGAGTACATGTCTATTGAATTAATTGAGCTTTTAATACAATCTTATATCATCATTGTTATTTACCAATAAAAAAAAAGTCTTTGTCTAAAAGGGTCTTTTTTTTGGGAATAAAATTAGGGAAGGTGATTGGGTAAAGCGAGTGAATGAATATAAAACGAACGTTTTTTTTTTTCTCTTCTTGCAAGAAAAAAAAAAGAATGAATAAGATAAAGAAGAAGAAAAAAGTAGAAAAGTAGAATATACTTTTATATTAGATGCTCTTCATGATGCATGAAGACAACTAACGTTGTTTATACTAAAAATAAATAAACCAATGAAAAACAAAGTCCCTTTTTGCCCCTATCTGCGTCCTGTTACACAAAACTTTTGATCTCCTTTATTCAGCTTTTTGTTTATTATTGTTCTCTCATTTCTTATTAATTTAGGCTATTTCAAGTAAAAGGACGAATGTCTGTTAGTTTTATGAATATTAACATTTTACGCCTTTCTATAAAAAGAAATTCGAATCCTTTAATATAAAAAAGGGAGAATAAAGTAATAGAAATGTGTTTTTATTTGTAACATCACTATTTCTCTCTCTCTCTCTCTCTTTTTTTTTTTTTGTATGAAATCTACATTCTTTATGATTCGTGCTGACAAGTAAAAATAAAAGCCAGCACGCACTTACCAGGTTGAATTCTACGTCCCTTGCTATAATGATGAAAGATCTGCAAACTTTCTTGATTGAACATATTGTCAATTACTTTAATTGACAATATGGTCCTTAATATATTTTAGCTTCTTTCCTTTTCCTTTTGTTAATGGTACCTGTATTATTCTTTAAGCGTTTTTACAGAACGAGTACGCATTCCATTCTCATTTGACAAGTTTACGTCTTGAATATGAAAAAAAAACAGGGTTTATCTTATCTTGGTTCTGTATTATTATTTTAATAAAATAAGGAGAAATAAAGAAGACAGACGGTGAGGATTGCCCATAGTTGGGAATACTGTATTGAGAAATATCAAATGGAGCAAATAAAAACGTGTCCACGGATATGTACAAACATCCGCACGAGTTATGTTGCGTGGTAGCTGCTATTTCTTTGAGATAACAAGTTTTCTTCTTCTTCGTCAAGCTCTTGTAAATCATCTTGTGTGCTATTATTTCTTGGTCTTTTAAATAAAGCCACCAAAAATCCAAGACCAAATACAGCCAAAAATATCCACTGTGAATAATAAAAGAATACACCAAAGAAGGGTGTGTTTACAATGATTTTGTCAATCATTGTGGATGACACAGTGGGTGTACAAATGTCTATCAATTTGCTATTAATTTCTTTGCTTACTTATTTTTCCTTGTTTACCTGTTGGTCCATAAATATCGCAAGGGACGATCATCTCTTTATTTTCAGTACAATCTCTTACTCCATCAAGGATTGTTTGATTACACTAAAGCATAAATCAGAATAAAACACTACACGTTCTTCGTTTTCTTTTTTTTACATAAACTTGACTTCCAAAATGTGCATAACCAGGGGCAACTGTGGTTGTCATGGTATAATTGAGTGCGAGCAAGCTCAGAGTTAATAATACAGCAGATACAAGTAATGCTTGAGGGGCTGTTGCTCCTTTTTTGATGCTGTATAAATTAATCCAAAGAAATCGAATGCCAACGTGAACAATACCAGACATGGTTGCCAAGAAGAAATAAACAATCAAACAGACCATGAACATGTAGTCAAGTGGAAATATCTTGGACAAGTTAACAAAAATGAAGTTGATAGGATTAAATAGCTTTGGATGATTAATAACATATCCGCATTGACTTCCACATATCGCATTAGCAATCTTATCCACTCTATATAACAAAATACATTAGTTAGGATTATTATATAAAGTGACTTACATTGTCATAAATATGGATACAGCAATAACTAAAGTTGTGCATAATAATATAACTCCCAATATAATCTTGTATAATGATTAATAACAAACATTTTATTGGTCATAAGGTTACCTCAAAGGGCCGAACTATATAAAACACCTTATAGATCGTACTCGATTTGTATTGTTGGATGCTTGTGAGCCTTCTAGAAAGAATTCTAAAATAGAATATAAGTCTCAAAGGGGAAAAGGATGAGCTCAACATCGCTTACCTTTCTTCATCTTCTAATCGATCAAGTTCTCTTTGCTCTTTCACAGGTACTGACTTATTTCCATACTTGACTTTAATAGCTCTCTGTCTTTCTCTAGAGGCAATCAACCTATTTTCCACATCTTCACCCTCTTCCTCTAACCCCTTTTTACCCTTTATCATATCAATTGGTAAAAGGGATAACCCAGGTGCTGTATAACCAATAAAAACGAGCATTCCAAGAAGAATAAGTGTTGCGAGTATAAAAGATATCGTCTTTTCACCATCTATCAAAGTATTAGTAGTTACTCATCTATAGTATCTTATACTTTACAATTCTCTGTCAAGAGTTTCTTGAACCAATCTAAATCGATCTTGGGAGGTTTTGATGTCGGCTTAAGAAACAGGCCAAAGATCAATAGTAAAATAGATATAATGACAAAGAATGAAGTGTACTTTAATGCGCCATAAATACGATCATTTGATGATTGGTCTTCATCATATTCTTCATAAAAGAAATAAGCAAATGGTATCAAAAAGAAGCAAAATATAGTAATCGTGCCATAAAAAGCTGGTCTTAAAGATAAGTACATGTGCTCTATTCAACTATGCACGGTATATACCGTAATAAACTATCCTAGTCATATTTGTCATCTCAATTAACACTTCTGGTGTTGCCCATTCTCTTTTTGTCCCTGTTGAAGGATCCACTGTAGCTGAGACTAAGAAGATGTCAACTGACAATAAAGCCAAGGTCGAAAACACCAATCCCAGAGCTAATATTGTTATCAAAGTAGCAAAGAATTCGGATTCGTATTTCGCTTGGAAATGTCTTGTGAATAATATGCTGAATAGGAACAATGCCTTTTTATGCAAAGAAAAAAAAAGGTATACGTTTCAGTCGAATGTAAATCATGCAACTTTATCTTTCTTACAACAACTACTGCTCCATATACAGCCCAAGCAACGCTTTCTACTACTACTGTCATTAGTTCCCCTTTTATATGTTTTAAAAGGCAAAAAAAAAAAAAAAAAAAGCAAAGAAAACCGTAGGAAATTAATTTTTTCTTATGCGTTTTTCTTTATTTGTACAAAAGTTATTTATCTTTGTTTTGACTGTTTTCTAATAAGCTTGATATACGTGACATCAAATCAGTATGTTCTGGGTTAGGTTTAATATTATCCTCTGATTGTGGACGTTCGGTTGGACGACGATTATTACTCTGAGACTTCCACATGTCATCAGCTGTCATAAATGTCGTTCTATTTTTACCATAGCTTGTATAATCTTGTGATTCTGAGGATTCATAACCGTTCAACATGGCAACAGAAAGTGATGTATTCTTATGTCGAGGTGTCACGATCACTCTTGGTTTTCCTTCTTCATCTATCTCGGCTTGCTGTACATAGAATGTACGTACTTTTCTATCAACAGCTGTCTTCAAACCCAACGTATGTCTTCTGGGCAAGTACGCAACAACGCCTCCAACGCCAACTGCATGGCCTTCTGCACGTCTTAGCATGTTAAGCAAGCGGCCTTCCACAGGATAATCCCATTCCGTTTGATATTCCGAGTAAGTAGGTCCAACCACCCCTTCACCCTTATTATCACTGGCCACATTCACCTTGAGATATTCAAACACTTGCTCAGGAACAGCTTCCTTTCTTAAAATCGCTTCCTTAAACTTGGGTGCCTTTTGCTTTTCAATCGTTTTCAAGAATCGTTGAAACTCTGCAGGGGTCATGCTGGCTATATTATATTGAACATCTTCTGATCGGCTGGTGGGTTTTCGAGAATTAGGAAAGTTCTCTTTCCAGCGCTTAACAAATAGTACTTTGCTTTCACCAGAGATCCAAGGCGTTTGATGTTCGGCTGTATCTAATGATCTGACAATGACATGTGGTGTACGAATGACAGTAGGCAAATTGCGCTTCAGGCCCCAATCACCCAACTTTTTACTGTTTTTGGGTATTTTGTAGACTTGCTCAATTGTTCGATCATAAGAAGCCAAACGAGAATGACGCAACAGACTGCCAAAAGACTTATCCATTGCCAATCAATAAAAATAGGTAATGTAACAATAAGAAAAAAAGGGCAAAAAAAATAGGCAAGGGCACTTTAGGCTTTAAAACTCAGAGAAAGCTATTTGACACTGTGTTAAACTTAGATCATACAAAAGATTACAGTTTCATAAAAAGGTTAGCTGTCACAGCAACAAGATTGAAGAGAAATATAACCTTAATTCCTTTATATCAATAGTGTTCATGGCTCCAATTTGTGAATAATTAAAACAAACTGCTGTTTTAAAAGCTATAATTTGCTTATTTACCCTTTTTCAATTGTCGATGGCTCCACTTCGACTCTGGATGCGATTATAGCTCTTCCAGAACGTGCTTTTACCTTCAATTTACATAAAATTTTTTGGCTCATTTCTCTTTATACCTTTCAAAACCGTGTAACATGATAGAATTACGTTAAATCTCAATAACCCTACGCAAGACTAGATCAAGGAGTTGCTTGAGCTCGGTAAGCGACTCAAAGAAAGAAATAACAGACTGATAGAGTACTAAAAGCAATTAATGTGTCATCAATAGATTTTCCATTGAACAAAGCATGAATTCTGACCGTTTGGCTGCTATTCAACACTACCAGACACGGAATAAAGTAAGCCCAAAGGTAATGAAGCTTACTCAATAAACAAATTGCTCGTCTAAAAGGAGAAGTTACAATCAAGCATAGTCGGGATGTGTTAAATGGTGTTGAAACAAGATAAACACTTCTTTATCTCTTGATTGTAATCCTGAAAGGTTTGTGGGATACCTTGTAGATTGCCAAAATTCTTTATAGGTCAATTTGCAAACTAATTAGAGATTGAACCTTGATACTTTCGAATAATACTAACACTCTTCTCCTGAACAATAGCATCAAGAAAAAAAAATGGGTCAACATATTTTTAAATAAAAACAGGAAAGATAATTATACCCAGAATTAAGGTGATGCCAGTAATTTTTCATAGGAACTACCAATAATAGGATAAAACCAAAGCCTTAAATAGGACCTAAAAAAAACCTAGATTGAAGATTGAAAATCCACAGATTAGCGCCGTAAGCATTGTATTATCATATTTCTTCATACATGAATATTTTACTTTTATTTATAAGATAAACAAAGGGGCACACATCTGAAAGTGGTATGAACTAAAAGGAACAAAGCGTACTAACTTACATGTCAGTCGAGACGAGTCTGTCCCACTGTATCATTATAGCAACACTTTTTATTCTGTTCATCGGAGATCAATTTTACTTACAATCAATTTATTAATATGAAGCTTTAATTTCATTTCTTTTTTTTTTGAAACTTTCTCTTTTATTTACTTCTTCGGCTTAAACTATGGCAGATATTAACCGACTCTCTATGCAAAACACACCATCTAAACTACCTCTTCCTCCTCCAGTACCAGAACCTTCTACATCAAAAGGAATGAACAGGTCAAAAACAGTTCGTAATTTGAATTCAGCAGGCAATAAAATGAAAGGTTTATTCAAACCAAAAGAAAAATCGAAAAAAGGGGAAGAAAGACCAGCGATAAAGACCTCAAAATCTTATGGCCCTGGAGATTATGTCATTTATGAAGAGTTCCAAATCCGTAAAAAATAACTGCATATAGACTTCTCCTTTTTTTGCCCTTTTTCTTTGTTTTCTAACTTTCTCTCTCTCTCTTTATAGCAGAGACAATGCCACCTGTCAATATCGAACAACAAGTTAATCCAGAAGATGAACAATTACAACAGGAGCTAGAACAGCTCAATGAACTTATTGCCCTGAGAGCATCAGAAATTGAGACAGAGAAAGCAAGAAAAGAAAAATTACAAGTCGAATTAGCAGAAGCACAAAGGATATATAAGGAAAGAGAAGTGGAATACTCTGCTATTGAACAAAGCTTTTTTGAACACACACGTACTATTCGAGCCACAGATGACGATCTTTCCACCATTCGCGATTCTTTCAAATTACTGAAGTACTCGATTGCTCGTCTCATCATGACCCTCAGTAAAAAGGCAGATAAAGCCAAGGCAGCAGATAAATTTTGCAAGACCTGGCCACACCTCCGTATCTTGGAAGCACCCGATGCTGAATTAGAATCTTCTTTGGTCAACTTGCTATCAGAAAAACTCGTTCACGAACACTTGGTGACATCCATCTTTAATGTCCCTGTCTATCCTGGCCTCAAGGTCAATGAGGCTTATGATGCACTTTTCCACTGGCTTCAAGCTCATTCATCTCAATTCTCTGTACGTTTACGTCAGCAAATGGCCTCCGTCATTGCTAAAAGTGGTAAAGAGAGCGATATTCAGCAAATGGCTATTAAAGAAAAGCAAAGGATAGCAACCAAGATTTATGATGACTTGGCCGATATTTATCATCCTTTCTTACGAGAAAATGATGCAGCAGTAGAGGATGAAAAGAGTTATTTTAACAAGATCTGTGATATTGTGGAAAAGACACTCAAGTTAGCTATTGCTATCAGAGGACAAGACGTGGAGATTACGACTGTGGCAATTGAAGAAGGAAAACAAGAGTTTGAAGAGGAAACAATGACAGAAGTGAAGGGTAGAACAAGTGGTGTTGTTCGATTTTCTATATGCCCTACATTTATAGGTGGTGATAGAGAACATGGTTTTCTTGAAAAGGGCAAAGTGGTTGTTTCTAATTAATATCTCCTCTACTATTTAATAAAATGGAACACACACAATTCATTGTTAGCAATATCAATTCATAGTATGTCATCTAACCATTTATGGAACTAAAAAGTCTAACACATGTTAAAAAAAAAAAAAAAAAAAAAAAAAAAAAAAAAAAAAAAGGAGAAAATCCTTTCTAGATTTCAATGCATCATATATAGGGGCAGCTGTCTGATTCTAAAAACGCTCCCTTTTGGCGTATATGTTTAATTAAAAAATCACGAAAGGGTAGTTTACAAGATCACAAACATTTTATGAATGCCTTCTACAACACAGAACACATAAAAGCTTATGACAAGTAATTTAAACAAGTCTGAAATTCATATTCCAAAAATGGTATTAATGATTATAATAAGTATTACAAATATTTGATATATAAAAGAATAATATGGGAACAGCAAAAACAGCAACGAATCCGATCCCTGAGTAGACAATAAGCTTTGTAACAATATCAACATCATATCTAAGTGGTGTATCCTCAAACACTGACTGCGAAACAGGATCTACTGTTTCTTCTTTTTCTAAAGGTCTTCCTCTGTAAGCTAATCTGTTCCTTGCTTGAGCCTTTCCAACATACTCATGATCTGATATATTGCTTGATATTGAGTGAAAGTCCAAGACTGAAGGAACAGAACGAATACTTTCTCTACGTAAGTTCTTGTACGTCCTAAACATAGCAATTTAGTTATCAATCCTTATATTTTATTATATACTTACCTTGCACCAATTTCAAATTTACGGTGTGGAAGATTAAATACACGATAAATAGGAGGTAAAATGTAATAACACAATTTTTTACACACAATACGCCAAATAAATAAACAAGCAACACCTATGTACACAATTAGGGTTATATTTTTCAAGGGAGTTAGAAACCATCTTACCTGCCACTAGTTTTACAAATAGTAGTAAGGTAGCCAAAGGACTCATGTCATTAGAGATGACAGAGGATAACAGTCCTGCTTGGCAATAATCGACTTGGTTACACAACCAACTTCCTGGCATGAGACCAAGAAGAACACCCGTAAAGCAAACGCTACACATAAATTGAGCTCCTCTACTTTAATTTTTCTTTTAAATAACTTACCTGTCTTCAAAGCATGGGCATCTTTCTATTGGATCAGGGCTTGTGATTCAATATTAGTACTTTAGCAAAAAAAGATTAGCTTATTACTCTCTTCACTTACTGTAGTGATACAAGCATTAAACAAATTGGAATACACAGAAACACTGCATGAAAAAAGAATAAGCATAGTTTTTCTTTATGAGTAATTTTCAATACCCCAATATGAATCGCTTGTAAATAAGGAATCAAAACTACTTTTAAAATTCCATTGAATCCAATAGACCAAATAAGCCAAGATTGTTCCTCCCACACAATCTAATGAAATACATAAGCATTTACCTTATACATTAAATACTAGCTATACCTGTCAACGAATGCATTCCACAATAGAGCCTTCCAAATACGACACTAATTGCATAAAAGGAACAAGCAAGAATAGATACAAGTCTTGCTGGTGATTCAGGGGTAAATTTTTCACATGCTATGGAAATAAAGAAAAGAGCGACGGAGACTGAATTAGTCGAATGAGTCGAAGGAAATCCATACTCTAAGGCTACAGAAGGTGACATTGTCAATCGATGAACAGGTGGTGAAAATGGTCTAGGAAGACATAAAAGATCCTATGCCGCTATTAATTTTTTGTGTATCTAGCTTTTTAGGTGTACCTTTAAAAATCCAGACCAAAATACACCAGAAGCTGTCAGGATACATACACTACACAAATACAAATCAGCCCTCTTTTTCACTGTCGAGTTTATGCTTTTTCTTGTTTTACTTTCTACCAAGTTCTGCATTACCAAACCAAATAAGAATTGGTAAAAATACCATAAAAAAGGTATGTGTTCCTAAATTAGCCATCCATACAAAATAATGATCAAGCACACTGTGACGAATGTGTTTCTAAAAAAGAAGTGTCATTCACAAATATATTTTCTATAAACAGCTTTCATGGAAATACCTGCATAGAGGCTAGAATGGGTGTTTCACGACGAATAAAAGGTAGTAATTTATTTCTTAGATTGGCTCTCCATCCCTTAAATGCTGTATTATAAAAACTGTCATCGTAAGTGCCTACGTCAATATCTACTTCAGCAGGTCGAAATTCCCTCTTTATCATTTATATAAAATAAAAAGAAAACAAAAGTTTTTTTTTTTTTTTTTTTTTTTTTTTTTTGTAAAGCCCAGTAGAGGTTTTAAGTCAGCTTCTAAATACATCATGCTTGTATATGAATGGCTCACTTCTCTTCCTTATACAGAGCTCTTTCAAATTATAAACAAATACTATCTAAGCTTGACTCTTGTTATTTGTATATAACTACGTTTGTACTTAACTTCTAATCATTGAATATAATTAAAGCTCATATGAACCGTGACACCAATTGTTACAATACAATGTCAACCTGTATTGACAGATTGGGAAGACTCTATAAGTCATTGTAAAACTTGTCTAAATGTTCAAGCTATACTTAATACATTGTGGTCTATTTAAATATATGAATAAAAAAGAGTTTTTATTTTCCTCAAGTGGGATCTGAAATCAAAATCATATTACTACTTGCAAATAAAGTCATTGAAACTTTATCGCCTATACAGAAGTAAATACAGCATCAATAGTATAAACTATAATGATTTCTTATTAGTTATTGAACAACTGCTTACCCTTTTTTAATTGAACTAAATAAAAATTAGATTTCATGGATGATCCCCTGTGATAATATAATCGGTAAAGAGTTTTTTAGACACATAAATTGTGTTGAATATATACATATTCATAATTCCGTTCTTCAAACTGCTTTAAGCTTTTTTTTTAAAAACTTTAACTTTTTCACGGACAAAATTGAAATAAAATATGAAAAATGGGATGAATATATAAAAAACTAGTAACCTTTGAAGGCTTCAGCTACTTTGCATTTACAGAACTATTTACTCAACTTGAAATATCAATGGTTGAGCTGCAGTACAATAAACGTCTTGATACTTTCATTAAAATGAATAATGATTATTCAAATTTTGCGAGAAGTCAGAAAAATGAATTGCCATTGATTTGCAATAAAATGTTTCTTGCTTGAAAAATTTCCAATAGTGTTTAAATAGACATAAGATGAACATTTGGGTCTTTGATAAGGAGGTTCTGTTGCATGTCGCTGAATAATATGTACAGAAAATTTTTGAGATAAGCATCTTAATAGAAAGATTGGACTAACATGATGTTTGCCTGCTGTCCAAAGCTCTAGCCTAATCAATACTTTATGTAGTACCAAAAGAATTTTATTTCATTCCACCTATCCCAGTTGTTCTCTGATGATTAAGCTAAGACTGAATAGATTTTGATTCTTAGGTTTATCATGAGTAGCATGAAGTGGAAACAAAATCTCATATTCTTAACTCGTAAAAGCAATCAAATTCAATGTCATTTAAAACACAATAATCTATATCAAACTTACAGCAAATAGGGCATGCTATTTTTTTTCTATTCTTGAGAAGCTCTAAGAATCTTTAGAAGAGAGGGCTTGATTAAAATTAACTTACTAATCAACAGAGACATCATTTCTAACTACTCTGCTTGATAACCATTTCCCGAAAGCATAAAGTACAGACGTGGGCAAACAAGCTTGCTTGGATGCTGTTGTTATTTGCATTTGTCTCTGTGGTTACTAATAATCTTTCTTTCGTATAGCACAAAAAAATTGGATGTCTAACTAGTCAAGTGATAACAACTTATGGCAAGCAATATTAGGTGCCTTAAATATTTAAAACTGTATACATCAAATAGAGGATCTAATTAAGACTGGATTTGTATAATCAAGCACTTTTTAGATTCAGAATTTCTTGCCAGATAACGAGAAAGAAGACAAACTAGCCCTACAGTAGGGGAGAAAGATAATAAAGTTGACGAGAATAAAGTTGACGACATTTATAAAAAAAAATAGATGTGCGAATTTAGCGCAATTTAAAACTAATAATATTTTGAAGTACATTCGTCAAACATACCTTACATTCAGCATGATATATGCGATTAAATAGGGTTAAGTACACTATGCTATCAAGTTTAGCTTAAATAGCATCAGAACATCTGTGTTGTGAATGAATCATTCGTGTCGAGGCTTAGAATTTCAATCTCTATATAATGCCATTCATGCCTTGTTTAAAAAAGAAATTAAATAGCCAATGCATATCTGCAAAGCTTATTTTTTTAACCCCAGTAACTTACAGACTGAATTCTTTAATCTTTCTGTATGATTAAAAGCTAGTTTAAGGAGGAGGGGGGGTTTCTGTCTTTTCTTAATTCGTATGTTCAGGAGTAAAGATGAATACCAATGATGCCAAGTTATTGAGAGGGAAAAGATCAATGTTTACTACTGTAGATAATAAAAGCCCTCTTTTTGCATACATATGAAATCACCAATGCTGTCAACACACATTGTAGCCGATAAGTGAACTAGACTATAAAGAAAACAATAGAAAGCCTACAGATATTTATCAAAAGTAATAAAAGAGGTTAATACCTTATACTCCCGCTTCCAATTTGACCGTATCTTTTCTTATTCCCCTTATTCCCCTTATTTTCTATCAATGTGTGTAAACAATCATGTATGTTTATTTTGAATCTTTTTTTTTTAGCTTTCTTTTTATGTAAAAAGTGTCAGTCATAATATAAATATAATTTAGTATATAAACACCTATTTTTCTTTTCTTTTTATTTTCTTTTTCTTTTTTTTTTTCTTGCTTAAAGGGGAAATGCTTTCTGTTCTTCCAGTCGATAAATATCCTGCCACTTGTGAATTATGTGGTGAATGGATGCCTAAACATGCTGTAATTATTATGCTATAGTTTTATTGTTATTTTTAATCATATTTATAATAGAAATCTTGTCCTCGTAATGGTGTACATCCTTCCCAGTGGAACACTATTGAAATAGATATAAAAGAGAACGAAGAGGAAATTACAATTTATTTATATTTTATTTTTAATACCAATATATAAATGTACAACATTATTATTCATGTATAAACACACTCACATAATCTATCAAGCGCGCACATTTTTGCATCAATAAATACAACTATTTGACACATTACTTTTTCTTTTGATTTTTAAATATTTCATTTCGCATAATAGAATCTAAATCACTTAATGCTACTCTTGCTTGATATCGAGTGAGTTCATCAGAATCTGCTTCTTCAATATATCTTAGGCTTCTATATGTTCTCCTTAAGCTTTCTGTTGGATATTCATACAATGTTTGTTGAGCTAATCCTCGGAAAAGTGATAATACCAACACAGTTGCAGCTATTTGAAACTATTATTATTCACGCGTATATATGCTCAGCATGTAGAGCATACCTCTTCTTACTTCTGCATTCTTCTCAAAATCAAGTATGTTCAATACCCAATCAATAAGCTCAGCTATTTGAGAAGAAAGAGCTACAGGGCATGTTTGACAAGCTATACCCAAGATAGATAAAGCCGATACGCGTAAATGACTATCCTCACTATGCCTTGCTAAGACTGTCTCTAAAGGTCTTACAAGTGTATTGACTTGTAAAAGATTAGCCAATAAATATAGTATATATAAAGAAGCTACCATATTTTCCAAGTGCATCGCCACATCTTTGAACGGTTTGGAGTAATGCTTCACCGATTCTTAATCTATTGTCTAGTTTTTGCTGGTTATCGCTGTAAATATCTCCTAATTTCTTGATGATTTCATTGCCATAAGCATCTGTCAAAGCAGATAAGCCCTTGACAGCATTCAAGTAAATATAGCTTTTACATAAAATATGAATTTTTTTTTCTATTGCATCAACACGCCGTTTACCTATCTTCATCTTGAACTAATCTAATAAAAATATCTAAAAGTTGGTTAAGGCCTTCGCCAGAAGATACCAATGGGTCTTTTGCTAAAGCCATTTCTTTCAACATACCCATACCATGAGCTCGTATGGGTAATAAGTCGTCTTGTAATGACTTCATGGCTTCTCTGTATTTTTCTTTGGATGTCTCTAAAGAAGGCTGATCCTGCTTCCTACCAGACATGATTTGCGCTGATAAATAAGACGTGATGGCCAGCAAGAATTCTTGAACTGATTCCTGAACAAGTTCTACTGGATGCCTTTCCAGCTTTTTCAATGGTTCCAGACAAGTTTTTAATAACTGTACTGACTTGTTATCTAATTCTTCATTTTCTATGAATAATAAGAATAAGAACACATTCTCCTTGAATACATTTTACTTACCATGCATAACAGCTCTGAGTAGATTGATGGCTAATATCAATGATTCGATATCATCTTCGACAGTTGATTCCTCTTCTTCAAATGCTTCTCTTTCTTCTTCACTTACAATATGTGTAATATCAGGGAAATGTGAATTGTTTAGTTTGCGCTCTTTTTCTTTTGGCGTTATCATATCAACATGTGCATGAATAACATTGATAGCAAATGATATGATTTGTGTAGGTTTTGCAAGAATTGTAGGACCCAATTTATCCAACATTCCCATGATTAAATGAAGCGTCAAAAGCATACTAATAATAAACAAGGGGTCATTAAGGGCTACATAATTTTGATTATAATTTTATACTTGCATTTTTGGGTCAGTCTTCCTTGCTTGTAAAGAAGAGTATTCATTTAAAAGAAATACAAAGAAATCACCGCACAATTCTAAATTGTTCATCTTTTCAAGGAATCCTACCAGCACATCTGCATTCAAAGGAAGTTCATTTCCAGCCAATACTTTGCGAGTCCTAGAACCAGTATATATGTAAACATTTTAAAGTGTATTCATATATACTTTATATACCTTCTTAACCGTACGACAACACCACCAGATGGACCTGGAGCAAAGTATGCCACGCGTTCACCGCTTAAATCTATTTTATCAAGCAAAATTCGTTTTAATTCATGAATACCATCTAAAGTAGTGGTGATACGGAAATAAGTCAGTAATAAATCATAGACAATTTCCCTTAATCCAGATTTAGATTGCACTGTAAATTGATAAAGATGATATAAGCAAGGAACAGAAGAGGATAAACAGGCTTGAATAACCACAGGGGATGGCTCCCCACCAATCATGAGTCTGTGCATTGTAGAAAGTAATCGAGCAAGCGCATCTTCATCCACGACAACGCTATCCATCGTGGTCAACGTATCGTTTGAAATACTGTCATATTCTTGCTGATTCCATGCCGATACCAACTTCCCCACAATCTGATCCACTATATATCTCTTTCCGAGATCAGAATGCCTAGCGATGATTCTACCAATAATAAATGTAACAGCTTGATTAATTGTGGAAACAATTGCTTCTTTTTCAAGCAACACAAGCAATTGAGGTGCAATAATGGCATAATAGCTTTCAATCGATGGCATTTGTTGAGGAACGGATAATACTAACTTTGATATACTTTCTAATTGTGTCAATTGCACTTTATGATGTCACTTCTTTGTATGATAAAATTAAAATAGCCCTACTTACACTGCTCTACTTGACCCACTGTGAATTCGAGTACAATAGCCACACCATTAGGTTTTAGTAATATTCGTGATAAAAACCTTCCGCAGATCGTTCTGAGCCAATTTGGTACGGGCTGAAGTGAGGAGGAAGTTCCCAAAAGGGCCATTAAGGATTCCATAGCTCGCTGTAAATCAGATCGATCAAATAACCACATAAACATACGGGCACACTTGTCTCTCTTTTCCTTTGGCAGCCCTGTTTGCTGCTTTCTTGTAGATGATAAAAGTTGACCTGGACTGGTTGGTATCGCTTCCTCTATGTTGGATTCATATGAGTTTGGTTCGATTTCATTCGGTGGTACATAAGCAAGTTCTAAAAGGGCAGCATACAAGTCAGACAAGTGACGAGTCATCAAGATGGATGCTACTGTAGTATAATTTTTAGCATTGGCTACGTTTTCGCTACGAGATATCAAATCAACTAAAGGTGAAACAAGATCATATAGATCATAGAGTGTCTGTGTTGATATCCGTCTTTTTGTTTCTTCTTCTGTTGACGCAAATAATTCTAAATAGAGAAAAGGTTAGTTCTTTTAACATAAGATAGAAAGAAATCACTATCCATACCGTGATTTGTATAACCCGATTTAACTCTTTTAGAAAGTGGCACGCCAACACCAGGTAAAAAGTATGGATAAAATCCCCAGGATATAATGATTTCAAGCAATGTATGTACCAATCGAAGATCACGTATACCCAAGAAATCTTTTTCATTTTCACCTACTTTATCATTTAAATAAAAGATCTTTTGTTGTGTTCCTTCTAACCTTTCGAATTAGCACATAGTTTTAATAATATTGTTTGTATATTTATTAACAATTCTAAACAATGCTTAACAAAACTTGACTTTGGTTCGTTTTTATTAGTTTCCAACTCAAGATTCTCAAGTCTCAAAATTAAACTGTCCTCGATAGATCCTTTTTTTTTATCGCAATTAGACATTTGTTCCTTTCTTTTCAAGAGCAAAATAAAAACCTTCTTTTGGTTCTAGTTTTTGACCAACCAAATCTTGAGCTTGTAATAAATAGTTTCTTAGCCTTTCATATTCTTCTTCATTAGACATTTTTAAAGAAAGACAAAAAAAAAAAAAAAAAAAAAAAAAAGGTGTGACGGTATTTTTGATTATGCAGCAGTAGAAAATGAAATTCGTGATCAAAAGGCTCATAAAATGTATTCAACAGTATACTTCATGCAAACATAAACTGCCTTTGTTAAATGTGATGATACAATAAACATATTTATTATTATGAGATATGAACTTAAAGATCCTTCTTGAGAGTACCCATGAATTGGTGCTTTTCGGCAGGAGTTTGGAAACGGCCGTGACCAAACTTGGAGGAAGTATCGATGAACTTGAGAGTAACCTTTTCAAGAGCAGAACGCTTAGTGTGGACAGTCAAAGACTTACGAAGGGTGATGACACGCTTCTTAGAACCAGCACAACAACCCTTGATCATAACAAAGTCTTCATTGACTTCACCATAGTGAGGGAAACCACCCATGGGAGTGATTTGCTTCTCGGTCAAATCGTATTCGGTCGTACCAGACTTGGCATCAGCACCGGTAGCAATACGGTAGATCTTCTTGTTGATTTCAGTACGGCGGTGGTAACCGCGTTGACCAGCACGAGCAACAGAGTACATGACACGAGAAGGATGCCAGGCACCAATACAGGCAACCTTACGGAGACCACGGTGAGTCTTACGAGGCAACTTCTTGGTACCCCAACGGTGGGTGACACCTTCGAAACCGTGACCCTTGGTGGTGGCAATGATATCAATCATTTCATCTTGTTCAAAGATGGAACCAACAGTGACTTCCTTTTCAAAGTGTTCACGAGCAAAGTCGACCTTTTGCTCAACAGAACCACCGTTCAATTGGATTTCCATAATGTGAGCCTTACGTTGGTGGAGCTTGGCCTTGGAAATTTGGGTGTGGGCAATGACACGGACAACGGAACAGTACTTCTTGATACGTTCTAATTCACGAGTGACATCCTTGGCACCTTCAGCATACTTTTGAGCATACTTGGTGAAGGCCTTCTTCTTGGAACGATACCAGTTCTTGTAGAATCTGCGCTTGGCTTCTTCAGAAAGATGTTCAGCCCAAACAGTAGTCAAGGAACGGAGACCACGAGGGGTTTCGACGTAACCGACAACACCAACAACAACCATAGCAGGAGCTTCGATGACAGTGACGGCTTCAACAATTTCCTTCTTGTGCATCTTGGAACCGGGACGTTCAAGATCACGGACAATGTGAGTCATACCAGCCTTGTAACCCATGAAGGCAGTCAAATGGACGGGCTTCTTGGCATCGTCCTTGGGGTAAGCCTTGACACGACCACGGTGAGATCTAGTTCTCTTACGGGGGCCGAAACCCAAGTGACCGTGACGGGGAGCTATAGATTGCGAATGCGTTAATTGTGTAATGTTTTAAAATTTAATGAATCAATTAGTACCCTCATATTTTCTAATGTATCACAATTGAAAATGGGATTGATTAGTTTTTTGAATCTACAGTTGAATATTTTTATTGTAATTACCTGTGGGACTATTAAAGATTGATATTAGTACATGTTTATGATGGATGGATGAATAATGTGTATCTTACCATCTCTGCTTATGTATAAATTAAAGAGAAGGAGGAGAAGGAATGAAGCACTTTTTGAATTTTTGGTTTAATTGAGAGCGTTCAAGTTGAGACCAGACTCCTCTCCGGCCGCCATTCCTAAAAGGGAAAAAGCTAATTCCATTTTTGGCAACAATTCAAAATTTGAATTTGTAGATTTTACTTTGCTTTAAGACACACTGACAAAGCTCACTGCTAATATGAGAATGCAAATTAAATATGACTTAAGATTAAATGTAGAATTTGCCAAGCCAAAGAGTTCCTGGGGATCCTGAATGCAGGTTGATGTCCCTTCAATATTAGGTAATTTATGTTTAGGAACTGATTGAAATATAATGTAAGACCCCTGAATACACTTTTATAAACTATGCAAGGCATAAAAATCAAAAATCTGAAAATACCTTTGTCTTTTACCTTTGCTTTTGTTCATACTACAAGCGTAGTTCCAATTACAAGTGTCATCATCAGCATGACGGAATTTCAAAATGGGTTGAATACGCACTTTGAAACGTTTTGGAAGTTCTCCTCTTTATTTCTTCTTTGATACCAAATAGTATTCTATTATGGTAACTAAGTCAAGATATTTTGATTTCATTTATTAATGACAATTATAGTCTGTTTCCAACTCTCAAGGTATTAACACTCTTTTGGATGCTGAACGTGAAGCAGCCAAGATTGTTCAAAAAGCAAAGCAGTGTAAGTTATATATTGTTTCATGTCTAACTGCAATTCACACTTTAATAAATAGACCGCATTCAACGCGCAAAAGATGCTCGTTTAGAAGCTGCTAAAGAGATTGAAAATATTAAGGCACAGAAAAACGCTGAATACCAAAACTTTATCTCACAAGTAAAATGATAATATAGGATAAAGAAAGTGTACTAATAAGAAGCTACTTAGAATTCTGGACAATCAGACCAAAGCCTTGGTAAAGTAGATGAAGAAACCGAAGTTAAAATTCAAGAAATTCGCATTGCTGCAGCCAACAAAAAGCAAGATGCTCTCGAGCTGATGTTGAAGTCCATTATGAATGTTGAAACTAAACCACATGTCAATGCTCGTGTTTAAATAAAATACACTTGCTTTTATATAAGAGAGAATGAGAGGGTGAGAGAGAGAGAGAAAGAGAAAAGAGGCGCCTTTATTGTTGTATATAAAAAAAAAGAAAAGAATATTAACCATGAGAATATATGTGTACATATAACTATATATAATTAAGAAAGAAAGAAAAAGAAAAAAAAAAAAGAGAAAACATACAAAAATAATACAAAACATAAAGAGGGAACATAATATGAGGGGGGGGGTATTGGCAGTATATATGAACATATTAAAAATATATAATAAGGAAAGGGAATTTAGAATGAAAGGAAAGAGATGATACTAACGAGAAATAGGCGGGTTGTGAAGTAAATCTTCAGGTCCTTTCAAAATACTGATGACGACAGCAGCCGATAGTACACTCAAGAATCGACACCACTGTAAAGTGGAAAGTGTGGCGCTATACATCATGTCGTGAATATTGGTACTGCGTCTTTTGTTTTGTTCTTGCTGACGAAGTTCATGCATTGTACTTTCTATCTCCGAAAAGGGACGACAGCAAAGATCAGGATTTCGAAGTAAAAGATACAAGTCTTCACGGAATCCACCATCATCTCCACTTGATTCTTCAACACCATCCAAGAAGCTCATGGCTTCATCTAATATGTTACGCTCGGGATAAAGCTGAGTACTTAAATAGTGAGATTGTAGTGCTAAAATATCGCTTGATTGACTACACTGTTCATCATCGTCGCTACTACTTTCTAATCCCGGTTGATGTTCAAAATGAATCCTAGTAGGTGATAAAGGATGATGATGATCATCTGATCTCTGTATCAAGCTCTCACTGCTCATGCGATGCATAAATTCCTTTCTGCGTTGGCGGCGCCTTGAAGCAAATTCAGCCCTGTTATGACCTCCTTGAGGGAGAGGTGTCTGTGGCCCTTGTGTTTCACAATAGACGCTTCCGCAAAAGCTGCCTGCACGAAAACTACGTTTTCCAGCCAAATCATAAAATGGATCATCTTCCTCTTCTTCATCGCCTGCGGTACATAAAATACGACGATGCCAATCATCTTGTTCTGAACTGGCACTGCTACTGTGACTAACCACACTTTCTTGATAGCGGCGCTTTTGATGCTTGACTCTCTTACGTCTCTTTTCCTTCTTTTGTAGTTCGTCACCAGAAGACAGCTGAGTTTCTTTGAATGATTCACTGCAGACACTCGTAGCTCGAGTACTTGGACGAGAAGCGCCTCCAAAGAAGGAAGGAACGATGGATAAAGAAGAAAGTCTGGACATGGACAAGGCAGTCAATGTAGAAGAACTTGACGCGGTAGGGGCCAGATCAACAGGTTGTTGTTCCTGAGAATGATACGGAAGGAACTGATCAAGATCAAGCTTGTGAGATTCCAATCTCTTTTCCAAGATATCCATTTGTCGGTTCATTTTTTGGATCCCTTCTTCAGTGGCCTCTTCGGGCATATCAGCCACAGTACGAATAGTGGCTGCTGTATCCACACGAACAGTCTCCAATCTAGCTTGGACATGAGCTAAATGGCGCATGACGTCTTGTAGCTTTTCTTCCAACAATCTACGTCGAAGTCGAGTTGTTGCCCGTTGAATCAACTGTCTTCGGGACACTTCTTCTTCAATAGAACTATAATTTTGATCCTCATCAGAATGATTGGACCAATTGTCTTGATCGATCATCATCATCATACTAACATAAGACTAATGTCAATAATGCCACTTCTTCTACCCCCTTTGAATTCCCCCCGATACAAATATCATTCCAACATACCAAATAATGATTTATAAAAGCAAAATAATAATAAAATGAAATAAAGCAGAAAAAAAAAAAAGAGAGAAAGATTTAATTTAAAGAAAATGTATAAATAAATAAATAAATAAAAAAAGATTTTATTTAAATAAGAGAAAGAAAAAAAAAAAACAAAAAGAGAGAGAGAAAAAGAAGAAAGGATGTAGTATTTTTTATACTAAAAAATAAAATAAAAAAAAAAACCCCCCCTTGAATTATAATGTGTATTCAATTGGGCCGAATAATTTATATACACAACTTCTTTTAAAAGTGTGGGGGAGAAAGGGGGCATTATAATTGGTCATATGTTTACATTTATATTTATTCGGTGGATTCTTTGCCTGTAATCCGTATTTTGCATATAAAAAGCCGAGAAAATGATAAGTTTATCCTACATCAATGTTTGATCTCTCTTTCTTTCTTTCTTTATAATTTAAAATGAAAGGGTGGTGACACTAGAGATGATTTCTTATAAACAATTAAAGTATACATATTTTAATTAATCCTTTTTATGTATACCCCACTTTTTATATAAAAGGAATGCTACAATGTTTATTTATTTCTTTGCTTATTGGTTAAAATATAATAAAATAGATTGACAACATTTAGACCTTTTGTCCAGCATTCCTATATGAGAGTCAATAACTACCTTTTTTTTTTCCCCTCCTTTTTATTTGCAACTTACATGGCGTCTAATTGTTCCTTGTATTGTTTGTTTATGTTATTACGCTTTAATTTCTGTGCAGCTGTCAACAATCCCTATAGTTTAAAGAAAGTAAGAAGAGCATATACATTATAACAGATTATCTTACATTATCAGAGGTCCATTCTTCATGCGTTAAATAAACATCAGCAATGATCTCTGCAGGTTTAAGTTTAGCTTCTTTAGCTTGATTATGTAAAGTAGTCAAGAATGCTTTCTTAACTTTTTCATTTTCACACAATGTTTCAAAAGATAAATCATTCACTCCCAATTCCTTTGCTATCTCTGTTAGCTTTGAATGAATGGGTACTACGATAGCAACCGGACGAGGACGTAGTGAATCACCATAAACACAAATATTGTTAACTCCTAATGCCGTTTTATAAACCGATTCCAACTTTTCCAATGCAATATATTCACCATTGCTCAACTTGACTAAATTCTTGATACGATCAATAACTGAAAGTGTACCATCCTCATTCCACTCTCCTACATCCCCTGTGCGTAACCAGCCGTCTTCGGTGATCGTCTCTTTAGTCAACTCCTCTTGTTTAAAGTATCCTTTTGTTATGGATGATCCACGGACCCAGATTTCTCCTTGAGGTTTAGGCTCATTCGTAGAGAAATAGTTGGCTTCAGGAACATCCACTAACTTGATTTCACAACAAGGCACAGGAACACCTACAGGTCCAACTGAAAATAACTCTGGTGTCATAATAGCACACATACTATCAATTTCATCAGCCTCTTTTCTTTTCGCTTTCATTCTTTATCTAAACTTACCCAACTATATATCATTTAAAATTAATTCATCATCTCATCACTATTCTCTTAATTCTTACCTGATTCAGTCATACCGTATCCACCCAAGATAGGTCCTAAACAAACAGACAAAAATCGTTGTGTTTCATGAGCAAGTGGTGCACCTCCTGCTAAACCAAATCGAAGACGTCCTCCTACTTGTTCTCGAATTTTGTTGAATACCAAGGAATCTAATATCCCTGTGGGTAAACCACGTTCCATCAACCAAGCTTTGGAAGCAAAGGCACGGTGGAAGATAGCTTGAGCAGCTGGGCTTGTCTTGGCTAAGCTAGTAAGTATTCCCTTTCGAATCGATTCCCAAACAGCAGGAACACCGGTCATGATAGTTGGCCTAAACTCTTTAATGTCGCCTTGACAGTTACGAACAGAGGCATCGGTCAATGTACGTGGAGAACCGTAACCGAGGGCGCTACCCCAGAATATAAAGAGATTTTCAACCAAGAATTCAAGAACATGAGCGAGTGGAAGATAAGCCATGATACAATCATCTTCACTAACAACATGTCCTAAAAGTGTATCTACTCCAGCAACTATTCATATACGCACAGACAAACAAATAAATAAAAACAATCAGGATGCTTTTTTTTTTTTGGTCTTACTTGCTCCGACCAAGTTGGAATGATTCAAAACGACGCCTTTTGGTGCACCTGTACTACCAGAGGTATACATGATACAACATAAATCATCACGACCTGGTTTGTTGGGCTTTTGTGGGTGTAATTGGCCTAACTTTTTAATTTCATCCAAACTGTAGATCTTTGTATGTTCCTGAACAGAAGTAAGATCTTGCTCTTTTGGCTTTCCTGTATAGATCACCAAAGGTTTTACAGTACATTCAGGTAACACGGATATCAGTGTCTTGAGAAGCTCAGCAGTAGTGTAAATAGCTTGAACCTCGGCCTCATTCATGGAATGCAGTAAACCTTCAGGACCTAATGTTTCATAAGCAGTAACAATCGCCATGTTCTGTGTAAAGGCACCATGTGCAAGTAACATCCAATCAGCACTTTTATAAACAAGTTAAAAACTTGTATAAAAAAACCCCCCCTTGTTTTAAACAAACCTCGTAGGAGCAAAAATCTCTATCTTTGCTTTAGCTGGTAATCCAAGATGTGCAAGACCTGAACCAATATGATGAACGGTTTCAGACATTTGTTTAAAAGTTATAAATTGATAAGGCGACAATTGGAAATAGTTCCAAGTCTTTTTTTGCTTTGTTTCGACACCATCAATGATCTTGACCACTTCCTTTTCTTCAGACACCATTTTTTCTAAATTTCTGTAACCTAAAGCATGTTTATCACCACGTCTCTTAACAGAGTATTGCAACACGTCATATAATGTATGAACACCTTGAGCAGGTGTATCAACAATTTCTTCTTGAGCTAAAACTGAACGACGAACTTGTCCTTCACCAGATACTTTTTCTCCAATATAAATAGACATTAATAATAACAAAAAAAAAGAAAAAGAAAGAGAAGAGAAAAAAGAAATAAGTTTAACTACTTTTTCTTCTTTTTTTTCTTTTATTCGGAGAGATAAAAACGTATAAAAAATCATATGAAAAAGTATACGATTGTTTATTTCACATGACAAACAAAAATCTTAAATCCTCTACACTTAAACGATCAAGCGCCTTTGAATTTTTGCCTACAAAATATATTAATTATAAATTTCAGTGTTACTTTCAATACTTTACCAACTGTGCTTTCAACCAAAGCAGTCTTCTTTTCTTGTAACTGAACAATACGACTCTCTATACTATTTTCTATAATTAATCGCGTAATTCTTATAGGTCTACGTTGTCCTAATCGATGAATACGATCCATAGCCTATGGTGCGTTAGTTACTATTCTAATTATTATTCTTATTCCTTTTTTACTTGTACTATTTAAAATAAAAAAATCACGTCAGTACAATAGAATAGTAACAAAATCATACACTTACATTCGGCTGCCTGAGAAAATCAAGGTAAATTTCGGGTAAATATGGGTTAAAAAAAATTACTTAATCACAAAAGAGTGTACTTACTGGGTTCCACCAAGGATCGCTGTTGTTAATAAAAGTATTAATCTTTAGTTTAATTTTATTTACTTTTTTTAAATCAACTTACCAAATAAATACTCGGCTAGCTTCAGTTAAATTTAAGGCCACACCACCCGCTTTTAAACTAATAAGAAATACAGTAACCGTTGGTTTGGTCATAAAGCTAACGTAAATTAGTAACATTCGATATTTGGATTAAAAAACGTGAGTATATTACTGATGAATAGCTGCGTCACGTTGAGCAGGAGACATGGTACCGTCTAACCGAATACATTCAAAACCTGCACGAGACAACCTCCAATAGACAAGATCAAGAAAGTTTACAAACTAAAAAAGAAAATTGGGGTAGATTAATAATATGCAATAACAAATAATTTATGCTTTTTTTTTGTTTTGTTTTACTTGAGAGAAAACAATGCTATATAAAAAAAAAAGGTTGAATAAAATATTTAAAAGAAACTTATTTAATCAATTACCTCTTAATCGTCTTGTCTTCACGTCTAAGCTTAGAAAGTTCTTCAACAAGTGCTTCAATTTTTGTGGAACTTCTCCATTTGTCCATATTGATACGATTAACAATACTTGTTTTGGAATAATTACCATTAGAGCCACTTCCCCCTTCAAGTTGAATTGCTTCTTGTGACAAATCAACTGAAAAATTGGCAAAACAAGAAGGACACTTGGGTACTTCACCTTCAGAATCATCAAAACTATTATAGTATTGAATACAACACTATGTTTAAATAACATATTAGATACACAACCTACTTTTTGTTTATAGTATCACTAACCTCTCTACAAAACACATGTTTACAAGCAGCAGAAATAGCATCCTATATACATTTGTTTTCTTTCTTTAGTTTCTACATTAAAATAATAATAATAATATATTACCTCAGGAGGATCATTACACAACATGCATACCAGTTGCTTATTATCTGATGACTTCTTTACGACAAGGTCAGGATGATCAGCACATTGACGCATCTTAGTTAGCAATTCAAAGATGTTTGCATAATTATTCAATACTGTATCTTGTTCAACATATGTAGCAAATTGACGAGATACATCTGAATATAAGGACCTATAGATATCTTCTTCTTCTTCACTAAAAATATCTCTTCTCACCATCACCGTACGAGGAGGTAAACCAAGATCATCTGCGCATTCCACTTTGGTTCGTCTGAGCATGACTTTATCTAATAGCAATCCCAATTTTTCCAAAGCCACACGGCCATCTCCTACATAACCATTACTTTGAATAGGCTTCAATACTTCATTATTCCACCAGCACATGTGGTTCATTGGCCTGTGTCCACATTCATCACATTCCTTCTTATTCGAGAATTTCCAGTTTAATTGTTTACAAGGGCATTGCATGCAGTAATAGTAAGCATAGGGGTCTGCGTAAAAAAATAATAATAAGCTCAGGCATAAATCCGGTATAAAAGTATATGTTTACCTGCTTGCATAAAGCGAATCAAAGAGTAAAGTTCACCTACACGATTTTGTAAAGGTGTACCAGTCAAAGACCATCTATAGTTAGCCTTTAAATTAAACTATATAAAATAGACTTTTAGTAAATGCATAAAAAAAATTTTTTTTTTTTTACCACTGCTCTAGCTGTGTTACATGCACGATCCTTGATATTATGTGCTTCATCAAGTACAATGCGATGCCATTTGATTTTATGAAGAATAGATTTCTCTTTAAGAAGCGTTGGTGAGCCTAGTGCCATACGTTTAACACCATATTCTTGACGTCTGAAGCAGCTTTCAATGACGGAATCTAATGTGTAAATAAAGATGAGTGATAAATAAAGCAAAGATATATTATTCATATACTCACAGGTAGACAAAACAACATCAAATTTCATTAAATCATCTACTTTATTTGTTCTCTTGCTACCTATTAATAATAGCAGTATTAATTTTTCATTCATCATTGCTGCTTTATTTTCTTACCATGAAAAATGTGAACAGAAAGAGCATTATTTGTATGAGTTTCAATTTCACGTTTCCATTGCATAATAGCTACAGTAGGAGCAATAACAAGACTTGGCTTTTCTTTGTCACTTAAAAGTAAAGAAATCGTCTGAATGGTTTTACCCATACCCATTTCATCAGCCAAAATACCACCTTTGAACTAATAAGAAAATTAATAACATATTACATATAGATCACAGTTAGCTTTACTATATCAAAGGATTCTTGCTGTATCATCCATCCAACTCCATATTTTTGAAAGGGCAAAAGGGGTAAAGTCAATTCCTTTGGTTGTTCAACAGGTATTACTTTAACTTGTTCAGCATCTTTAAGATCGTCCCATATAGTCTTTAATTCTGGATGATGTACCAATACATTATTTCTACTTCGTTCATACTATATAACTATTTAGTTTTTAAATAAACACATAAGATAAATATAACTTACCGCTGGCTTTCTTTGTCTTCTTCTCTCAGCAACACGCTGCCTCCTAACAACAGTAACTTGGTCTTCCTCAGATTCAGAATCGTCCAAATCAGAAATATCATCATCATCACTACTGCTACTGCTGCTGCTATTAGTATTGTCAAAAGCAACAACTGTTTGAGGATCTTGAGTATCTTCCAATTGATACTCATCATCATTTTCCGACTCTTGATTGGTTTGATTCTTTTCCATTTCGGACTCCGAATCGCGAGCAGAACTTGCTACGGAAGTAGGAAGAGTTGTATTGGACTGAGCAATACTTGATTCATCTGAATCTCCAGATTCGGTCACCACACTTTCTTGACGACTACTTGAAGGAGTGATATCCATCTCAATGTAGACATTACTACTCCTTGTACGTCTCTTGACAGAGCTTCTTGTTTGTCTAACGGCTGAAACAATGGGCTCTTGAAAGTCGTCATCAGAAACATCAATAGACTGCGTAGCAAAAGAATTGGTGTCTTGTTCCTCAATTCTAGCCTTCTTATAGCTTCTAGTAGATCTACGAGTGGTAACCATAATGTGCTAGAGAGTGGGTGAGTGAGGAAAAAGAGAAAGAAAAAAAAATGAAAATGAAAATAAAAAAAAAATCGTCAAATAGGACTGACGCTCCCTTAAGCCGTCAAAAAAATTTGACAATTTCTTTAATTGGTACGATAAATTAAACTCCATTCAAGACATATGAATCACGATTTCTACTACTAACATGATCAATATCCTTTATTTTGTATAAATAAACTCCTTTTTATTCACAAATATATCAGCTCATTAACATGTTATATGACTTGAAGTAGGTACCTGCTTGAAAAATCACCTTTTATGACGACAGTAGCATCATTAATTTCATTTTGTGAAAAAAATAAAATTTTGTGATTGGTCAAGAATAGTTCAAATATTTGTAAAGATGCATGCTTTGAACAATTAACATTCTCATTTTGTCGATTATATTGTAGGAACTGATAATAGATACTATCAATTATTCATATAGTTTCTTTTTCAGTAGGCTACAAGCATTTTATTTTATTTCTTAAATTCAAGGTATTTCTAGGTCAAAATTGAACAAAAAAAGGTATGAAAAGTCAATGAAAAAAAAAAACGTAAAGCTGTAGGGAGAAGGATTTTTTAGTGTCACACCCTCAAAACTAAGAAAAAAAATAGCTTTTACTGTCAATATGCTACTCCACAGATAGTTTTTAAATGGTAATAGCTTCAACAATTGTGTCGGAATTTGAATACGGGACCTCCTTTTATTAAATGAAGGTATAATACTCACTATGTATGAACTTGTTCAATAAGCATTTTGATGACATGAAATGTAAAATTTTCATTCTGCATTTTCAATATCGATCTTCATCTTGCTTTCATACGTGATTATGAGTGTTATCTAGTTCGTGAGTAGCTTGGCTTTTTTATTTTCTAAAAGGAACGTAACAATCTCCCTTTTCAAGCTATCAGCAAAAGTTGTTGACAGGCGTTGTAATACTCCAAAGGATAAAGTTCAACATCTTTTTTTTTCTTACATCCTATTAGGATGCATTACTTTTTGCTGTATGGACAAGTTAATATACAACATGCAGATAAGTGTAATATAAACAGGATATTAATGATTCATCCTTAAGCATATAGGCTTTGTCAAATTTACCGCTTGAGAATCATATTATGGAAATGGTAATACAATAATTTCCTTTTTCATAATAGAGTAAATGAGAAAACTGGATTCACCTTGATTCTTATCTGATACAAATGCAAATCCTGTAAAAGAAGAGCAAATGATAATAATTCAGTCTGAAAAGCAAAAAATAAGAATCGTTACGAGAAAACTTTGGATTCAACATTTCTAGTGAACTTGAAATCTACAATATAAAGCTTAAACTGTCACTAAAAGTATAGGCTAATCATAGTTCAGTGGAGGATGCGTCATTGATTTATATACTATATTTGGTCTGCGGTATTTTCAATTTTTTGAGGAAAATAATAAAAGAATGTTGAAAAAAGTGATGAAGTTGAAAAGGAAGCAGTGAAAACTCGATAATAATAAGTGGCATGAGAAAAGTTGAGATAACTTGAGATAGAGCATGTTGTGAATGTGAAAGAAAGGTACAAAAAGATTTTAAATTTTTGGCATTATATTGATTATATGTTTTGGTAAAAGTCTCAGCAACATAGGCAAGCTCAGTTTTCCCTCCAGAATACTTTAACATCTTCCTAACAGCATCGGTAAGATGGCTGGTAGGAGCAGATATTTTTTCTTTCATAGATCTAGAAAAGAGCCATCACTATAAGTAATTATTCTTTTCTTGTGAAAGATAGTTGGCTTGTTATTTTTGGAGAAATTGGGATCTATTTTTACGTATTGCCATAGTATTGTTTATTTTCGTCAATAGAGCTATTACTGCTATATTTGAGACTGTCATCAAATAGTCTTTCGGCAATCTCATATGTAGCTTTTTGTTTTTTAACATAATTTTTGAAATTAAGCTTGATTAACTTAAAAACATATGTTGTGAGTATAAAATACTTAACCTTCAATGAAAATCTCTTATCAGTCATCCTTGTTATATTAGTCAGAGATCTTTTGGTGGTTTTTTAGTCTATTAGAAGCAACCTTTGAGAAATCGATCAAATTTGATGATTTGAGGGCGGGTAGCTCACTAATAAATCTGAAATCTTCTTGGTTGTGTTGTTGATGTTGCATACGTTCATAGGTAGCAAGATGAAATCGCGCATATGATATTATTCTTTGGTAGACATCTTGTGATTCTTTTCTTTGAAGATGAAGAACTATAATCAACTGCAGTATAGATATTAGTAACGCCAGGATCAACACTCCAAACAAGAATTCCATTGCATATTAAAGTTGATAGATAATAATTTAAACCTTTATTAATAAAATATATCATACTTCTTTATAAATAATACAATCATTACTAATTTTATTCTCTAAAGTAAATATAAACGATAAAGAGTAATGATCCATAATAAAGATCATTTCTGTAAATGAATCATAATGGATCAGATACTCAATTAACTGGAAGCATTTCATAAAACATCTTTCCTCATTAGGAAGACGGGACGAATCTTTTAAATCAGTTAAATAATATTAAGATCTAAAATAAGCAGAAAATAAAAAACGACCATCCTTAAATCAGCAATTATCCTTCAATCAAACACGTCAATTATTGAATACATTATCACAGCTACTCAATTACCCGCCAACTGATTGAAGAGTATAAATAGTAGACTTTGTGATGTTTTTTTATAGTCAAGATTGTCTTAGGTTCAATCTTAAAAAGTATTCTTTTGGTTTTCTATTGCTAATTATATAATTACTTTGCCAGAACATAACACTACTTTCTTTCTTTTTTGGTAGTATTTAATTTCATGCACAGCATATCTTTGATAAATCACTACCGTAACAAATAGTCATACATATATTTTATACATATCAACCTTGGGGAAGATCAAAAAGAATTTCTTATGCACTATGCTCTACTTCTTTCAGGGCCAGTGCACAAAATTACAATCCTCACTCATTAAATAAACCAGTAATATAGGATGATAACTTTATTCGTGCAGACCAAGTTACAAGACTTATTTAACACTGCCGTCCGCTTTAAAAAAAATGAATAAAGTTTGATCTGCTGAACACTTCTCAACAATAACCCCGTCATCATAAGTTTTCCAAGCGGCCTAGATTTTGTGCACTGCTCTGCAGCAATGATCCTCGTTCTACCCTTCTACCTCTCGAATACTAATGGCTAACCTAGAATGCATAGATGATTGTAAGGACCCTCAATCACAACTACTGCAATATGTAATAACTGCTGGTAGACCAATTTACATACCTGCATCGTTATCACTTGGCCCTCCAGAAGCCGAGAGAGGCGCAGTTTTAGTATATCTGAAAGACAATCAAAGGACTAGGTAAATTAGTCTGATAGAAAAAGCATAGGCTCGCTAACAGATCAAATGACTGATGCCTTTGACGATTTAAGTGAAGAAAATGAGGTCCTTGTATTTAATTTTGGAGCAAAAATGCTGAGCATTTTTTGAATTATTTGAATAATGTAATGGATATTCTTAACAAGAATGAATCGAAAGGCCATTATACTCTTATGTACAATGCTCCTACTTACAAACTTACCTCCATAAGAAAGTTCATTGAGAAAAGAGGCTACTAATGTGATTATTTTCCTCCATATTCACTTTTCTTAATCCTATTGAGGAGTTTTGGCTGAAGGTAAAATATGATTTTGAAAGACATCCATTTGATAGCAGCCACAATTCAACTCCTTGAAGTGTGGGACTTTTGTTCGCAAGTTATTTAGCAGTCTGTCAGGAAAGGATAAGGTATTCAGCCTCATTTTTTAACCGCTGCCTTTGAAAAAAAACTAATATTTCCAATTCAATGTGATTCTTTCTCATTCACTTGGAAAACTGTAATATTTAATGTCTTTTATTTTTCTGTCCTTGATCTCAAAGGGCATTTTTTAATTCCCTTACATTCCTTTTTGATCTGACCTGGGCGATTAAGGTGTATTAAAGACACCGCGCACTCATTCAAGTTTTTTTTTATTGTATGTTTGACATAGGTTATTTTATCCGCAGTAAAATAGATATTAAAGCCCTTTATCCCAAATTTAAACCCTTTGATCAAAGAAACCTTGTAGTCATAAGGAACACAACAGTCAATATAACTTTTATGAACACAAGTTGCTGATTTTCACTTTTTAATTAACCACTTATTTGCCATTTCTTTCATAATATTACAAACTCTTTTTTCATCCGCATTCCAGAACAAACCTTGTCTGTTGTCTGATTCAGTTCCTTCTTCTTGTTCCACTGCTGTTACAGCCATTCTTACAATATTCCTTGTCTCATTGTTCACTCTAATTCCGTTTAGCGCCATCTCTTCCAATAAATCCAACATGCCATGGACATCCCTCCAAGTTTCCCATCTCAACAATAAGATTGCATTGTATGTCCCTGTTGTACATCCACTGATATAACTTTGAATACTCTTTGCTTTAATTTGCTCAAAAATGGATAAGGTCAAATAAGGATCCTTTTTAGCAGTATACTCAATTGCTGATTTGATGATTTTGGAATAATAATCGGGATAAGATACTTGGTTAATTTCACTGTTTATAATGTCCAGTAGTTCATATACTGATTTAGATTCTATAATAGCGTTTTTGATTTGCAATTCCTTTTCTTTCGCTCGAATACGTTCATCGTTCATCACTTTTTCCTTGTACCAATTATAATCGAATGGTTCTACTTCATCCAATATGCTTCCTTCGTTTTTCTCCAGCTGTTCTTTCTCTTCATTATAATGAAAGGATTCAGATATACTTTTTGGTAAAGGTGATTTTGATTTATAGACGCGTTTCTTAACCAATTCTAATAGCTTTTTCTCGATAGCTGATTCTTCTGATTTATTTTTCTTTTGTGGTGGTTCTACTCTAGAAGGAACAAAGTGTTCTCTGGCATTAAGTGCATCGTCAAATAGGGATCCTAATAAATCTTGAAAATCTCTAGCGTCTGAAGAGGATTTTTTTGAAGTTTTTGTTTCTTTTTCAGATATTTCCCAAAAATGAGAATCTTCTGATTTTGCTTGATTTTGTGGAATGTTTGATAAATGTTGATTTGTTGAATAACTATATAAAGCATAATGCAGCACTCTATTGTTTCTTTTTATTCCTTTTTTACGTGGTTTAGTATTTATACAAAAGACTTGTCCAAGTTTTTGCTTTTACCGGCTTTTAACAATAAGTTTGGTTTAAAGATGCAAGGTATCATATTTTATTTTATTTTTATAAGGAAAAAAAAAGCACTGGTAAGCCCTTGTTAAAAAAAGGGAAAAAGTTGCTGCGATAAGCCACAATTTACTTTGAAATGCGAGCAAAAGTAGATTGATTTCGAATATTTTCCAAGGATTCCAATATTTCATTTGCCGTCAGACGTTCTTCAGGATCATACTCAAGTCCTCTCTTAATGGCTTCCCAGAGTTGCTTATGCTGTTTACCTATAGATGATTCTATAATAGTTACTGACTTGGCTTTGTGATCTATTTTTAACAATCTATCAGGTCGTTTGGTCTTCTCCAATATGATACCAAGCAATAAAGAACAAGCTAAATACACGTCCGAGAATTTGGTATACAAGTAATCCTTATCATCTCGCTTTTCTATATTTACACAAGTAAATACTAGCATGCATACATATTACAGACATTTACCAGGAAGATTCATATGTTTGAGGTCAATCCATGGCTTCTGACTAAAAGAAGTTCCTGGACCCAAACAAGAACGAAACCCGCAAAAGTGTAAACTCCCATCAGTGTCAACAAAGATGCTATGTTTTGAGATATCCACAAGGTATGTGTCCAGTTTGTGTGCGTCCGATATCATAGAAAAGAGGTTAATTCCCATTTGAATAGCATACATTGGTTCAAGTTCGAGACCTAAATATAATAGTTACATCACTCTTTCTCTCATCAAAGATTCAATTTACCATTCCTTCTTCCTTTCTCAATATATCTTTTCAAACTATGGTTGGCATAATATTGTCTTATGATAAAGAAGATGGGCTGGGTTGGTAAAATTTTCTCAAGCGATACATTCATATCAGATAAAGACGCTTCAAATATACTAAAGTAGGCTCCCATGTTTCTGCACACAGACAAACGACTGGCCATTCGAAACTCATGAAAAAGCATCTGGCGGTGGTTAGCAGAGGATGGTATACAAGCACATAAAATAGGCACACCTTTGTACTTGCCCTTAAAGTGTATCTCTTCTGTGTCAAATAAATTATTCTGATAATAAGGCTTTTTTTCTAAAACAATATCGCTTTGATTGATAATCCCTGCTGGAAACAAGGTACGAATAGGTGCTTCTAGCTCTCTTTTCTTAGTTGACGATGAATTCCTTTTTGGATTTGTAAATTGATTGCTGGTTGCTCCTAGCTTTAGTTTTTCAGATTTGCTGCTTGTACTAGTCTTTGAAGTTCTTTTTGAAATTCGTTTTGAAATTCTCTTTGAAATTTGCTTATCATTTGTTGTCATTTTATGAAAAAAAAAAGTGTCCGCGTTTTTTTAAAAAGTAAGAAAGCAAAAGTTTAAAATAATAAAGAAGGCTTTCTGTGACTTTATTTACAGTCATTTCAAGAAGTAAAGTTGCGAGATTTGAATTTGATGTGCAAAAAATCACTGAATTCAACAATGATATTACACGATCCAAGAATAAAGTCGTATTCGGATTGGATGAACCTCGTTTATTTTTACATGTCGCTTAGTAATTGCCCAATGATATCCTTAGCATTTTATTTGCATAAATTGAAGTGGTGGTTCCATTTTCCTTATTTTTCTTCCTGATTTCTACTAATTTTTACAAATATTCAAATGAATATGCAATTTTTTTTACAAAGATGGACAAGGGCATGTTGTTGATGAGCACGGAGTTGAGCCGATGGATCTTACTGTTGATGAGAAGCTTTTCGCTATCAAAACTATAAGTTCTCGCACTCAGTTTTTACAGAATAAACCTCCCAGAGAGGCCTCCTAAGCCTGCATTGCATTCAGTTGTGGATGACAGGAACCATGTAGATGATTACATGAAGCTATGCAATAAGAGACGATATACATTTTACTCAGATGACGAAAAAACTAGATTTTTTCATTTATTTTCTAGTAAAAGCCTTAGTGCTTCGGCTGCCGCGAAACAATTAGGTATTCATATTCGTGCAGCTCAGAAATGGGTCAAATGTTATTATGAAAATCTTGAAAGTATTCTCGAGAAAAAGAAAAAATCAGGACAACATCGTATTCTTGGAGAGGAGTATAAACAATTTCTTTTAAATTATATTGATGAGATGCCACATCTTCTGGCGCTACAACTTCAAACGGTTTGACAAAAACGCTGGTGTAAACAATTGAGCTTGCATCGGACTAGTAAGTTATAACCGTAGTTTCGTCAGTGAATACTATTTTAACTAAGTTTCTATACAGCTTAGCTCAACTAGGTGTCATAGATCTAACATCAGATTCAGTACGGAATATATTAAAAATGTGTACAACTGAAGAAGAATATGAAAACATCATATTATCTGTAAATGTCAAAGAAGTAGAAATCACCGAAAGTGCCAAGAACCTTATCTAAGCAATTAAAGATGTTAAAGTTTACTCCTGCAAAAACCTGCGCAACGCGTTGTACGCGAATGGATATAAGCAAGACCATGATGTCATTAGTGATTATGATATTGGATTAATAGAAAACCTGGTTAAGCATTTGTAAGATTTTTTTAACACGCCGTTTCACATTACCTTACTTTTATTAATACAACTTTTAGCCTGGACTTGATTGAATCACCAAAAAATCCTTTGAATAGTACCATACTTGAAAGATCAGCAGCAGTACAGACAAGCATCGTCGTCACTAATCAGCTGTTTCTGGCTGTGAATGATATTGTGAAATTAGGTTGGCTTGAAAGAGAATATTTTGGCACAAATAAAACAAAGTGGGATGGAGTACTGTTTAAAACAGGTGATCACAAAGTATCCCTTGGGTTTGTCGAGTTCTCTGGCGGAGTGAATGACACTAGTACTCCAGAAAAAGAACGACGCGATGTGAAGAAACTCTACAGCATGATGATTGATGTAATGAATGGATATCCTGCTAATGTCAAAAAACAAATATTTTGCATAAGGTTTTATGGTAATCCCCTTCTCTCTCAATTGTGTATTCATATACTAATAGTACTAAAATAGAAAACACCATGTTTTTTGAGGGACTCGTGGTACATGAAGAAGTTATGTTCAGGATCCAATGTGCAGCAATCATTGTTCCCAGAATGATTCGACAACTTGTCAAATTCACTTCAGAAATACTCAAATTGATAGGATGGAAAGATGCTGTGGTTAAACAAATCGAGCAATTTTAATCAAGTTATTAATTTATAATAACTCATTCAAGTTTATGTAAATTGGTGAAGCGATACCTACTGTTCACCTCAAAAATATAATTCAGCCTTTTTATTTCTTTAAATAAACAACATTTACAAAAAGGACCAATTGGGTTTCAAACAAATGAGCAAATGGTGCTCAAAAAAGAGACCAACGTTTTCAAGAAAGTGTCCAATTGACAGTGGAAGTACTGTACCAAATATTTTTATTTAAAATAAACTGTGAAATGATTTTCTCACAATCCACGAAATGAACTTCAAATAACCAGTGAATTTTGTTTGGTAAGTCCCCTAATTTTTATTTGAAAGTTCATTCTTTTTTTTTATAAAATCCTCACGTTGGGAGTGGAACAACTGTAATTGTATTTTTTTTTTTTTATATTTTCAACATTTTTATTTTTTTAATTTGAGTCGGTTAATTTCTCCGTTTCTTTATCATTTTCGTTACAACATAACAAAAGCCATTTGGTTCAGCAGAATTATCCTCCAAACCTTGATTACAACAGAAACAACAATATCCTTGTACATGCTTTGCCCAAACACAATGTTATTTTATTGGTTGGCTTGTAGGTTTGAGTGTTAATTGAATAAAGTTTGCTTGTAAAGCTTGATTGTAAGGTTAAGATTGCCTTGTAAGTTGTTGTTTTATATAGAATTTAAGCGGATGCTTGTTAAGTAGTGACCACCAGATCTTATATGTAAGATCAATACGATGTTTCTTGATAAAATAATATAAAAAGTAAAGTAAAATAAGAGATCAGGAACTTTTATGAGTAAGTTAGCCTGCTTTATTGAGTTAAGTATATATAAAAATATAAAAGAACTTGACTAATTTTCTTCCTTGACTGAATGGTTGGGGATATATATATAATAATAATTTTTTTTTTTTTTTTTTTTTTTTTTTTTTTGACTTTTTTCATTTTTTGACTTTTTTCACTTTTCGACTTTTTTCACTTTTCGACTTTTTTCACTTTTTGACTTCTTTCACATTTGCTTCGTGTAACCTCTTTACTGGCTACTATGGTCACAACAATCAGCTCAAGCAAAAGCTTTTCGCAAACACAAAAAAAGTTCAAAAAATCCATATGTTCGATAGCATACCGAACTCCGGACAAACCATCGCCCGATGAGGGGCTCGAACCCTCGACATTGAGATTAAAAGTCTCACGCTCTACCAACTGAGCTAACCGGGCACTTTTCTTTCACTTTTTGATCACTTTTTATCCTTTGTACAACCGGATAAAAGTATTCCCGATCACGTGTCCTAAAAGTATCATAGTTAGTAACTTACCAGACAACATAAACATCATTCATAGCCCAACAAGCAAAGCACCAAACAGCTCAAACGCATCCCAACCAAAAATTTCTGCAGAAAGAAGCACCATTTCGACATCTCAAGATCTTGAAATTACCAATTCCGAGAAATTAGCAGCTTCATCTACAAAGCAACAAGTTAGCACATCAACTGCTATTATAGAAACAGATAGTTCCTCTTCAGCTGTCGAAACCCCAAGCAAGCGCCTGTTTTCCGACCGTACGCCACCTCTTCTACCTGTTGATTCTGTCTTTCGACCCTCATCAGGAATTAACAAAAAGAATAAACAAATGGCACCAAAAAAGAACGCCATTACAGCTCTACCGGAACACAATTTCAACATTCCCAGCAACATGAACTTTGGAATCACTATGCTTCCTCAGGTAGCAACACATGCAACTGTAAAGAGCACTGAAAATTTTTCCCTCTCGGTTGAATCTGCACAGCCACAGGCTGAAGAAACACATGCACCACCACCTAATTGGGTTTCCACAATTTTGGATAGGTTCCGCCAGTATGACGACCGCCTATCCCAATTAGAACATCTGGTGGCAGAAAACCAGCGCTTGCGTGCTGAATTGAATTCTGCCAACATCAGAATCCAGGAACTGGAGAAACAATCTACGACCTCTGTAGAGTTTCCTGTTTTGGCACCCACATCCAGCTCTACACAAGGCACTGAAGCTTCAAAATATGCCTCTGCCATAGTAAACAAAAATAGTACAACGGAAGAGTCGACCCAATCTTCTGCTATCTCTTTTGCCTCTGTTGCAGCTAAGGGTAAGCATGCCCCCACACCACCTAAGACACCTAAGGCAAAGCGGACTCGTCGCATCACACCTCGACAGTTTCAGGCAATTACTCGTACTTTCACTACGGTATCAGAATCACATGGGTACCAGTACATCTACCTACCAAGTCGGTATCGGGAGGCTATTTCTAGTCTTCGTACCAAGTTACGTAAGCTTAAAATCAATAATGCTCGTGTATTGGATGTACACTTCCCTGACAACCATGTTGTTGCGCTCCTCATCCACAATGATTATGTGGAAGAACTTTTATCTATTTTTGATAAAGCTGGTGTCAAACCTCTTGATAATTTTGATCCTTTGGATGCCCAACGTTTGCGCAACCCGCTTTTTAACAATTTAGATCCGGAAGCTCGACAATCCAAATGTGTCGAAATACACCAAACTCGTCTTCTCCGTGCGCTTGATCACATCCGTGAATCTGTTCGTGTTGCTGTTGCTCGTGATTTCATGCGCAAACAATGGATCACTGATGATCAATTTAAAACCATCATTATGAAGACGTCAAGTACTTCTCTCCCTGTCGGTACTACCACTACCCAAGCTGATACTGACATGTCTGACGTGCTTGACACCTTTGTTGTTTCCTCTGCTGCTTCCTCTAAATCCCTCACAGGTGAAGGTGAACCTGTTGATGATGATTTATGAGTGAGATAAATAACAACATGCCAACCTATGCCCAATTAAATAATATGCTTACTATGACAATATGGAACTCAAATGGTCTTGCTCGTCAAGCTGTTTATCAAATTACCGATTCACTCCTTTCTTCTTCTATGATCTTTATGACCGAAACATGGCTACTTCCTCCTCTGCGCTATCCAACTGATTGGAAACAATATCATACATATGGCCAGCCAGTCGAAGGTACCTATCGTGGTAAAATGGGTATTACACTCCTTGTCAATCCCAAATTTCCTTACCATGTTACGCACTTTCCATCTGTCTCCCCGTATGTTTTATCTTGCCAAGTGTCTTCCTTTCTGATCCACTGTGTATATCTGCCGCCCTCTTTAAATGATACCGAGGCAATTGAGATCCTCAAGTCGCTGCCTACACAGACTCATCCTTCCCAAACAAATACCTTTGTGTGCGGTGACTTCAATGCCCGTCATCACTCCTTACTTGGAGATAACCGTACCACAACCAGAGGCACTTTATTGTTGGAATGGATCATGGAATCAGGGTTAATCTGTTGGAACCATCGCTTATCCTTTGGTATCCCAACATACAGCTCACAGGCTCGTCGAGAGAATACTGGCTTTGCCTATACCAGTATCATCGACTTATTCCTCAGCTACAACGATCTAGTCAATCCACAGCTGCAGGTTCGTGAGGACTTATCAATGGGATCTGACCACCATCCAGTCACCTTGTCGTGCGTCTTGCCCACCTCACCACCACCGTCCACAACACATCCACGGCTCGTGTGGAATCTTAGTAGAATGTTAGAGCCTGACTGTTTATATGGGAAGTTCATTAGTGAGCGTATGACACCATTTAAAGAACATTTACTCACTTTTCTTGATCCATGTAGGGAGAGCTACAATTCTAAACCAGACTTTGATGAACTGGCTACGGCCTTTACTGACATCATACACTCCTGTCTTGATGATTCTGTTGGCCGTCGTACTCCCAAGAGTACAAACAATGCATGGTTCTGGACACCAGATTTACAATTTGAATTTGACTATCGCGAGCGCTGTAGACTACATTGGAAACGTGCTGCTGGTGTAGAAAAAGCAATGCGCTGGGACACTTTTACTGCTGCTTGCAGACGATTTAAATTGGCACTCCAACGTCGACGCCGAGCGACTTGGAAACAGTTCTGCCAGAAATTGTCCTCTGGTCCTCTCCACGAAACCACGTCCATCATCCGCAAGATCCGTCGTAACCGCACCTCTACACCACAATTTGCCCATCCTGAGGGTACTTCTGCGGCTGCCCAAGTTATGGCTGATCACTTTCGTCAAGTCTTTTCTGGCTCCTTCCTGCCTCAGAATAGATATCCAGCCCCACCTATACCTGATGGCCCCCATCCTACTGGTAACTCTTCCTGCCCTATTGGTATTGAGACAGTTCGTGAAGCTCTGGTGCGTCGTCTCTCCAGACGTAAAGCTCCTGGAGTGGATCAGCTGAGGACTGAGATGCTACTCCCAGTGGTGAAAGATATTGTTCCTGTTTTAACAGCTCTCTATCAGCTCTGCTGGCGATGGTCCTCTGTCCCCAAGTCATGGTGCGTTGCGCAGATAGTTCCAATATACAAGAAAGGTGATCCCCTCGATCCAGCAAACTTCAGGCCAATTAGTCTGACGTCAATTTTGCGGAAGCTACTTGAGTTATGTTTGCAAAGCTCCTTGGAAGACTCGGCTCCTCCTTTGGACATTGTCCAAGGTGGATTTCGCCGTCGGCGTAGTGCCCTTGATCAAGCCCTCTGTCTCCATGAACTATGCCGCCAGCATGCTGAAGATCATTTTGGTGAACCTCCTGTCTTGGCCTTTCTTGACATTAAGTCAGCATACGATACCGTGGACCGTGCAGTCATTTGGCGAGCACTGGAAACTCATGTGTCTGAACCGATGCTTGGCATTCTACAGAGTCTCTTTGACAATGTAAGTGTTCAAGTCCTACTTGGTGGTCACTCTTCTAACTCGTTCTGGCCTCGCACTGGCGTCTTACAAGGCTCCATCCTCTCTCCTTTTCTGTATTCAATATACATTAATGGTCTACCCTCTGTATTACGTTCTGTTGCGATACCTACCTCGTCTCGTGTGTTTGATTCCATGCCACGTTTTGAACATTCCGGCCTCTGGCTCAACTCATTGCTGTATGCTGACGATGTTGTCATTATTGGTGCACCTGATACCATGCCTCGACTACTTCGTGCAGCCGAAAACCACTCTCGATCTCTTGGTTACCGCTGGAATCCGGCTAAATGTGTCGTTCTTAATCCACCCAACGCACATGGTGCACGCCCACTCAAACTCTATGGTACAGAAATTCCATCCAGTAACTCATTTACGTATCTTGGTATTCCTTTTTCCATAAAGGGTGCAATTGATACTAAACTCTTGCTTCAACGCAATGTCGCCTCTGGTCTAGCCGCCATGCGTAACACTCTTCAAGTGCTAAGTCTCCGGACATCTTCTTTCTCTCGTATCACCTCAAGCAGACTATATGCAACCTTTGTTCGCCCTTGCTTTGAGTATGGTCTATGTCTATGCCTTTTCACAGTCAAAGAACTGGAGTTACTGGAAAAAGGGCAAGATTTCTGTCTGCGTATTGCCTTTGGTGGCCATAAGACCACTTCCACCGCGGTATTCAAGCACATCACCAATTTGCCGTCAATGACTGAACGAGCTCACATCCTCGGTTTCAAGTTCATTGTACGCGCTTACCATCTTGAAAGCGATTCTCTACTTGGCTCCCTGCTCTCTTTTCTAGAAACTGCTCCAAAGTCAAAGCGATTTCGCTGGCCCACCTTGACGCGAGTTAATCCTATATGGACGAAACCCTCATTGTGTGGTGCCCTTTCCTCGAATTCTGAGCGACTGGACTACTTTGCAACATCCAAAAATGTGAAGTTATCTATACTCCTACTACGAGAGCAATTTTTCCATAAAAAGTTGAATGCTCCAAAACCACCTGTACTATTGTCAGCATGTCGAATACAACTTGGAGTTGATCCTATCTTGACTCTTCCCATGTTGAACTCTGACCGAAGTAGACTTTTGCGCTGGCGTATGGGTTGGTTACCTGGTCGCCCTCCTCCTTGCTCCTGTGGCTCTGCGAACGCATCCAGATCTCATCTGATCGTCTGCCTTAATGTTGCGTCCCGTCTGCAAGTCTCTCCTGGTTCAAGACCTAATCCACTAGATTATGTTATTAATCAATTGCCAAAAGTCATTCCTGCCTACCCTTCACCTCAGCTTGCTGAACGATGGTCTGTCTGGTGGCCGGCAGTTTGCTCTATTCTTTTGGACATAGACCGTATCTGTCACCCTGACGGCGGTTTTTGCAATGAGGCAGCGGATACCTCTGGACGATTGTTGCTCGACAAGCTCCAATCTCCTTCTTCCAACAACTCATCCTAAGGTGTAAATCTTATCTCTTCTCTTGTCTTCTGCTCTCCGGACTCATGGCCTCTATTGTGTGGTTTGGTTTCTTATTTCTTATTTCTTTTTTCTTTTTATTTCATTTCTTTTTCGCTTTTTCTTTTGCAAAAGAAAAATGCTTCCTTTTTGCACTCCCGCCTTTTTATTTTTACAATTTTTTATTTTTTATTTCTCCACTTCAAATTTTATTTAAATTTATGCACTTCTGGCGAGACACCTTATGCTCCATAGAGTAAAGTCTCAGTAGCCACTCAATAAACAAAATCTTTAACATGAGCTAACCGGGCCGGACAACACTACACTTCTTAATATATAATTAGTCAATTTTTGTATTTACTAAATAAGGAAAGTAACACCAAAGAGACAGTACGTGATTGGTTGTTTGAATTACAAAAATGTTAATTTTTAATTTATCCAGAAAAATTCGCACATTTTCCTGGAAAAGCTTACGTGACGCAAGAGTATTACTATTCCTAGGTGTCATGGACATTCTAACGAGATAAGGGACGAAATAAAATATGAACAACTATGATCCTTATATAGTACCCTTGATAGATATCGTGGGTTAAAAAATATGTTTAGTAAAATTAAAATTCACACATTTGTCGCCTTTGTTAAAAATATTTAGTGCTATTGTTTTACTTGTTTTCGCACCAAAGCAATGTAAATCACATCTTATTCTATGAGCTTCATATCAAACAATGCTATTACTCTAATTTCACCTATATTGCATATATAGAAAATGAAGGTTGTATGATTTCCGTTGGTATCATTATTTTTTTATAAAGTTGAAAGGTCGTTTCAGTATGCCGTCCATTGTAATTTGATAAACTTTAATGATCAAGTATTAGAAAATTAATGTTATTTATGTATTGTGTTGTACGTAAAGGCTGGGACTTTGACGTAGTGTATGAATTACAGCATTTTATAAAGTGCATCAATGATAATGATAGAAAGTTCATAATTAAAGAGAGCACTGAAATAGCTATTGAATCCACTGTACTACAATGAATAATGGATTTATTTGAATTATTTGCATTCTTTCATAGCGCTTCTAGTCAATTAATACTACTAATGAAGAAATTAGAGTAGATGAATAGTAAAATAGTGATAAAATGATGACAGTTCTATAATAATCACTATAGATGCAAACATTCCATTCAAATTAACTGTATCTTTGAAATTCCCTTTTTTTTTTTTTTACTGAATCTATAGACATCACATTCACCTCGCACGATAGTAGTGAAGATATCAATAGCTAACCAAGATGAGATTTTGTCATTCGATGATTAGTCGCAGAAAAAAATTATGATGGATACCATGAACTGAATGCATTGTTTTTTCTCGAAATAGTCTGCAAATATTATTTTTAAATCGAATGAAAAAAAAGTTATTAGTATAAAAATTGCTGTTTTCACGCTACCAGACTTCATGACACATACATGTCAATGGATATTCACTTGAAAATTTTTTATTCTTTAAATATTTTTAGTCTGTGATATGATTATTAGTAGATCAAGTACTGATTATGTGCTGTTAGAATACTATGATTAAGATCCTATCAAGCAGTGATAAGGTGGCCAACATATCAAAAGGAAAAGCAAAAGTAAGCAATGCTTAGATCGGGATCAGGAAAAGGTTTCTGTTGATATATTTTATCTCCACTTCAATTTGATGATATTGACTTGGTTACCTTTTCTTTTTATCAATGTTTAATATTCTAAAAACAGAAGACTGTCGGCATTGTAAGTGCATATTTGACCTCCTCTTTAGTACATATGATTCTCCTCTTCTATTGCTTAGCTAGACCAGAAGTGAAAACTAGACAAAAGAAACCCACAATTTGGACAAACAAAATGGTAAATTGAGAAAAAAAAAAAGAAACTGTAGAATGGAGTGTCGATTTCCACACTTTATTTTGAGAAAATGACAAATTGGTGATACTGCAGCCACTGTGTCTAGAATGTATTTCAAATAGAAAAAATAAAAATCTCGAAAAGTGAAAAGGAAAAGACCACTAATGATTATTTATTAGAGGCTATTTGTTTAAAATAGTGAATAACATTATCTAGGGAAAGGAGGGAGGAAATAAATAAAATGACTCTATTATTTTTGAGGAGAAACAACAAGCGACTTGACTTCACCATTCTCAATCTTTTTTTGAAATACTTCAAGCCATGTCTTCACTTTCTCATAGACCATGAATGTGACCGCTTGACCCGGGGCCACTCTTAGCACACGAGGTGTCAAACCTTTATAGAAAGCTTTGAACCCTTCTTTTTGCCAAATTTCGGTTGTAACTACTTTAAATCTTTCCCATCCTGATCCAGTTGCACTTGATTTCTGTATACGTGTCTTGATTGTATCGATAGGTGCGTTAGAAAGAGGGCCTGTGATAGGTTTGTATGAGAAAAATGGAGTATGAATTTTATAGGGTCTTACCCATAGCACCAGATATACCACCGAGGATCAAGTGTTGATAAGAAGGAAGTTCTTCCAAGTTTTGATAATTTCTAGCAATCCTTTTAAATTCTTGATATGCAGTAAAGTTAGCGGCTTGGTTGGTAGCTAGAAAATAAATGAGCATTATGTCCATAACCATTCAAATATTCATACCTTGTCTTAGGGCTGTCAACGTTACACCTTTATATAGAGCGCGGACACCTTCTTCGCGGACAATGGTATAAGCAGCGTGAGGTGCATTGCGATATTTGGGAATATCCATAGGATCGGCCATAGAGTGACGTTGAGCCTATCAATGGAATGAATATCAAACCACTGCATGTAAGCAAAACGCATGATTGTTTACCTGAAGACGAATTTTAATTAGATCCATAGGAGAAACAACCAGGATGGCCTCTGTTGTACCAGCAGCAAGACCAGCTAATATATGTAATGTTAACAAAACGAATCCTCTCTAGTTTGTAAACTTACCAAAAAAGACAGCAGTTGTACTCACCTTTCCACTGGGATCAGCCATCCAAGATTTGTAAAGCTCAAAAGATGAAAAACGGATGGCCATCTTTGGTACAATACCAGCGACTACAGCGCCTAAACCTTTATACAAGGCCCAAAATGATTCATTTCTGATGATTTTTGCGCCTACACCAAGAAAGCCAAGTTGCTTTCCCTAAAGATGATGGTGAATTTTTGAATAATGTATAGTTCTATATACATACAGTGGCGCTTCTAGCAGCATTTTTAGATAATTGCATTCTGACTTTAATGGTATCAAGAGGATGGCAAGTGCATGCTTCCATAAAACCAGCTGCACCACCAGCAACCAAGTGTGTCAAAAGTGGTGTTTTTTGCTTATTGTTGTTTTTGCTCATAGTTTATACACAAAAATGTGAAAAAAGTAAAAGGATATAAAAGAAAGAAACAAAGTAGGATAGGTACACTTTTTATATGCTTTTTTTTTTTTTTTTTTTTTTTTTTTTTTTTCTGTGAGCAAAAATTAATAAATTTTCATATGCTTCTTATGGCATATTCACTCTCTCACACTTAACGTTTTTCCTTCTTTTGAAACTAACAATTTATGCTTTAGTAAAATAATTCATAATCAGATGCCAATCAGCCTTACCTAATCTCAAATGTGGGGAAATAGCATCACATGCAATAGGCTATGAAAGGCCTTTTTTACTTTCCGGACATTTCCGTTTTTGTGCCTAAATATTTCTTTGAAATTACACACGGAAAAGTAACACCGGAAATTTAGGACTATTTCTTATATTTAATAAATCCAATGAAAAAGCTACTCAATGGTACCTATTGGACATTATTTTATAAATATCAATTGTGCCGGTCGGACATTTCAAAATAAAATAAAAATCTCCCCCTTTCTCTCTCTCTCTTTAACTCTTAACCATCATCATGGGGCTCATAAAAGAAACCAAGCCTTTTTATTTATTCAAACTTGTGTAAATTTCATTTCAATCTTTTAGTAAAATTCTTTAATGATGCTGCTCCAAAATATAAATTGTTTACACATAAACAAGATCAAAAGATATTGTAAATTATAGAAAAAGTAAATACAATTATTTGTTAATTTCCTATTATGGTTTCAATGAACTATAATTTACCAACCTTTGTCCAATATAAAATCAGCATTGTTTTTTTTTGGCTGAGGAATCAGGTATCAAAAAGGATTTCCAATCGATTCATATCGTTTTATCACAGACCGGTCTATGTTTGTGTTGGATAATGTATAATCAGTCACTGTTTTATTAAAGGAGTAATATTGTTAAGGAGAGCTTTGCATCTATTGCATATATACGCGATATTAAAGAAGAGAGCAGAAAATTGAAAGTGTACAGAATTATTCCTTGATATCATGTCCAATTATTTTATTTTTCTTTCTTTCTATAAACTCTCTTGAATCCAGAAAAGGTAATTATAAATCAACATTAGGATAGATTAGTAAAATAGCAAAAAAATAAAATAAAAAAGATTTTTTTTTATACTTTATGAGGGGAAATAATCTATATCTTTGAGAGAATAATACCACGTTTTTTAACTTAAAAGATCAACTTGTTAGGATGCAGAGATGCATTAGAGGGGAAAGAAGAAAAAAAGGTCAATCATTCCGCATCATTCCTTAATATCAATTTGATGTATAAAATACCTTTTTTTTTTTTTTTTTTCTCACTTTCTTCTTTTATGAACTAAAATGATGAAAAGACATCAACAAGTTCATGCTGTGACACTTTCCAAATTGGACAATAATAACAATAACAAATCAGATTCAATATGTTCAATACATCATCAACGTTTACTTTCTTTTCGTTCAAACAATAAAATGACTACGTATCACAAATCACCTATTGAAAAATTAAAAGAAAATGTAGAGTCTTTAAAGAAAAAGGTACAAACAAATCTTGTTATCAAACAATATTCTCATTATGTAAAAAAGGACATTGCATCACAACTCCTAATTAAACAACAAGAAATAGAAATAAGAGAATTAAGATCCAAATTATCAGAAAATATAGTTAATTCATTAGATATAAAACAGACAGTCGATATTAACTATCAAGAAAAGATACGAGAATTAGAATCAAAGCTAATAAAACAAAATATAGAATACAACAAACGACTTGTTTTATTACAAAACGCAGTGAAAGAAAAAGAAAAAGTCATATCCGAAAAGCAAAAATTATATAAAAGCCTAAAAGAAAAACATAAACAACACTTGTTGCAATTAAATGCAATACACCAAGATCGAATCAACTTACTATCAGCACAGCACAAAAGAGAATTAAATCAAAAAAGAATCAGTCAAGAACCAGTGAATGATGACAGTGTGAATGAGATTATCGAAAAGGCTTTAATAGAATTTGAGCAAGAACAGCATGATATCAAACCAGATGAAATAAGACAAACGGTAAACATATCTCGTGGTCTGATTCATAATAGATTACAAATAAACCAGCAGTGGTATGCAAAGGAGTATATGCCAGTGGATGCATTATCTTGGCCATTTCCTCAAACATCGTCCAATACAAGATCAAGATTAGGCGTTTAGTATCTTTGCAAGTCTATTTAGAGCGTATTGAAAAAAAAAAAGAGTCAAGCTCATCATCTTTTCATCATTCATTCCTATTATTCTCTATTTCAATCCTTTTGTCATCTTGGGTTTCATAACCCTGTCTTTAAATGAATAAATTCTTAGCCATGTTGTAAATTACTTGCTTGTTATTCATTTTGCTGACCAACTTGATCGTATTACATCAACCCTACTCCTTGAATCATATCACTCTCATCTCGGTGGCTTTGATTATTATTGTTATTAAAGGGCATTCCCAGTAAAGATTCAGTTTGAAAAAATTGGTTGATGCTGGGAATTTATTTTATGCTGACACTCGTATCTGTCTCATTCTGATAACAATGTCACCTATTCCTCTTCAAACTATCATCTTTTTTTATTGTACTAAAAGAGTTATTTTATGCCTCCCTCCTCCAATTGTATGAATTGAATTCACCCAACCTTGTTTCTGAAAGACTCTAGAACCGATTTTGATTTTTCTGTGGGCGGCTTAGACAAAAGTGATGGATGATTATGAACTAGAGATGGATCAGGCCTAAATGGTTTTATTGCTTGATATCATTTATTTTCTAGCATGTCAATCCGATAAATTACAAGTAGTTTTAAATCTCGCTCTGATCTCGATAGCTAAGGTACTCTTTGACCAAGGGTACTATCCTCATCCTGCTGTTAAAAAACAATTCCTTTTTTTTTAGTAATAGTATCGTTTCCATAATAAAACCATGAATTTTAGCTTCAACTGCGTTTATTGCTATCCTCTACTTGATTTCATTCAGTCACTATTCCATTCGAGGTAGCTCATAAAGTCTAATCCGATATCGATCACTTGGATGATTTGACTTTAAAAGAACTTGTGAAATACTTTTGTGAAAGACAAGAGGATTAAGAAGAGTGATCGGTCGTTATGAAGATCTGATGTAGTCTACCATGGTCACTGCTTTCTTTTGTTCAAGTTGAGGTTTGAAGTGGAAGGATGGATTGAGTGTTTAGAGTTGAATGTGAATTTACCTAAAATATTAGAAACCTTGCTTTTCATTTTAACTTTACACAAATTCTTGTATCGTCTTTTTATATAGTTAAAAAAAGAGTCGTTTAGTGATTAACCATGGACTTGATTAAGAATCCCAATGTTTAATTTATAATTTCAAAATTGATTCTGCTTTTATGATTTATTTCAATAATTCCAAATAACAAAATACTTTATATTTTATTGATTTATGAACAAAAGAAAAGATATAGTTTTACAACAAGAAAGAGGGTATAAATTATTTCTATTGGAATTCTAAGTACGTTGAGGTGATAAAGATTTCTTGAGTTTTTTAAACATGGATTTATAAACAGAATGAGTTGAATAAGTTGTAAGAATTAATTGATTGTTATCAGAATGATAATCAAATGAATCCTTCATCTTTGCCAAATCCCAATCATTTTTTTTATACATAAGCCAAGGTAAAAATGAATTAATTCTCATCAATTCTAATACGGCTTCTGCTGCATCACCAAATAGGGTTGGATGATAATTTTTTTGTTTATAAAATTCAAGTATAGTCTGTCTCATATCGCAAGGTATATTGATTTCTTGTGGTGAATTAGGTCGAATGTAATCATTAATCATCTTTTCACATCTTTTTTCTATTAATTTATTATTTCTACATTCTTTATATTCTTTTGCTTCTATCCAAAATTCCAAGTTTTCAATACAATAAGATTGTTGTAAATAAGTTGAAAATTCTTTAAATATTTCAGAAGATGGATTCTCTAGAATAGATTCTAATGTAATCGTTGATTGTTCAACATGACACAACATGATTAAAAAGAAAAGAAGAAAGAAATGTCAATTGGTTCATTTTTGTCCAGTTAAATGTTAGTGTAACCATATAAAAAGTATATCAATCATTTCACTAAACACACAAATCATTTTATTTTATTTTTTTTTTTTTTCTCGGTAAAATTCATTTTTGTCAAGATCTACTGTTTCCACTCTACCCCCCCCCCCTCTCTCTCTTCCCCCTGCATAAAGTAACAAACCATCTTTTTCTTGTACTTCTTTTTGTTCACTCAAATGACCTTTGTGACAGTCAACAGGCACGTGGGAAGTTAAAGTCATGGTCTATTTCATCGTCACACAAACTTAGTCAATGCGTCATTTACTCTGAGGATATTTTTGGGAAGTCTGTCGTTTTTGACCAACAAAAAAATAACGACAAACGTTGCTACGATATTAAACTAGTTTAGGCATAACAAGTTGGTCTAGTCTATTTGATAAGAATGCTTCTTCAAGTGATCCAAGCACTTGTACTTTAAGCTTTTTATATAATTCAGTTTGAAATAGTTTGCAATTCCAAAGATAGTACTAAAGATACTTTTTCTTCAAAACTACAGAATCCTACCTGTTCTAGTTTGTACAACAGCTGTTTGAGTTGTTATTGTCTGTGGTGGATATTGCGGAGGAGTTGTTTCCTTGTTGGGAGAAAGAGCAGCCTCTTCCTCTTCTATAAAAAGACTAATATCCTCTTAAATTGTTGAAAGGTTTCTCCCGGAATCCAGAGTTAAATCTTCCTCTATGGTTTCCTCGACTTGCGTTTTGGATAGGTCATTCTTCAAATCAAGCTCTATGAATTTGTTCAATAAAGTAGGCGTCGAAGGTGTTTTTTTTTCATTTTTTTCATCATCAATTGTTATTATTTCCAAGTGTTTGAGACTTGTAGGTAACTTGATCGTTTTGAGAGACAGTTCTCCTGCTTCTTGTTACTGTAGTGTTGCCGACCCAAATCCAAAGATTGCAAGTCTTTTCGGCCCGCATGATGGTGCTGAGGATGGTGTCTTTATCTTCTGAGGAGTTAAAACAATCCTGTACTGATCATTGAGGTGTTGTAGCTTTTCGTATAACTCAATACTTGCTCTTGCTTGTACTCTGATTGTTTCTGCGTTTTTATATAGTGCGGCTGGTAAATTTTGTCCATTCTGAAAAAATAAATGCTGATTACCTAAAAACAATGGGCCTACCTAAAAAACGTTTGGCTGTTTGCTAGCAAATGATTGTCGCTTTTAAAATTCTAATTTGTCTTTTTGGACCAAGTCAAATTGGCGTTACTGAGGGATTATTGTCGGCTATGATGTAAAAGTTTTATTTCTTTCCCTTCGCTCTAACAATTGAATACCATGACAAAAAATACATTTCTTTATGAAAACGAACACAGTAATGCCTACAATAAGGATGGAGAGAGAGAGAGAGAGTCTTCGATCCGATGGAAGGTGTATTAATCGAAATCAGTGATCCAAACGTAGTACTTGAAACCATAACGAACCAAAAGCCCTATTTGAGTCTCAAACCAGCAGAAAAAGAAACTACTACAAAAGTTTCAACAAAAAAGGCTATAAAAGTAGTCAAGAAAGCAGCGTTTACAAAGACTACGACTACCAAACCAGAGAGATATTTATTGATTGAATGATCGAGAGTCCTACGGAAAGAGGAAAAGTGACTTTACATCCAAAGGATCTTGGAATTCATCCTCGTACTGCTATGCGCTGGTGAAAACACTATCAAGAAACTGGGAAGGTAGTTTACAAAAAGTTGCAAAGAAATCCCGGCTGACTCAACTCACTATCTCCTGAGCATGAGCAGCACATTCAACAAATAGTAGAAAAAGACTCACAACTTTGTGCTGATGACGTTATTGATCCTCTGAAATTGTAGTTTAAGGACTTGAAGATTTCAAAGTCTCAAATGAACCACCACTTGAAAAACAACATGTTCATTTCAATAAAGAAGCCAACCTTCGACCCTATGATAAGAAACTCTGACAATAACTTGCAAACGAGATACGAGTGGTTCATAAAGTGGAAAGGATCAGATCTGGGTTACACTAAGAACTGCGTTTTTATTAATGAGGATGCATTGAAGACAGCCAAACAAAAAAAAAAAGATATTGTTAAATCAATAATTTATCCATTTCATTGTTCCTTGGCTCGTCAAGAAGATAGCAACTAACATTTATCCACTATCTTTCCTTTATCCTACCATCCTTTCCATACCATTCTTTTAACTAATTAATTGAAATAACGGTCAAGATCTAGTTATTCAAAAAATATAAATAACCTCAATTGTTTTTTTTATTAATAAATTCATATACAATCTTTAATTTCACAACTCTTGTCTTTTTACATTTCAGTTTTTGTCTCATGTTTTATATTTGGCACAACAACCCGAATTAGCTTGTAGCTTATTAATACTATTTATATATCGAGTTATGAATGATGAATACATCAATTTAAAAACGACAAACAATTGGTTACTTCTTTTTGATTTGCACCAGCCCAATTTCGCGCTTATCAGATGAAATGACTGTTTATTAAATATCCAATACCTTTTCTTCATTTTCTTTAGTAGAATTTGGATAGTCTATATTAACAAAAGCTGATCCGCTGTCATCATCACTTGTTCTAGTTGATATTACTCTTGATGTACGTTTATGTTCAACATCTGAAGGGTTAACGGCTTCCTATTGAAAGAGGATGAGAAAAAGAAAAGAAAAGAAAAAGTCAACTTGCCTCCATAACTTTAGAAAATTCTTTTGCTTTCTTTGACCAAAAGGATGAAAAATTTGAAAAGAGTTTACCTACTTGCTGTGTTGAAGGACCTTCTGATGGATCGTTATCATTTAGAAATGAATCCATTCCTTTCATGAACTTTGTGCTACCTCTTGACATCACCTTTGCACTTCCAGACATTGCCTTTGATAAAGTATTCTTTATAGGAGCCAAATTTTGTTTTAATTGTAAATCACGTAATCGATTTGATAGTGTATTTTGAAGGTCAATAATAGAAATATTACCCATACCTGGATGTCTAGAATAAAATGAATGCCCTGTTCCTTTACTTTTTAAACATACCCTGGATCAACAATAGCATATATCTCATAATCTGTATATTCATTCCATTTCTTAAAATTATCTGTTTTTATCCAATTCTTTAACCATTTCATTCCATAATCTGATAAATAATTATGCTCTTCTTCTTCTTCAATCACTTGTTCTCTATTTATATACAACTTGTCATCTAATTGATGATGTGCTTGAGCATGTTTAACACTAGATAAGAGTGATAAAATATATCCTTCAAATCTCGCTCTTAAATAATCATCTGAGCCATCATAAACATGTCCTATTCATCTCTGTCAGATACATCTTTCTTCGCCCTTTGTTTTCTCATACCATCTTCATTCCATCCATCATATACCACCTTCACAATCCCTTCCATCCATTTTCTATCCGCAATCGTATGATTCACAACAGGAATCAGTCTCTGATCATAAAATTCAATTGTTCCCGTCTCTACATTCACCAAGACGTCGATCTTTGTATCACTCTTTTGATGAAAGAATATTTGATTGGTTGTTCCTGCTACATAAGATGTTGTCTGGTCGGATGATAACATGTCGATTTGTTGTAAAGGTAAATAAGGTTGAAAGAATGATCCCTAGTTACTATCAGTATTCAGTTGCTATAGTGATTAGATTACCTTGCCAAAGAGATGTAGAGGTAAACCGGCATATTTCAATAAACTTTCTTTTGTTCCATCTGATAATCCACCTGCCATCGTCAATTGAATCGTATCCAGATCAGGACTTCCAGAATCCTTTAGATTTCTTAATAAACCAGGTATTAAGGATATAAGTGAATATTGAAATGTACACAGTCTTTCTACAGGGTATCCATAAAACAAAATCTACTTTAGTTAATATCTAACCTAACCATTCAACCTTACTCTTTTTTCAAGTAATAATAATTTCAACAACATCAACGTCTTTGATTTAAACTTGTATACTAGCTCTCTTAATGAAGTACCCATATATAATGTTGAGTCCTCAATTTGTCCACAAAAACTTCTATTTAAATCTTCATAAAGATTCTAAAATAAAGTCAACTCATCATCATCACATATCAATCCTATCCTACATCAAGTAAATCTAAATTCGTAAAGTCTCTTTGATTAAACCAAGCTGCTGTCGTCATGGCTAATTTCTCTTTGAGTGGCCCAAATATTGGCTAATAAATGATTATTATAAATTCTCATATCATTTAGCTATCTTACTTGTTTTGCCAAAACAACAACAGCTTTTTGTACAATTACTCTGGTCACATCTGGTGTTTTCACCAACAAATCCTTTTTTAAATAGAAATCTATCAATTCAACATTATATTTCCTTATTATTTTTATAAACCTTGGAAGCAATCTGTCTATTACAAGATATGCCGAATAATGTTGTTTCAGCAGCCGTTGACCAACCTTTGACTGGTGGTAAATGAAAATATGCAAAATCCTCATCCTTTTGATGTGCACCGTCTAATGTTTTTATTTTTTTCATTTAACACTCTATTTTAAATACTCTTTTTCTAATTTATTCGTTTTACCTGGTAATGCAAGAAAAGGTAAAAAACTCCATTCTTCAGGTAGTTCTAATTTTCCAAGTGTTTCCTGTTCTTTTTGTTGAGGTGGTGATGGTGTACAAAACTCTACGATAGGACCAAAAGCATGATGAAAACCCACAACTAAAACTGCTGCTATTTGCTGATCTTTGTTATTATTGATTGAAACGGACATTTTTTTATTTATTTAAAAAAAAAAAAAATCAATAATGATAATCCTCTTGTTGTACATAGTCTTTAATACAAACCCCGATAGAAAGCCAGCAATGATAATAAAAAAGGTAGTTGAGCAAGCAAACCAATCCGATTTAATCATAGTGTCCATTTTCTTAATAATAGCCACGACAAAACAAGGTTATCTTTAATCAATTCTACAAAATTGATGAGATGATTGTCAAAACTGTATTCAAAGAATAGAACTTAATTGCCCACGTCCAATTATATAGTGCTTTTAATGCCAAATTTCTTTGCCGTCTGGACCTGTTTTTTGTTTGAAGGTCCAATAAACTCTTGATGCTTTTTACATATGTTAATCTATACCAGATCAATTACAAAAGAAATAAAATATACTTTTGAAGCCAAGGATAAAAAAAAAGGTCAATAGAACAATCAGTGGAAGATGGCAGTATACTTTTGTTGAGAACCAATTCAAAAACTGATTTTGTGAAGGTCTATATGATGATTAAAACAATCTAGTTCAAATAGGATAGAACACATGGTTGACCAAAAAATATTTGAGGGAAGCCACATGAATTGAAAGAGTAGTCTTTGTAAAAGATTTAAAAGATAAGGATCTTCAATAGTATTAGGCATCTGTAGTTGGCTGTGCATTGAGGCAATGGATTGCATGCTTTTTTTATGAGCGCCTGAGTTGGTTGGAGTGAACAAGGATTTGGTTTTCTACTAGGAAGTCATCCAAATCTCCCATTTTATGTACAGTCACGTTCCATTCTTGCCCTTGGGCAACCAGAGGATTGGGCCAAGAGAAACTAGTAAATTAAGCAAAGATCAAACAACAAAGGAATTTTGAATATCCGAAAACTGGCACTAGAATTACCTAATAGTTTATTGGCTGCAAGAATGCAACGTTTATCATTGGCAAAGAAATTGCTAAGTTTGTCGGGTATTTAAATTTCTTTTTTTTTCTTTTTTTCCTAAAGATTGCATGCTTAAATTTTTTGGCATCTTATTCTTGACTTTTTGGTTAGGTTATTTGACTGCTTCAAATCAACTTCTTCACTGTATTTTACAAGTAACTTTACAGTTATTTTTGGATAGAAAAACCTTACATTTCCCTTATAGAAACATGTCCTGTACATAATCTCTAGCATCACAAGTTTGTACTTGTTAATTTTTATACCTTTAGAAAGAATAGCAGAAAAAGAATCAAGAAATGTAAAGGAAAAGAAAAAAAGGACCATTTTAATATTTACATTGTTTGATGTTTAGAATCCACCTAACCAAACTTTACGTACATCGGCTAAAGAACATTTACAACGAAGAGGTAGTTTTTAATAATAAAGAGAGAGAGAGAGCATTTACAAAATTTTATTTTTGGGAGGGTTAATTGGCAAGTACCAATCCTTTACTATCTTGATTTTCTTTTTTACTTGAAATATTTACAGAGTTATTATCTGGACTATTGGGTGGTGAGATGCGAATAGGTGTTGATATTCTTGGTTGGACATAAGGTAGTAAAGGTGAATTACTAGGGCTGATTGTATTGTTGTTGTCTACTTTAAATGTTATTCTACCACGAGAACGATCTTCAAATAATGTCATAATGTTGCCGTGGTCTCCTACACGATAAGAGACCGAGAATGGATCAATCCATAATACGAATTCACGAGGTAAATGAGCAAAAATACATGAAGGTTGAATGGCTACTTGAGTAGAAGCTATAAAGGGTTCATTATTATTAAATAAATTTCTATTATACATTTGTATAAATATTTAATTTACCCAAAGTTAGAATAGGATCCAGTTGTCCGTTAAAGTTAGAAATGGCTCTATAACCATTTCCTTTATAGGGTTGTTGAGGATCCCAATGGTTTTTAAAACGAATCTTTAAAAGTTCAGTCAATTTTTCTTTAAAACTGTTTATTGATTCTTGATCCACTTTTGATTGTAAAAGTCTACCAAGAAATTCAACTGCTTGAGCTATTTCAATATGCATAATGTATTCTATGTACAAAAAGTAAAGAAAAAGAAAAAAAAGAGAAAAAAGAGAAAACAGTGGTGTTTATTTATCTGAGATTAAAATTTATTTAGTGTTCATTCCCTCCTTTTTGATTCGTTTAGGCATCTGTATATATTCTTAAAGGAGTTTATTTTAATGAATTAGTTTCACGCCTGCTATTAAGAAGCTTTTTTTTTTTATTGTTATTATTATCTTAAGCTTTAAGAATGTTGTATAGTTTACGCCAAATAATTTTTTTTGCATATTTGTAATTATAAATGAAGATAGTAGTTGTTTTGTACCATTTTGCTTATAATTATATAAGAGACATTCCAAGCAAAAGGTAGTGGTTCTTAACTGATGCTAGATGGTTCTATTGATATTGATTCTATTAGAATATGATGGATTGTCATCTAGCAATTATGATAATATGTGCACCATCACATAATTCATTGTCCCTTTTTATCATTTTTTAGTTCAGTGTAAAGTTTATTAAAGAAATACTTTTGATTTCACGCTTTAGGAGACACAATTTTTCATTTCTGGTTAAAGACGTGGCTTTGATTCAACTTTATTTTTTTTTTATGAGCCAAAATACTTACATTTCAAATGATGAACCATTAAAGTCCTATACGGATTTAAACTACATTCATCTATCAAAACATGAAACTATTTGGAAAAACATTGTGGATTCACACCCATTTAATCAAGCAGTAAATTTAAATATGCCTCTTTGCATAACTTGGGCCTTAATAAATTACATTCTAGTTAACTGTATTCTTACCAACATGTTCTGTTAATTTAGCAACTGAACACTTTGGTCAGCAAATTGGCTTTTACTATCAAGTGGAAGCACCACTTCGTATGCTTTTGGATTCAAACTTTTACTCAACCTTTATTCAATCAGGTAAAACGAGAATATACACGTATCCATTATTTTTGCTAATTTAAGAAATAGATCAATATCAGCTCATGATGCACAGTATAGACACCGACTTAAATACGGATAATGTTATAGTACTTGATTCAGCTGGGAACCTTTCGCTAAGTTTAACAAAAGATACTTATGAAAAATTTGGCATTCAAGTACAACACAGATCAAAAGCATCCATGAAGCATAATAAATATAGTAAATTGATATTGATTGGGGGAATGTGATCTAACTTTGTAACTGTAGTTGTAAACATTTCTTTAAAAGATAAGCACTTTTATCCTGAAAGCAATCAATTTAACAGATTAAAATGGTGTCTTGAAAATACTTTAACAGAAACATTCAAATTTGTATTCGCTGCTGTAGATAAATGTAAGATTTGAAGGAAAAAAAAAAAGGCAGTCAATTACTTACTTTATAGCAGTGACAGGAATAACAGTAGATATTCAATGGCCAACACAAGTGACAAGAGTGACAAAAATAGATATCGAACCACAATTTGAAACATTGACAGATGTTCAAATTCCAGATTTTGAAAACATCAATCATTCAATAGATAGTCAACCAAAGGAAAATTGGGATAAACATGTATTAGATGCAGTGGAATGGATTGGTTTAGCTTATATGAAGTCCAATAGAATTAAAATAACAACAAAAGCTGTTGATCCATTTGTATCTGTCTATAAAGCACCTTCAACTCTTTTAAGCAGCCAAACAGGTACTTTGATCAAATGGAAAGGATTTATCCCAGCAACTTGTATTCAAAACATAATGATGAATGTTAGGTAAAGGGTGCATTTTCTATTAAAGCACCATTACTAACGACAGTATCATTATTATAGAAAGTTAATGACTTCTGCGATTGTCAATGAATGGACATCAGTCAGTGTTTGGGGTTATCGAGATTCACCTTATACATGGAACAAAAAAGAGCATTATTCATACTTGAACAGTGAAAATGACTATACATTTTTGCTACTGCCCAAACGTCAAACAGCTTATACTATTCAGTTCTATGGCTCACATCATTCAAATGTCTAATAAAACAGCTTTTGTTCACGGTATTTTTGTCATATGTATATCTGTATTGAATGTGCTCAAAATGTTTATTCATGAGATCATGAATAAGATTGCATCAGGATATTTTGGGTTATAGTGATAGAAACTAAGAAAAAGGATCAAAGATTTAGGCCTGCAATCATAGAACGTATTGACAAAACATTCAAGTTCAGCTCTTACAATAGATTAGCAATGCAATCTTTAGATACAGCACCATTTACCAAGTACAAGAAACGTGATAGTTATCTACTATGGATATTAAAAAAACAGCAGTGATGTACATATGTATATTTGAAATAGTCTTTAGCTGATTGAATGTTGAATTAGTGCAATTGTCAGAAAGCAAACGTAAAATAAGATATGAAAACCAACAATATAAGCGCAACATTATTTCAAACAATTGTTAGTTCGTTACTTGTGTTTACTCTTTTCTTTTACTTATCACGATTAAAGTATAATCTGATACTTTTTTGGAATGGAATTGCATTTTTTCTGTAACAAAAATCAACACATGTAAAAAGTTTAATTTTGAGGAAAGTATACGCGGATTTAATGGTGTGAACACATCCTTTTGGTACATCTTGGTATACTTTAATAAATTTCAAACCTGGAAATACAAGCAAATGTTATTGCTATCTTTTTTTACTTCTTTTTTATTCTTACCTATATTTGCCGATCTAGTAAATTTCCAGTGCTTCACTTCTGCTCAACCGCAATTCATCTTCTCCAGGTGTTCATCTGCATATTCCTTCATCGATGCTGTCCTCATATCTTTAATTCTAACCTTGGCATAACCCAGCTCGTAGTTTTCAAATCTGAACAACATGTTCGAGTGTTTCCTTTGTAGCCGTGCATACTTTATATGGCTTTTATCTCATAGACATGGATGAGCTTCATAATATTATTAATAGAAGGCTTTCTCTCTGCTATATCCAAATGTAACCTCATAAAAAGTAAATCATAATACATGCACTTAAACTCGGTTTCATATATATCAATAACAAACACTTTTCTACAGAGGTAACAGTGCATAAGAAGCCTTTTATATCTTTATCATACTGAAACATTAATGTTAAATCCTCATTAATTAAAACCGACAGTAAGCTAGAATTTAGTATAAATGAGGGTCACTCATTCATTATGAACAATTGTTTGGTTTTACTATATCTTTATCTTTTTCTACTTTGCATTTTATTTATTATCACAGTATCTAATTATGAATCACTAATGCTTAACATGGGCAGATTACCTTTAAAACAATTTCTTTGTCGTATCCCAACATACCTTAAGTATGATTCATATTCAATTTATAAGAAATCAGAGTAGTGAATGCTTTACAAAGATTTATTACAGTCTTTTCTCTATTATTCGGTCATAACTAATTCCACTCCTTTAACTCAATACAAGTTGTTTTAATATAGCTCCTGATGCAATGAGACATAAATGAAAAATAGATCTACTTAAATAATTGTAAACAGTCCACTTGTATAACCAGGAACAGGTCTTCATACTAAAATTTATTCATACTAGATCTACAGCTATAATTAATTAAAGTATCTTGAAAAGGATTTAATTGAATCTTCATGAAAACGATATAAATACCAGATACAATAATATTAAATAAAAAACTAACTTTTTAAGTTTCGTTGAATTTTATAGTCTTTTTATTCTTACGAGATAACACAGTAGTATTTAGCCATCTGCATAATGCTATGGGCATTTCGCCATCCGCATAGTACATATATCAATATCTACACTGTGAAAAGTATATAAACTCTGGACATATATTATTAAATAAAGTCATATATATTTTTGTGAACAACACATTACTGATCAACTATTGTAAGTCCTATTTGCATCTCACACCTTTAAGCCCTTAATACCACCCTCTCTTGTCCTCTTTTAATTGTCTATCCAAGCTTCTTAGATCCTGTCCAGTTCTTTTTCTCTCCTCTCTGACTTGACAAAACAACTCATTACAATAATTAAGTAATTTACCAGCAAGCATTCATGAAGTAACTGCTAGAGATTGAAGTTTTTACTGACTAAAAAACACAAACAAGTTCACAATAATTGCAAATCACATATCTCACTCTTAATAAACTTTTATTTATTGTCCCTATTTTTCTTCACTAATTACTCACTATTTACAAACAAACAATATGAATTTAATTAAATTGTATTTTAGAAATTTATAACATTCGTGGCATGTTGAATATCATAAGCAAGAATAACATACAGCCGTTCCAACGCCAAAGGGCGGGCCATTTTACGTATATTTGTATTATAAAACAGCCACCCTTTGGTTTAAAAAACCACCCTTTGGCGTTGAAACGACTGTATATGGCATTTCTTTCAATTAGGCTAAATCAAGTTAAGAAATGACGTAAGCAAATTATGATGACGTCATCATTTGCTTACGTAAATTAATTGTATTAGCTTTTATAGTTTGTATGTGAGGGGCTATGGCCCAATGGATAAGGCGTCTGACTACGAATCAGGAGATTCCAGGTTCGACCCCTGGTAGCCTCGCATTATATTTTTCTTGTCCTAACACAAGAACCTACTTTTTGAACGAACAAAAGGAATGATCTTTTGGTACTGTTGTGACGCAGTTGGTGTAACTTTTGCGGAAGAAGGGACTCAGTCCTAGGAGGGACTCAGTCGTAGTGTGACGAAAACGGCAATCGGGTCGTACAAATCCTTTCCGATGCAAGTCGTATTGGCGACTTGAGTCAACAAAATGACTTGAGTCGCTAGACCGAAAACTTTCGGTTAAAGGAAAAATTAATTTAACAAGGAGAATCAAGGCAACAAATTTTATATAAATATCCAACGAATCCTTTTTATTTTTATTCTTATTCTTATCAATATCAATAAAAGAATCACTTATATCTCATATTCAGACTCTTCATTGAGCTCTTTGAACCCCTTTTTATATTATCTTTTTATTTTACAACACACTTTTTATCGATCTTAACAAACAAGATCTGGTGGTCACTACCTATATCAAGCTTTCGCTTAAACTTTATATCAAGAATAACAAGTTTCTCTTACGAAACACTTCAAACAACAACTAAATACATCAAATCTACTCTATAACCTTATACTCAAATCACAAGTACCTACTAAGTAACAGTAGGAGGGACCTCAGTCCTAGGAGGGACATCAGTCCCTGAAGATAAACAAAAAAAAGTTCAAAAATAGAAAAACACAAAAAAATGACAATCATATAAATATCCCTTTATCCTTTCACTTTTCGATTTAACTTCACTTACTTTTTGATATATACTTACTTTTGACATATTTTACTTTAACATAAAATAAAAAGAATATCTTCAAGGATGTACATTTAAAATCTTTCTGATCCCTTACATATACATCAAGTCAAGTCCTTTGAAGTCAAATTATCTTCATCGTATCAATTTTATATTCTCTTATCAAGAAAACTCTTTATTACTTTTTACTGTTTGATCTACAATACAAGATCTGGTGGTCACTTACTACAAGCAAACCAAATTTATCAACATAAACACAAGCTTTTGATCTCAAATTCTTTTACACTTCAAAGAAAAGTCAAATTATTTCTAAACTCTTAAGGCCATTTAAACGAAACAATACCTATCACAAGAAAAATTACACTGTGACGAAGCAAGTTACAATACTAGTGCCAATGATGACTGCGCCTTGTAAATCCACTATGTTGGATCTATTTAAATTTTGAACTTTATTCAATATTTGGACCTTATTTCAAAAATCAAATCTTATTTTCCTTTGTCTATAAAATAGACAAGTTTTTATTTTTATTTTACTACACTTCTTGACTTACATATCTTAACTTTACTTATTTTAAATATATTTTGTCCAATAAATCAAGTATCTTTATCCCTGAATCTTTTGATATAACAGTCTTAAAACACAAGCAAGACAAGTTTCTTGAAGCCAATTATCTTCATTATAAACATTTTCAAAACTCTTATCAAGTTGCCTTATTGTAAACAAGTCTGATCTACTTCACAAGATCTGGTGGTCACTTCTATAGGAAAATCAAATTTACAAACTTAATACAAATCTTCGACCTCAACTTCTTTTATACTTTAAAGATAATCAAATTTACTTTTAAACACTTAAGACCATAAATAACAAAAGAAGAAGAAAATTACAAAGCGAACTTTCAAATTTATTTAAGTCATCTATATTTCTTAGTATCATAGCAAAATGTTATTAAACACCTTGAATTTACCATACTAGTACAAAATGAAATGGTTCAGAATGAGTTGTGAAATATAATAATTATATTCTACTTGACTTGTAGTTTTATACATGGTATTTCAAATAGAAATATTTGTAGTGTATTTTGGTATAAATAGCTCAAAGATTCATACTTTATATTAGTATTATTAAAATTAGAATTATAAGCAAAAAAGTATAAATATATATATCCTATAGCGATAAAGCTTTACCAAGGTTATTTCTTGGTCATGGCTTGATCAACAAAATCTTCTTCTACTCCACTATCATAAACCAATTTGGATGATAATAATGATATTTGCTCATCCGTTATAATGGCCTCTGGTACATTTACCGCATGTTCATATACTTGAACCGTGCGATCCATTGCTTCATACCAAGTGTATTTTCTAGCCTTTTTCACTGCCTCTTTGCTCATATTCTGCCTTGTTTCTTTTTCTATAATCAACCTCTCCAGTAAATGCCGATAGTGATCTTTTTTGTTCATGTCCAGCAATAATCCAGTGACTTCATGATCCACCAGATCACGTACTCCTTCAGCATCCAACCCAATCACAGGCAAACCTGATGCCATGGCCTCCAAGACAACTTGACCAAAGGTTTCTGTAACAGAAGGAAAAGCAAAGAGATCAGCCGAGGCATAAGCCTGTGCCAAGTCTTGTCCTTGAAGATAACCAGTAAAAGTGACGGGTAAATGATTCAACAGACATCGATTTTGGATCTCTTCCAGTGAAGGACCGTGACCGACAAGGACAAGATGACAAGTTGTATGGTCCATCTGTTGATAAGCATCGAGAACGAGATGAATATTCTTTTCATATGATACCCTGCCTACATACAGAATCACCGTCTTGCTCTCATCATTTAGCCATTCCTTTCTTAGCTTCCTTGATCTTTTGGTAGGTGAAAAGGTGGATATGTCTACACCACGAGGCCAAAGTGCCAAATGTTGAAATCCATGTTGCTCCAAGATAGATAAGGTTGATGGAGAAGGACAGAGGATGAATTGACTAAAGGAATGACAATATTTATTCCACTTCCACATCATGGGTGCTAATAAACCATATCCGAAATGATTACAATAAAGAGCCAAGTTGGTATGATAAGAAGAAACGATAGGAATATGAGGCAAGTAATGTCGAATGAAGACTAAACCAAGAGCTCCTAAAAAGACAGGATCAACCAAATGAATGACATCTGGTTGGAATTCGACTAGTTTCTTTGTTAATAAAGGTCTCCAAAAGTTCAACTTGAGTTCTGGATAAAGAAAGAAAGGTATTCCAAAAGTACCCACAAGTTCTGCTTCAGCATATTTTTTCATGTTTGTTTCGGGACCAAGGACAAGTGCTTGGTGGCCTGTTTGTGAAAGGTGTTCGAGTAATCGTGCCAATGTGCGCGTCACACCATCTACTTTGGGTAAAAAGTTTTCAGTAATGATGGCAATGCGCATAATGAACTCATGCACACAACAATAAAGAAAATAACGTAAAAATAAAAAAAAAAAGTCAATAAAATTTATTTTATACATTTTTCTCCCCCACATGATGGGTGGGTGTGTATGTGTGTGGTTTTACATGTGTTGCTGATAATTGGCTTTTAATATTAACAAAGAATAAAGAAGAAAAGGGTCTGTGCTGCATGACCCCTAAGAATGTCGTGTTTCTTTCATATCGTATTTTCATTGGTCTAAATTTGAGACAGTTACAAGTTGAGTATAAACCCACGTTTCTTGAAGATATACAATCATTTAATCCTAAATTGTTAATCTTTAAAAATGTTATTCATAAGCACATTCATTGGACTTGAACGAGAAAGCAACTAGTTATTAATTAACTCTATTCATCTCCTAAAGATAAATGTAATATTATGTCCTGTCAACTTTTTTGTATGAACAATAAGAATAAATTCATTCTTTGTTATTTTTTTTTTTTTTTTTTTTTTTTTGTAGGTAAAAAATAAGTTTAAAGGAGAAAATAATTTTTATTTCAAGCTTTAGACTTGTATAAAAAAGTAAGATTAAATATTAAGCTTTGAGATCTATTTATAATAAATCTATCAATACTCCCCTTACTTTCCTTCTTCAGCACGGACAATCCTTATTTACTTTCCGAAATAATCAGGAACTCAGCATAAACTTCAAGATTAATGCAAACAGACATTTAATTAATTTTTTTTTTTCCTTTTTAAGTGTAATGAAGACTCACTTGATGAAAAATAAACTAAAAGGGATTGTAAATCCAAAACTATTTTTAGATTCTTCTTTCTTTTTTTTTTTTCTTTTTTCTTCTTCTTTCTTTTTTAATAGTTTATAATGTCTACTCATATAATTTATCGTTCATTAAATAAAATATATGAAAATCCAAAAGAATACTTGGCAGACGTATGTTTTCAATTTCCTTCAACTGAGATATGGGCTCATCGAGGTAAGTAGAATAATACTGTTTACATTTATTAATTCTTTTATAGCAATTATATTAGCTAGAGCACCTAAAGAATTCACAAGGATTTATATGCCAAAGCTACTTTATAATAACATACATTCACCAATCATATTAGATATCAGTTCTATTATTCAACCAGAATTATTGAATTCACTATTACAATTCTGGTACACTGCTTCCTGTAGTACATCATTCATTGACGCATTTAATGAACTTGGTATACAAATAGATACTATATCCAACAAGACTCAATTGATAAAGGACATAAAGCGTATGTTGATTGAAAATATAGCAACTGATGTCACCATTCAAATAATCTCTAGCGATTACCAAAATATAAATACAACCTTCAGGGCTCACAAGTTTCTCTTGACTACGCAATCACCTTATTTTTATTCACTCTTTTGTACTCAGTTCCGAGAAGCTTCCAGTCCTACTATTCACTTAACAGACGATATATTTGATTCAACCATCACAACCATCTTGATTCATTTCTTTTACACAAGTGAAATCATCATGGACGATTTGATAAATGAAGGCAAGCATTATCAACTGAGTGTTCTTCAAAGGACGTTTTATGCTGCAGATTATCTTGGTCTCATGTTGTGTAACGCGTTATTGCTGGACAAAATGCGAAACTTATGTCATCAATTCAAATGCCACTGTCCAGATTGTGCCTGTCTACTACCTTCCATGTTGGCCTGGTCAGAGAAACAATCTGAAGCGTTGCCTGAGTTAAAAAGAAGTTTGATATCACATTATAGTCATCCTGTCGGGTCTATTCCACATCTTTGGTCACAAAGATCTTTTGCTGTTTTGGTAGCGTCTTTGGCCCCCTCAAATTTGGGTGAAAGTATGCTGAGACTTGCCCGTGGTGGTAAAAAGACAATGGATTGTGAAGGGAATATCATTGAACAAATAGAAGGTAAAACATTTGAGAATATTAACAAGCATAATGCTGTTCAAGTGCTTCAGTCTCTTTACCTTTGTCTATCTCATATCCGCAGTATCGATCATCCAACCCCAACCTGGTCTCAACCTGCTCTTGACTTACTCGAACCCCTCCTTCACTATACCGTTCACATCATCTCTCGATTCTTTGATTTTTACTGTGTTGAATATCCCATCCTACCTTCCTGTGTAGACGGAACCGCCTTCTCAATTGATTTTTTGGATTTCTTACTTCGTCATGTTTTGGATGATATGCATGAATCAAACGCTGGCAAGATTTATCAGGGCATCACCCGTGATTTGATAAAGAGACAGATCACGGCTGATGTGCTCAGTGTCCTTCAAAGGGCCAAGTTAAGGTGCACATTCTTCATACGTCAGCGATGGACAGCGGTCAAGTCTCATGCTGGTCTTTATGGCTTAGAACCCGAGATATTACGTGAGTTGTCAGAGGAGATTGGTGTGCCTTATCGTAGCTTGATACAACCACACAAGAAATCCTTGATACGTCGGTGGTCAGTGGAACACTTTATGGATGCTATACGATCCAAACCAAGAGAAAATCATCATCTTCACTCGACAATCCTTGTAAAAAATGAACCTATTCTTCGAAAGAGCGTTTCATTGACTTCTTTATCAGAAAAGCTTCTCTTTCTTGACCCAATACAACAAGAACACAAGTCAAATGTATTAAAAGTTCAATCTACACCTTCTTCAAGATCACTGCATAAATATCTTTCTTCAATCAATGCCTATCTGATACATAAAAAGGGTCATCCAAAGAAAAAGAATAAGATGAAAGGTAGTAGTGGAGATGATGATGTTGATGATGGTCCTTTTGTAGGTGATAGAGTAAAGGTACTTCATCGACCTTTACCAACTTATGGCACAATTCAATATGTTGGACCTGTTCAGTTTGCAGATGGGCTCTATATTGGCATAGAACTTGACAATAGATGTAATATATAAAAATATTATACATCATTTACTAAACAATAGGATCATTATAGTGGGTAAGAATGATGGTTCAATCGACGGTATTCGATACTTTAATACAAAATCCCAAAGAGGTTTGTTTGTAAGGCCAGATGATTTTAAAATACTCTATCATCAAAAATAAAGCTTGTATTTTTTTTTATTAAGATTTCTTTATTCATCTCCAAGTTCTGCAGAATCATCTTTAGCTTCATCTATGTTTTATGTCAGTCATATATAAATCAATCTTTAGATTACTTACTCGGGTGGGTTTCAGATGTCCACAAAGTCAAGTTATCTCTTAATAATTGCATAATCAAAGTAGAGTCCTTGTAAGTTTCCTCGTTCAAGTTATCAAGTTCAGAAATAGAGTTATCAAATGCTTCTTTAGCCATTTTACAAGCACTGTCAGGAGCATTAAAAATTTCATAATAAAAGACAGAGAAATTCAAGGCAAGACCTAAACGAATGGGATGTGTCGGAGGCATGTTCGTACTAGCTTCTGTAGCGCGTGTATAAGCCTCATGCGCATTATTAGTAGCTTCCGTACGTGTATCCCCAGATGCATATTCAGCAATATAGCGATAGTAATCGCCTTGCCTGTTCATCATAAGCACATGCGTTTATAATAAGAATAAAACTTACATTTTGTAATAAAATACTATGGCTTCATCTTTCGCACCAGGAATTAAATACTTTGTCAAGAGATCCAGTACATCGTTACAAATATCATACAACTCTTGCTCAATCTTTTGACGATAGGCCTTGATCTTTTCAGCCTGTGCAGCGTTACCCTTACTTTCTTCCTTTTGCTCAAGAGAAGAAATAATTCTCCAGGAAGTACGACGGGTACCGATCACATTCTTATAAGCAACCGATAGAAGGTTACGTGTTTCAATAGTTAAAGCTTCACCTGTCTGCTTATGATGTGTGGGTAACACTGTATGCATATTTATATGCTTTATACCTGAACCACTTGCTTCATAAAAGTAACCATCTCTAATCACCCATTAGTTTATCGCAAGGAACAAACAAGATATTTACCGTCATAACGTTCAGCTTGTTCGGCAATCTTTGCCATATAAACCTACAGGATGATTCATTAAGGATGATATTTGATAACAATTCATATTGCTTACTTCATCATCACATTCCTGTATAAACACATTTTAATAAATAGTCCTCATAATCACCATTATCACTTACTGTCATCTTTTAAAACTAATAGTAGAAGGAAAGCAGAAAAGAAGAAAGGGAGAAAAAAAGTTTTGTTTTTATATAAAAAAAGGGAGAAAAATAAAGGGGGAGGAACATAAAAGGGAAAGTTGCGTTTTTATGCTTTATTATGACAGTTTTTTTGTTTTTTGTTTTTCATCCCCTTTTTTTTCCCTTTCTCCTTATAATTCTCTCCCATTCCCTCCTTTATTATTGTCAATTTCCTTCTCACTGCTCATTTACCATTTTCTTTATTTTCACAAACAAAATAACATGCACAAAACTATTTTGTATTCATTTATGAAGGCAATACTTTGTCTGGATTCATTAATCCCTTTGGATCCACTGCTGTCTTGATTTTCTTCATGAACTCGATCGTATTCTCACCTAATTCTTGCTTTAAATACTTTTTTTTACCAATGCCCACGCCATGTTCTCCTGTGACGGATCCATCCATTTGAATCGCTCTTTGAACCAAGTTTTGATTCAATCGAACAGCTTCTTTATATTCTTCTGGATTATTTTTATCAAACAGGATGAATACGTGGAAATTACCATCGCCAACATGTCCAACTAATGGGCAAGGTAAACTGCTTGTCTCGATATCTTCTTGTGTCTGTCGAATCAGTCTTGGCAGTTCAGAAACAGGCACGACCACATCTGTAGTCCAGATAGATGCATTTGGTTTTAAAAGAGTAGAGGACCACAGGGCAATCTATTCATCTGTCTTCAGTCTCCCTTTCCAGCTTCACACCCAACTCACCTTTCTTCCTTCCCATAGGCTCTCCTTTTCCTTTTCGCTCTTTGCATACTTGAATTCTCCTCCTTGATGTCTCTTGACGATGCCGGACACTACCTGGATTTCATGATCGATCGCTGCCTGTGATCCTCCTGAGAATTTAAAAAACAAGGTCGGTTTCTCTACATAGCCCAATTCAGGATTCGAAAGATTAATAGCCTTCATCATCAATCCATCCAGTAGTTCAACCGCACCAATCTGTACACCTGCTTGCATCAGTTCCGGTACGACCTTGGCCGCATCTTCAATCGTAGGGAAATCACATACAGCGACCGTCTGAGCTTTGGGTATCACGGCCAATTTCAGGGTGATTTCGGTCACGATGCCTAGCGTGCCCTCGGATCCAATAAAGAGTCGTGTGAGATCGTATCCGGCAGAGGACTTTCGAGGTCGTTGACGCGTTTTGATAATCTTGCCTTCAGGTGTCACGACGGTTAAATTAATCACCCACTCCTTCATTGTTCCATAACGTACTGCGTTTGTACCAGAACAAGAGGTGCCAACCATACCACCAATACAAGCACTAATGATGATTAATATCTACTTACATATCAATTGATATCCATTACCCTGGTCCAGGATCCATAGGAAAGAACAAGCCATGTTCCTTGGTAAACTCATTCAAATCTTCCCACTGTACCCCAGGCTGTACGACAATATCCATATCTTCTTGGTGAAACGCAATGATCTCATTCATATGTTCTGTAAACGAGATACAGATACCACCTCTAGACGCAGCAAAGTGGCCTTCTAAAGAAGTCCCACCCGAGAATGGAATGATGGGTAAATCATATTTATCGGCTATCTTGACAATCTCAACCACTTGGCTTGTATTGGATGGATAGACAACAATGTTGGGCAGACCGGCTTCATGATATGAATTATTAGAATGGCCATGGTCGTGAAGGACCGTTTGGTCTACAGTGACATGTTCGGCAGATAAGACAGTTTGAAGTTCTTGAAAAGCCTTCTTTAAAGTTGTGTGGTTTGCAGTCTTTATCTTTTGTGGTTGGTGCTGCTGCATCGATGCGAACCAATATCCTGTACTTGCTGCAGCTATACTTGACAAGGTGATAGCCGGTAACAGTAACCGTGAGCGAGAACTAGATGATGTTTGATAGGCTCTCCTTAAAAGAGGTCTCATCATTGGCCTATTTATACGTCTTGTCCACATCTTGAATACAGGAAAATTAGAAAAAGAAAAAAAAAAAAAAAAAAAAAAGAGAGAAAGAGTCTAAGAAGAAGCGGGATGGGAAGAGTCCCGACTGTGGTAAATCCCGAAAATGATATAATTGGCTGATGCCCTGAGTATAAGGTATTATAGAAGCCTTTTATAACTCACTTTATGCTTGTTTTGATATGCATTACATTGGGATGGCTCCAACATTCAGTTTATTCAACGTGTTACAAGCAAAACTGTGTTGTATATTGTATGATTTATAACTTTTGAAATAGTAAGCTTTTGGTGCTGTACAAGGAAAATGAACCATTTAGCTTGTCAGAATTTTACTTTTTTTTTTTTTTTTTTTTTTTTTTTTTTTTTGTTGTTGTTCTTGCCGTAATAATATTCATTCTCCATTTTGATCGTTTGAAATTGATAGTGCTGAGCTGTACTACCTACTAAAACAGACTTTGTTACTGAATTGTGATGAATGAGGTCCACTATGATTTTGGATTAGAGTTAAAATAAGCTTTAAGCTTTGTTCAACTTAAAATGCTGTGTTTAGAAATAGATGTGTTTTGCATAAACATTCTTATTAAATACAAAAAAAGAAGCCTTTCATGTATTTATGGTTTTAAACAATTCAATGTTTTTTTATATGTAAATAAATATGGATTCTATAATTTTGCTTGTCTATCCTTATTACGACGTTTTTCTTGTTCTTTCTTTGTCAACCTGACTACACCTTCTTGTGCAGTTGTTACAGCCAGTTTACCATCTTTTGTAAATATTTTACCAAACACTACACCTCTTCCATCATTTGTTCTAGGACTTTGCATTTCATATAGTAGCCTATTGTCATATAAGTTATTTATTCTTTTTATCTATTTCTTATTTTTACCAATCATCAGCTCTTGCATGTTCATGAAACCACATACAATGATCTAAACTGATCAACATACCAACGCCATTGTTAGGAACACCATTTGCAGCCACAGTTGTATCAATAAATCCACTATCGGAAGCATAGGCAATGATGCAAGCATGAAGTTTTTTATCAGATCCCAATTTGCCTCTTGTTTTAAAATAACGATACTAAAGATGCTTGTTAATATTTATATAATCAATTCAACTTGATACTTACTCCAGTTGAATCAGGTTTTGAACGAACTACTTGACGATAATCCATTGGTGAACTTTCTTCAATTTTTTGTTTAAGATGTTCGCGATATTTTGGTGTAATATCATCCAGATTTAATAATTCAGTCAGTACATCGATATCACTAATTATTAAATTAGAATTCATATTATATAAAAACAATCATGACTTTACGAAGGAAGTGATTCTGGAGGAGGAACCTTTGGGATCTCTACTTGATGTGTCAAATTGAAATTGGCTTTATCTGGTTTAGCAAAACTAAAACTACAAACAAAGATCGCTTTTCCTCTTTGAGAAGCTACAACATATCTTGTCGCATAAGATCTTCCATCTCGAAGTCGGTGAACTTGATAAATAACAGGTACTTCTACATTTCCAGCCAAAATAAAATAACTATGAAGGGACTTTTTATGATGAAAGTTAATAGAGAAGGAAAAAAAAAAATTAAAAAAAAAATGTTTACGTGAATGTCAAATTCATCTGGAACTGTATTAAATGCTGCCCTTAAAGCTTGAGCTACAATCTATTGAATAGTTAAATAAGATTCCTTGAAAGAAATCTTTTTCTTTTCTTGACTTACTTGTCCACCAAATACACCACGAGCACCAGCAGGTAACCAAAGTTCTTTACTTATATATAGATTGCTATCAATTTCTTGCACTTCAACAGCATTTGCCATACGAGTACTAAAGTCTTCATCATCTTCATCACCATATTTAGCTGTAATGACCGGTTTATGATTATCACCAAATGATATAACGGCTGGAAAAGTTGAATTGGGCATAGTTTTAAGAAAGAAAAAGATTTTTTTTTTTTTTTCATGTACTGAATTTATATAATGACTAATGGGAAATTAGTTTATCCCGGATCCAATATTATCCACGTTTTTTTAATATTAGATAAGCATAATAAGTGAATTACAGTCAGTACGGTGGATTTTATCTGTTCGCTAAAATATTATTGGCGGTTACAAAAAAGGTAATTGTCGATTATTGAAAAATAAATAAAAAATAAAATCTTCTGCTAAAATATATTAAATTGGCATTAAAAACAAATGATTTACTTTTTTTTTTTTTTTTTTTTCTAGAAAAATCGTAATGGAGTTTTAGTGTAGCAACTCATGATCTGACATTTTGAGCAGCTACAAAAGCCATAAGGATTGCTGATGGGTACATTGTTACAAACATTGCCAATTCTAGACGATACATTTTTTTCTTTTCTGTCAGTAAGCGATGATGTTTCATTTTCCTGTTTTCCAAAACTGCTCTCTAGTATTCAGCTCAGGAGGCAGATACATTATTCTATAGTCTCTGATTTCAATTCTTTATATCATTGGCTTCAATTTATGAATTGAGTCATTATCCATAACAAGATGACCTCTCTTTAGGGTCTCGTCATGATCCTATTATATCAAGGAGCTCATTTACACTAGAAAAAAAGAAGGAGAGTAAAACTGGTGGTTAAACATTTGATAAACTTTTTAGATATTCTGAGCATTTTTAAAACATTGAGCGAGGCCAAAAATTTCCATTACTGTAACCTTTCTTGACACATGATATTTCATGTGTAGGATTTAAATTTTTAAGAAAAGGAAATTTGGCTTTATTGTTTGTATTTAAACAAGGTGGGACAAATAATTCCACTTTAACTGTCCATTATGATATTACTGTTTAAGTCGGAATAAATAGTCAATCCAAAAAAGTACACATTAGCTGATCTCTTAAAATTGCGTATTTTTCGTAAGTATTCTTCTGTTGATTATACTGTGTCAGAAGGAATATGTAATACTTGAAAGAATAAATGTTATTATTCCATTCTGTATTATGCAAATGATCTTTTTTTTTTCTTTATCAGCAAATCATACATCTGTTGTTATTTGTCTTCTTCTAAGCAGAGATCCTTGAATTGACCTAAACCAACAGGGTCAACCTTCCTTCTTTTCTTCTTCTGATTGAGTAAATGTTATTGCAACACAGATGTTGATGGTTTCTTCATTGATATAAAGGTATTTGCAAGAAGCCTACTACTATTGTCATTGACTCTATAAATAATAAAAGGGTCATTGTAACTCCTTTATTGGGAAATTCGCAAGGAAAACTACAAGAGCAGGATACTATAAAGATAAAGCTCTAAAATTCAATTGAATACCTTGATTGGAAGCTATTTTAGAGTTATTGAAAAATTTATGGTTAGTTATGAGTTTAGAAAACATTGTGCATGTTATTTATCTTTGCAGTACGATAAAACTGCTTGAAATAATCCTATAAAAACCTTGGGTGGCCAGTGTCATTTTATAAATATTTAGAGAAATGCACGCGTAGTTTGTCATCTAAAAACCAATGCCCCCCTTTTTTTTATTGAAATGCTAACAATAATAAATAGAATGGATCAAGACATCCCTTGTCTGTCTTTTTTTTAATTTATAAAATATGCTACCCTTTCTCTTTTTGTTTATCAAAGGTACAAGTTGTTAAAAATCAGCATATTGTATACTTGATATCTAATGTTGACATATATACTCTTTGTTTTTCCTTACAAGTTGTCAAGGTTGATACAAGTATATGACGACTATATAGCTATCTTCCTTTACGCTTTTATTAAAATTAAATTTATCGTTAATTAAAGACATTGGAGCACTTGGTTATACTGTAAAAAAGGTACAAGAGACAAAAGTAGTGATCGGTAACAGGACATGATAGCTAAAGAATAGTCGTTAGTGATACGACGCAGTGGATAAACACGCTTTTTTGAATATATCCAAATATGAAAATAAAGAAGGAGAGAAAGGCAAAACTCAATAGCTTTACATGTATTCAAGTTAAATAAGCGTATCCAGAGAATTCTTTCCTTAATTATTTGTTGATCAAACCTCATAGGACAAACTTGCATTGGTTATACAACATGTTTAAAAATAAAATAATAAATTTGTATTATCACATACAAAATAAAGTCTCATTTTTGAATAAAACAAGAATTAATAAAGAGATTAATAGGAATTTACGTGGTTTTAAACAGAAACAGCGTGATGAATAACACATAGTTTATCATTTACCTTTATTTATACTTCTTTATTTGAGATCCGATTATTGAATAACAAATAAGAAATGGATTACTTTTTTTTTTTTTTCTCTTTTTTTATTATTTTTTTTTTTTTATTATTTTCTACCTCTTTTCTTTCTGTTTCATACAGAAAAGGCTCTTTTTTTTATTTATTTATTTACGTGTTTACTATTTCAATGAAGACCTACAGTATCTTGGTGGTGACTTTGTTATTATTAAAAACGTGTTCAGCTGGTATTTGGAGTTCAGACACAAACCAAGTAGATCCCGTTGAAGCAGAAAAAGAATTGCCTGAATCTCCAACATCTAAATACGATTATAAGCTATCTTTTAAAAAGCCTTATTATTATAATGACAGTGTTCCATTTTGGTCGACTGGGGGAGGTAACTTTTGAGAAAATAAAGCAGCAGTCCATATTAACGTTTATGATAAAGACGTACTTAAAGGAGAAGAGTTCATTCGACTTTCACCTTCTATTCCTAATACCAGCGGTTGGATTTGGTCAGAGATAAAAAATCCTTATGAAGAATGGGAAACAGAGGTCTCTTTCAGAGTGACAGGTACACACTTACATGGTGGACGTGGTTTAGCCTTTTGGTATACAAAAGATAGAGAACAATCTGGACCTATCTTTGGCTCAATGGATAAATGGGATGGTCTCAGTATTTGGCTTGATTCTGCTAATCCAGTGGTAAAGAAAAAAAAAAGCATACAAATGAAAGTATGATCCTTATATATAAAATAGAATCATAAAGCATCTACAATGGCCTTATTAAATGATGGTACCTTATCATTTACTTCTGGTTTAGATCCCCGAAAATACGCTCTTGGTACATGCTCTATCACCTATCGAAATTCACCCAATCCTACTTTTCTTAAAGTAGTCATGAAAGATCATTTATTATCTGTAATTGACTAGTAAAAAATAATAAGTTTTGAACATCTGTACTAATCTTCAGATAGGTTTATTTGGATAATAATGGGGGTGGAAAGGATTATCGTATGTGTTTACAAAAGTCAGGAATTAAGTTACCTGTTGGTTACTATTTTGGTGTATCCGTAAGTGAAGATCCCTTTACTGAGATGTTTTTATTTACATGAATATAGGCTAATTCTCATACACCTGCTGGTATATACATAAACACTTACATGCCTTTATTTGATATAAATCTATTATATTAGATGATCATGACATCCTTTCCTTTGAAACGAGACAATTAAACCCACCTCAAAAGTTAGCAGTAAGAAAGATTGATTTATGGTGTACTTTATTTTCATTTTTTATAGCATCCAAAGCGTCCACTCGAAGAAGAAAAGAAGAAGAAAGGAGAAGAATTCAGTGGTATTGATGAAGAACAACAGGAGGTAATAGTATATAAAAAATCATGGCTTCCTAATAGTTAATGATTTGCAAGTAGAAAATTAAAGAAGCAGAATATCAGATGAGAAGATTAAGAGATAGAGGGGGTAATATGGATGAAGAAACAGCTGTCACTATGGTAACCTTGTTGCCAATTGATAAAGCTATAAAGTTTCTAATTGAGTAATTAAATAGTCTGCTATTTATGATACCCAATCAAGAACACTTGAAAATCTTCAGCTTTTACAACTTCAAGTCGAAGCCTTGGGCGCACCAAGCCCCGAGAAAATCATTACAGGTGATTATGATGTAGTCAAATTAGCCAGTGGTGATAATGCTGAAACAGTGTAAGTTCATCATGATATTGTATCCTTTTCTCTTTTAACAAAATCAAAAAAGCGGTCAGCTAAGTCACAGAGTAAATGAAATCTTTGAAGAAACAAAAAAGAGTACAGTTCAGTTTGAAAAACTTGCTAACGAACAAGATCGTCAAATAAGAGATCTTCAAGATTCTATTCGCAGATTGCAAGAAACATTATCTACTTTAGATGTAAACAAAAAACACTTGAAAAATATACATCAAGACTAATCCTCCCCCCCCCCCCCTTTTTTTTCTTGCAGACACGTCTTTTAACGCAATCAGATATGATACAAACAAAGATGAATGAAATGAATCTTCATTCAGCTGAGACAAAGGGAACCATGTCCACGTTTTTCAAGTATATATTTTACATATTCCTTATACAAATCTTGGTTGTCTTTGCAGGTTATCTTTATTCAAAATTACGTGTAGACCCTAATGACAAGAAATTTGTCTAAATAAACTCGTCGCTATTAAGCCAATCCAAATCCGTATTCTCCAAGGCCTCATCAAAATCGTGCAACTTTTGGTACGTGGATGTGGTAATCAAATCGCGTGTTTTACTAAATGTCTCTTGTGGTTGAGTGAGTATCAATTGGCTGTTTCCTTTCTTCCAGTGGTTGTTTGTATGCGAATAAGGCTATGTGATGTCGTGTTTATGACACTTTTCTTTTGAATAATATGGTTAAACTTACTATAAAAGCTTTCTCATCAAGTTTTGTAAATGCTTTATTGTCAATCTATAATGCTACTTTGTTAGAAATGCTTTGCTTTGTTTCATTACAACTCATCTTTATGTCTCAGTATTTTACCAATAGAACAAGACATTTTTCAAATTGCTTTCTAATTATTTCAGCAACGTGTACTGCTCTTTCAGGCAAGCTGTGATCATTAATAACCTCATTAGCATGATACCATCCTACTATTTTCAAGTCGTTCTTTTGGGCATATATTTCTGTCTAAAGTAAAAAAAGATAATAATATTTTCTTTAGTTTTCTTATTTTTACTTTCTTTTAAATCCTACTTGTTGTAAAGCAACCTCCAGCATTGGTGTTAAAGTGGTCCAGTGATGAAAAAAAGGAACAGCTTTTGTAATTTGTAATTCTGAATTCGTCACTTTTCCTAATAGAGCACCACAAATACTGGATGAAGGGTATTTTGCTGCATGAAGTAAAGGAACCGCGTAAGCAGCAGTATTAATTTGTATATTTGCCATTATTGGTTTTTTTTTAAAGAAAAAGGAAATGCTTTGAATAAAGAGCAAGTATAAAATTGGTTTATACTCCGAATAAAGAATATGCCCTCCGCTTCCCAAAGAAAAAGGAGAGCTTGCTTTTTTTTTTTTTTTTTTTTTTTTTCGTTTGGTTCAATTGTATGAAAAGGAGAAAGGTGCTTATATTAAGTATCTTTTTTTAATTAATTAGATTATAATACAATTTACTTTCTCTGATATCAAGAGTATATTGGTGCTGCATAAGGCCATGTAACAATTTGAAAACTGTAACTTATATTTTTGTCATCATCTTCATCATCTTCACCATCATCTTCATCTTCATCCTCGTCTTCTTCTTCTAGCTCTGCTGCTTCAACATAATATTGCCCAGCAGGAACATCGGCCAACCAAGTGAACGCAAAATCATCTCCACTCGAAGAAACCTCTTTGCCATTAAAGTCTCCCAAGATCTTTACAACCCTATTTTTTTTTTTTTTTCATCAAATCAGTGCTTTCTACATAATAATTAAACAATGTACCTGCTGTCACTAGAAGTATGTAAACTGACTCGAATTGTAACATCATCATCATGAGAAACACCGTTTGCAACAAATTGAATCGGTGTTCCTTGATAATAAATAGAGTTTGGAGCAGGAAATTCAAAATACGATACCTTTGCAAGAGCAATCGCTATCGTGCAAGAGAGCAGACATAAAGTAAAAGACTATATGGCTTTAAGTGATAGTGAAATATAGATCAGGTCTTTGTTACCTTCATAAGTAAACAAAAAGAAAATACACAATAAAGAAAAGGAAAGGAATATCAAAAAGATATGCAAATGGTATCAATTTCTCCTTTATTATTTGTATTCTAGTCTCTTCTCCTCCCTCCCTCCTTTATCTTTCTTACAGCATTGCAGTAAGCGAAAAGACAGAAAATCAAAAAAAAAGAAGGAGGGGAAGGGAGGAAGAGTACTTATAGTTTACAAACACTGTATTTGTACTTGCTCTTTTTTTTTTTTTTTTTTTTTTTTTTTTAAAAAAAAGAGGTCCGTGTTTCTTTATTTTCATTGAATAGCAGATGATAGAATGATAACGACTTTAAATATACCAGCATTTTTACTATTCTACACCCATTGATCTGCAGACTAACTGTGGAGTAAATGCAAAAAAGGTAAAAATAAGAATGGAAAAAATTCTTTGAAACATATTGTGATTATAATGGATGCTTTATTTTATAAGCTTGAAAGTCTTAGATATAATAATGAAGAGGAAGTGAAAGAAAGAGGGAGGTTAAATCGGATTAGATACTATCCTAATTGCTATCGTTTCACTGCTTTTACATAATTTAATATGACCAAATCATTCATTACCTCTGCATATTTCCAAATGTGTTGATTGCTGACATGACTTTAAACTTTGAGCAACATGTCATTTGCCAAAAGAGCAGATAATTCTTTTAATAGCTAAATTTTCATTCAAAGATTCTACCAATTCGCAGGTTGCCTTGTACCCAAATAATAAAAGAGAAAGTACAAATTGAATTCTAAGCACCCCTGCTAAATGCCTTTTGAAAGACGGCAAGATATTGCTATTTTCCTTTTTCATAATTATCAGTTTGTTCATGTAAAAGAGTTGTTCATTATGATTGATTTTCCAGGTAAAGGTTTATCTACGCAATAGAGCAAATGTACAGCAACATGAGCTCTTTTTTTCAAATCGGTTCCATTCACCGGGTTCAAACAAAGGAGCTTTCCCATCGTCTGAAAAGTCCACAAGATCAAGAATTGACGACAAGTCAGAATCACAGCAAGGGGTAAAGATTTGAGTATAAAGAAGAAAAAGAATGCGATTCCCTTTATCTCTTATCTCATGCTTTTCCGTTCAGGTATAGATATGCCTTCGCCAGTTGCTTATGATTCATAGTGCTAAAGAGATCTTTTCTTGATTGCTGTTCCTATCGTTGTCTCTTCATAAAGACTGCCCTTGGGAAAACTGACACATGAAGGCAAGGGTACTCTAGATGGGTTATTTTGGATGGCTCTGGATGATGCAATTCTGTGGAATGCAAGGTCAAGTCTCATCAGTCCATTTGGCCAATAATGAGATTTATGTTGCTGTAACTGCGCTTTCCGTCATCGATTTCAAGCATGGATGGTCCCTTGGAATCTCTCGAGATATTTTTTCTATTTGTTGTAATGTTATGCTTGTACAACATCTAATGCTCTTTATGCACACAGGCAAAAATGGAAGCCAATGCTCATTTGATCAAGTAAGCCATCGGTTGTATCAAAGAATGGAGAGACTCGATTGATAAATCGTTGAGCAGACCTCGCACAGTAAAACGTGATCACAACAAACTTTCATGGCAACGCCCTACTTGTTATTCACCATCTCACAATCAACCAAAACTTGTATGCCTTCCTAGCCACTGGTTTGGAAAGAATGATGACAATGCTGTAGATCCTTGTCAAGCAGCGTGTGCTAATTTAGTTTTTGACGGAGAACTGGATACGTTTGGATTTGTAAAGCTCAACGATGGACGCGTTTACAACTACTTTGAAAAAAAATATATCGACAAATATCCTATTGATGCATAACATTTGAAAATGACTGGTTGACTTTTTTTTATTAAAGCATATCACCAGCAGGAATCACACTCATCTAAATACGGGTCCATATCAAGAGAATGGAAAAGACACATAAGGAAAATTTTTGTCTCTGGAACCATGACTGAGCAAAAAGGAACATTGTGCTCTGTGCTTTGTGTTTTTTTCCTTTTCTTTCTTTTTCTCTTTATTTTATTGTTGTGAACCTTGATGAATTACTGTAAATAAATAAAGAAAAACGCAATTTTCTTTTTTCTTCTTTCTACAAATGACCTCTCTGCGTATTATCCCATAATCCCCAGATGAGCACGGCTTATACAAACCATCTGTCCGAATTCGGACCGTGTTTTTTTTTGTGCCGGCCGCATCATCAGTCGAATTGTTAGCCGACTTGCTGGCAAGTTCTGAGAGCCCTTGAGTAACAGGCTTGTGCTTCAAAATGCATATTGCTGAAGGATCCTCCCAATCTATATACGTAGTGAGTAATACAACTCGTTCTTTGTGCTCGTAGTCATCCATAATGAGGAAAAATAAAAGTAAAAATAAACAATAAAGGGAGATCAGCAAGAAGAAAAGGAACCAAATCAATTTCGACAGACTGACTCAATTTCGGCAGAGCAACTCAATTTGGACAGATCGGCTCGATTTCACTTTTGCCAGTTGTGGCTCATCTTTTTTATTTTCGGCTAATTTTCGCTAACCTGATTCACTTTGCACAACCCGGCTCAATCATTTTAAGGGGACAGTAGAGTAAGGGTAAAAAGTAGCTTTAATTCTTTTTGTTGGAACCGGTGCCACGTTGATTTTGAGCCGCAAAGATGATATCATCAGGACTTGGTTTATCAAATGGAAATATAGGAATTGAACTCGATTTCTTTAGACTGTCATAAAACATGGTTTGCAGTGAAGCTGTCAAAAATTGGACCTCGTTATCACGACAGCCTATCTTGGGTTGTTGTTCGAATAAAAATTGAGCTGCAACAGAAGGTTTTGCACAGAGCGAATTGTCTTCCAAATCGACATTGTCCTCATTCTCTGACATGTCTTCTTCTTTTTCTTTTTGTATTTGTTGCTCCTGCTCTTTCACTGATTGTAGCGTAGCTTTATCTGGTTGCTTAGCTAAACTTGATAGTTTTAACAATCCCGACCCTCCAGAAGAAGCAATACTGGCAGCAGGTTTCGACACTGAAGATGAATTTCGAGTTGCAAGATGGCCCAAACTACTTACTTTAGAAGTAGATCTCTGTGCAAGAGAGGCAAGAGAAGGCATCGTGCTGCTTCCTGTCGTCGATTTGTTGGTATTTTTTTGAGCTAAACTTTGTAGTGGTGAAAGAGATTTAGCGGTAGACTGGTTTTGCATCTTTTGTTTCAATTGCGCCAAACTCCCACCAGAAGAGCTGTTGCTTTGACGAGCTAACGCCGATAGTGAAGGTAAAGTTTTTTTCTCGTTTGACATGGTTTTGAAAAAGAAGCTGATTTAAGATTTAATGTAAGAATCGCTGAAAAAAAAAAAAAAAAAAAAAGGCAGGATAACAAAAAATAAAAGACTTTCACCTGTATTTTTTTTTTTTCGTTTAGCTCGTATGTCTGTTATTACAATGGTTTAAATAAGTAAAGAAAAAGAAAGAGTAAAGTATGATTGCCAGTAGTTCATGTTTCTTGAGTCTTACGTCAGGGTAAACTGTGCGTCTGCTACTGTAGTGTAGCTTGTAATTCAATGGTTCTCCTTATACAATGTCTTGCAGCTCATGTCACAAAGTATGTTAGAAAACTGAGCATAAAGTAAAGATGATTTTGGCCTACAATGGTATATTTCATTCTATAGCTTGAAATCGATATACGAGATGGGGGGTTTAGAAAAAGGTAAATAACGGAGCATGGGATGAAAACTAGTTTGCTTTCATAAGGTGTACAAAAGCTACTAGTATTTTGTCAGTAATTGATCGCAACGAATTAATTTAAAGCAATCACAGTCGCGTTCAATAGCTAAATTGGTTTCATGTGTATCATCGATCATTACTGGATTAACAACAGAACGTTGTAATATGCAGTTACTTGATGAGCTTGCTGATGGAACTTTCATTCTAAAGTTGAATTCTTTATGAAGGATATATGCTTGATCAATTTTACTCTATAGAATTGAGTACAGCACGTTATGATTACTTGAATTGATGAGTAAGATAATATCAGTAAAAGTATCAAGCGAAAAATGACTTCAGTGATCAATTCGAAAGCCAAGATTTACGATGAATACGCATGCCCCTTTGGTTTAACGTTATGCATTTTTTATGAATATTATATATTCAGTACAGTGACAAAAGCATCAAAACTGTGTCTACTTTTGCAGAAAATACAAGACATACCTTCACTTTTCATAACGACACCTTCATATACTACTTTCTATATTACTTTGGACTTCCTCGTCAGTGTAACAAGTATAAGCATAATACAAGTCTCAAAAATCTGCGTAAAAAAAAAAAAAAAAACACCTCGAGCTAAAATTGTGTCTTGTTCTTTTTCGACTTTTCGTTTCACATCAAAAAGTAACTTGCAAAACGTGAAACTATCCATGCAGACACTTTGATGGAACACAAAGTCAAACTTTCATGTGTCACAAATACACAGTTCTCCAAATTCATAGAAAATTCATCACACGCAAGCCCACATTTGGGTTGTGTAACAATTTACTTTTATAGGAAAAAATGAGGTTATTCAACAGGTAAAATAAATCTTGAAGTCGGGGTTGAATAAGTAGCCTAAATGGACAGGAGACTTCAAGTAGAAAGAAAAAAGTAGATTATTGCTTTTAAAATAGGATGTTTATTCATATAAAAATGTTGGGGGGGTATTTACAGCTTTTCTGTGTAGTAGTCGCAGTCATTGCGTAGTAGTCGCGCAGTACTTGTTTCGTTTGATGTGAAGCGATTGCCATAGCAGCGACTCGACCTGAGTCTGTAATTGAGAATGAATTAAAGTTCGCAACACAGAATTGCACTGTCTTATTTTTCTTTTTATTCGTATTTGAATTGAAAAAGTGAGTAGATACATTTAAATAAACTGCAAATATGACAGTACTAGCTCGTTAGGCCTAATGATGGGTAAGATATTGGAGAAAAAAAGTAGTAGTACTGGCGAGAAAAAAGATGAAGATGAATGAGATGATACGTCATTGGTTGATCTATTTACTTTGCATTTATCATTTTGTATCTCATTTTGGTGAAGAAAACACAGCTGAAATAGGTTTGCTGAATCAGTAATCTTCTTTAATCTAACATGGTGCGCTTTTTAAAACATTGATAAGTTAGCTTAAAAAAGTCTTTTTATAATTCTTAATGGTAGCCTTGTGATGTATAAACGGTAAATAGTGCATTAATAGATGTCTGCTCTTATGAGTGATACTGATTTCAAGATGATTGCATTACTTTATTTAGCTTGCTAACCCAAGTTTATTGACCTGATATTCCAAACGATAAAATCTCTGAATCACATCGCCACCACAAGTCTTTCTCACTTGATATCTACTGCTAAAAAGTACAAATGCTGAGCATCTTGGTACAAAAAAAAAAACAGATATCCCAAGACTATTCCACCTGATGTTTAATGTATCATGGACAAGAAGAAGGAGAAAGAGGAAAATGAAAGATTTGGAAAACAGATAGACTGAAGTTGTACAACTCATCGTCATGGCAGTGTCGCTGAGTAGCCTGAAACATATCTCTTTCTTTCCTTCTTTTTATTATATCCTGTAGACAAAAATGAGTTCCTTTCGGTGGCTATACTCTGCTGGTCAGTCCTGGAGATGTCTTGATGAAACAGCTCAAGGACAAATCGAGCGACTTTGGAGGTGCAATCAAGCAAATTGGATTACAAGTGAATCATTCCCTGGACCTGTATTTGTTGATACTGCTCAAATGGTACTTATTCACAAAGGTTCTTTCTATGCAATTGCTCGAAGTATCGCATAAATCACCTTGTGGTCTTTTTGAGCCTAAATATATATCCTTAGGTGATGCTATTTTTCTATTTTACCGGCTGGCTCCCATATCTCTTGAACCCTTAAAATCATTATTAATAAATCAAAAGTATGTATACTTGATGAAAATTAAAACAAACCCTTTTTTTTTAAAACACTCCCCCTCTCTCTCCTCTGCTGTATATACATACAATATGATACACTTTTATGCTTATCTCTTTAATAAAAGGCATTCCATCCATTCCATTTGTATGAGTTTTACTGCGGCAATGTACCACAAACCTATCATCGTTCCTGAACAGTATTGTATCTCAGAAAGAAACGGGTTGGACGACCCCACGTCTTCTTTTTGAAACATTGAGTGACTAATGATAGCTTGTTTATACTTTTACCTGTCAATCTACAGATGTTTCTATTTATTTTTTTGATGGTTTTTCGTATCTAAGAATGTCTGGAAATCATACTGCATTGTTCCTTTCAATGGCCTCTTTAGTTGCATATTTGCTTATCATGGGCCTAGACTGATTTGATTGACATTTTGAGCGTCTATGAGGTCTCTTTTCTATAATAAACCATTTCGCACAATTATAACCAACTCATCAATACAAATCCCTCTTTTTTATAAGGGACATTGAACCATTGAAAGTACAGGTTGATCTTCAAATCAACATTATATGAAAGGCTAGAAAAAGCCTTCTGCGTATACATATTGACTACAAGCATGAATGACTAATCCGTCTTATTAGCTCAAACAAACAAATAAAAAGAAAGAAGGGTATCGAGAGAATGTGAAAAGAATGACATGAACTAAATAGTGTTTTAAAAAATCCTCTATGTGATTGCACAAGAAGACAGGTAGGTTGAATCAAAAGTACAACCCCAGCAAGTCATCCAAGGATTGTTTTCTTCATGTGAAACCAAGGTGAAAGCCATGGATGGATCTCCTTGACTCAGCCGATGAGCCTATTCGTTCTGGCCTTCACCATAGGGTCAATGTTTGATGCCTGCTGCAATTTGTTACAAAATAAAGTTTTTTTTATTTCACGGGGGAGCGATGAATAAAAGGAGAAAGAATACAACAGTTTTATGTTGTATGTTTGAATCCTAAGCATTTAATAAAATCAAATTTTAGGTATTCTTACCAGTTTAAATAAGAAGAAAACTATTTATAATCAAAAGCTACATGTCTTTACCCCCTTTATACTCCTACTTTATTTCTTTCTCCTTTATTTTCTTTCACAGGCTGAAAAACACAGAAAAGAAACTCTTTTTTCCCTATTCTTTTTCGTTCTCTCGACACTTTTTTGTATGTTTTATACAGCCATCTTTTTATTTGTTTCACCTGTGTTTGCTTTAAATTATGGTGACCTGTGTGACCCTAGCCCAATTTACTCGTAATTCTAAAAAATGTACATGTGTGAGTGATAATAAACTTGTATAATATAAATTAGGACAACATGGAAATATGATGATTCGTGTTCTAACGTTTATCTGTTTTGCGATTCAAGTCGAAATAATACATGTAATTATATTACATGTTCTAATACTGACTACATACAAGGGTAAAAATAAAGAAATCACAATCTGGCTTACTCCTTACTCATCCTATTTAGTTGGGATGAATTGACGCATCCGTTTCCATCACGATGCAGTAATCAGGATTATTGTCCTGACAACGGATCTCGTTGTACTCCTCTTGTCTCAGTGGGTGGTGCTTGTGAACCAGTAAATTTAAAGTAGTAAAAATATAATCTATTGACCAATCTGTTTAGCAACGTGATGATGAATGTGCTGGTAAAGATGTCATTTGCTTAAACTCCACTTGCTTTATAAAAGCTGCACCATTAGGAGGCAATTGTGGCTCAGATAGGTAATCATCTCTTTATTGTTTGTCATACAAATTTTAATTTTCAGTAGAACGGATTATGTATCCTACGATGCCTCAGGACTCGCTATTCGACAAACGATCGTTAGAGATAATTGTACAGAAGGCACCTATTGCAGTGACCAATCGCATAAATGCATTCAATCAAAGCCATTAGGAGATGACTGCTGGCAAGATGGAGAATGTTTATCAGGAACGTGTAGTGATGAGGGTGTCTGTACAAATGGACCAGATGTTTTTCATTCTATTTCTAATTGGTTATGGGCTGTCTTGAGTTGTTCTGTATTGGTATTTGTATTGATTATCTTGGGTGTCTTGTGGTTATTACACCGATATCAGTCAAGGATTGAACACAAGAAATTTGCAAAGTTCTTTGGAGACAATGACGAATTCTCAAAAAAATATAAAGCCAATTTATATAGCCAGCCTTTAGATACAAGTGTCGTCTACCTCACTACACCAGATTATAAAGAATCTGCTGCACTCAGTAATAATCATCTTTAATTGTGACGTTTCTCTCTCTCTCTTTTTTTTTTTTCTGCTTTTTTTTTTTTCTTTTTTCTTTTTTCTTTTTTTTTTTATTAAAATATTTGTTGATCTTTATTTCCTTTTCCGCTCTTTTTTTTTTCCCTCTTCTTTTTCCTCTTGATTTTTTTTTTATTATTCTTTTACTCTTTCTCTCTCTTTTTTTTTTAAATTTTCTTTTAAGCAAAGCAAAATGATCTTGCCTCAATTTGGATTTATTGTAGCTCAGGCAGGAGCTGATTCTCACACATTATTATCAAATCCAGCGACTACGACGACCCCAAATACCAATACAACTACTATTACAACAAATAATAGTAGTCACTCTTTAGCTCCTTTATTAACAAGTGCTCATAAACCTTCTTCTTTACCCTTTGTGCTACCTCAAGCACCTTTCTATTCACGACAATCCTCACCTCTTCCACCTAATAACAACACTGCAGCACTTTTACCTCCACTTTTACCTCCACCTGTCCCTTTTAATAATAAATTGGATCATGCATGGTATTCATCACAGCAACCCCCTTCATCTACCACCAATCATCATCTTTCTCGATATGTGCAACCACAACCACTACCACCACCACCACCACCACCACCATCATCCATATCACCACAACAACCCACAGAAGAAGAAGAAGAAGAAGAGGAGGAGGAGGAGCTGTTAGACAGATGGCAAGGTAATAGTAACTATGAATTGTATTTTAAAATATTGAAATAAACAATAGGACAATACAATGATTTGATGAGTTGGATGGATAATGAGTTTTGGGAACAGGCCGATGAGTAAAGAGTGATATGATTGGCACGTGCGTTCATCGATTTAAAACTCAATTTTATATATAGGATTTATCAAGAGAAAATAACCAATTTACAGCAAGAATTAAAAAACCTTCAAAAAGGTATTCTATAAACTTGGACGTCCTCTATTTTGACTGAATTCATTATGAATAGGAACACATTCGGTTTATAAAGATATTATTGCTGACATTGAATTAGAACGAGAAAAGACGATAATGAATGCTGAATACTTTATGAAATATCAATTATCATTTATTGAAAAATATTTTGATAGAGATATTATGAACTTGGAAAAAGAATATGAGGTAATAGGATTTATGATGATTATTTCATGTAGATTGAATTGTATTATTAGTCGGAGAAGAGACAAATTCAAGAAAGTTTAATTACTTCACTTGAAGACCGTCGAAAACAATTGAAAGAAGACCAAGAGCAAGGTGATAATAATAATAATAAAAAGTGTATTGGCAGTTATTAATGATAAGATTAGATGAATCAAAAACAATTAAAAGAAATTTAAGAAAAAGAAATCATGATTCTATTACTGTATCTAACCATTCATCAATAAAAGAACAACCAGCACCTAAAAAACGCGCAGGTAAAAAAAATAAATAAATGTACTTTATTTCCTTATTCTTATGTATCTCATCTAGTTCGTCCAAGCACACTACTCAATATTTATTCGATATCACCAGCAGAAGAAGAAGAGTTAGAAAATGAATTTTTAAACATGAAAAAACTTGTTCATACATTATAGTATAACGCGTTATTTTATTTATATTCGGAGAGTTAATAATAAACGTGGCAAAATAATCAGTGTAAAAAGTTTTAAATGAGTGACCCAATTTGCCATTTTTTTATAATTCATGTTAGGAACAAAAGAAAGTTATAAAGTCCTCTCTAGAAAATGCTAGAAGTAAAAGACAGGTTGCTCTGATAGCTTCTTTTATCAGACATGATTAAAAGGATACTTTATTCTTCAATAGTCAACAAGAAAGATAAATAGATTTATTTTGCTGACAATGTATTTTAGTTTATTTCAATGAGAGAAAAAAAAAAAAACTCAGTTGATGAATGATGGTTACTGATAGTAAAGAAATCCTATATGAATTGAAAGCCTATATCAGACAAGAATAATAATAAAAAAAAAAAGAAGGATTTTGTTATTAAGATGATAAAGGATTATTTTTTTTGTACAAAGAGAGAGAGAGAGAGAGAAAAAAAAAAAGGATTGAAAGGAGTGTATGTGTGTGGCTTTTAAAATAAGAGAAAGGAATGACACAAATTTTATGCATGACCGACAGCTGCAGTGAGGGATACCGAATGATGATGAGGAGCAAAAATAGATTGTTGTTGTTGTTGTTGCTGTGGTGTACCCGAGATAGCATACAAGAATGCGTCTAATTGTGAGCTTGCTGTTTGAATAGATAAGGTATCTACTTGATTGCGTACATGAACAGCATGTCGAGAAGGATATCGTTCCAAAAGATGCGTATTTCTATCGAATGCTAAATAAATAGTGGATCCTAAACCATCGACATTGACCACATCCAAATTCCCACCCCAGTGACTTGCCAGAGATTTTGCCATCTTCCAACCACTCAGTGAAGCCCACTCCAGTGCCTTATTGGGCTGTAAGCGATCCAGGTTGTTTTGACTGGTGTTGGAAAGAACATGACTGCAGGTCGGTAAACCGATCGGATCTCTTGGGATACCAGGCAACAAATCATTCTCAGAAACAAGTGCGTTCGTGTCCAACTTGAAACCGACACTGGTAGGACCTCCAAAGATGGAAAGTTTTGTGAAAGGTTGAGGTCTGGGCAACATGCGTTGATACCACCTTGTTCTTCTTTCTTGTTCTTCTGATTGAATCCACTGAGCTTTTAGACAAAGAAGGATAGATTCATACAAGACTCGATGTAACACACTTGGGATATGATCCAATTCTTGTTTGGACCTTGAACATATCTCAATCTTTGGTATCTGTCCAGAGATATCAGAGAATGCTGATTGAGCGTCTTGTACTGCTTGATGTGTGATTTGCTCTGGACAGATGGTTTGTACATGATTTGATTTGTTTGTAACCCAAGAGATATGTTGATCTATTTTGTATTAGTTTATTTTTTATGCAAACTGTACATGCAAGTATTACCAAGTAAGAGATGAATACCGATGCCAATCGTATTCATATTTTCCACTAAATTCACAGAGTTTGGACTAGAAGAAAATGCGTATCGAAGTCGGATCAAATTGAGTGCTTGACTTGTACGTAATTTGGTTAGAACGGTTGAAAATGCTTTGGGTGATGTTTGTTTGAGTGAAGGGTGCAAGAGAGTACAGATGTCACGTAGATAGCTGTGAGCAACATGCTTAATGATGGGTTTTTGAAGTGAATCAGGGGATAAAGTGGATAAAAGGCGCAAGATATGAGTGTATCGAATGGGTAATTCGCCACATAAAAAATGAGGTGTGATGGCAGCTGGTGTTTGTCTAGTGGCAAGATTAGGGATGACTTTGATCGAACGGATTGTGACTTACTGTTCTTTATTAGTAGTAAAATGAGAAAGCTATAGAAATAAATAAGTCATTGTATTCAATCAAACTACGAATCAATTACAGTCATTCGTGTCTCTGGTGTTGCCCATAAGCCAGCTATGATACGTCGAGGTAATACATTGATCACTTGAGATTGTAACATTGAATTATAGAAAAAGAAAAAAGAAGTGAAAAAGAAGCCAAAGTTTAATTTAATACTTAAATACTTTCTTTGATTTCCAAATAGAATAAAGCCCCTTGCATCACTTTCTTCTCCCTCATATATTAATCCCCAAAGTAATGAGAAAGTAAATAAAACAAAATAAAAGCCCAAAATGCAGTTTACTGCAATCAATCCTTCCACGAAAGAAAGGAAAAATAACAATTCTTGTTGACAGACTTGCATAATGTTTTTACATAAATTCGGTTTCATTGTTTCCCCCTCATCCCTTTCTTTTTTTTTTTTTTTTTTTTTCTTTTTTCAATATTAAATCCGAAGCAAAAACAAAAACAAAAACAAAAGCAAGACAAAGAGTAAATGATCTGCAGTGAATTTTTAATTAAAAGATAAATGTGTGTATGTGTGAGTGACTTGACGGCGGAAGAAGAAAAAAAAAAAAAAAAAAAGACAAAAAAGGAGAGGGGTGGACTACGGATGGAAAGTGAATGGTTTCCTTAATGATATTTGTGTTCTTTTTTATAAATGTTGAGTTTTATGTAACACAACATATTTTATCAACGTAAACATTGTCTATAAATCATTTTTATTGATTGGAACCAACAGTTCTTTATGAAATATGTCTAACCTAAGCTATGTCTTGGCATTTTCTTGAGAATCCTAGAAGAAAGCTTTTTTAGAACTTTCCCGCTTCTCTACCCTCATCCCCTTAGTTCGTTTCTCTTTCTCCACACAAAAGGGTTTATAATTGAATTATAGTACGGTTTTATTTTAAAAAAGGAAAGTAAATAAAATGCATAATGATCCATAGAAAGACGTGATACTTTGTAAGAAAAAAAAAAGGGGGGAAGATTATACAATAATTACAACTTGTTTTATACAAGAAAAAAAAAAATAAGGGGGAATTGAGGGGATATACAGATAGAGTGAAGTTAATAAGAAATAGGATGCTGTTTATATTGAGGGCAATCTTTATGCGTTAATAATAATTGTTTCAAGTTTATGATTTCTTGTCTTAATTCATTTGTTTCTAATTCGAGTTGTTCATTGTCTCGTGTTAAAAATTCTATTCGTTCCTGAAGGTTGCTTAACCACTGCTTCTTTCTTTGTCGACATTTTAAAGCAGCTATCATGATTGTTATTTAAATAAATAGTGCATTTGCCTTCATTTACCTAATCTATTTCTTTCTAAAAACTCTCTTCTTTCTTCTTCACTTTTAAATTTTTTAGGAGCGCGTTTTCTTTGTTTTTTCTTGATTCCAATACTATAATTGCTACTACTATTACTATCTATACTACACACTAAATAAAATATTTATTGAATGTTTAATATATTGAAGTGAAGAAATGATTTACCTGTTTCTACATTAGATTTATAACTACTCGTATCTGATCCTAATTTATGATTTTGTATGTATTCAAATGCAGAAGTATCAGTTCCAAAGCTTTGTTCAAATGGATTGGGTTCATTCATTTTATCCAAAAACTATATAATAAATTCTCTGTGATTATTACAAACTATATCCCATCGTCATCTTACATAATTTACATTCAATAATGCTTGAATAAAAAAGAAATTTTTTAAAAAATAAAAAAAAAAAAAAAAAAAAAAAAACTTTTCCATTATTAATAAATTTTGTACTGTGACATCATATATCCAAATATAGAAATTATTTTATGAACCTTGTTTGTTCCTGAAATAAAACAATGACGATGTTTGTGAGACCATTCAGAGGGTTGTTTGAGTTTTTTTTTTTTTTTTTTAAAAAGTGCTTTATAATACATTTTAAGCTATCAAGTATAAGATTTAGATGATTAAAGATGAAATTAATAATATTAAAAACGTAATGATTAAAATAAACGAAAAAGTTGAAATTTAAAATGAAATAAAAAAAAAAGGTACCTTATTACACAAGTGGCGGACCCTTATTTCTTCATCTTTTTACTGCCAATTTATAGTAGATATCCGAAAGCATAAAATACTTTTTTCTTCTTTCTCCATCTATTTAATATGTAGACATTTATTTGATATCAACTAAATAAAATCATTCTTTTTCTATTTGTTTTGTGTATATGATTTTATGAAATAGAATCATCATTACATAACTCCAGTAAAAAAAGAAAAAAAAAACCTTATTTTTTTCTTTATTTGTCAATCATTAAATTTGTTTATGAAATCTAGAACTTTATATACACGCTAAAATGTAATTTATTGAATATAATAAAATAATAATAATAATAATAGAATAATAATAAAAGGGAAAATATAGCAGTAGAACTGTATATATAAAAAAAAAACTATATTAAATGTAACAAATCATACAAAAAAAATCATTTTATACACAAAAAAAAAAAAGGGAATGAAAAAGTTTAAGCGTGTTTTTCATCTGTTTCAGGTTTCTTTTCTTCTTCTTTTACCACATCATTGTTTTTATTCACATCTAATGCCTCCATCTGATTTGTTATTTCATTAGTCGCACTTTCAAAGTCTCCAAAATCTTCTTCGTATTCTTCATTATTATGACTAGGAATACGGCAGAGGGCATTAGGCTGTGAGAATTTGGAATAATCTCTTGGCCAATCAGGAGTTGTATTATCCTAACATAGGCAAACATTGAGTACGTTGTTACTTTTCTTATTTCTTTTTACCTCTTCATCATTACTGTCATACTCTTCTCCTTCTTCACTGTTTAAACGAATTGTATTTCCAGCATATTCATATCTTCCATTAAAGTCTTCTCTACCACTATTGTTCAAAATTAGTAAATTTATAAAAAATTACTATCAAACTCCTTACGTTAACCAAAGGTCACTTTCATCCTCATCATCTTCATCAAAATTACCTTCAGATTCACGCTGTGCCAAGAATCTTGAATACTTTATCTATGTTAATATAATATTTATTTAGTAATCAAATAAACTTACTTGAGAAGCAGCTACACCATCTAATGTATTATCATTATCTTCTTCATCGTCTGTTTGAGGTAAATCCATGTCTTCAGATGGACGTAACCCACCTAGAGGCAATTGATCTCTTTCTTTCGTCTCTTTCAATTCATTGTTACAATAAGTAGACCAACTTTCCATATTAACATCATCTTTAATAGCCAATACAATAGTCTCTGGATAGCCTTCAAATAGCTTCATGATTTCGTCTGATATAAATGTTAAATGTCCCATATAACCTGCTCTCATTCCTTTTGGTTTAGCACTATATTCAATCAAATAAACATCAAGTCATAGCTTGCACAAGTTGTCTTTACCACTCTTCATCATTTGCTTTTTGAGCAATAACAATTTTGTCTGTCAGTTGACCTTCTTTCAAGATTGAAATGGCCAGTTGACGATTTAATCCAACATCCATACGACCATTAAATACTTGATGAAGCATATCATAAATAACATAATGCAAGAAATTATTCCAAGGAAAAGCAAAAAATAAATCCTAAGCAATCATACTCAGATTTTGCTTTTCATATGCACCTATGCTACTTACCACGCAGATGGGCATAGCTTTACTACTAACAAACTTCGATTTAAGATAGTCACCCACCGATAATTCATCACCATCTATTTTAATTATTCTTGTCTCTTCTTTTTGTTGTTGATCTTCTTCGTCATTCATTCTATTAAAATTGTTCAAGTTTGACATATTGGAGCAGTGCAATAATTCTGCAAACAATTCACAAATTTTTAATCTTTCAAACCCAAGTGGTTCTATATCTCCCAAAGTAGTATGTACAGGCCCATTCTATAAAAGAATACTTAATATTCCTTTTGTAGTATTACTTTGTATTTATTTACCACAGATCTAGGCTTTAATAACAACTGAGTGAATTGAGGTATGTGATCACTCATCACTTTCAGCATATCGGCTAATGAGACAGGCTTCGGTCTTATAGTACTAGTCGAATAACCATACAAACCAGTGACCGCAGGATCATTTTCAAGATCGGCGTTGTTATGTCGAATGATGTCAATAATAATCGATACACCATTCACTAATGTAGATGTTGCGTTAGGAGCATCAGGGTCCAACATGAATTTAGCTAATTTTTGCATTGTTGGTTCACTAAATCCACCTGTGTCAACATTTAATCATCTTGTATAAAACATATACCTCTTCAGATTGATAATTAAATCATTCAATCCAATGCTTAGTGATTCAGGTAAGCTTGTTTGTGACATTCGAATGATTTCACATATACATTGTTGTGCAATTGAATGTTCCTAACAGCAGATGTTAGATGGCATATTATTCCATCATAGCTCGTTGCTTTACTTCACTGTCCAGGTAAGGGTCTAATCTATCTATTAAGTTCTCTAACAGCCCATGTTCACTTAACCACTAACATCGTACATCAGTCTATAAATCACATGCTTTAAATCTCACTGTTTACCTTCACAATGCCTTTTCCTTCACTTAGTTCTTCCATGCGAATAAGGGTTAATAACAAATCCATGATAGCTGATGTTTGTAGATGAGCCAAGATCTTATTTAAATTCTCTGAATCAGATTTTATAAAGTCCATCATCTATCAATACATATTAGCATCACACATCTATACTATCTCCTTTCAGCTTTACCTCTACTGGGTATTTTGATAACAAAACACCAATTGTTTTACAAAAATAAGAAGCTTGTAAAGAATCTAATCCAGTTTCTACTATCGTTATTGGATCTGAAGCACGTCTTGTGGGCTGTGCCTGTCTATCGAGATAGGACCAAAATGGTACTAGTAATTCCTCTTTATGATCAATCACAATCATATCAATCATCTGTTGTATCTCACACGCAATAATTTCACTAGCAAGAAAGGGATATCTACTCTGTATGCATTATTTCTGTGCTCACTATTTCCCACACTATTTCATTTTTTTACTTGAATTTTTGTGGTTCTGGCAAATCAGTAGCAATAATATAATTCAATAAAGCTTTAATCTTGTCTGGTTTACATAAGCTATTTCATAGTTTAGAGAATGGGTGACGCGCATATAAATGTAATTCTTACAATTCAATAAGTTTGGGATTGGCTGATTTTGCTTCTTGAAGTAAATCTTCTTCTTCTAAAACTTCTTCTAAAGTAACATCAGCTTTATCTAAAAGCCCATCTAAAGCCGAGTTATTAAAACCAAACCGCCAAAACATTTACACAATATTTAATAAAAAGAAAAAAAGAAAAGTAACCATAAAAAATTCCTGCCTTTTTTTTTGTTGTTGTTGTCGTCAACCTTCTTGAAGCCAACTTTCCGTATCGGTAGTTCAATTTTATTTAAACAAACTTAAAAATTTCTGAGATCAAATATCTTTATCCTTTTTGGCTATAGCAAATATCCTTTTCAAGAGTTAAATCCAAGACACTATTTGCAAAGAGAATAATGCAATTTTAATTTTCAGTCAAGGCAACTGATTGGAAAATTCATGTAATCTATCTAGTTGCGTATGTATCATTTCAGTACTTTTATGATGATAAACATTAGCTTGCTATCGACCTGGAACTATTTACTTGGATGATCAATTGTGGTTTTGTGTCCAAGTAATCTGTGCTTGACATGATATACAAGATTTTATTCGTCAAGGCACTGGCATTAAAAACAGCTTGATTTTCGCTATCATCTTAGTTCATGGTCATCAAATGAGCAGCCTCATCAGCCAATAAGGCGCGACGGGTTGGAGCTATCAATAGATCATGAATAGGGTGTCTTTCACGAATGGTTATTTCACTGATCAGTGTATCGTCTGGCATGTTGATGATCAACCGCTGATACGCCAATGATCTAGTCAAGTCTGCAGATGCTCACACTTTGATCATTTTCTGAGCTTGTACATTATTTGAGCTATTGAGATATAAGAGTATAAGATCCGAATCATGACGACTGGGAAAACAAGGCAATTCAAATGTGTCTTTTAGATGGTTTTGATTGCTTTCATTCAAGCAATAAAGCATTTAAAGCCTTTGAGCTTTATCTCCCATCTGCGTCTGCTTCTTTTGATATCTTTTCAATGATAACAGTGTCCTATTGAGTCGAACTGGCACTTGCTGTAATTATTCTTTATCCCATCGACTGAGTCCATGTCTGTGTTCACGGCCGATTTTCATCAAGACAACTAGACTAATCGCTCAGCAGTATCTGGATTGTAATAGACATAATGCTATCTGCAGTCATTAAGGAGTCACTTCAGCTAGAATCTTGTCATCCTTTTCTTTGTAACAAATCACACTTTTCCTTCATTGAACACAGCCCTTGATGTCCCTCAAGAGTCAATGTCTAAAGTGGCCTTGGTTCGCATGATGGTGTTTAAAGTAATTTGGCTCAGATGACAAGAGTTCTTTTCCAGATGAACCTTTCAAAAAAGCCATAAAAGAACCTCATGTTATCATAGTCTACACCCACCTCGTAACCAAATAATTCCATTCTCTCTTTGTGAATGCACTGATTCTACCCTGGGATCTAGTACAGCAAGAGACAGACTGATGATACTTTCAAAGACTTGACAGTTAATCCCTTTGCTTTTGAGAGAATCAATTACTACCAGGACAGTGATAGCACCCTAAATAATCTGGGGCCATGAATGATTTCTGAAGCATGCTGTTCTTTTTATGAAAAAGTATGTCTCGAAAAAGAATAAATCGAGTAATAAAGAGGCTTTATATGCATACTCGTGCAAGGGAGGAGATGAGTATTTCTTGCTGTTATGTGCCAAAAAGAAGATATTAAAGGGTCAAAACGAAAATAACAGCAAAAATGAGGGCGATTGATGTTAACAAAAACAAGAAAGAAATAAAAAGGGTTATTACATAATAGATGTGATGATAGCAGTGGTCATGATCATAAGCTTTGACTTATTTTATAACAAAGGTGTTCTCGATTGAAGACTGGATATGATAAAATGAGGTAATGCTACGCATGTTGCTCAATTCGATTGTGGAAAGAAGTGACAATGTACGATCAGAGACATATTTGGCTATTAAGAATTAGGGGGTAATCTCCTGAATACAACAGATGCATCTTAAACTTTTCCTTTAAAGTAAATATTGCAGTATTTATAAAACACAGGTTTGGGGAAAAGCTTCAGACCTAAAAATTGGCTTACATCAAATTGATGCTGTTTAATTGCCTTTACAGACTTTAGGAACACAACTTTGGATTGCAGAGAAATTGATGTACGAAAATAGATCACCATAGCCAAATAATGCTTTATCAACTTATTCCAATTGATAACTATATCCATGATTATAAAAGCTCTCAAATATAATCATGTCCCTTAGTTCAAGAACGGACGATGGTGATCGATTTGGATGTATACCAAAATGATCAGCACATGTAAAGTTTACAAATAATGCAAGAATCATAGTTGATGTTCATCCATAAACTTAAAGACACTCTGTACACAGTGAAATGATTTCATTTCGTTTTGCTCAAGTGCCTTTTTTGATCACTTAGGAGTTGATCAAAAAAGGTCAAACCATTTGGTACTGATGATTGTCTTACTCAATCGAAATCAACTTGTTTGATTCGAAACATGTGGAACAGATAAAATTCAGGGGGAGCTTATTACTGTACTATTTTGTAATGGTAAATCATATCTGGACATTCACAGTATTAACAAAGGCTTAAATTCAATAGAAACCAGAACCGTTTTTCAGAGTGGATTCGTGCAACTGATTGGGATGAGCAAAGATATGTAAAAAGCAAAGGAAATGCTTACTTTAAAGAAGGGGGATGAGCTTTTATTAACGTTTAACGTTCTTGGTTACTCGTAGGATGTCAGATAACTACTCATAGTTAAAATATTGACTGGAAGATGATTTGATTTAGACGTGCGTTGCGATTTGGTATCTGTAAGTAGTTGTATCATGTTGAAACAATTTGAAAGTGAATAAAAAAAAGGAAAGGGATGATAAAGTGCCTTGGTACTTTGCAATATATTCTCTGCAAGTTCAAGCCAAGGGTATTGGTACCTTGCGGGGGCTGTTGTCTGTCGTGTCTATCATATTTGTTCAATTTTCTGATGGATGTAGTCATCTCCTAGTACGAAGTAGAGTAGAAGGTCATTGCCGATGTAAAATAGAATGAATTACTATTCAAATAAAATAAAAAAAAAAAAAAAAAAAAAGACGAAAAGTAGAGAATACAGCTAAAAATCTTCTTCTCAGAAGCCTTTGGAAGAAAAATTGTAGACTGAGCTTCTATGTAAAGAATTGATTTAAAATGAATGCTGAATATTGCGTTTCATTTGTATCAAATATTAAAAACAAAAATTTCTTGATTAGCAAGTGGGGGTATATTTCTTCATTATTGCTTCAATTTCATCTATTTCCTTTGGTGCTTTAGTCAAGTTTTCGTAACCGTCTTGAGTGATAACGACAGTGTCCTCAATTCGAACACCACCAATAGAGCGATATTGATCAAGGATGTCCAGATTAAAAAAATCCTGATAGCCAGGGTACTCTGTCCAGATGCTTAGCATGGATTCATTAAAATATAAGCCGGGTTCAACAGTGAGTACCATGTTGGTCTCCAATGGACGACCCAATAAGAATTGTGGGTTATCACTCAAAGTATCTTTTCTAATGAGACGTATTAGTGCTCATTCCTTTCTGTTTCTTACATCTCCTTACCCTCCTACATCATGTACATCTAATCCAAGAGTATGACCCAGGCCTTTTATAGATGTTTCAGTATCACAGTAATACAATAGATGAATCAGCTTACCATGATAATAAAACGCACATGGCACATTCTGTTCAATCAACAGATTGATGTCTCCTACAAGTATCCCAATACGTACAAGCTCTTTACAGAGTACTTCTATAGCCAACTGTTGCATATCTTCCCAATAGACACCAGGTTTTAGTCTTGATAAAACAATCTAAGGCCATCATTCAATAGGGCAGCCTATTAATATATGATTTTACCTTTTGCATCTTCAAGACGATGCTGTAAACAACTCTTGCTTCAGTTGAGAAAACACCTTGTACAGGAAATGTACGTGTGATATCACTACCATAACACAATTTTTCACCACCCGCGTCCACAAGTACAAGTGAATTGGTTGGTATGTGCTGATCGTACCGAGGCGCATGATGTAAGATGGATGCTCTCGGACCTGATGCTACGATAGGCAAGTAAGCCTGCTTATAGATCCCGTTGAGAGCACAACTCCACCGAAAGAGGGCAGCGAGATGGGCCTCGGTCATGCCTGGTTGGCACTGTTTCATGAGTGCGACATGGGCCTCGGAAGATCCCTGAGCAGCTTGGCGGATCATCTCAATCTCCCACTGAAACTTGGTGAGTCTGGCTTCGTCCATGGCTCGTAAGAGTTGCTGGTTATCAATATCGAATCTTAGATTACTGCTGCTGATGAGGTTGAAGGCATTGATGTATTGTGTCTTGTTCTTTAATACATAGACCGTCGTTGGATTAAGTTTGGCAAGAAGTTGAGATATCTCCGATTCAGCCAAGATTTCATCTACGTCGTATCGTTCCAAGAGTTCTGTCATGTTTATCTTGGGACCTTTCCAAATCACATCATCTTCATTTGATATATCGTTGGGAGCTATCAAATAAATTTTGTCTTCTTGGATATCGATAATCACTTGAAAGTTAGGTTCATCAATACCAGTTAAATAAAAAAAATAACTTTCTTGACGAAATTCTAAGCCAATATCTGTATCGTCTCTTGTAGCCTCTGACTTTCCTTTCATATAAATAACACACGGTTTACTTTGATCGATTTTCATTAGTTTTTTGATTTTTAAATAGTGTTGTTTGGTTGGTAATATTGGTTTCTTGTGTGGTAATAGTGGGATCAAATTGATCGGATGTGGTGTCATTTTAAAAGAAAGGGAAATTATAGAATAATAATAATAATAAAAAAAAAAGAGAAATATTTCTTTATATAAAACATTACTTTTTGCTCCTTTTTTTTTTTTTTTTTTTTTTTTTTTTTTGTCATCAGACTAAGTTACATGAAAAAATCTTATTGTTTTTATTTCTTAAAAAAGTATAGACGCGAAAATAAAAGAGAAAAATATTCAGTCAGAGATTTAAAGAAAAGTAAATGTACGATGTGAAACATTTCTATTTTCGACTTTATTTCCTTGCCATTTATATTATCTGTTTTTTTTTTTTAGTTTACTTAGCATAGACTACGATTTGTTATAATAAATCGAGTGTAAAAGAATTATATCTTTCTCCTCATTAAGGCGTAAATGGAATACGATACATTTGACGATAGTTGAATGAATGCGCTTTATTAGGTAAATAATGAAAAAGCAGGCAAAATCAACCAATCAGATTAAATATAAACATAATCAGGTGAACATTATACATGTTTTAGTGAAAGAATAGTCTATTTGAGCCATTGTATGTCTATAAAGCGATGCTTGAGATAAAGTTGGTTATTTACTATTAACTTCTTACTTTAAAAAGTAATCTTTGTTGCAAATGATTCATTGGTTCAACTAAAAAGATAAATTCAATAGACACATTCCAAAATTAGTAATCTCAAATCATCCGTGACTCGCAACATGTCAACTTTGCATGTCATCTATGCAGATCCTGTCTTTCTCCTTAAATTTAAGGGGGAAAATGATTAATGCTTCCAAAAAGTGACAAATGGAATACACAGAGAAAACTTCTTTATTAATACATTGGTTAAATGTTATTTCTAAATGGGTAATGCAATGTAATACAATTAAGGTTGAGTTTGTTGTTGTTGTTGCTGTGTTTGTTGTTGTTGTTGTTGTTGTTGTTGCTGCTGCTGCTGTTGTTGTTGTTGTTGTTGCTGTCTAGCAAGAAGTATTCTTTGCTGTAAATCTCTTACTGCATTAGGTTGTAAGTTGGCAAGGTTGGCCATATTGATATTACTTATATTTAATAAATTAGTGTTATTGTTATTATTGTTATTGCCTGATGTATTCGTCAAGTTCAAGTTGGATAACAGTAAACTGTTGGGATTAAGTCCTATTTTTGATATGAATGACTATTTTTCTTTTTGCTTCATTTTATTTTACCATTTATAGATGCTGTAACTGGTGCATTTGCTTGCTGTTGAGGGTTTACTATACCTGTTGTGTTCATCATTTGTTGTTGTCTCATATTTTGAATATGTTGAACATTTGAATTGTTTGCCGTCGGTGCTGTTGTGTTCAATAAACCCATATTAGCCGTATTCTGAAGATTAGCCAACATGGCAGGTGTGATATTACTACCGGGCACAGGTGAGTTATTGACCAGGTTGTTTGGTATAAAAGTGTTATTGGTTATATTTGTATTATTATTTGGTGGTAGGCCAGCATTTAAATCAATTAATGGCACCTTTGTAAACACAACTCCCACAAGTTTGCCAGTTGAATAAGTCAAGATAACACCGTGATGTGGTTCAGATCCCATACCTAATGTTTGGCCAGATGCTAGATTAAATACAATCGTGGCAATCTTTTTTCAAAACAAGTAAGAAAAAAAAAATCTAGTTTTGTATAATTCAATTTTCTGTTTACGTATTTCTTTTGTTCCAAGTTTTTCACTAATAAAGTAAAGTTATTTTGATCTTGCTGACTGCTTGTACTCAAAGGTTTAAATTGACAAATCGGTAATTTGTTTTCTATCGCTTGTCGATGAAGAACATTAGCTCTACTTAGTGGTGATCTTCCCGCAATTTGTATACGTGTAGGCCATACTTCAGGCCGACTATAAAAAGAAGTAAGATAACAGAAAGAACGATAAGATTTAATATATTTACTATTCTTCTATGTTAGTACTGCTTCCTTTTGTAGGAATAGCGAATGCACCACAAAGACAGTTAAATTCTTGTAATTGACCTTCAGGTGTTTTAATATGCCAAACAATTTGTCCTGTCCAAAGTGGTTGTGTAGAAACAGCATCATTACCTCCTTGCTGCTGCTGCTGCTGATGTTGTTGTTGTTGTTGTTGCTGCTGCTGTAAAAGTTGTGCTTGAAGTTCATTTATATTGGATGGTTTACCAGCGGCAACATTTCGTTGAGCCAACTGAGTAGCCAAGAGCATTCTTTGTTGAGGGGTCAGATTGGCGGGTATCTGTGAAGGGTTGATCGAGGCCATATTGATTTGATTTTGATGCTGCATCAAGTTATCGGTAGCTGCTGTTGGTGCATTACTATTGAATGGAGATGAGGTAGCCGTGGTGGTTACTGCTGCGTTGGGGTTCATTTGAGGCATCGTATTACCAGCAGCCGCACGAGCTGCGGTAGAGCGTCTGATCTGTTCACTTAATTTAACAAGTGCAGTCTGAATCGTTTGAAGTTGACTTTGTTGTACAGGAGACAGGTTAGGCCCTAATGCTAACAAATTGTTTCTTTGTTGTAAAAGATATTGTTGTAATTGCAGTGGGTTTTGCATACGACCTGCCAATGGTTGAGGTACAGGTGGTGCGCCTACAGGTCGAGCTCCTTGCTGCTGACCTGACTGTTGTTGAATTTGTGAAATAGGTTGCTGTGGGGATGGTTGGTTTTGTTGCGGCTGTTGCGGTTGTGGCTGTGGCTGTGGCTGCGGTTGTGGCTGTGTTTGTTGAAATGGTTGCTGTGTCTGAGGAGGTGTCTGCTGAGGTGCTTGATTGATCTGAATAGGTGGCTCTGGCTGAACAATGGGTGAATTACTTATTTCTTCCTCTATTTTTACAGGCACTTCCTTCTTTACAACTGATTGCTTTTTCGTCATCTGAGGTGGGTTTGTCTCAGTAAATTTGTTGGCATCAAATGGATTCTTTGGTAACGTAATCTGCCCTGGTCCATTCTCTCTCTTTCTCTTTTTTCCAGCTTCACTTGTTATAGACTGAGGTGATTCAGCTAGTGGTCTTGGAGAATTCTTTAGATCCATATTTCCCGGTTGAGGTGTTGTTGTTATTGTTGCTGTTCCTGTAGGTGTTGTTGTCACAGGAAGCTTGAATCCAGCAAGCTGGACAAGGTGAGAAGGTAGAACGGTTTCTTTAATCGTATTGATCTCAGTATCTTGATCATTTACTTTACGAACAATATTTTCCAAATCTTCATAACCTTGCTTTGGACAAATAAGTGAAAATTTGATGTTGCTCTAAGCAAAAAAAAAAAAAAAAAAAAAAAAAAAAAAAAAAAAAAAAAAAAAAAAAAAAAAAAAAATTAAAAGTTTTGGAATAACAAAAGAAATCCTAATTGTTACCTTTTTCATTTCTTCAATTATTTTATCCATTTTAAATCCATCATATTTCGCATCCATATTACATCTTGTACTTAATTTATTGGGTAAACTATTTGATAAAAGAATACAATGCTGAACAAGCTCTCTACTCTCTACTTCTTGTTTATATCCATCAAACAGCTTTTGAACAAAAATGTAAATAAATTTTAATCATTCGCAAATCAAAAACTTCCTCCCTTTACCTCTAAAGCTGCCACCATGCCTTCTTCTACTGCATTCTTCAAAGGTCCACCATATTTACATTCAATGCTTTTGAAAATATCTTGAAATAAAATAGGGTCTGATGTAAAATATTTTCGATCGACTGTTATTTCTGATAATGGTTCATAATCTCCAAACACAACAAGCCCATATTTCAGTATTGGCTATAGCAAAAGATAAGTAAATACAAAAAAGAGAGACATAAAGAAAAATGATAGGCTTACTGTTATCTTTGTTTTGGATTGTCTTTCGTCAGCTTCTGTAATGATGGGTGAACGTAGTTGTCTAATAGCAAAGATAATGAGTAAAAAAAAAAAGGGTGGGGTAGAATATTTTACTTTAAGATAGGTTCAACATAAGCTTCATATAATAAATTTAAGTGTGGTTTCATTCTAGCTGATCCGTCTACAATAAATACTATGGCAACATCTTTTCTTTGATGGTGTGAAACAAGAATTTGTGGAGACTGTATAGGCGCAGGTGAGCTCTGTGAGCCAGGTGTTGCTACAAGATTTGAACTGGGCATCATTAAAAAAGATTTTAAAAGAAAAAGAAAGAAAAAAAAATTAAAGCGCGTTTATTATTAAAGAACTTTTTTTTCTGTTGCAATTCGGTTAAACCTGGATTTTTTTTGCACTTTTTTTATTGATACACTATTTCTAGAAAGTAATGCCGCATTTTTATAAGTTTTATAATACAATCAATACATAAAAGCGTCAAATCAGTAAGATAGTTATTTCTGGAAATAGTGTACAGAGCTTTGATTTATTAGCGTGACGAACGGATTTAGTCACAATCATGTTTTTGGGGTTTAAACTTTTCATTTTTTTTAATTTGGTTATAAATCAGATGTTGTTTGCCCTTCTGTTAGTTTAGGATTATCAGGTGCGGAGGAAAAGCGAATGGGAGTGGAAATTAGAAAAGAAAACCAACAATAAAGGAGTTAATGAGAGTCGATTCGACTGTGGAATGATTAAAAATGGTAGGAGCAGAAGCTCAGGCTTAGAACTGGATCAAGCTAATCAAAGAGCGCTTGGGTGGTGTTGTACTACCTTGTGTCTTTACAAAAATCAACGAAATAATATTTTCTTCACTATTTGCTATCCTTCAAAAGGGCTTGTGAGATGTAAAAGGCACCCCAATTTGAGTAAAAATATAAATTTTGTGCTTATAAAAATGGACGAAGCTCATAAATTATAAGTGATGAATGCTTTCTAACTCTTTGAATTTTATCAGCCATGCGCTCATAAGTCTAGAAATTTCAATTCTTTCACAACTTTTCTCTTTTCTTAACTTGTTAATATAATCTTCCAATTGTTAAGCTTAATCCTGACTTTTATCTATAATAAATTGGGTTGTATGCTAACAATGCACTCATTTTCTTTCTTGATCATATTGGTGTTCGACTTGGTAATGAAACAACCACATTCTTTCCTATAAGAAAAGCATATTACGAAGCAATCATGTTATTTTATTCGATTTACCTTCTTCTCTTAAAGCCAAAAGTTAGCAAAGCAGAGATTAAAAAATACATATATGCGCATGATTGAATTCTTATCCACGCGCATATAAATTTCCACACAAAATCATTCAATGTGACTCTTGTATTTTTGCGTCACAGCATATGCATTTGTGTATGAATGCAAACGCATTTTTTTTTTTTTTTAAATAAAATGTCCAATCTTTCTGAATTATTAAATATTAGAAATAAGAGTGAAAATCATGGTTGAATAAGAAACATGCTATTAGAAATCAATTTTGTACTTATTAGCTTTTTTTATAGATCATTCTGATTCTTTAAATACAGATCATAAAACATTTAATTTCGCTTCTTCAAGTGATGGTTAGTAACAAGAAAAAAGTGTTTATGGACGCAATTGACTTTTTTTTCTAGTTTTATCAAGAGTTCAAGCATTTTTACCTCAAATACAACAAGCAAATGAACAATTACAAAGTAAAGATGTTTCGAAATTAAATATTGAAAATGTTAATGAAAATGAGGAACAATATATAGAAATGGTATAAAGCAGAAAAAAAAAAAAAAAAAAAAGACAGAGAGCTAAGTAAATCATTTGCAGAATTTGGGATTAGGTGTTTATGATGTAAAGAAAGATGGTGAAGACAATTCTGACAGCGAGGAAGAAGAGGAAGAAAAGGAAGAAACAATAAAGTTACCATCTAGTCAACCAATTCCTGATAAAAAGCCAACTATTGAGCTTATGGATGATATGGAAAGTAAATAAAGCAATGTTCTTGTAAAGTTTTGTGGTATATCTTTATTTATAATTACATAAATACCAGAGCATGAAATGAGATTTCTGTTTTTTATTGTTAAAACTGAAGATTGCTTTTAAATAAAGTCTTATTTAGAATATTCAATCTTCGCTTTGGTCTATAAAAAACAAGCTTTTATTTTGGTAAAGCAAAATTGTTGAAAAGTAGAAAAAAATGTCAGCAAATAAAAATTACCAAAATCAGTTAAAAGTAATTCGCGCTTTTTTATTTTTCATTTTTCATTTTTCTTGCTTTTTTTCTTTTTCAAACAACATTCATGGCACCTTGGACCTTGGAAGGTCTTCAAAAGGGAGTTAAATATGCCTCAGAAGGTATTCGTATTGTACTTCAAAACCCAAACATACGAAGACAGCGCTTCATCAAAGTATTTATTTATTTATCCATCATTTCCTTTATCATTCTTGGTCTCTTTAACGTTTTGATATCCTCTCCCATTCATATTATCCGATTCATACATTCTATTTTTAAATCTGACGAGTCTGCTCATATCGAAGAAACTTTGAGCTCAATAAACCAATTTATTCGAGAACTCATGGCGTCCGTTCCTTTGTTAGCTATCCTGTTCATGCGATATTTGTACCCAAAACCTTTGGATGAGCTCTTTATGGAATCTCTACGATATATTGATCAAACACACCCAGATAATCCTCAATTTGCTGCCGTATTGAGCTGTCAAAAGCTAAAGATAAACTATTGGTTTGAAATGAAAGAATACGTCAAGAGAACTTGGAAAAAGTTGAGACTTGGTTTCTTGCTTTTCCTTTTATCCTTTGTACCTGTAGTAGGCCAATTTGTATTCCCCTTAGCTGGTAATTTTTTTTTTCATATATGAATGATCGCTAAAATTATATCTATTTAGGTGCTTATACTTCTTACAAAGCTTTGGGTAAGACTCAAGGAATAGCTGTTGGTATTTGCTTCTTCTTTTTACCTCGTTGGGCTACAATGAAATTAGTGAGAGCACTGATTGGTATGCGATCCTTAATGCGTGAGTTATTGGAACCTTATTTTGTAAGGATGCATATGACACACAGAGAAAAGCGTCGCTGGTTTAGCGGAAGAAAGGATGTTTTGTTTAGTTTTTCAGCTATTGCTTATGTCATGGTTAGGACACCTATTATTGGTATCATTGGATATGGAGTTGCTCAAGCAGCATCCGCTTACATGCTTACAGTTGTCACAGAACCTCCTACCAAAGCAGAATTAGAACGAAAGGAAGTTGCAGTGGATAAACTAAACGTGTCAGAAAACACAAATAATAAAAAATTGGATTAAAATTTGTACCTAAGCAAGAATTGGATTAATTAAGTAAACTTGTTTCACAGACATTTATACAATGCATTTTTTAATATTTATCATTCTATCTTTTTTTCTTTCTTTGTCATTTGATAAATATATACAGCAGCTGCAAAATCAAAAGGTAGTTTTCGATGTCTTAATTAGCAGTTTCTTTTTTCTCACCTTAGTTTGCTTTTCTGAACATCACACTGAATTTAAAGTGTAACTTTCTGGCATTAGCCTTTTTAAAACCTTATAACACAACAACACAAGAATCCACTAGCAACAACAGCCATCACAGCTTCTCCAATTTTGCTTCCGTTCATCATGGTAGAAGGCGTAGTTACAATAGCTGATATGCCATTCACTGACTATCCTCTAAGAGGTCTCATGTTCATATCGAACCCCGATTCATCCATGAAAGCGCAGTCCTCAAGGAAGTTCATATCTGTCTTTCTCCATTTTCAATCTACTCTACACGCTTAGCTAGTTTCATTTCATCATTTCTCAGTGCCGGATGACGGATTACCTTTTTAAATGAAAAGTTGTCTTTTTTTTTTAAGAAAAAGATTCGAATGCTGGTTTCTTTCAAACTGAAATTTTCAAAGTTCTCAGTAGGAGATGCAATTATCGTCAAATCGAGCTTGAAAAGGATCATCATAGAAGTTTAAGAGTTAATCTGTATTCTTTTCTTCTAGCTGGCCCTTTTCTGTTAGTCCTTCAAGAATATTCTACTCTTTATCCTCTTTGAACCTCTTTGCTAATTTAGCAGACTTCGCAGTACTGTAAATCATTACTTTATTGTGGTAGACAAAAAGAAATTTTTGTTCACTAGTGTACTTACTTACTGCAGCACCCTTTTTGATTTTTTACTTTTTTTGCAAGAGTCAACCTCGTCTATTTGTGTATTTAAACCCTTAGTATTACAGCTCATTCTGGCTACTGAGAATTTCATTAACTTTTGATACCAGACAACGTTCTTAATTGATATGGGTTCACATCTTCCTAATCCATAGTATCATTGGCTTTTTCTTCAAATATTCTTCCTTGGTACATAAAAAAATCGATGCCCACTTATGCTTTATTACTAAATTACAGGAATAAAATCCGCCTTTTGAGAGAAACTGTCAATCGAGGTATTAAAAGTTTGTCCTGTTGCATTGTGGTTACAAATAAACAAACTGAGAAAATTTCCAACTCCACCCCACCAAAATCAATAGTCAGTCAGGCCCAACTGCTTATGAAAGTGTAAAAATGCAATAATTATTATTCCCGCTTTTTCTCTTTGGTTTTTCCAAACATATATTTTATTGGAACCGAAGTAAGAAGGCATTATCTTTAAATATTAACTTTAATAAAACTACTGCTGGTATAGAAGATTTTTATCTTTAATCTATTTATATTTTAGCGACCACTGTATGGAGTCCAGCTTTAAAGAAAGGTTAAAATACTTTCGTTCTGTGTTGAATGAACAAGATGACAGTAGTGAATATGAATCTATAATAGACATAAAAACCTTTAGAAACGCTTGTTTTTATGGTACATTTTTCATATGAAAGAAATAAAAAGAGATTCACATACCATATAAAAAGGTATACCTGACGAGCCTGGTTTACGTTCAACTGCATGGAAAGTACTCTTGGGTTATTTACCACCTGATAAACGAATGTGGACAAACACACTAAAAAATCAAAGATTATGTTATAATGTAACTAAAACAAAACATAAATACATATGCATAAAGTCTCATGAACCATTAGAATTGGGTAGTTGACTTGTTACAGGACCCAGCAGAAGAACCACTGTCCGTTGATCATGTAAGCTATCTGGAAAGGCATTTATATAAAGACTCATTTCCGATTTTATTAGCCATTGAATGATGAAAGAGGTTCTAAATGGGCAAGTTATTTTGAAGATAATCTAGTTTTAGAACAAATAGACAAAGACGTCAGACGTACCTTACCCGATTTTGCATTTTTTCAGTTACCTATCAATTCACAACAACAAGAGCAGCAAAAGAATGACTATATCACGGACCCTTTATCAGTCAGTATACCTGAAGAATATGACTTGAAAACAGCAAGCCGTTTTTCATTTACACTCAAATCTTCCATAAATTCAAAATCAACGACAGAAAGTGAAGTTACATCCAGGCCACGAAATATAGTACGCAAACTATCCAATGCATTCATCAGCTCAGCTCATTTAAAACTACCAAACAAAAGGCACTCTAACTCTACTATTACAAATCGACGCTCACTTTCTAAGCGTATATCTCGTAGCGATAGTCATAAGTTGCCAGATGATGACGATGATGCGTATCATTGGCAAGTCATTCAACGTATTCTTTTCATCTATGCCAAACTCAACCCTGGAGTAGGCTATGTTCAAGGCATGAACGAATTACTTGCACCCATTTATTATGTCTTTGCAGCAGCCGACTCTGATGATGGTGCAGAGGCAGATGCCTTCTTTGTATTTACCATTCTCATGTCTAATTTTAGAGATCATTTTGTGCGGTCATTGGATTCAGATACAAGCACGGGAATTCATGCAACCATGAAAAGACTGGGTCAACGATTAGCATGGTTTGATCAGGCTCTCTTTCAAGACTTGTCTCAGAAAGATGTCAAAGAACAGTATTACGCGTTTCGATGGATCACTGTCTTGTATTCACAAGAATGGGACCTACCTGATGTAATACGTTTATGGGACTCTATCTTGGCTGAGGAAGGGCAATTCGAGTTTTTGTTGGATTTTGCTGTAGCAATGCTTGTGTAAGCTTAAGATAAAAGGATTTTTATACCAAGCAGACTTATTATTTTTATTTAGCTGTGTTCGACGAGAGCTCATGTTGGGTGATTTTGCTGATAATATGCGTATTTTACAGGTAAAATAATAATGACAATAGTAACAGTGATAATAACGCAGCTCTTATATTAGAACTATCCGATTGACGATATACAAGTTGTACTTAAATCTGCATATGCTATTCGAAAAGCAAGATTACTGGCAAAATCTTCTCAAGATATAACACCAAATGAATTTAATGACTCAAACATTGAAGCTGATTTGAGTGATACCTCGTCCATATCTTCATCCAATGATTCCCACAAACTTAGAAAGGACATCCATACAAGTTTTGATTCAATAAGTAGAGGAAGATCCAAGGAGTTTTCTGATGAGTTATTTAGAAAAAGTCTATCATCTATCAATGATGACATTGATATTAACATAAAAAAAAATCGTATGTCGACGGGAGGCATGATTACACAAAGTTTATCTCAGAAACTAGGTATTGTTAATACCCAAATGAGACGAACAACTTCGGTTCATTTATCAAATGACAAAGGATTTGATGAAGGTGAAATTCAAAAGCCAAAGTCTATATTTGATAGGTTTTCTCTACTGGCTTCAAGTAGTCCAATTTACCAAGAGCTTCAAGAAAAGACACTACAAACAAAAGCCGATTACTCTGCAGATATAGATGATACAACAAGAGTATATAAAGGCTTTATTTAAATTTGTTTATAATTTGTATCATAATGCAATAAATATTGTTGTTTATATTATTGTCGTGTACTTGACTTCAATCCAAGTATTCTCTTGGCTGCAAAAGTTGAATAAAATATATGCTTAATGAACATGTATAATAATCTGAGTTGCTTAAAGCAAATCATCAATTAAAGAATTATAATTATTGAATACTAAACATAGTATTGACATTTTAATACAAAATAAAATAAAGAATATTGAGCAAGTTAATATAAAAAACAAACGATTTATTATAAAAAGATAAAATGTTTAAGCAAAAGAAAATTCATATCAATATCTTGTGTGATAAAGTTTTTTCATCAATTTTGATTCTTTTTTAGACAAGAAAGGATACTGTCCACTATGACCGCCGAAAGGTCCATCACGGCCATCGAAAGGTCCACTATGACCGCCGAAAGGTCCATCACGGCCATCGAAAGGTCCACTATGACCGCCGAAAGGTCCATCACGGCCATCGAAAGGTCCACTATGACCGCCGAAAGGTCCACTATGACCGCCGAAAGGTCCACTATGACCGCCGAAAGGTCCACTATGACCGCCGAAAGGTCCACTATGACCGCCGAAAGGTCCACTATGACCGCCGAAAGGTCCACTATGACCGCCGAAAGGTCCACTATGACCGCCGAAAGGTCCACCACAACCACCAAAAGGTCCATCACGACCACCAAAAGGTCCATCACGACCACCAAAAGGTCCATCACGACCACCAAAAGATTCAAAATGTTTACCGCCATAATTCATATATTCAGAGTGACGACGACCATGCTTTCTATGTTTATCATACTTACCAAAAGGACCAAAATGTTTACTTCTACCGTGTCGGCCTATGTGATGGTGGCCTCTTTCTTTCAAGCTCTCATCACCTTCACTTTCTGAAGAAGAGGAAGAGGTGCTATCTTCTGTCTTTTCAGTCTCATTTATTGCTTCGGGTCCATGGTTAATGTGTCTTGCTCTTTTACGCATTTTTCTACCACCCCGAGAGATCAAATTATCCAATATGCTTAATTCAGTTTCAAAGTTTTCTTGAGAGGAGGATGCCATTTGGGAAGCCAAGATACCTACCCATCGTGATGCACGGTATCCAAGTGGTTGATGCTGTTTAACAAGCTGCGATAATTTTTCAAAAGGGTTACAAACCACAAGAGATTGAGTTGGCTTGGAGTTGTCGCCAGCATAAAAGAAAAGGCCATCATAAAGTATTTCCTTTAGGTCAGTCATTAGTGTATCCAATTGAGTCTGATTAGAAACCGTCTCCTGCTTGTTGGTTAAAGGATGAAGATAGTGAAGCACTAAAGAGTCACGGTTAGAAACCTGAGTTGTGGACAATTCAAGGATAGTTACGAGATTATCCCAGTTGAACTTCTCAGGAATCAATTGAAAGTGGCTGGATTGTTTGTTATCAAAAGAAATGTAAATGTTTATAGCCATCATAAAAAGCTGTAATATTTTTCACTGAATTTAATCAGGGATTTCTTAACCTCTTCCCTTTTATATCTTTTTCTTTTTTCCTTCTTGGCTAAATTTTTGATGCTGCGGTTTCAAAGGACTTTCCGAAATTGCGCACCTTGGTCCACGAGAGAGCATTGCCGATTCAGCGCACTTTTTATGAATGTCCGACGGCATAAGAAAATGAAATGATTGGTTAACTGTTCAAGGAGACAACTGAATTCACTTTGGTCTTTATTTCGTTTTGTTATACGATTAAACAAGTTTTATTTATTTATTAAACCCAAGTGTGCACGCAGTATTTTTATACTAATTTTGCCCGGGTCAGTTCAAAGAGTGAAAGAAGTATCTAAAAACCCTTCTGGGATTGAGGGTAAAAAAGTTATAGTTTGAAGAAAGGGGACAGAGAGATGGATCTCAGAAAGAGAGGCTAATGAGAAAACATTAAGTAGAGCTCATGTTTTTTTGACGAGAAAGAGCTCAGGAAAGTCGCCACGATCCATATATCCTTTGTTAGCGAAGAAACTGGCTACAGCACGCTTGATAGGGCTTCTAAGGTGATCGAGAGCACGAAGGATACGACACAGAAACAGGCCACGTGCGGCGCACGTCCTGTCCGCTTCGTCATAGTCGTCGTATTTAGGATCACGAAGGTTCGAGGGGTCTAAAGGATCATAATCATCTTGAACGGGGATCTCAAATTTCTTTAATAGCGAACGGAGCTCAGTTTCGTAATCATTATGAATTAGGAGAGCAACAAGGTCGCGGTCAGGGTAATGAATGTTGAGGATACGCCTGGTGTTAATATTCAGTTGTCGCAGACGAGAGCGTATTTGACCTATAGGAAGGCGGAGGCGTATAGGCAGGTATAGGAACTTGTAGCCATGGTTGGTCGAGCGAACACTGAAGGTGCCAGCAGCAGACATTTGACTAGGAAGGGGCGTGGAAGCTTTAAGCTTGGCAGCTTTCTGAGGAGGAGAAGAGCCTAAATCGGAAGGCGGAGGACGTTTCTGAGGAGACTTGGGTTGCGATGAGGTTTCGGATGCCAGTGAGGGAGACGTAAGTGGAGGAGATACTGGTGGAGAGGAGACCAAAGAGGAAGCGGGTTTCTTAGAAGCAACAACGTTGGATGCATGAGCTAATCGCTCAAGGAGAGAAGCGTTTTGTTGCTTGAGTCGGGTGATTTCAGCCTTAGCTGCAGCGAGTTCTGCTTGTAGCTGCTTTACAGTTGGCATGAATCAAGTCTGTTGTTGTGGATAGCTTTCCAAATAAGACAAGAATCTATGGAAAGTGATCTCGTTTTGTTATACACCATTTTCAGAAATTAAAGTCGCCGTGGCTTGTCCCAATTACATATAATTAGTATTATAAAACTTTACAAAATGCGATTTTAATTTCTGGAAATAGTGTACAAGTACATAAAAGAGTCAGTCAACTGGCTTTGCTTTGTAGAAACATTCAGAGGCTAGATCAAGTGCATGTGTCTTCCCTTCTTCCTTCTTTTACATTGCTATGGAGATTGTTCCCGATTTAGTAAATTAGGAAATTGCAGAAAGTAGACGAATTTTTCATATTTTTAGATTCAAACAGCAAACAGTAATAGTAATAAAACTTTTGACCTATTTCCAAAGCTTTTTTTTTTATTGTGATTTTGAAGGAATTTAAAAGGAAATACCTTGGTGTGGTATTTTATAAGAAAGATAAATGTTTAAATGTATGCTTTCCATAGAGTAAATCAAATTTACTTTGCAATAGAAAGATTTATGCTTATTATTAAAATGAATTTATTTTCTCAGTAACATTATTATCTCAGCAAGTAATAACATTATAATCCTAGTTAATAAGATCCACTTATATATATTTATATATTCGTGGTAATAGTTTTCATAATAGTTTCAAAATAGAATTCTAATGTTATATGGAGTAACAACCAATAATTCTTTTTAATAAAATATTCTTACCACATCGTATGTACCTACTTATTGATTGTCTTAATTTTAATATGAAAATTGATAAAAACACGCCAATAAACATTTATTGAACATAAGTTAGAAAGTGCAAGACTATTTTGAGATAACCAAGTTTGAACCTAGGAAAAATTATGTTGCCTGCATTTTCATTTCATATCAAAGCATAATCGTTTGATTACGTGTCAAATGTCAATCTGCAAGTGGCTGATGTGATCATGAACTGAGATTAAAATATAGATACAAGTAAAAGTGAATAACCATAATAAAAACATTTTGTCGATTGCTTGAGAGATTCTTAATAAAGAATATATACAACACAAATTTATCTGCTATTGAGACAACTTCTATGCAAAATATAAAGTTATTTGAGTTAAAGCCAGCATGTAAACCATTAAACTTTATTCAATTAATCACTATAAAGAATTACTCTTTCTTTTACAAATTAAATTTTAACCATCTAATGGAATATATTTGCAAGTAAAATAAAGAAAGAAAGATAAACATAATAATTCCTAATAGACAAAATCTGATTTTTTGTTTACTTTTTTTTGTGTTCAAAAATAAAAAATATTTTTATTCTATTTTTTACTCCTTTTTTTTTTTTTTTCTTCTCATTTAATTATGCCGACATATCCAAACCGACTACCACTAATTCCTGTATCGCCACTCATTCAAGCATCTATTGAAACTGCCAAATTTCTTGCAACGATCACACAAAAGCTATCCTCAACACCTGATGATATTATCCTTCAAAAGCACCTTTCAACTACCAAAGAAAGACTAGATCAACTAACAAAAAATATTGAATCAGTTCAAACAAGTTTTTTTATTGAATTTAGTTTGCAAAGTATCGCTCAAGAGATTGCCTACATTAATTCTCAACTATTCCGTCTTGTAATACTTGATTCAGCATGGATAACGAACTTTGACAAGCGAGTAAATATGATTCCTCTCCTAGATTTTCACAGATATCTGTCACACGCATTGGCCCATGAAGTCATTTATCATTCAGAAAAGGACATTATCAGTCACCTAATACAGCTTGCCTATATTTTGTTATTTGTCTATCGGGATTTTTCTGGATGCACAGCCATTCTTGACTGCCTGCAGATGCCAGAAGTACAGCGATTGGAGAATGCATGGAACCAGTGTCCTCCAAAGTTCATCAAGACCTTCAAGGATCTTTTACCTATCTTATCACCTGAAGGACAATATGAGGCTTACTATCAAACATTAGGATCTCTCACTCGTTCCTTTTTGAACCAACAACATCGACCTTGTATGATTGCAATTCCCTTTGTTCAGGCACATCTTCGTATCATCCATGACGCTCCATCTGCCATTCAACTCTTGAAGTTTTGTCAGCAATTGGTCCAAATTGATCCTGCCCTGCTCCCTTACATGCAAGAGACAAGCAAGAAGATGAAAAATGTCGTGAATCTGGAGCAGCTAAAGACCAATCCAAATGTCTATCATTGGCTTGTCACACGTCCTTACCTTACACGATCACAGCTCAAATTAGAAAGCTTACAGATCGTACCACCTGCGGATGATGAAGCAGTACTGAAAAAAGAAGAAGAAGAAGATTTCTATTGGACATTTTATCGCGTAGAAACCATTGACAGTGATCTTCAATCCCATAGTCCTTCTATCAAGCCATCTGAAAGTCTTGAAGAAGATCACGCTAATGTGCCTCAGAAAGTATTTGAATCATACAAATTGCCTGTTAAATCAGACTCTGAAGAATCAAGTCAATTGGAAGAAATTTTGGCTGTATCTGAAAATAACGATGGGCCTAGTCATTCAAATCAAAATGATGACATAGTCATTGATAATGATGACGATGATGATGAGCCAATATTAATAAATGACTCAAAAACGGATCTTGATGAAAACGATGGGAATGAGGAGGAAGATGATACAGTTGTTTTATCTCTTAAGTCAAGAAGAGAATATGAACCAGGTTTAAATATACAAAAGGTTGATTCAGAAAGCGAGAAAAGTTTTTCAAATCATGTACCAACTGAATCTGATATAAACAAGATAAAACATGAACCATCTGACAACGAACCGGAACAAACACAATTAAAAGAAGTCAGTCAGTTGGAAATCGAACCAAAGCCAACATTATCTGTCACTGCAGCAGAGTTTGTGCCTACAGTAAATCCTCTTACTGCTTCAGAAGAAGAAGAGAATTCGGAAGAATGGACAGGATATCCTATTTCAAATGTAGAAGAGGAGGAGGAAGAAGAAGAAGAAGAAGAGAATTCGGAAGAATGGACAGGATATCCTATTTCAAATGTAGAAGAAGAAGAAGATAATTCGGAGGAATGGACAGGGTATCCTATTTCAAATGTAGAAGAGGAAGAGGAAGATGAAGGGGAGGTTTGGACAGGATATCCTGTTCCTGAGCATGCTACTGAAGAAGAAAAACAGGATACATCTTTTGAAACTTGGGATAAAAATGGTCAAATATCTGCTTTTGAAAAAGTAGCAGCAAGACATATTCAGCATTCATTATCTAGCAATATAGCTTTAGAAACAGGAAGAAAAGGACTGCCTTCTCCATTTGGTTCATCGTCTGCTTCTACTTAAAAATTTATTGTGTGTAATAAAAAAAATGTATTTACAAGTAACTTTTTTAATGGTATATATACACACACGCACATTGTATGTATAATATTATGGTTCTTCTGTTCCCATATGTTGGTTAGTTAAAAAGTCGAATTCTTCACTCTCTTGAACTGCTTGATAAACATGATAAGGTACCATCATTTTCGTCGATTTATCTGCTGATCCTTCCTCTTCTTTATAACACAAATCAACTGTTTTACTTATGAGCTTTTTAAGAAATGCACGCGTCGCCTAAGATATGGGTTAAAAACATACTTTTGATTATTCTTTTCTTTTTTCTTACTTGCGTTAGTAAATTACCAACAAGTAATCTTTGTTCCATGGCCAAAGGTAGGTCAAAATCTGCTGTAGGTCCCTGAAGGTTCCCATCTTTTCCTAATGTCATGTCGTTGGCTGTAATGCTCTTGAGTCTTAGTTGAGCAACAACTGACCAAATCCAATCCAAGGCACGCTCATTGGTAACATTTGCACCTTCTTGGTAGCTCCACTTTTTAATATTTTCCAATAATTCACGTCGTCTATTAGTCTCTTCTGCTGATGTTTCAGGCTTTTCTTCATCCATATCAATGTCAATATCTAGTTCATCTGAAGAGTGAAATTGAGAAAAAAAAGTAAGAGAATGCTATCATCCGTTAATTACCAGTGTCCTTTGGTTCATTCCAACCAGGCTCCAATTGTTTTAGTAAATGTGTTACACTTGTCATGCTATTAATCACCCCATTACGCTTTCTACTATTCCATCCCTTGGGTCGTCGTAGACATTGGTCATCGACAGTTTCATCATGTCCATCTCGAAGGTTACCACAAAACTTACAATAACCATGGCTTGTGCTTTTATGGTCTTCATCTTTTGTTGCCTCCGTTCTTGTGGGTGTGTATTTATTTTCCACACACCAAATCAAGACATCCTTTGTTGAAAGTGATTCAGCAGCCATTCTCAACACATTATCATTGGTTTCAAAGGCTTTCTTCTGTGTTTCCAATCTCAGTACGCGAGCACGATGCCATTCTGATGCCTTTCTTTTACCCACTGACCATTTAAGAAACGCTTTTGCACTCGGAGCACAACTGTAAGGCAAAATTTTTCCATGGGATGAGCCTAAGTGAGGTTGTAAACTAAATAAATAAGTTCTTTGATGCATATATATAAGTATACCTGCTCGAATGAGTGGTAATTTTTGAACGTTCTCTTTCAAAATACCACTCAATAAACTCATTTTTTGTTTGACTGCCGTCACAGAAGGCGCCTCTAATGTGGGTGTACTAATTGAAGGTACAGAACTTTTATCAGAAAAGTCAGTGTTTCGATCTAATTCAATTTCTATGCTTCTCTCTCCTCCAAGCATTTGTTTTCCTGAATGGGTATCGTCTAACTTCAGGTGATGAATCACATCCACTGCTTTATTTCTACGCTTATCTACAAAAAAGAGCTGAATTCGGATCGGAAATTCTCCCCATCCGAGACGCGTCAATCTAAAGGGTGCCTCTGTTACATCAACTACATTATGAGGTTTATAGCTTGGATGTAAATGGAATCGAACACAAGTAATAAATGTCTCTTGTTTTGTTTGAGGCGGCTCAACTACATAGATCATCCATTATGCGTAAACTGTTTTAGTGAAGGATCACGACGTTCTTTCAAAAAAGTGAGTAAACATTTTTTTTTTTTGCTATATACAAACTTACCAGGTGCTATGAATTTACTGACATTACCTACAATGATGCGTCTCTTGATATAAAATCTAGACCCTATATCAGCCGTCATTGGTGTATTTGAAGATGACGAAGGTATACTGGATACAGCAGCTGCAAGCGATTCCACTCTCGGTGACTCTACTATTGCTGGTGTTGATGATGTTGATTCGTTAATTTTGATTTCTTCAGGCGTCAATTGCTCATTGGTTCCTTCGGAAGGTGTTTCGTTATTTTCCTCTTGCTTGTCTATCGTTGGTTCTATTGCTGCTGGCAGTGGTTGTACGGTTTCCTCTTTTTCGATTGTGGTTTGCTCTTTTGATGCTACAACCATTGCCTTTTGATTATTCTCTAATTCCATATCAACATCCTCTTCAAACACTTTAATTGATGGCTACATAGAAGCATACATGTATTAATTTTTTTTTTGAATAATAAGAATTAATATATTGTACCCTTTCAAGCTTTTTAGGACTTGGTCTATTATATAAAAAAGGTTAGAATCATTTTTCTTTTCCTATCTTTTTACTCCTTTTACTTTGACGCTGCAGGTATAATGCTTAATATAGGTCGCAATCGGGCCGGATTATCCATTGGTACTTCTGACTCGTCCACAGGCGTACCACATTTCAGCAGCATTTGCTCGTAAGGTCCAAACTCTAAGCTATGTGATATTCTGCAGTGGTTTAAGAATCCTTGTTGATTTGCAAAATCGCCGCGATGACACGCAGGACACGCCAAGCTATTAAAGTTGAGTAATTATGCTTTTTCACTAATCTTTATTTATTACCTCACGTAAACACCGTCGTGTCTTCTTCCATAAAGCTGATTCTTTTCCGGATTTGGGTTTCTATAAACTTTTCTTTTTGGTGGTTGCGGTGATGCCTGTGGCTGTAGTGGTACCATGCCATTATGATACAGAGCTGAACGACGAGTATAGTGTGGTGTATCTGGTAACGAGCTGGCTATCGATTCTATTTTTTTATGTAAGTTTATTTTTTTACATATTTTATATAATGAATACCATTTTTTATAGCTTGTTTCAAATCAGATAATATATTTTCAGCCTTTGTGATTTCTTGCTTGATGGTTGCAATCTCTTTTTGTTTTAAATAAATTTCTAAATCAAACTGGTGATCTATAATTTCTATAATCTTCTTTCTTGTTGCTTCATCTACAAAAATGTTATATTTGTATACAGCAATAGAATGTAACTATTACTGTTACCTCTTGAAACATTGTCTACTGTCTTTTGATTATCTAACGTACAATTTGGTGGATCTACATTCGGTAGTTCCATCACTTGATAAAAAAAACTTTTAAGCAAAAAACAAAAGAAATAAGTCACACACACTCATTTCCCCGCCTTTATATGAAAAAAAAAAAAAAGCTAGTACGTTTCAGTTAAAGGCAAAATTTATTCGGATTCTATTTGTTTTGGCATTGATTTCCACAAACCTTCCAAATCATAACGGTCTCTTATTTCCGGCGTAAATAAATGAACAACAATACGACCCAAATCAATTAAGACCCAACCTGAGTTATCACCTTTTCCTTCCACATGAGGAGGTCGTTGTTCCATTGCTTTTTTAACTACCGAATAGACGTGTTCTGCCACACTACCAAGGTATTTTTCACCCTTGGAACTGGAAGCAATGATCATGTAGTCTGCCCAATCACATTTTTCTCGTACATCTAGTATCTCCACAGACTCCAATTTACTCTCTACAAGCAGATCTCTCAAACTCTCTGCTGTTAATTGTCCAGTTTCCATCAATTCTTGTGATACCTTGCGAAGGGCCAAACGATCCTCCAAGTGTTCACCAACGGCACGACGTTGCCATAAAGGAATGAAATCCTCTTCAGAAGCTTTATAATCTGAATCAACAAACCATTCTGTATCAATCTCTTCCTCTTGTTCATCAGGGTATAACTCTGGATAATCTTTAGGATTAATCTCTTCAAGATCTTCTTTTTTAGTACTGTAAAAAGATTGATTTAAATAACGACATAGTGAAGGTCTGTAATAGGTTTGTATTGTTGAAGCAAATGCAGGTCTAATCAGAGGCGTCTTGCTTAAAGTACGTGTTGTTAATCTTGCTAATCTGTACATGAGATCTTAAAAAAAAAGAGTAGGGTCCTATCTTTCGTGACCCTTTTTAATTTTTTTTTTTGAACAACCGTCCAATGCTTCGTAACCACTTAGTTGCTTAGCAATTGACATTATGTCAATGAAACTTTCCCTTGTTTTATAAGCTCTCTCTCTTTTTCTCTTTCTCTATACATGGAAATAAAAGTTTGTATTTAGTTTTACTTTTTACTTCTAGAATAAAAAAGGGAAAATGCTACAGATGAATTATATTATTTAATAAGGGTGACTAGGGGAGGTTGTTGATTCATAATAAGGTTGAGGGTTATTAGCATAAGGAGAATCTTCCACCATCAATTCTTTTACTTCCCACACATTTTGCTTTGAACCAACTGAGAATTCAAGATCCTCCTTTGTGATAGAATCCCAATACTTATAAATCATCATCACAGTCAATAAATTACAGATAGCACCAAAGAACATGCCATCCACATAGTGCTTTGTGTTATCACAAATCACAACAGAGAATACATACATTAGTACTTGTCCAACAGCAAAGAAAGCAGCAGCAAATAAGATGTCACCCAAGGGCCATCGATCATCCAAGGTGTTGACAACCAAGATGATTTGAGAGACAATATAAACTAAGAACATGAAGTAATTCAAAACAATATAGAATATCCATAAGGCAGCTTGGTTTGTATAAGAAAGGCCCGCGACCCCTTTAAAGGTACCAATAGCGAGGAAGCCGGTAACGAGGAACCAAACAAATGAACTGATACGAATCGACCAAAGCGATAAAGGTGTTCCATCTTCTGCGAATTGAAATCCAACAAATCCGTTTAGTAATAAACACCAAAATGTCGAACATGTTAAACCAATATGTATTGCTGCAAACCACTACATATGATGCGTTAGTCACTGCTATATATTAAACTATAACACCTACAGGGTATGCAGTTGAAGATGTTGGAATGATACCAGTAACTAATAACATATCAAGTAATGTAGTAAGCATATACAAATAAAAGAACATGACTATTTCCTGTCGACCTATTATTCCAAATGATAAGTATTGTTACTATTGTTATGAGTATGTTATTCTTTACCAACTGCAGTATACTTTGATCTAATATGATAAATCATAATCATTGTCATAATAATAGCAACGACGTCGATAATAAGTGTAGCTATTGCGTAAGTCTTAGTATTTTTCTTTATTATTACTGTGAGACACTTACAGGGCTGAAATATAATATTTCCACTTAATTCAACATTACGAGAATAACAAACAGGTTCTATTCCATTATATTGTCCAATAAGTGGGCATAGACTAATAGCGATTGTTTTGCAAATGCCATTAAATGTTAGTGCATCGAAATAATAAGTGATGGCACCCATTTTTATTTAAAGGAAAAAAAAAGGGAAAGAAAAAAAAGTATTTTTTTTTATTTTAGGGCACAACTAAAAATAGAAATAAAATAAGGTCGGTGAGATCATGTCTACATATAACATTTAAATTCATAAAAAGGGGCAAAGAGAGAAAAGATGATATACAAACAGATTGTGATAAAAACCTTTTAAATTTATATTTTCATCATATTTTAAGGTAGATATCTCAATGAATGAATTACTTTCTATTCACTATATTAAAGAAATTATCTGGTTTGAACCTAGTAAATTTGAGCATAGAAAAAAATAAAGAAGTACATTTAAAAGCCTGAAGTACTATCCAGTTATATACAAGGTATCCTTTAGTACAATCTCTTGCAACAAAATATAAAAATAGTAAAAATAGGCTTATACCTAATCATTTGTTCATTTTATACTTTGTTGTGTAACTGTCTATCAAAACAAAACAATTGCAGTTTTCTGCAATATATGATTTTTAGGCAGATTAAGCCATAACATTGTCAGTAATGATTTAGCCATATTAGATCTTTGTTAATATCTACTATTTTTTTTATAGATAAACATAATCTCCAGCTTCAAACATTGTAATTTTCTCATATTTTATTCTAATAGCCACATTGGCTTGGCATACAAACAAATGCTTGTAAATATTTTTTTAGACGTCAGTGGCTTTCAACTGTACACAAACTATCTGCGCAAATCTCCAAAAATACAGCTTTGTTTCTGTTCCTTAGATATAATAATGTAGGTGGTAAGCGTATACAAAACCATATTATGTTTCATGTACATAGCACATTGCTTGCAATATATAACTTTTTGCTTCATTTCCTAAACTCATCATTTTGTTCGACATCGTTTTTGTCTAAAGAACAAGTATTATGGGAAGAAAACGTGGCAAGCTTGGCAAACTCGCATTGAAGTTCGAAATCATCACATTTAGCATAAACAGTTACTGTATAAGTGTATTGAGTTTTGGTTACCTTGATTCATGCTTCTTATTGGCAACAAAAATTACAATAGTACTTGTTTGAGGCTTTAAGCATCTAGTGTCATTTATGGTTATAAATACAATTAATCTAATATAATATATCTAGGCTATTATATTCTGAAAAAAAAAGTGACTTTTTGCTTATTTCTGCTTCTTTTTTCGTACAGTTCTTCAGACTCGCTATAAAGTTTATCAGTGATCCTAAACATGAATAGGATTTTAAGAAAATAGTACAATAATTTTTTTTTTTTTTTTTTTATTTCCATGTAAATTGTTCTTCAACGAGTCTGCCAATATTCGCTCATTTGCTTTTTGTTATTAAGAACTTAACAAGAAATTATCAACTTGTTACTCTTTTCAATAGACATTTATCTTACATATCCAACAAAGAATTTGAAGTTTAAGTCGTAGTGCTGCAGTTTTTTTTTCTTTTGATAAAATGATTTTCTGATTGTTAACACGAAAAAAAATAAAGACATCACAAAAGACAGCATTACTTGATTACCTTGTAATTAAAGTTATTTGAAAAAGTATACACAATTATATTTCAAATCATGTTTGTAGAAAAAAGACTACTCACTACCAGCTGATTTTCCCTTTTCACTTTACTGTCCTAATCAAAAATCATCCTGCTTTTTTTTTTTTTTTTTACATAAACAAAATAAACCATCTTTACCCATAAGCGAAGCTTTACTTTCGCTACATGCAGTAGATAAACTGAATCAGCTTAAAATATTTCAAAAGTTTACGAGAAAATCCTGAGATGGTTTTACATGACTGAATGCCATAGGATTGAATACTTTAACTCTTAAAAGGTCCAAAAAAAAAAACACTTTTACATATGCTTGCAAAAATTTAAAAGAATTTGAAAAATATTTCTTGGATCTACCTCCTTGACATCTTCGCAAAAATTCTTTTTGTCAAGGCAGCATGCTTTTTTTTTTTTTTTATACTTTGACTTTAAGAATCGAATACAAACTTTATATACAAATGTCCTAGTATCAGTAAAAGTACACAATTTGTTTTCGTATTTTTTAAAAGAGCTCAGTTTGAGCTAAAAGCTTGATAGATAAATAAAAAAAAAAAATCAAGCTCAACAAATTCATTCTAAAAACTTGGCTTTATTTCTATATTCTTTAAATATAAATCAACTTTTTAAAGATTGTCCATTTAACACATTAACATTTTCTTTCTCTTCATTTTATACGATGCATATCAACCTCAAATGCATTCTTATTTCGCTCTTTTGCTTTCCTTCGCTCCATTATGCTATTATTTATAAAAAGGTAATAGCATAAAATCTCTGCAAGCAAATATGGTTAAATCAAACGGACCCTTTAATGGTAAACTATTTATTTTTGTCACAAAATTTAGTCAAGTTATCAATGCTTTCTACTTAAATTGGCTCTTTTAGTTTCGCGTGACATAAATTTGAATTTGTTTCATGCAGATTGTTACATAATAAGTACACTATTCCCAGAAATTAAAATCGCCGTGATTTGTCGCAACTACATATAAATTGTATTATAAAACTTTACAAAATGCGACTTTGATTTCTGGAAATAGTGCAGTGTATAACCATGAAGAGAACTATCGGAAGTTAAACAAAATCAACCCAAATTAGGATCGAGTGAATTTTTCAGTTTCGATAACTTATTAAAAACAAATGTAAACATGCATTTTTCTTTCTTTTTCTTTTTTATTCCAATAAACTAAAATATGAAAATCCAAGTTGCTTCTCCTATTGACCAATCCATCGCATATGAAGTCAGCTGTCTTACTCAAGATCAAGCCAACGATGCTGTCGAAAGATCCCAAAAGGCCTTCTTGTCTTGGAAAAAGGTACCTGTCTCGGATCGTGTGGCCATTATGGAAAAGTTTTGTACACTTTTTGAACAAAAGAAGGATGAGGTAGCTAAATCCATCACGTATCAGATGGGACGTCCAATTCGTTATGGACACGGTGAAGTCAAAGGTGTTTTGGAAAGAGCAAAATACATGATATCCGTAGCTGAAGAGTGTATGAAAGATACTGTAGTTGAACATACGCCGGGTGTTGTTAAAAGATTTTTACGCAAGGAACCTTTGGGTCCTGTCTTTATTATCGCTTCTTGGAATTACCCTTATCTGACAACAGTCAATAACGTGATTCCTGCTCTTTTGGCTGGCAACACTGTCTTATTGAAGCAGTCCCCTCAAACTCCCCAGTGTGCTGATATCTTTGTGGATACCTTGAGAGAGGCTGGTGTGCCCAAGGATGTCATTCAGGCTATTCACGTTCAAGATAAAGAAGCTAGCTATCTTGTGCAACATCCTTTGGTTCAATTTGTTAACTTTACCGGAAGTGTTGCCGTCGGTAAAACGATTAGAAAAGCCATTGGAGATTGTGAAAACCTCATAGGTATTGAGAGGAGCTATATTTATTTGATCGTGTACTGATACACAAAATACAGGTTGCGGTATGGAACTTGGTGGTAAAGATCCTGCTTATGTCTTACCTGATACAAACTTGGATTTTGCTGTTGAAAACATAGTGGATGGCGCCTTTTTCAATTCTGGACAGTGCTGCTGCTCTATTGAACGCTGTTATGTTCACAAAGATGTTTATGATGCATTTGTAGAAAAAGCAGTGGCTTTAACTAAGGTAGAGCATACAATCTTAATTATGTAAAGTTAAAATAAAATCATAATAGACTTATGTTCTTGGTAACCCCGCTCAACCAGAAACTACTCTTGGTCCAATGGCTAATATTAAATTTGCCAATACTGTCAGAAAACATCTGAAAGATGCTATTGAAAAAGGAGCCAAGCCCTTAATAGAACCATTTGCAGAAGACAAGCCTGACACTGCTTACGTTGGCCCTCAAATATTAATCAATGTCAACCATGATATGCTAGTGATGAAAGAAGAAACCTTTGGTCCTGTTTTGCCTATCATGAAAGTGTCCTCGGATGAAGAAGCAATCAAGCTAATGAATGATTCCAAATATGGCTTAACAGCTTGTATTTGGACCACGAACGAAGAAAGAGCAGTGGAAATTGGTGATCAAATTGAGACTGGAACCTGGTTCATGAATCGCTGTGATTATATCGATCCTGCTTTAGCCTGGGTGGGCGCAAAAGAGAGTGGATTGGGATTTTCAATGAGTAAACAAGGCTTTAGTCAATATACAAGGTAAAAAAAAAAAAAAAAAAAAAAAAGTTTTTGGAGCTAATAATAGTATTAATAGACCTAAGTCCTATCACCTTAAATTGTCGCAGCAGTAACTTTTGCAAGCCTATTGGTTCAAACGTAACTCCTGTAAAAATAAAGCGACGCAGTTAAATTTTCCGTATTTCCTGTTTTTTTTTGCTTTTTCTCTTGTTAACAAAGAAAATAAGATGGGAATTCCCAAATTTTTCCGATGGATTAGGTACATTTTTGAACAAACAAATCTTTGCTATGTTTGCCATTAATATATCTATTTTTTTTGACAATCAGCGAACGCTACCCTATGTGTTCTGAACTCATTACTGACAAGGCCATTCCAGAATTTGGTTAGTTTATTATTACTATAAGTCCTACCGTGTTTCTTAAACAATATGCATTTTTTTATTTACAAAAGACAATCTTTATTTGGACATGAATGGTATTGTTCACAATTGCTCTCACAATAACTCTGATGATCCGCATTACAGAATTACTGAAGAACAAATCTGGCGAGGCATCTTTCAATACATGGACCACCTCTTTTCAAAAATCAAACCCAAAAAATTGTTTTTCGTAGCTATTGATGGTGTGGCGCCTAGAGCCAAAATGAACCAGCAACGTTCTCGACGATTTCGTACGGCCAAGGATGCTGAAGACGCGCGGCAAAAGGCGTTGGCTAAGGGCGAGGAATTACCTGATCAAGACCCATTTGATACCAATTGTATCACGCCTGGAACGGAGTTCATGATTAAACTCACACAGCAATTACGTTATTTTATTTCAAAAAAGGTCTCTGAGGATGCAGACTGGCGTAATGTTCAAATTATCCTGTCAGGTCCTGAGGTACCTGGTGAAGGTGAACATAAAATTATGGAATACATTCGTTTAGCTAAGGCTCAGCCGGATTATAACCCAAACACGAGACATTGTTTATATGGCTTGGATGCTGACTTGTTGATGTTGGGTTTATTGAGCCATGATCCCCATTTTGCTTTACTACGTGAAGAAGTAACATTTGGTAGAAATCAAAAGAAGAAGATAGGGTAAGAAAGTGAAGGAAAGTAGGATGTGTGTTTTATTGACCTTTTTATTTTCATCTATAGTTTGGATAACCAAAACTTTTATCTATTACATTTATGTTTAATAAGAGAATATCTGGATATGGAATTCAGTTCATTGAAAACAACCCTACCCTTCCCATACGACTTTGAACGCGTTGTAGATGATTTTATTTTACTTGCGCTGTTCATTGGTAACGATTTCTTGCCTCATTTACCCAACATTCATATCAACGAAGGCGCCTTGGGTCTTATGTTCAAGATCTATAAGGAGACATTACCCACCTGTGAAGGATATTTGCAAGACGGTGGTCGCGTAGATATGACAAGACTTCAAAAGGTACTAGACCAAATTTCAGCTGTGGTAGAAAAGGAAGCTTTTGAAGCAGAAGGCATCGACGCACTCTATCTTGCTGGTAAGCAACCAGATGGTGAACGCGCACGCGAGATTGTACATCAATTGGAACGCAAGAAGGCAAAAGAAAATAAAACAAGCATGACAGAACACCAAGCAGAAATTTTTAGAGCCGTCCGGGATTTCTTGACAGGTCCTCCTAAGCTCTTGGCCTCTGGTTCCGTCCTTCGCTTCTCTTTCCCTTTCAAGAATCGCGATAAAAACTTTATAAAGAAATTGGCCAAGGAGCTCAATATGAGTCATATGGTGACGTGGCATCAAGCGCAAAAAATGACTGAACTTGAGCTCATCTTCTCGCATCAACTTGATGCTGATGATCAAACCTCTGATACAACGAGTGAAGAATCAGAGATAGATGAAGAGGCTATAGCCGCTCGAGATCGTGTATTGAAAAAGTATGAGAATGCAGATATTGTGCCTGAAGACATTGACAGGGAACAGATTGAGAAGGAAGAGAAGGCGCAATTTGAGGCCGCCTTTGAGCAATGGAAGGCAGAATATTATAAAGACAAGATGAATATCGATATTGGTGATTCTCAGCAAATGGAAAAACTAATAGGCTCCTATGTGATTGGTATTCAATGGGTTCTTCAGTACTATTATAATGGTGTTGCCTCCTGGGGATGGTTTTATCCTTATCACTATGCCCCTAAAATTTCTGATCTTACCAACATTGTTCGTTTCCAAGACCACACCTTTACTCTTGGCCAACCCTTCAAACCCTATGAACAGCTCATGGGTGTCTTGCCCATGCTCAGTAAAAAGCTACTACCTGCTGCTTATCAGGAACTCATGACAGATCCTAGCTCACCTATTATTGATTTTTACCCTACTGATTTCGATATGGACATGAACGGCAAGAAACAAAGTTGGGAAGCAATTGTGAAGATCCCTTTCATTGATGAAAAGCGCTTGTTGGATGCCATGAAGTCACGAGAACATCGCTTGACTAAAGATGAACGCGAAATGGCTCGATTTGGTGAAAGTTACCGATTTGTATACGATGATTCTATTGCCAAGAAGGACCCCAAAGAGTGGCCGGTCTACAAGAGTCCTTTGCCTGGCAAGTTCCCAGATATCCGTCCTTGTTTTGTTCGAGAGACAGTTGATTGTCTTCCAGAGTTACCTAGCACTGGATTAAGAAAAGGTCTGTTACCAGGCGCCAAGACAGGCAAGGAAGCGCTTGCTGGTTTCCCTTCGCTCCACACTATCAATCATCAGTTTCACATTGCTAACCACAATGTTCGCGTGTTCCAACAGGACAGCTCCAATGAATCTGTTGTGGTCACCATCAAGGATCGATTCAAAAATGCCAGCTTACATGAGCTTGCCAAGTTGTTTATTTATCGGTCTGTTTATGTTGGATACCCATATTTGAAACAAGCTGTTGTTGTTGGCGTCTCGAATGCAGAGTGCAAGTTACACGTGGTTTTGGATGCACAAGGCAAAAAACACTGCAAAGAACATCGTTGGGATGAACGGGAACGTGATGATTGGTATAACACTGTACAACGTCTCCAGCACCTTCGCAGCAAACGATTTGGTCTTTTGGTTGGTGAAACGGAGATTGTGGCTCATGTGTGTCTCTTGACAGGCATGCATCAAACTGAAGAAGGAGCGATGGTTAAGCAGTATGCACACCCTAGTTTGGCTGAAGCAATTCCATTCCAGACGATTGTGATCAAGGTAGCCAATCCAGACCCTCGATTTACAGAGTTACCAGCTCCTCCTGTTGAGCAGAGTTACCCTGTGGGTACAGCTTGCTTTTTGAGCGACGGTAAATTTATTGGTACCCAAACCAAGGTCATTGGCTATACTCGAGGCAATATCGATGTCGAGATGGAGGTCTACCGCGACAAGACGCTTGAGTCCAAACCCGAATTTGGACATGCGGTTGCAAAGAAACAAGAGAGAGAGGTCAATTATCTTCCTGGTCATGTCGTGGCTCGTGAATGCAACGTGTCTTCCTTGACACTATCCAAATTAACCTCTTCTCTGGTCGTCATTGAACGCTCTGGACAGAAATTGAATATTGGTTTGAACTTGAAGTTTGAGTCTCGAGGAGAAAAGGTACCTGGCTATACGCGCAAGAACCCTGAGGCTGGTTACTGGGAGTACTCGACCCTGGCTGTTCAGTTGATTCGTGAATACATTACAGCTTTCCCAGAGTTTATTGAAATGTTGAATGGTAGAAAGAATAGTTCGATGATGGATGTTTCTGATTTTGGATGGACATCAGAAGGACAAAAGTATCTTCATGCTATGAAGGATTGGATCAAGTCAAGGAAGGTGCATGATTTGCCTCGCGCTCCTAATGAAGCACAAGAATTATATGATGTAAAGTAGCTTTTTTTTTTCTTTTTTTCCTTAGATTTCTCAATATTTGTTTTTATTTTATTAGGGATATGTCCAACTGGTTGAAAAGGCTGCAAAGAAATTCCAAGAACAGTGGGATGCTGAACCAAAGAAGACTATTATTATCAAAAACATTCCTCGCAAGAGTTTGCTACGACCTTCTGACGCACCTTTTAAATTGGATAATCAAACATTCACTTTAGGTGATCGAGTTGTTTATGTATCTGATACAGGTATTGTCCCTCTCGGTCTCAAGGGTACAATTGTTGCTCTTTCTGAAAAGATTATTGATGTTTTATTCGATAAACCTTTTTTGGGTGGAACAACATTGAATGGAAGGTATATAAAGAAAAAAGAAAAAAAAAAGCAACAGACATCTTAAATAACTTTGTGTGTAGATGTCAAGAATTAAGAGGTGCAGCACTTTCATCCTGGCAGGTTATCAAGTTTAGTGTTTCTCATGAAAGAAGATAAAAAACAAAAAAATTTACATCTTGTAATGATTTCCTTTTTGTTTATAGAACTTGTATTTACTAGTAATAAAGAGGGGAGATAGATTGTTTGATGATAATTTACACTAAAGAAAAAAAACAATTTTATTATGCAATAAGAGTTGGTTACAATTGTTTTGCTGTTTGTTCAGCCATCAATTTTTCGTATTCTCTTTGTCTTTCATATAGGACACATTTAATTCTTGCCATTGATTTTTGACACTTTTTCATACGTCCTTGATTGCTCCAAACTTGGCTTGGTATATTCAAACGATTCGCCTCATGCTTTTGGGTTGCAAGTAAATTACGTTCCTTCAACAAGACATACCATAATTTATGAAGGTCCTCAAATGACTTTTGACGAAGTTCCTTTGCTTTCCAAGCACGTCCTGGATTTGCTTTTAATTTTTTTTTTTTTTCTATCAACTTCTTTAAATATTACCTGTCCAGATCTGTTCCGGTAATGCTTGGCTGTTTTCAAAGAATTGATATAAACCTTTAGGCTTGGTAGATGTTGTTGTTTCTGCAAATACAGATGCAGATGTTGTGAATGAGCGAAGGGGTGCTTTAGATAAAGTTGCTGTAGTGAATCTTTGTAATAAGGACATTATGTAAAGATAAAGAGAGATATTTTTGACTGACAGGGACCTCTTTTTTTTTTTTACAAGCCTCCTTTTCTTTTTCCGCTAACAAAACGGGACTTTAAAAAATTACTAGATTTAGAAATCTGCAAGAGACCGACATCCAGTTGTTTAATATCACTGACAGTAGCGCAAAAAAAGTGAGAATAGATCCGGTTGGAGTCTGATTGATTGAACGAGGCCAATCAGCCAGAATATAAGCATTTGAACTCTTGTAAACATTCAATCATGTATTATTTCTTCATGGTTTGTCAATTTGATTTACCAGCATGTTTATATCTTCATACATGTACTCTTACCCAAATCTCAACCAATAATCACTCGGCACTCTTTTGCCACTACTGTCTTTTCCCCTTTGACCTTTTATTATACTCTTCCTCAATCCATTCTATCGCTTTATTTAGCAGTCGAGAAAATTATTTTTCAGTTTCTCAAGGAATGATTATATCGAGAATAGGTCCATGTTCTTCTATTCGGTACAAACTTTATGTTGGCATATTTGTATAAGTTTACATATTTCTTTATGGCACACACACTCTCTACATATTTTCATAGCACAAGTTCATGCTTTTTCTAATAAGGCTACAAAATTCAACCAATAAAATAATTTGTGTTCCTTCTATGCCATCATGATTAAAGTTGAGTACAACAGCAATTAGGTTATGGTTAACCGCGAAAAAAAAAGCAGCATGATTATTCAGGAACACATGGAATTTATTATTTTTACATGTTTACATCTGTGTTTAATGGGGGGGGGGTTTTTTTTTGTCTGTCAATGATTTTAACTGGTTAAAGAGAGGGATGATGAAAAAAAACGTATTTGTTTAAGAAACAGATGTGTTTAGATGCGGTAATTCATATTTCTTTAATGCATAATATTCTAGACCTTGGAACGTGTTTATGAATATTAGCTCAATAAATAAATGGTCATAATTTACATAAAAGTATAAAAAGTGGAACAACTTGTTCTGAATGTAACGTATTTTATTCCTAAATTGGAATAGACTGTATCTGAAGTGATGATGGTTATAAACAATTTGTCATACAACCAATGATTCACAAGTCTATAAATAGTCGATAAACTTACAGTGCTTCCACTCTCAATTTACCGATTTTTTGAAAACTCCGCCCATTTTTTTTGAATACAATTGCTCACCTGTGTGAGGTTAAGTTGTCCAGAAAAAAAAGGCTAGTTTGACGAGATGTTTGAAGTTAATTTGACCAGCTTTTTGAAAATAAATTAACCGTTTTTTTTTTTTACAAATAAGTTGATTAATTTCTGGTCAAATCAATTACAAAGATCCTTTATTTAAGCAATTATGGAAGCAATTGATAGAATGTTGAATGAAGTACTGCAAATGCTCGACAGTGTTTAGAATACAATAACAATATACAATAAGAACTTGATATATTTTATTGCACAGTTTAACGGTTTTAAAAAAAAGGCGAAGAGTTTAAACACAAGATTTAAAAATAACACTGATGAGGGTCATCAGTGCTATTCAAAATCGTTTAATATATTTACTCCAGCTACTCTACAAATATACGTAGATGTGCTTTAATATCATAGCTCAAGAAGGATGCGTAGATCATTGCTTCCAATTTCAAACAAGGTTAATTTTCGGTACTTTTTTTAATATTTATTATATAAAGCATGAAAGGGATTTCGCTGTGTTTGTTTGTAAAAGGGTTGGTACAGCACATGGGACAGAATATCGGCTATTAATATCCTTTAATTTTTTTGTTTTTACTGGGAGAGTAATACATATTTAATGGCTCCTTTGTGGGTACTCTTTCAGGGGTGAGGCATATAGGAGTAGATGGGTGGCTGATATCAACTGTCTCGTACTTACGCTTCTCTTTGAAGACACCAAGGGCTAGCCTTTGGCTTTGGTGTAATATATACTGACGCCATTAATACACTATTTCCAGAAATCAAAGTCGCATTTTGTAAAGTTTTATAATACAATTTATATGTAGTTGCGACAAATCATGGTGATTTTAATTTCTGGGAATAGTGTACAATAATTTAATGGTGGCGCGAAAATCTTTGAGCTCGATGAGACTGACAGGAAAATGAATAGAGCCGATTTGATGAACAAGGTGTACATTCTCAAAGAGCTTTAAGCCAGCGACATATCCATCAGTACCCCAAAAATCCATATAAATCAAGTAAATGTCATCTGCATTTGTTCTGGCTATCAAATCATTCAGGATAGCGCCATTGATACGGATATTTTTCGATTGTTGGAATGTTAAGAGTCCCGTCTTTGCGGTTTGTCTCTTAAATTCAATACAGCAGTATTCATTGCGAATACCGTAGCAAGAATTATGAATGAGTACATCTATTCTGCAGCCGAAATCAGAGGTGGAGTGACTATTAGCAGCAGCAGAGAGTCGAACAATGAATCAATCAATTCGGATGTCACGGTGTTTTGAAATCCTTTCTTTTGATCATCCATGTGATCCTTCATTGTGTCCAGCTGTTGCTCAGTAAACAGTTTAGAGAGTCGAGCTTCGAAAGCAGAATGCATGAAATTGATAGTGGAAGAGACAGCTAGTTTCCAGAACTCCAGGTCAGCACTACTGACTTTCTTTACTCTGCTGATGTCCGATGCCTCTTGTAATAGTAAGTGAGCAAGATTTTGTTTGTCTTGAGCGATATAAGTAATAGGATTATAAGGTTTTCCATTCAGCTTATTTATCAGTGATTCCATAAGTCGTCCACGAATACCTGTGTATGAAAATATTGAGTGGTAAATATCTTTAGTTAGATATTTTTTATACCTTCTTCATCTTGTTCTTCTGCCTCTTGTTCGTCTTCATCCTGTTGGTCTTCGTCTTCATCGTATTGGCCTTCATCCTCGCCTTCAGCTTGTTCACCTTCGCTTTCGCTTTCGCTTTCGTCTGACTCATTGTTATCTAATGGATTGATATTTGTTGAATCACGCAAGGCTTTGTTTGATTTGAGGACATATGCAGTGGAAGTTTTGTAAGAGTCTGCTTTAATAACCTGATCTGCGGTTCTCTTTATGTCGTTTGCAACGTTAATCGTTGGGTAAATAATTGTTTTTTAAACACTGACTTGGGCACAAACGATGGTGTAGATCCCCTTAAAGGTAATCGTAGTCCTCTTGAGTCTGTAAATTTAGAAGCAAGCTCAGTAAAATGTGTTTTACATTCTGTACTATCTACTTACTTCTTTTGTAGGTTAGCCGTTGGACGAGTATTTCTAGCTGTTTTATTATACTTGTTGATCCATAGTGTCATCAACTTGAACGCGTTCGTTGAGTTAGTCCTGGTGGATAAGTTGATGATTTTTTGCTCATTCTTTCCAACAAAATCATTAAAGTTTGGAGACTTGGTATCTAGCAAATATGTACTGATGATGGCTTCCATTAGGCTGTGCTTACTCTTGCAAAGAGGTTGGAATTACATCTTTTCCAGAAATTAAAGCTGCCGTAACTTGTCACAATTACATATAAATTGTATCATAAAACTTTACAAAATGCGACTTTGATTTCTGGAAATAGTGTACTTATTCCACGGCCAACACCACCGTATTACTCCAACCCTTGCCTTTCTCGACATTAAATCGGCATACGATACAGTTGATCGCGACCATATTTGGCAAACACTCCAACCTTTGGTATCACCACCATTACTTGCTCTTCTACGCAACCTCTTTGACAAAGTAAATATTGAAGTCCTTCTGTCGAATGCTACTTCTTACCGATTTTCGCCTGCCACTGGAGTACTGCAAGATTTTATTCTTTCACCATTTCTGCATTCCATCTACATCAATCAACTACCAGCATTACTGTGTACCCAACCTATCGAGGAAGTCCCTTCAACCGACAACCGTCGCTTTGCTCAATCTATCAACTGCCTCTTGTATGCTGATGATGTGGTCCTAATAGCTGCTCCTCAAGATCTCGCTATACTTTTACAGCAATGCGAAGACCATAGCCACCGTTTAGGTTATCGATGGAATCCTTTGAAATGTGCCATCCTAGCTCCTTCCTCGGATACGTAAGCATATTCCTTGTATGGTACCACAATCCCGCGTCAAGGCATCTTCTCCTACTTAGGCATCCCCATTAATCCTGGTGGTTATTTGAATACCGCTCAGCTTATCCAAGATAATGTGAACAAGCCCTCCAGACCATGAATCAAATGACAACAATTGGTGTTAACAATAAAGTCTTTGACCGTCTTCTCTCTGTAGTATTTGAAGATACATTTTCTTTTTCCTCTCCCCTTCTTTCTCTTTTTTCCCTTTTGACTAGCAAAAGGTTTTTAGTTTCTTTTATACTCCCCCTTTGATCTGACCCGAGCAATCCAATATTCATATTATTATGTACTCACATGGGTTATTGCGAAATAATAAGAATAAAAAAAAATCTAATCGTACTTACTCCACGCATTTTAAGCGGTCCTTCAAATGAATAATAGCCTGCGTCATTATAAAAAACAAGGCTGTTGAAATTCACAGAATTTTTATTACTTTAAATGAATGAACTGATTCAAGGAAAAGACGTATTAACATATTATTAACAGTCTCATTTCATAAAGTATAAATACTAGCTGTTTAATAAAGTGAGAAAGGTGGCGTCTTTCAGTTTCAATTTATTTGTTTTGTCTTGTTTTTATACTTTATTTTCTGTTGTGTTTACTTTTCTACATCAGCCTTATTTGAATTAACTTCAAACATCTCGTCAAACTAGCCTTTTTTTTTCTGGACAACTTAACCTCACACAGGTGAGCAATTGTATTCAAAAAAAATGGGCGGAGTTTTCAGAAAATCGGTAAATTGAGAATGGAAGCACAGTACTTCTTAGAAGATGCTTTAAAAGGAAAAAATCAATCAATAGCTAAATTATAGTTTATTTACCAATCAAACAGATATTATTTTACCTTTTTTTTATTTTGATCTATGATGTCATATTATTCAGTGTTATAAAAATAAAATAAAATTTTTAATACTTTTTTTTTTTTTATCTTCTTCTTTCATGGCCTCATTACAATCTTCAATCAATCTTTATTCTACATCTTATCACATTAATAATAATAATAATCCTACTACTATGACAAGAGAAGATTTATTATTACTTGCTCAAACAGAATATGCTAGACAATTGTGTAAATATACCAAAGCTCAATTAGAAAAGAATACAAAGGCCAACAAGGACAATTAAAGCATACATCATACATCATCTATAATACATCTTGTTCATTTCGTTGTACAATCAATTACCAGTTGTAAATAATTTCAATTTTGTTGCACAAGACAAATAAACTATATAATTCATTTTATAACCTCTTTTTTTTTCTTTTTTTTTTTTTTTTTTTTTTTTGCTTTCTTTTTATTTCTATGACCGAAGACACTGTCTCACTCACTCCTTCACAAAAGAAACTTTTAAAGACATGGTGGAAAAAAGTGATGACGAATGGGATACAATTAAAACAAACTGTAAAAAGAGAATAAGAGATGTGTAGGGATCCTAAGGTGTTTTATAGGGAGTATTTGATGTGCCACTGATAGAATCAATAAGATATGCTTATACAAAAATATCATTTAATAATCAACAAAAAGAGTGTTATGGTCTTGTACCTATTGTGATTGCAAAATGTGGTTCATTTTTAAAACAAGAAGGTAAGATGAGATGATGAGAAGAAGAAAAGAAGAAGGTTGATGATGACCCTATAGAATAGCATTATATGAAGAAGGAATATTTCGAATATCAGGCAATTCAAAAAGATTGTCACTGTTACAATCTATTTTTGATAGAGCAGAAGAAGATTATGGATTGAATATTGATTGGACTGGTTATAGTGTTCATGATGCTGCTAATCTCATGAGTCGATATTTAAATCGTTTACCTCAACCTATCATCATTTTGGAATATCAAAATTCATTTAAAAACATCTTGGGTAAAATTCATTCACTCCATTTCATCTTTCTATCTAATCTCTTCTTCAAGACTTGGACTTTCCCAATTTGTCATCAAAGATTGATGGATTTCAGAAATTAATAGAAAAGTTACCCACTGTACATCAATACGTTTTACTTTATATTTTAGACATCTTGTATTTATTTTCACTTTATTATCAACATACTCGAATGGATATTTCAAGTTTAGCTACCACTTTTACTCCTGTAAAGCTCATTCTTTTCTTCTTCTTCTTCTTACTCACATATCCCTCACAGGCTTTATTTTCTGATCCAAATGATGCATTAAATCCAGCAAGTTATAAGAAATCACAACAAGTACTTGAATTCTTGATTCAATATCAAGAACACTTTTCGATGCCAATCTTGAATAATAATTTAGGTATAAAAATACATTTGACATTCATCATTCAATAATCATCTCTTCTTCAGATTCATCTTCCTCAAAGGATGACCTCTTCCACTTGCCACCCAATCTAAAGAGATCAAACACAACACCCAGTCGAAGGGACAGTAAAGCGACAAGTAAGTCTTGATTTATTAACAATCAGTTATTAACCTTTACAAGTTCACAATGCAAAAAATGTAACAAGATGGAAATCAATCAAAAGAATAAATTAAGGGTCCTCCTTTTTCTTCTTCTTTCCACTCTTTCTTTAGTTTCTATTCCCGTATTTACCTTTGGGAAAATAAATAAAATTTCGCATAATTCAAATTGTATTTCTTGTGAATAAATTCATTTATCAAATCAATTATTAAACTACCCAAGAACTCCCCCTTTTTTCCCTTTACACAAACAGTACAAAAATGAAAAAGCCTGTGACAATTCTAGCCCTTTCTCTTTTCGATCAAAACATCCCCTCTTTTTATTATTAAATAAAGAGGATGACATCTTATCAAGATTTCCCCCTTCTCCTTCCTCCTTTTCATACAAGGAGACTCTTTTTTTCATTGGAAATTGTCAAACTTTATTATAGAAACAGTGGAAGCCCATTTTTTCCCAATGAAAATAAAACTGGGAAAGGAATCAAAAGAATTATAAAAGTCTATTTTTTTTATCATTTGCATAGGGATGCCAATGACCAATCAGTGAAAAAGACCCTGTTGGATTTCTATAATAGGAAAGTGGACCCCACTTTCAACTACCGTTTATTCCCAAACTTTCTCTTGTCGTACACAATCCCAGGTGAGGATGTCATTCATTGTGTTTTATTCATTCGTTCTCAAAGGACACAAAAAGTTATCAAAGAGACAACAAAGGAACTTTACCTATCAAAACAAGGTCTCTGTTTCAGTTCTTTAAATCAGTTTTATCATTCTTACAGTGAAAAACCTTCTTAAACATATCCTCCTTGCGCGCTATAAGACACGGTTTCACTTGTTCTATCAACAAGTGAAATCATCAGGTGAAAATAAAAAATCGGCCAGGCAAAAAAAAGTAATTTTTTGAAAATGTGGGGAAGGTATTGATTGGTTGTGGTATAATGCGGGGTGTTACAATTCTCATTTCCTCTAGTTCCTGTTGAGCCACGGTAGGACAAGCCATTGGATATAAAAGCATTCATCGATTTCACTGTCTTTTTTTTTTTTTTTTTTTTTTTCCTATTATTGCTACTTTATTTTTTCATTGAATGGCAAATTCTAAACTTCAACTTTACATTGTCTGCGTGTTTGCAGCAATGGGTGGCTTTTGTTTTGGTTATGACACGGGTGTGATCTCGGGTGTGTTGGTGTTGCCAGATTTCATTCAAGTCATCACAGGCGATCCTACTCAGACATCACTTCGATCCATTCAGACGTCTGTGATCACCGGTCTATTATTAGCCGGTTGTTTTGTGGGTTCTCTTGTGGCTGGTAAGAATCGACTGAAATGGGCTCATTTGATATTAAACCCCTCCTTTAGGTCCTTCGTGTGAAAGATTGTCTCGTAAATATACCATCATTCTCGGTACCGCCGTCTTTGTCCTTGGTGCCGGTATCCAAACAGGCGCAAACAGTTATGGTATGATGGTCGCCGGCCGTTTCGTTGCCGGTCTCGGCGTCGGCACACTCTCCATGGCTGTCCCCCTTTACCTTTCCGAACTCTCACCCAAAGAAATCCGGGGTCGTTTGATCTCCCTTCAACAATTGATGATCACCATCGGTATCATGGTTGCCTTTTGGGCTGGTGCTGGTACCGAGATCCACCATGCCTCTTGGAGAATCCCGATCGCGATCCAAATCATTCCTGCCGGTGTGCTTGGTATCGGTGCCATCTTCTTACCCTTCTCACCTCGTTGGTTGATCAGTCACGGTCGTAACGAAGAAGCCCTCGCTGTCCTCGCTCGACTTCACGCAAACAATGACAAGTCCGCACCTCACGTGGTGCAAGAATACGAAGAGATCGTGGCCCAAGTCGAACATGAACGCGCTGTGTCGATCTCTAGCTATTTTGAACTCTTCAAGGGTAACATTCTTCGTCGCATGATCCTTGGTATCCTCATCCAAATCTTTCAACAATTCACTGGTATTAACTCCATCATGTATTATGCTCCCAAAATCTTTGTTCAAGCTGGTATCAACGGTAACACGGCTTCCTTGATTGCTTCAGGTGTCAACGGCGTCTTGAACGTCTTTGCCACGATCCCCGCCATTCTCTTTTTGGATCGCTTGGGTCGTCGATTTGTCTTGATCTCAGGTGCTTGCGTGATGGGTACCGCCATGCTTCTCTGTGGTATCGTCATGGCTGCCACAGGTCGTGTGTATGAAACCGAAACGGGTGAAAAGGCTGTTGACATGTCTGGTAACGTACATGCTTCTTACTTTTGTATCGTCATGATCTACTTCTTTGTCGCCGGTTTTGCTTATTCTTGGGGCCCTGTCGGTTGGGTTTACCCTGCCGAGATCTATCCTTTGGCTATCCGTGCCAAGGGTACCTCACTTACGACCGCTGCTAACTGGTTAATGAACTTTGTCATCTCTCTCTTTGTCCCTGTCATGTTGACCACCATCACTTGGGGTACTTACATCTTCTTTGGCTGTTGCTGTGCTGTCATGGCCATCTGTGTCTTCCTCTTCTTCCCAGAGACCAAGGGTCGTTCTCTTGAAGAAATGGATCTTGTCTTTAGCGGAAACATCCTGGCCTTCAAAGACCGTAAATTTGCTCAAACGGTGGATGTGAAAGAAGGTTCGTTGTATGAAACAAAAGAACAAGCTTAAGAGAAACAAGGCTTTCTTTTCCTTTTTTTTTTATTTCTTTTTCATTAATAATAATAATAATCATAATAAAACATTCTTGTATACAAATCTTTTTCCTCTAAACGTCTTTATAAAATTGCAAACCATTTGGATCGACAATCCACAGCTTCTTTTCTAACAATTCTCTTTCTATCATCCAAGGGAATTTTCAGTTTAGACAACACCAAAAGACTGTGAGGCTTGACTATTTCTTTTGAAAGAGAAACAGGGAACTCTGAGAGGCAGCCAAGGACAGCTACACGAACCTGGATTGGGTTGGAAGGATCTTGAAGGATATTTAAAAGGGAAGGTAAAATTGCATTGACTTGATTTGAAATCACTTGAGGCGCCTCAGTGACAGCTAAGCGGAATGTAGAGAGTGTGGAAACCTTGAGGGATGTGTCTGATAAACCAAGTGATTGGATCAATAAAGGAACAAGCTATGTAAATAATGTTAGGAAAACTAAAGGAACAGTCATATGCTTGTAGGCTTACCGGAGGTAGTTCGTTCAACAAGATTTGTTTAGGCACATTCTTTAATACAAATGATAAAGCAATTAAATAATTAGACTTGATTTCCTCTTGAGCATTTTCATAGCCTTGGATCAATTTAGGTAAACTGTAACTAAAGAACCGTTGCTTGTATAAAATCTATTTCTTGCATGAGTTTCAATAAAACACAATCCGACCTGTACTTACCGTCACAGTCGTAAACATAGGCTTGTTTAATGCAAAAGGATCATCGCCAATCAAGATATCAAAACCTTGAGGCACACCTTGCATAGAACTGTCGCCACACCATGCAATCAATTGATCCGTCAATGCATATCCTAAGGGATGAGCGCGTAAAACGAGTGACTTGGTAATCCATAGATAGACCTCAAGTGCATAAGGATTTTGCGTCACTGTGTCTTGTAATAAAAGTGTGGTTGTCTTTACATATTCAGTCAAGGCAGCATCTACACACAAAAACTAAATATCCTGATGTAATAAAATGCGTATAGTATTTTGATTACCATCTTTCCATTTATTGATAAGGGATCCAATCATTCTTGAAACACTTGTTACTTGAATGGGTGAACTTAGGGCCAAAGTCACCATTTCATTCAAATAATCTTCCATGCTTGAAATAGGCAGCACAACATCTTTTCTTAATGAGCAAATGATGGCTGCAAATAAACACACTGTCTTTTGTTGTGCTTCAGGTGAACTTGGGTTCAGTGGCTTAAATTGGCCTTCAACATGCAATAGGTCTGATAAATCGCTTTGGATAAATGATTTAAATAAAGCATCCACAAACCCCTTTTGTGAACTTTAAAAATAATAAGCTGTTATTCTTCTCATCCTTTATCTCTATTTACCTGCTGTCTACTTTTGTAAAGATAGTGATGATGACAAGTGATAATGTTTGCAAGAGGTTGGTATCCAGATATAAACTGGGCTGCGCTGTATTCAAACTAGCCTCGATAGTCTTTCTAAAGATATAAGGAACCATCGTATGGATTTCTTGCACTAATTGCTCATGGTCATTCTCTTTTGCTTGCAGAATATTTAAAATAACAGAGGCAATCTCTTGTGCATCATCTACGCGTTGACCTTGCTGACAGATGGCATCCAGCTTTTGTAACAAGAGTGGCATTCCGTGAGTATAAACAGGTGCAATAGGACAAAGTATTCTAAGAGCCGTCAAGGCATAGCTGTCCTTTCTAACATCGTTATTTTCAGGCAACTTGTCCATCAGCGCTGGAAGGGTCTCTTCGACAATGTACAAGCTGTAAACGTGTGCAGTGACATACAGAGCATTCAGAGCGGCTTTTCTAAGCTCCATGTCCTCTACTTCATTCATCAAGATCTTGTTGAATGATTGAACGGCTAATCCGACCTCATTGGGTTCCAAATAATTTTTCGAAAGTACCATGAGTTTAATGCCGTCTAATCCAGATAAACGTAAAAGGTTGTATTCGTTGGAGGCCATCAAAGAGGATTCAAATATACCAAAGAATCTTTCCTTGTGTTGAATTAAAGGAGAAATAAAGTCTTGGTCGACTATCCTATCTGTTAGATCATCATTTTCTTTCATTCTTGTCTGGATTTGTACCTTTCTCGTGCTCATCTGCTGCACCATATAAGGTTTTTCCTGCCTCCAACAAATCAATAAGAATATCCATATTGGCCTTCTTCAACGTGGCCGTATTAGTTTCACGCATCTGCTTCAAGACCAAGGGCACGATAGTATCCACAATGCATTGACAAGCAGGATCAGAAGCAGAGGCAGCAGCTCTCAGAATACGTCCAGTCTGTTTGGCATCCTTCATGTCGGGATCCTTCAGCGTACCGACACATTCCTCTATCAAAGGCCTCAACGCTTGCTCTGTAGGCTCCTCTTCGGATCCATTCGAAATGCCCGTGCTGAGGGCACTCACGACACATCGGATGGCCTCCACAGCTGCATCTTCTAATGTGCTATCGGTGGCATGATAGACCTCAATCTTGAGTGAACTAAAAATTTCATGCATATGGGGTAACAGAGAACTTGATCCATAAACGGGTGCACAGGCAGCCAAAGTCTCCATGGAGTCCTTTTTGGCGCTTCCGGAAGTAGAAGATAATTTTTCCAAAATCAAAGGAACAGCGAATTTTGCAAAATGGGGTGTGGATGCCAAGCAACGTCTATCAGGAAAAATCAGAACCTGTCCGTGTCGTTTTTGAAAGATTACCTTAAGCCCACTTTTAAATCATCAGCAGTGATACCATAAGGGTCATCTGGTGGAGGTTTAAAGGTGATTGGAAAGTAACAGAACGTGACTTCAAATAGATCCTACGAATGGACAAGTCAGTATTTTTTATCTTGCATGATACTGACATGTTCTAGTTACTTCAACATGAGTGGATATGTCAAATTGGTCTACAATATTCTTGACAATCTTAAAAGCAAGCATCAGATTTCTAGGATCTTTCTCCCCATCCAATATTTGTGTAAATCCAAAAACAAACTCGTTATTAATCGATCTTAATGCACTAGCGTATCTCTCAATCAATTGATCAATCACTTGGTACACTGCACTTCTTGTACTTTGAGGATAACTTTGTACTTCAACGCGTTCCATGATTCTAAAGATATTCTCTTAATATCCATACTCTCTTTTTAACATGTGCTTTTACCTTTTAATAACAGAGACAGCGTTTGTACTTGTAAAATGATCATAAGCAGTCAAGGCTACTAATCCATTCAACAGGTTCTGAACGCATGTTTTATCGGACAATCTGTCACAATAAAAATCCACGAGCACTGAAACTATATGAAGCAAGTCAGTCTCTTTTTTTGTTTGTTTTTTCAGCAAACTGTATTTTTACCAGCTGATTCATTAATAGCGCCTTGTTGACATTCTATTAAGCAATTAGATAATAAACCAGTAGCTAAAAGAGAACGTGAATAGGTTGAAAAATAAAGAGAGCTTGTTATAAAAGTTTACCTTTTGCTCGAATAAAGTCATCGTCACTTGTTAAATATTCACCCAGGGATTGAATTAATTGTAACAAATGATCCTGTACAGACCCTTGATTGACAGCTTTGTCAAAGTTAGTTAAAGTTTATAATTTATGTTTTTGGTATTTACTTGAAGCAAGTTGTTGAATAGCGTCTAAAGCTTCAGCAGAAGAAGTATCTGTTGTAATCATATACTTTGTTACATGCTCTTCTAGTGCACTCATTTTTTATTATGTACTTTGTATAAGAAAAAGCGTATTAGTAAAGATGACATTTTTTAGATGTGACAGCGAAAAAAAAAATAGTTGGAAAATAAAAAAAAATTCATGCAAAAAAAGAGTCTGCTCCTCTCTGTTTAAAAGGGGCATTGTTTTTCGACTCTCCTTAAACTATTTATCATAGTTGGATTAAACTTTATCTTCTGTTGTTGTACTCCCTAATAATGTTTTCTTTGTTGTTTTTGTCTCCCGAGAAATAAGGAGTAAAATGTGGCCAATGTTTTCTAGATTTCCTTCCCCTTAAATTTAAGTAACACAGACTTATTTGTTATAAAGTTTCTCATTGATTTTTTTTTCTCTTCTTTTTTTTTTTCCTTTATAGATGCTATAAAAGGTCCTTGTTCTTTCGTAATGACAAATTATGATACAGAATCTCTTTTAGGACTGAATTTAATTCGAGAAAGATGTTATAAAGTACAAGAAGCAGCAAACCGTAATCGATTACAACATTTTGATATTGATTTATCAAAACTCGATGAAATGATTCAATATGTGATATCAGTTATCAAGCGTGACTATGATACTCCCTCTGATATACCTGTCTATGGTCGTTGGCGACATTTTGATGTGGGCGGAAAACCTCGTCTGAATCAGTTGTTACAAACATGGACTACTCTGGGCCTGGACAACTTGGAACAGACAAGAAAATTGATTGATATACTGGTCATTGCTTGCTTAATGGACATGAAACCTTGCCAAACTTGGGCTTATGTTGAACAATCTACGGGTAGAAGGTTCAAGAAAAAGGATGGTATTGCGATTGCCATATTAGATTTATTTTTAAAAGGAACATTTTCTTCTGATCCTTCTCAACCTCATCGAGTTGACTGTAAGTTACTCTTTTATCATCTTATTCTTTATTAACTGTTTATCAGCTGAGGCTTTAATGAACTTATCATTTGAGGCTTTATGTGATGGCTTACAATTTAATGAAACTAATACTTTTGAAGGGATCCCAGAAAGACATGAGTTGCTTGTTCAACTCGGTCACGTCTTACAAAACCGTACGGACTATTTTGGAAAAAACACAATCAGAAGGCCTGGTAACTTGATGGGTAAATAATAAAGTCATTTTTATCCATCAAAGCTAATAATCATAAAATAGACTATTTGCTTGATCATAAAACCACAATTAAAACCAAAAAGGGTCCACTGATTAGTATCGAAACCATCTGGCCTGTCGTGCAAGAAATGGGAGAACTTTGGGCATCCGAAGAGAACATTGGTGGTACAAAGGGCTTGGGTGATGTTTGGCCTTGTGCAGCTCTCTTGAATAACAATAGTCCCAACTCAACCGACCATCTGGTTCCTTTTCATAAGTTATCCCAATGGATTGTTTATTCTATCATTGAACCCATGGAAAAGTTATTGGGTGCCACGATCGAAGGCACTGATTTATTGACTGCCCTTCCAGATTATTGTAATGGTGGTCTCTTGATTGATACCGGATTCCTGACACTAAAACCTAAAGATTATGAACGTGGTATCAAGAATTACCATACCAACTCTCTCTTGCCTCATCAACCCAAGGTTGAAGTAGCTCCGATGTTTGAAATGTCGGATCCTGTGGTCACTGAATGGCGTGCTCTTACAGTGGCTTATCTTGATGTGGTAGTGGATCGTGTTCGACAGACGTTTAGATTACCTAAAAAAATGCTTTCTCTTTCTCAATTAATTCAAGGTGGAACATGGAGTGTAAGTCTTGTTAGATATTGTTTGTATTTATCCTAAATGACATTGTATAGGCTGGAAGAGAATTAGCTGAAATATCAAGACCTAATACACACGAACCTCCACTTGTTATTAAGATGGAAAAGCGAGTTATTTATTAATAGTATATAACATCATTATTTATATAAAATAAAAAAAAATCCCGTGCTTTATTATTTGCTTGTTCTATTTGAGTAAAGCAAAAAAGAAATGTTGAATGAAAAGACTACGATAAATAATGAATAAATTAAACTTTAAAATATGTTGACTGATGGATGGACTGTCCTTGACTAATCTTTTAAAGATATCAGTGTTGTTGTCTGTTATGACATACTGTACTAAACCGCATTTTGCTTTCATCTTCATGTCATCACTTAAAGTGTCTACACTAAATTCGAGCATTTCTTTTATTATTTCTTGATGGAAATCATACATGTATTTGCCCTCTTCTTTAGCTTGCTTTAGTTTTGCCAGTAATCTTTGTTTTTTATCAATGTAATGTCTATATTTAAGCCATATTGTTGAGCCATATCATAGCCAAATAGGTCTGTATCACCAAAACGGCCTGAGAGGCCTTCATTAGGAAATTATCTGTAGGGGCTTGATGATAATAGTTGGGTAAGAAAGCATCTTTATCATGAATAAGTAAATCACTCTCCAAATTTTCATAATCACTCATCATATCAAACTGAGAAAAATGCTCCTCTGAACTATTAAAGGAAGAGGATGCGTGGTTATTGTCGGATAAAGGTGAAGATTGTTCTGCATTACTGTTACTACTATTATTAATTGTAAAACTGTCCTTGTATTATTGAACAGAAGGTAGGAATTGAAAGTTAAATTGTGTTTTTTGTAGTGAATAATTTTCATCTTGGCTCTTTTTTAACAAATCATTTTCTTCTTTCAATTTTTTAATAGATTTCTTTAGATCCAACTTTGTAATAATGTTTTTTTTTTTTTTTGATGCCGTAACAACTGAGTTTGTTCGTTCCCGTGTTACATCATGTTGTGCCCCAAAGATAATTATTGTATAGCAAGCAGGCATTATTAAATATTAATGATGTAAGCATAGGAAAATGTAGACTTATGTATGTATATCTACTAGAATAGACTGGTGTATGAGGAGCAAGTGCTTATATTAAATTATGAAAAGATAAACATAATAGCATGTAGCATTTAGCCATCTGTATAATGCTTTAGGGCATTTCGCCAACCGCAAAGTATTCTGTGAAAAGTATATTACTCTGGACGTTTATTATTAAATGAAATCATTCAATTATTTTTGTAAACAAAACATATTGCATCCTATATTCTTATAACTTCGTACTCTCTAATTATAACAAAGCTTAACAAATACCAAAGGGTTGATTATACTGACAAAATTCATAAAACTCTGATGCTTCCAAGTAATTACTAACAATAATATTGAATTTTTTTTAGATAAAATTGTTACTGGGTTTTTGGGAACTTAAGAACCCTGTGATTTGAAGGCTATAATCTACTTAAGTGATCTTTATGAAAAGGATCTAGCAGTGACGAAACACGTATCGCATAATTATCTATTGAAAGACGCGAATAACCTGAAAAATCTGATTATTCCTGGTACCATTGCTGAAACGATGTTAAATATTATGTGTTGTTTCAATAAAGTATGATATAGCTTTTTTTAAAACAAAAATAAATTTCTTACTGTAACTTTATATAGTGACAAAGTCGAAATTTGGTCGGGAGTTGCCTTTGATTCCTTTTTGGTGTTTAAAAATTACCTTGTATTCAAACGATGCTCCTTTTCATGGCAATTCTGATGGTATGTTTTTCGGGGTAGTTGGATAACTCTAACAGACGTTATTGAAGAAAATGTAAAAGAAATAAGGGAAAAGGAAAATAATCAGCTTCACTACATCGGGATTGAATGGACCCTCACAGGATACATCAAGAAGACGATCTCTGGACGCATTGTTCAACCAATGTGCCAGCGCACTAAACAGAAAAAAACGTCATGTAAATCAGCATAAAAACAAATATTCAATTGATACATCATTTACTATATTAATCAAATCTCCATAATTTCTGTTACGATTGTATATTTTCCCCTAATTATCTTATTTTAATATGTTGTTGCAAATTATGTATTGTTGTAAAATAATAAAAAAAAAAAGACTTTCTTCCCACTAAAATTAATTTTGGATGCCGAGTATATTTTTTTGCACGTTCAAGCAATTGAAGTCAAGAACTAGTGTTATTGTTAATCCTATTGTTATTGCATATTAATAGTCTCCTACATTCTTCTATTAATTGGTTTCTGCTACCACTTCACCGTATAGCAAAACTAAGCATAATATACATATTAGCAACTGCTAATAGATAAAATTCGGCAAAGAAGCAACGAAAAGGTTTTATGAAGTTGCCGACGACTTTAAAAATAGCGGTATCAAGCAGAAATTGGCCAAGGTACGAATATAGAAAGTATTATTTATTCATTTGTATTCATATCGCTAACGATTAATGTAGGCAATAATGAAATCATAGATGATGCAAGAAGTAGCTCATGAAGAAAATGAGTGTGTACAGAAGTTAAAAACTAGTGTAGCTACAGTTAGTAACTATGATCATTCTGTTATGGTTGAAAGTGATATTGAAGAAGATGAAACTGAATCAAGACAGAACATCTGGCAAGTCTGGAAGAAGTTTTTAAATAATGCTCAAAATAACAACAATCTTCTACCTCTCAGGTACTAACATACGAATGCTCATCTTCTATTCTGAAAATTAACAAAACAATGTAGCCCAGAAAAGCATAGTGTAATTTGGTACGGGGTTGATTTACGCCGCTGTTTATATCTTCCAGAAGGTCTTTATACTCGAATGAGGTACGAAACTACAGCGATCAAGCAATATAATATCAGTAATAATTACAAGGAGGTAATCAAGAATATAATACAATTAGTAAGTATATGTAAACACAATCTAAATAATAATTAGGGCCATTAATCTATCAATTAATAGACCAATCGCAACCAAATATTGGAGTCTATTGAAGTGTTACGTTCTGCCGAGTGTAGTGCAGTTGAGAAAAAGGCATTGGTTGACTTTTTCCTGCTATTGTAAGTTGTAAAAATGTAATTTTAGATTTTTACTGATAACCTTGCCATTTTGTATTGTAGTGGTGAAGGGATTTATGATGATGTGGGTGATGCTTTATTTGAATCTGAGGCATGCTTCAGCAGCAATTTGATAAAGACTTGTTTAAAAACGTACTCTCATATGCTTCGCAATAAGGGGTATGACATTACTTTATTTATGTACCTGGAGAGGTTGAATTGGCTTCTATGACTGAACAACTAAGCAAGCAAGGATTACTCGGCAATCGTTCTAAATACTATGCACATGACAAGCAAGAACCTTTGCTTCTTGAGGTTTCTTCTGCTCTGGGCTGAGCAACTCAAGAAAAGACTGCCTTTGATCATACCAAAGCTATATTTGGGTTTTTTGCCATATTGAAGACTCTTGCCTGCAAATATAATCGTGAATCATCTGAATCTCTAAAAAAAATTAAAATTCACTTCATTCATATTCATGGTAATAATAGGAATATTTTTCGATGTATAAATCAATAGCAGCTAACATGATTTTGGCTTAATAGGCTACGCAATTAGACACTGGACAATGATGACTCCGGAATCTGGAGTTTATATCATGACAAAGGAGCAAAAGGCCACCATCCCTGTGAACATCAACAGCATGACTGACGATTTAATCTCCTATGTTCGATTCCATTTGAACTTGACAGTAAGATAAAAGTTTCTAATTCACCTCAACTGCAATGATCACTAACTAGATTTTTTTAGGAATTAGTGACGGAGACCTTAGATAGCATCGAAGATCTTCAAAAAGAACACCAAAGTCAGATACAATAGGTGATGATCAACAACAAGCAGATATCAGCTGAGATTTTGTTATCAAGCGTTGTTAATCTAGCCATCATAAGATTAAATGAAGGCAAACATACCAAAGAGGTTGTAGACAGCCCCCGAAGTGGTTCAAATAGCCCCCAACATTAAATAGCTCATCATGTTCTCAATTCAAATATTTTATCTTTCTTTTAAAACAGTTGCCCATTATGCATATATGTCTTACGTTATTGCAGTTTATTATGTATATTTTTTAATCATTATAATTATTAAATAGCTTCTCTCTGTTTATTTCTTTGAAAAAATACATAAGCAAATAAACCAAATTCACTTTTTATTTAGAGAGCTTTTCTTCTTGTCACGCTTTGACATGTCAATAAGATACAGTCTTATCGTTCTGGGTTAAATCTTTACAAATGAGTTTAAATAATAAAGCATGATAATTAGTAACTACCCTGAATAATATATTTCAGTTTATATCTAAACAGTTTATTTCTATAAAATTCTTCTTACATGTCAAACCATATCGGTCGTAAGTGTCTTTTGTCATCTAATCTTAGGACCTGCTCAAACTAATATAAATAGTCTTGAAATCTTTCTTTAATAAAAGTATTCGACTTTAGAGCTATTGTTTGGTCTCGTTAATTCTTCTTTGTCCTTATTTTTTAATACTTAAAACAATTCAATTTGGTTTATCCTAGTGTCCAGATTTGTATTTATTTGTTTATGGTTATGTTGTTGTAGAACAATGTCTGATTATAACGGACATTGAATAATCGCAGCTAAAAGTATATCAAAAATTGATTAAAAGATAATAATATAACCGATGAGTCTATTGAACCTCTTTATTGAGTGAAGACAGAAGAGAGGGAATAATGATATAAAAATGAACCCTTTATTCGTATGTTGTTACACTTTAATAATAAAAATGATAGGAAATGAGGGGTTTTTAAATCACAAGTAAATTTTATGCAGAAAATGGTTGTACAAACGATAACATTGTCTTCTCTACTATAATGCAATTTTTATAAAAAATGATTAAAGATTCTCTTCTTCTTTTTTTCTTCTTCTTCTTTGGACTTAAGTTCCATGCTATTAGTTAATAAAAGATTATAAAAACAAAATAGTCGTTATATTTATTTATTTGTTAGCTTAGTGAGGCTTTTTTTCGTTTATTTACCGTTTCAAATTAGATAAACAAGTTTTTTGAATTCTTGGAAAGTCAAGAATGAGGTGATAATTCCCTCTAGTTGTGTAATAATATGATTGGTTGTTGCAATTCTAACATTCCAATTAAAATATAAAAAGAGATTTAATTGAAGCATACTCTTTTCTTTTCAAGATCATGTATCTGATGTACGGCCTATTGTAGATGGAAGTAAAATTCTAGACTACTCTGCCACTGGTTAACTTATTTCCCATTGTCTAAACAAGGTTTGTGGTAGATAGGGAGTCATATTCTAGTCTACCCTTTCCGCTGGTGATTTCCATTGCTTTTATGAGAATGTTTAACTCATAAAAGCTCAGTAGTTCTTCGGAATTTGCTGTTATTTTTTTTATATTCAATTAAAATCAAATGAAAAAGTTGGAATTGATTAACCATTTTACTTAATAGAAACACGTACATGTACTTTGCGCCTTTTGCATTTTACAAGAGTATTATTAGCTCAAAAATATTTTATGCTTTCTTTTTTTAATACAAGATGTACGTTTTTAAACTTAATAAAGGTTTATTCTAAAACGTTTTTTGGAGCAGTCATATTTCAATCAGAAGAATCTAGCAAAAATGCAACATAAATTGAACAAATTACAGTATTTTTTTATTTAAATACTCTGTGTTATTTCGTAGAAATAAAAAAAGACTATATAAAATTCAACGAGACTTAAAAAAGTTTTGTTTTTATTTAATATTATTGTATCTAGTATCTATATCCTTTTCATGAAATTCAATTAAATCCTTTTCAAGACACTTTAATTAATTATAGCTGTAGATCTAGTATAAATCAGTTTTAATATGAAGACCTGTTTCTGATTATGCAAGTGGACTATTTATAATTATTTAAATAGATCTATTTTTCATTTATGTCTCATTGCATCAGGAGCTATATGAAAACAACTTGTATTGAGTTAAAGGAGTGGAATTAGTTATGACCGAATAATAGAAAAAAGACTGTAATAAATCTTTGTAAAGCATTCACTACTCTGATTTCTTATCAATTGAATATGAATCATGTTTAAAGTATGTTGGGATACGACATACTGTATGCATAAACAATATTAAATATAAGAGAAAATTATGGAACTTAGTTGGCTATCTTTACTTATTTTACTTAAAGATTAATATAAGGAAATGAAAATTTTTGCCACCCTCAAAAGGGGCAGACTTGACCTTGATTAGCATTTTCAATCGCTTACACTCTGTTTCTTTTGGTCACATTTCGCTCTCAGACTTATGGCTCCTATTATATTTTATAAATAAAAATAACGATTCGAGGGGGTGGGGGAGCGCAGAAAAAAAAATTGTTATGGCGGGGAGCACGACAAAAAAATGATACGCGGGAAGACAAGAGACACAAAAAGATAAAAACTTGTCAGAGGCACGGAGCGAGTTATGTACGCGAAAACCACTTTGAGCAAGATCTAGTATAGGGCCATGAGAATGTAGGATCGGCTGAAGGCAGAATTCAAGGGCTTTTCTAAAAACAGAAGTGAGACTAATAGGACTATATTTGTTTATGTCAGTGAATGACCCTTTCTTGTGAATTGGTAAAACTTGTGCAGCTCTCCAGGGAGTGGATGTACAGACCCAAGTCCAACAAAGTCGAAAAAGGGACAGTAATAATAGAACTAGTATTATTTGTATTGGTTGAAGCATCTCAGTACGTAATTTAACAGAAAATGCTTATACCTCTTAAGAATACTGTGTCGACCTGATCTTTTCTTTTCAAAAATGCTTTCAGAGTCCTCCTAATGATATTTGATTCATCTCTGGGCTGCACGAATATGAATACTCAATTGTCTCGCAGCAGCAGAAGCACTTCGGCTTTTATCAAAAATAGAAATTTTCTCATCATCAGAGTAAAATGCATAGCGTCACTTATTGTCTAACTTCATATCAACATCTTCGCTATTCCTTTCATCTGCAAAAGGACGTATTGCAGGAAGAAGGTCTTTCTGAAGGGAGTTTCTTCATTAGAAAATGAGTGTTAAAATTTATTGTTTCGCTTGAGAACAGCACCTCGTCAACGACAAGATTCATCGGCCCAACTTCGTGCTCATCAACATGTTCTTGTCCAACTTAAGAAACTGCATACTCGCTTTGAACGTCTGTAAAATAAACTGTAAACAAGGATAAGAAAGAAAGAAAGAAAAGACAGTAGAAATATAACAATAAAATGTAGTAATTACTAAGCGACAAGTAAAAAATAAAGTTTATCTAACGTCATTTTTGAATAAAAATCTCATTTTTAGACAATTTCTGGGAGACATCAAATTCAAAAAAACTACGACTTTCGCTTCTTGAAATAACGTATACATCTTACAAAAAAGAAATACATAGTCACATTTTATTTTTTCATTGGTTTCCTTGAATTTTTTTTTTTTCTTTAGTATTCAGTAATGGTCAAGTTTTATTCACATGCATTTAACTACGAGTAAGCAAAAAGAAAAAGCAAAAAAGAAATAAAACACTAAGTGAATTGAAATACATAGCTACCAGTGGCAAAATGTCACTTTAGCTTTTTGGCTAAGATATCCAAATCCATTTGCTTCACACGGTATAAAATACACAACCTGATATATAACGAGATATTCATTCAAGTAATAGTACTTGCTGTGGATGTTTTAGATCGTTACGTGGATGAGAATGGTATATTAAAAACAACAAGACTTGTACTTAAGAAAGGCAAAGCACCCAAATGGTTCCCCGAAAATGTAAGCTGTTAATATTTTATTTGTAAACGTATTAACAAACCATCTTTCTAGTTTCTTAAAAATTCTGAAGCATTCATTATCGAAGAATCTGAAGTAGATCCAAAGAATAAGACAATGATTACTCGTACAAAGAATCTTAACCACGTACGAGTGATGCAAATCGAAGAGACTCAAATATTTAAACAACATGAACAAAATCCTGATTGGACAGCTTGTAAAACGGAAGCCCGTATCATTTCTCGATTTGGTTGGGGATTAACAAGTCGTATTGAAGGATTTGGACAAAGTACTTTCATTGCCAATGCTGCAAAGGTATTGAATACGACGCATTTCTTTTTTTTTTTTTTTTTTTTCTAATGTTTTCGTTTATAGGCTCGAAAAGGTATGCAACATATTTTACAGAAGATTCGCGAAAAACAAGCTTCAAGGGCTCCTTTCCTTCACCAAATTTAAAAAAAATCACACCACTTTTAAAAGAAAAACTTTTTTGCTTTTTCTTTCATGTACACATTAACATCCACCCTACACACTCTCTGTCTCAAACTTATTTTGATTTTGTATATACTTTTCCTCACAAAAAGACATTAAAAAAAAATGCTTACTGATCTTCAATCTACACAAGTAGCAAATGGGTTTAACCAATAAAAAATCAGATCAAATCGGAGTGAGAGTCTCCTTGAGACTGTTGTTTTGTTCGTGACCTTTCTTTTGTGGAAAAAAAAAGTTCTTTTTTTTTTTTTTGAACAAAATACAAAATATGGCTTCACTACAATCATTAAAGGCACCTACATTATTAAGCAAAAAAACACAAAAAGAGATTCAAAAGGATGAAGACGATGTGTTGATTGATGCTACTGCTGTACCTGCTTCGTCCTCTGATGCTATCATGGAAGAAGTTGATAATAAACCTAGCTTTGCACCTGCTAGTGATGCTGAAAATAAGGTAAAAAGAATATAATAAAAGTAAAGTTTATTTTCTGATGATATAGTAGAAAGTAACCAAAGGTCAACGTAAAATACCTATTCCTCCTCATCGCATGTCCCCTTTGAAAAGACATTGGTTAGACTTGTATTCTCCTCTTGTTGAACACATGAAGCTTCAAGTTAGAATGAACGTCAAATCCAAAACAGTAGAATTGAGAACATCAAATACAACAGATGATGATGGAGCATTACAAAAGGGAGCTGACTTTGTAAGAGCCTTTGCTTTAGGCTTTGAAGTAGAGGATGCTATGGCATTATTGAGATTGGATGATATTTATTTGGATACTTTTGAAATCAAGGATGTAAAGACTCTGCATGGAGACCACTTGTCTCGTGCTATTGGTCGTATTGCTGGTCGAGATGGTAAAACAAAGTTTACAATTGAAAATGCGAGCAAGACAAGAATCGTTTTGGCTGATACGTAAGTACTTTTTATTTAAACGCATGTATCAGATTGCTGAAATATCATTTTTATTAGTAAAATTCATATTCTTGGCTCATTCCAAAATATCAAGATTGCTCGAGATGCTGTTGTTAGCCTCATCTTGGGTAGTCCTCCCGGTAAAGTTTATGCAACACTTCGTACTATCTCTGCCCGTATGAAGGAACGTTTTTAGACTCTCTCCCCCTTGTGTATAGTTTGCATTTCCTTTTCTCTTAATTCATTGATACAAAATATATTTTTTTTTATTTCTTTTTGAACTTTTTGTTGCTTTTTCCACCTTGACGCTGAATCTTTAAAATTTCGGATTTTTGCAAAGTCAACGTAGCTCCCTTCATTTTACCCACGCCTGTTGTAATACCAGGATCTCTATTTCTCTTCTTGGGTGCTGTTTTTACATAAAGGTGCTTTAATGATTTGTGATAGATACCAAGATCCTTGGCCTCTTGCAATTTGGCAAGATTTCGACGTTTATGCACTTCATCCAATTTCAATTTAAGCGGTAATGGCATTTTTTCTTTAGCTAAAGGTTTTACACCCAAGGTTTCTAATTTTTGCATTGTATGTCGTCTTCTTTCTTTAGATGTCATCTCGTCTCTCTCTTTTTTTAAAATTTGTTAGAATAAAAGCTTATTTCTTTATTTATTGTTTTATACCTAGTTCCTCTAATAATTTAGACGTAGCAAGTAATTGTTTTAATTCAACATCATGTCTTTCATTTTCACTATGATAGTCGTCAATAAAAATATTTACTCTAATTGCTTTCACACTTTACGCTTCTTCTTCTGCCTCTTTGGGTGTTAATTTCTTTTTTTCTTCCACTTTTTCAACTGTAGTAATTCTTGAATCCTTTTTTTAAAAGTCAACACCTCACTTTCTTTTATGCTATCTTATTATTACCAAAAATCGCTTTTTTTCTGCTTTTTCTTCGTATACTGGCTTTTTTTGCAATACAGATCCATCAAATACAACTACACTAGGTCCATTGCTCTTTTGTATAGTTTCTTTTGCTTTCTTTGGTCGTTTTATTTCTGTGTTATCTATCTTTCTTTTTTGTCCTTTTTGAACAAGAGGATTGCTGGCTGTGTTTGCTTTGATGTTACTGATCAAATTTGCTAATGAGGACATTTTTCTTTTTTTTTTTTTTTTTTTTTTTTTGTAAAAAAGAATAGATGACAACCGGACAAAGCCACTGTCATTTTTTTATGGTCTGTCAAATTAAAGATACGTTGTTTTATTGTCCGATACATGTATCAAAAGTTAGAAAAAGGGAACTTTTTTGCAGAAGTTTTTAAACTTAGATTGTATAGAAGATGAACCACGTTATACAGCTGATCTCTTTTTTTTTTAATATGCTAGATCTATTAATGCTTACTGTAGTTAAAATCCGATACTGGACTTAAATAGAATCAACTCGACGACAACAACAGCCAAGTACAGCGTCTTTAAGAATACAGTCCTAGAATTTATCTGTATTTGCTTCCTAATATTGTTATAAGTACTTTATAAATCATTTGATGTGTTTTTCTAGAATTAGCATTCTTTGTTTATATAAATTGATTAATCAAAAGAGAGGAGCAGTGAGGTTTTAGCCCTTTTTCTGAAAAAAACAAGTAGCTTTTGGCTTGTCTCCCATTAATGCCCTAGGAATTCTTCGCTGATCATTAATACTGTTCTTTCTACTTATTTCGCACGTTCTTTTAAGTATTCAACCTCTTTACATGTCCTAATAACCATTCGATCCTATCCTTCATTCCGACGTACTTTATCAATTTTCCCCAGATAGCTGCTATACTGTTATCTATCATTGAGAGTGAGCATCTATAAAGCTTACCTTGTCGTTTCTTGGATAAAAAGGTTCTGTAACAGAGAAACAACAAGATTATATTGTAAAGTACTATTAAGCATACAACTTCATATAGTTGCATAAATAAAGCTAAAGGGCGTATCATTGTTAGTTTAAGGGACAAAAGTGAAAAAGGCAATTTTTTTAAATGTAAAATGATATATTTATAATTAAATAACCATAAAGGAGCCTAATACAGCAAGACACATAGGATAAAATTGAATAGATCTTAATATGAACAATGAGGATTACAACAACCATTTAATAAGACAAATGTCATATTATTAGAAGCAGAAGGAAACATTTTTGTGATCTTACTAAAAAAATTTTGATCAATGCAAGGATCTTTAGAAAGGATAACACCATAAAAGTCATTGACGTGTGGTACCCAGATAAAGAGAGTATTAACGTTTATTGGATTACGGTCAGTAGCATCAATTGGACGAGTCTTGATAGTGGCTTGTACTGGTTCAGTACCAGTCATGGTTATATTACCATCTGTAGCATTTTGAAAATCACCTTGAGCATTTTTGACAAAGACTTCCTATTGAATTCTATTTACAAAGAATTGTGAGGTATAGGCATATCATGCAAGATCGTGGTTAAGGAGGTAGAGATCGGGTGTGGGAGGTGATAAATAGAGAATAATTACAGCTGTGGCATTTATACACACACCACTGCTTGTAAGACTCAAGGAAACGGTTTCAGTGGCATCAATGGAGGAATTCGTAAGTTTGGTCAAAGAGATTTGAGCGCAATTGAGAGTGAAATCAAATTTTTTAGCAAGAGACTGCAATTCATTCCAAGCATTTGAAGTAATACCTGCCAAGTGCCATGTTCCTCAGAGCCTTTCGATGTTTGTAGAGAGAGAATATTGGGATATGGTCTTATTTTGAAGTTGTAGAGGCATATTCCTTGGAATCAGGGCAGTCTTAGCGAGAGAAGCAATAGCAAAGTATACAGAAATCTGAATGACAAAAAACTTCATTGAAAATATGTTTAACAAGTGAAAGAGAAAATAAAATGGCCTTTTTTTTTGCACGTACTTATATTTTATTCATTTAATATGATAATATAAAGAGGCTTGATCAAGTAAGTCAAATGGCAGCTTCAATATGGCCAGATATACTACCTTTAATTGAGTAGAGAACTAGATTATAGAATAAAAACAATTGAACGGTATTATAATACGAAAAAGAGCTCTTTTATTTTTATTATCTAATTTAACTTAGACATTCTACGAAAAATGAATTATTTGAAAAACTTTTCGCTCTTTGTTCAATCGTGAAATCTTTGAAAACTTTAATGGTTTTCATATTTGATATTGAATGACAAGACAATAAACCCCTAAATAAACGTTCAATAATTAGATATAAGTGAATTTGGCTTTATAGTTGAAAAAATGGATATTTAGTTTACTGAGGCAGAAAGAATCATTGTGAAATACAATATCTATTATTCTTTGATAACAGGAAGCATTATGTTTCAATTCAAACGGACAATCTCTAAATTGGTATTTTGGCCTTCAAAAGTGAGTGCAATCTTAACATGATCAATTTTATAAGTTTATAGTTGATGAAATTCTTGTTGAAGATCAAGAGTTTTAAAGATAATTTATTCTTTTGATCGATCGAAAACCATCACAGTATTTGGAATAGGATGTCTATTATTTGAAAAAATTTTAGAGTCCAACAAGCGAGGATCAAGACAGGGTTTATGTCCTGTGAGATTACTAAGTAAGCCTTTCTTAGGTGCCAATGTTAAAGAAAAATCCTAATTCGAATTAGGAGATACACGTTCAATAACATTATTCTTTAACTAAGTGTCAATACATTCATACATGATGGGTAACAATTTAAAAGGAGTACTATATGGTACAAGGTAGGCAGTTTTTCACCCAATAGTATCTAAACGTTTAACTGATTCAGGTATGGTACAAAACGAATTCTTTTGTATTAAAGTATTTGATCAGCAAATGGTTTAACAGCATTATGGAAATGAGCTTATTGCTCAGGTGTATCAAAAGGAGCTTTGTTAGGATCAGCCATGTCATCAATAATTTTTTTGTCAATAACTGGTACAAAATTAAGATGTCTGAAAGGAAGGATTTTAAAAGAATGGGATGTATGAATTAGATTTTTATCACTATCACCATGAATACTACTTAAAGGAAATTTGATTGTATCGAAACGGCTACAAACATTATCATTTGCAGCAAGAATAACGAAACCAGATATATTTCCATTAAATACAATATTAAGCTTATTAACGAAATTAATGCTTATCATGCGGAAGGAAGAACCACTATCAACCAAGGCCATAGTATTCACGTTTTCTATTGTGATAAATACAATTAAAGAACGGTTAGTATTTTTAAGTACCTTATCTTGCTTTGTTAATTTCTTAAAACTATAGCTCGCTGAACAGATATCAGTGCCAACATCCATCAAGTTGCTATCATCGCTAAGCATCTTTAGACATGCTTATATGGGTCTAGCTTAACGTTGATTGCAAGGTTAGGTTTATTATTTATTAATCTTGGCATATCTAAGCAAGCAGAACACAAAGCCTTACTTGGGTCTTGGTAAGATTTAATTTGAGGGCAATTGGTAGCATTTTCATTAAACCATGACAAACTATCCAAGTAACGATAGCATCCTTTGGCAACAGATACAAAAAAAACACGAAAGAATTAGCTGAGGCAAGAAAATATCTGGCCGAAGAAGAGTTTTTATTCAGCAAATACTTGTATCTGTTGCATTTTTAGTAGGGTAATTGACAAGGCCATGAATAGCACAACTGAATTTACTCTTTATACCATCAACAGGAAAAAGCTTCTTGATAGTACCAAATAAGTTACTGGACGATTGAGGGGTTTTTAGAGTTACAGATATTTAATATAAAGACACACCTCAACCTTCCTATATAAATGATATCAAATGATTTTCAGATAAATTCATCTGTCTTTTCTCCTCTTTGTATTATAATTTTTCCCACTTTTGACTATGTACTGATTTTTGTCTGCTTAATACCTGAAAAGATACGTTTTAGGGTCAAGCTCATTTATTAAGGTAAACTTGCTAGATAATCTAAAAGATCAACTGATGTATACGATACAAAACCATCGAACTGTTAACAAAGGCTTCAAGTGAGGTTTAAACTTTCTAGTTTTCTTGGATTACTTAGATTTATATGTCTAAGGCTATAATCAACTACATAATCACCTTTAAAAAGCTATACTATCTTTGACTTGAGTATGTGATAGAACCTATGTCTGGGATGAGAGCAAGGGTTAGAGGCACATTACTTTGTATAACAGTTGCGCATTATAGCTGCTGCTGATTTCATTATATAGATCAGGTGTGCTTTTGCAGTAGCTTTAAACAGCTTGCATAATACAAAATATGATATTCAATCTATTGCTTTCCAACCTTATTTGGCCAAGCATGTGTATCAAGAAATAATTCGGATTATCATGATGATATTCCAATATACCAATCACACTAATACCAATGGCTCAAAATACTATTGCATTTGAGAATCGAAGATGCCATTATGCCTAAAATAAATTGCTCGTATAAAAGTAAAATAGATTGACTGTAAACCATTTTCTTTTATTAAACATATACTAATGTTAAATTTGTTTAAATAGGATTTTTTTTTGTATTTTTTGCAATAATGCCATTAGATTGCAAGTTGCACATATTGCTCAATTATAACACTAGCGCTTTTTATGATTATCCGAAATCGAGCTTGACAATTTGACAGGATGACGTTTTTACAGCGTAATGTCTTGCATTTTTCTCAGCAAGCTCAAAAGGAATAGATTAATACATGTTAGTACTATCAAAGTACGTATATTTTACGACATAATATCCCGGCATGTTTTTACTGATATTTTTCTTTTCATGTCGTGAGGCTTATTTAGGAACATATGAAAGAAAATAACGGCACGCTGAAAATAAAACAAATGTTTTTTTTTTAAAAAAAAAAAAGCAATTCAATATAGAATAGATGCATTATATTGCTCATCTAGTAAAGCCAATAATAATTCAAACAATAGTTGGGTCTTTTGAACCTCTTTCTTGTGTAAAGACGAGAGAGAACATATTCAATGCAAACCACATCTTAGAATATAGCATTGTGGCTTGGGTCGGAGGTAGTACGGTTTAGAATATGGGCTGTTTATTGTACATAGCACAAAGTGCTATACATGATATATTGTACAAGTTACTAATTTAGGGACTTTTGAGAGAACTCGCACGAGATCAAGGGAGTTATTAAGGTGGATATGGCATCATGTCATACCTTGGTACTTAATGCTTGAATATCTTCTAGCCTCAAAACAAAAATAAAAATAGAACATACAAATAAACCTTTATTACTTGTATGAACACATTATATAAGTACAGTACAAGTTTTTCTAAGGTAATGCTTTCGGTTGTGGTTTGTTATCCTCTCGACAATGGCATTTATAAAACTTGAGCTATCAGCACTACTACAGCATTTTGAAATAATGATACTCCCATACGATTACACCTTTTGATCAGAGGCTTTGATGATCAATTTAATCAAGATGCTTTGTTAAAACCATAGACCTTCATCTATTCTCTCAAAATACAATTTTAAAGTATTTCCTTTTTAAAAGGAAACTCTTCTTATAATTTTTGCATATGATATAGTCTTTTTGTTTTGTACTTTTATATTCTTAATCACGGATAATCGTTCTGGTGTCTTTTTTTCATAAAAAGTTAAAGCTATAAAACATACGGAGTGAGTTTTCATAAGGCAATATTTGAGATGATTTGCAGTGATGCTTAATTTTACGATTTCAGACGTTAAAGAATAGAGCAAGCTAACAACTTGAAAAGTAGATACAATGTACATGAGCTAATGATCCTAAATTTAAATGTAATTACTGTTTGACTATAATTAATAAAGCCATGAATTTTCAGACTTGAACCGTAAACTTCTGATTATCAGGCTATGCAGTATTTATTCATTTTCTTTAGTCAAGTTCACATGGGGCTTGACATACTATAGACATCTTTTCTTATTATCAAAGTCGACTCTTGGTCCGTAAAATACGATCGCTCATGTTTGTTAATTTGCATTATTCCACGACTCATTTCTTGAGCCCGTATTCATGCATAGAACTAATGTATTCGGATCTCAAGCATTGACTGTTAATTTGCTTCAAGAATACAAAATTAAAGGCATTGTGCTAAAAGGCAGTGTTCTAGTGTCTACAAAAAAAAACGGAAAGCGTTCAATAATAAACGTTACAAAGACTTGAGATCACTATGTTTTCCTTGGGTTTGTCCATGATTCATATGGTATCATGCTTTAAATGATGTGTTAGTGAAGCATGAATTATATTCCTAACAGGTGAATAATTACTGATAATTTCTAAAAGTACGTTGTCTAACAATATTAGGACACTGAAAAGACCACGACTTTTTACTAAAACATGAGAAGTCCAGTTGTAACACAAACCAAATATAAAAGTAGACCATGAGGGTTGACCTAAATTATTAGTGTTATCGACTCAAAATGATTGTTATTGCAGAATTTATTATACAAATCCTAAGTTTCAGCCAGCTGCTGACCCAGTACACCAAAATGACTTCAACTTATATCAGACTTGTAAGGTGAACTAATAATAAAATTTTGAATAATTAAGATAAATAAGAGCCGAGCGGGGAAAAAAGATTAATCACTATATTGTTCATAATAAAAGCAATATTTATTATATGTATCCTTGTCAACGATATCGATATACTCAAAAGACCAAGAAAGATTTATTCGACCGCAAACACCACTTTTGCTTGTATTTAACAGCATAACAAGCATATGTTCTTATTGAATGCTGATTACATCCTATACTAATACAGTTTATAGTATGAAAATCAACCTTTGCGTGATTAAAGCTTACAACATACAGTTAATTTATGATTCCTATCGTTTGTCTTACTATGTTCTAGTTAGTATACATGGAGGGGGGAAACCTTTTGGCGGCACTCAAACTATGTATTCTCTAATTTTCTAATTCTTTGATGCTTTAAATGCGCATTCGAATTAAATTTACCCTTTCAATTTAATATTTCGTAACAGAAAAAAGAAAATGGCCATTTCGAATAATTTATATGTAAGATTATTCCAAATAGAATATTTTACCCTACCTGTGAAATCTCTTAAGATAACGATAACAAAAGTGATAAACGTTTTGATAGATGACATTTTTTATATCTGTATTTATAAGCAGCATTATAATGAGAGCGATGTCATGCTTAAAGAAATTGAACAAAATGAAATGACTTTATGATACTATAGTAGCCATTATTGTAAGGAGATAGTATTGCATGCTAATTTGGAAAGAAATCGTCTAAAGTAAAATATTATACTCTAAACGAAAAAGTAGGATTATATCCACTTTGTAAAAAGGTACATGTTTTTTAGAGTATTTTTTAATTAAACAACCATGATACTGTTCAAGTTGTCATTGATAATAATGTCTGATACAGCAATCATGACATTTTGTAATAAAGTAGTGTCTGTGGCATCTGTAAAATGAACATAGACCCTTTTATCTGGGTTTCTATTTAGTCTTTGGAATCTCTGTTTGAAATAATTTTTTGCTGTGTTCAAGTTGTTGACATGGCCTAGAGTGTGATGTTAAGAAAAGAACGAATGGTTACTAATAACATTACCTTGATAGTCTGGAAAATATTTTTCAATAGGTGAATAATTAATCTTGCTCTTAAATATATCAATCTTGTTTAATAGTAAAATCATTGATGTCTTTGTAAACCAATGGGAATTACATGTCGTATCAAACAACATCAATGCCTCATGCATCTAAAACATCAAATTTTAATTGTTTTTCATTTGTTTTAGTTACACACATACTTGATTCTATTTTAAAAATAAAATTGTAAGACAATATTTAATCATCAGCTCATCTTTCTTTTCCTATTCCTTACCGAGGCTCTGTCTTCTGCTAAACATTGATCATAACCGCTGATAGCCACTACAAATAAAATAGCTGTCACATTATCAAAGCAGTGTATCCTGTTTGATGTTAACATCAGCATAACAGAATAGCATTATTTTTACCATTTTTTTCTTTCACTTCTTTGTCCTCCAACATCAAACATACGATAGGCCAAACCACCTAAATGAAATGTTGTTTCTACAATACCAGTTGTTTTTGCTCTACAACGAATAATATCTTGATCTGTAGGTTTATAAGCTGGACTCCAAAGTGTATCTATTTGATCATAAAAACTATACAAAAAATCTACAAGTTTTAGCTCTACTAAATCATGACGCGAAGGAATAATGATTATTACTAGGAAATATTATCGTGTAAAGCAAATTGATGTCCATTTTGATAAGCTTCTTGAATGCTTTCATCTTTCCAAAGCTGCTTTAAAGGTAACTGGTATAATTCTGGAAAAGGCTGGTTTTCTTCTATTGATGGCGCTTGTTTAAATAAATGAGCATATTTTAATATAGGATTTGTTAATTTTAAGTTCAAAATATCCACTGCTTCTAATAATGTTTGCATTGTTGTAAACACATTCAAAAATACAATCACTCTGAATCCTTCTCTTTCACTTGCTTTAAATCCAGAAGCATGAATCAGCCTCATTTGTTTTATCACAGTTGATTTTCCTGATTCTCCTGCGCCTAAACAAAACACATAAGCTTTTATACACATTACTATAATCCTTACCTAATAAAAGTAGCTTTACTTCTTTCTTCATTCTTTTTTCATCCGCCTTGATTTGTTTGTCGATACTTCTACTCACATTCATTCCATGATTCTTATCCCCTTTTAAACTACTTTTAATATTGCCCATTATTCAAATAAAAGTTTTTTTTCCAAGAGCAGAAAGAAAAAAAAAAAAAAAAAGAAATATATACAAATACGAAAGCTGAAGAAAAGAAGAAGAAAAAAGGCAAAAAGACAGAAAGAAAATCATTTTTAAACCCTTTTTACTTATTTATCCTTGTACCTCATGGAACCAACGTCACACAGATAGATTAAGGTTTATTGTCAATGTTTCCTTCTCCTTCAATCTTCTTTTTTTTTTTTTTTTTTCCCCTTTTTTCTCTATTTTTTAATAAAAAAAAATGTGTTTATTCAATCACTTCATGAACCAAATTCCAAGTTTTAAGCCATTCGAGATAAGTATAATCAGTAATAGGTCCTTCTAAACCAAATGAAATGGGCGCAAAATGTATAAATGTAGCAATGACAGCAATATAAACAGGTATAAACACAGCCCATTGCACTCGTACACTTTTATGCTGTGTAAAATGATCCATCAAGAATGGAACCATCAAAATGCTGAAATAAAGAGCTGGGAAATAATGATGCAAATAGGTGACACGACCCATAATGAAGAAAGGAATATAATGGAAAAACCACCCAAGGAACAAAGTTTTGCCCACATAAAAGAAATGATCCCATTGTGCTGTATATTTTATATCAGTGAACATACATAAACTACTTTATAGCGTATTCTTACCGCTTGTTAAATCAAAAATCTTTCTTTGCATACGAATCACATAAACTCCTGTTGTTAGACAAAATACAAAAATAGCACCAATCGACAACCACCAAACAATTGGGTTACCCAAAAGGTAATACTTGACTTGTTTATCTCCCCAACCACACATACGAAGACCTACAGTAGCTAGAGGCCATTCAGAAGGTTCAGATGAAAGAATATCAACCTTATCTGGATCAGGGGTCAATGCATTATTAGATGTCCACATGGCAACGTTCAGGGTAATAAAATCCCTCAAAAAAGGTGATTTATATGCATTGCGTGGTGCAGGCGGCAATTTAGTATTCCAATGTTGTTCAACGTTCCACATGGAATGAGGGTTCTCTGTGTCATTTCGTTTGTCACAATAAACCTCGACTTGCTTAAATCCCCATTGAGGCAAGACAGTATTGTCAGCTGTTAAGAGACAGCCAAGTCTTTCATGGCGAAGTCGGAATCGTGTGGTCAGGGATCGTATACGGTCTTTATTTTGATAATTGAAATCATCCACAATTTCTATCTTCCAATTATCCTGAGTGTCGCCCACTGTGTCTGTGCCATAACAACTCACCTCCCACTGTCCAGTTGTGATCGGTGCATTCACAGGATGACTGTGTAAGTTGCGATTGGTTGAGATATGCGTAAGTCGAATGAGATCGCCATCTTTTAAGAAACGAATAAAGTCTGGGTTGTCTGGCTGATCGTAACTCTGCTCATCATCTTGCTCACGAGGTGGTCGAATCGTCCAGTGGTTATTTTCATCCTTATGATGATAACAGGTTACCTGCTGCTGCTTTGAACCTTCAGGGTAGGTTTGGATGTGTGAGTGAAGTAAACCACCACCGAATCCGGCATTCTTGATTGTCAAATTAGAACCATAAGCAACCTCCAAGGGATTCTCGGTCATTGAATTACCCTCCAGATTGGCTTGAAACAAAGAGCTCATCTGAGCATCACCAGGCCCACTCTTGTAAAGAAGCGAAAAGTGCAAGATGAATGAAAAGACATAGATCGAGAAAGGAAGGATGATCAGACAGACGATACGGGCTATCCAGTGGTTCAAGTACACTCTCTTGGGCATTCGAACATCACCCCACATATCCCATAAATCTTCAATTGTATATATACCTACCAGAGCAACAGCAAATAATCCCACCCATTTCACACTCAATACACAGCCTAGAGAAGCACCTGTCAACCCGAGCCAAGTCCACCATTCGGGAGAAAAAGGACTATTGTAAATGAGTTACTCATCTTTTTGTTTTTTTTCTTTTCCTACATGTGGCGTAAATTGTGAAATACGGATAATGTGAAAAGTGATGTACAAGTGAAGAATAATAACATGGAGTCCAATAAAATAAATCGACTAATTGTAAGGTAAGCATTATCTAAGTAAAAGTGACGCGTATATGAGAATCAAAAGTTGCAAATGCCAAGGGTGTCTACCTAATAATACCATGGTTGCTGTTAACAAACTAGCTTTTAAGGACATTTTTAATTGAACAGCGGTCAAATAGGATATGGGAACCATCATGGCACCAAAGAAAGCATTAAAAACACGCATGGTTGTATAATTAAGCCCTTCAGGGTATTCAGCACCTGACTCAAATGAAAAAGATCCATCATAACCAGCTAACCAACCAGATAAACCCACAAGAATTTTTCCAAGTGGTGGATGAACATCAAAATAGAAATCATGATTCAAATAATGTGAACCAAACTACACTAACCGTTAAATTTGCTTACACTATGTTCTTTTTTTTTTTTTTTTTTTACCTTGCCAAAGTGAGCTTCGTCCCAAACTACTATATTACTGAGTGAAATCTTTCTAAAGCGTGTCCAAAATGATAAAAGTGTTAGCAGAATGGTTATAATGGCATGCTTATTCTTTTGCAGAAAAGCGATGTTCTAATAAGTTTGAAATAAGTTAAGATGCTAAAAAAAGTAATCTTGTTCAAGTACCTTGTTGGATGAGTAAGTAACAGGTGAAGGAGGTGGTTGATGATATTTAAAGGATTTGTCTTTTTCATTATCATCCAATAAGCTGAAAGAAGGTTGTTTTTCTATTCCTTGCGGAATGTTTCTTCTTTTCATCGTAGCCATGTTGGCAATGTGAATAAAAAAAAAAAAAAAAAAAAAAAACGTGGTTCCTCTAAACAATTAAGTCGCGCTTGTGTAAATGCTTGTGATAAAACTCAGCTGTTAATTCAACCATTTGATCATACACACATCAATAAAGATGTTTATGGATATTGAAGTAAAACATATACAGTTTCCAAGCAATTAGCATGATATTTGATCTAATACCAATCGCATTATTTAATAAAGATATAAGAAAATGCTTTTATAGTTTGCTATTTAAAGGCTTTGATTTATCAAAAAAAAATCATTAATTGATTACCCAATTATAGCTTGTACCTGGCATTAATACATATAGTGACCCTTAAATTCTTAAGGTTGGCCATAATAAAATACCATTTGTAAAGGTAAATTTGCCTATAAATCAATTATATTGCTTATTAATGTATTGGCTTTATTTTGGTTAAATGTCATCTATTATGTCAGAACTAGATGTGGAACTCCTACAAGTATCATTCATAATTCAGACAAAGTACAAGAATAATGTACACTTTATCAATCGTTATAATTATAGAAGTACAAATTTTTTTATCCTTCTATGCTATTTAATTTCTTTCATATTATATAAAATTGCTTATGTTTAATTAGGAAAACGTAAATACTAAGAAAGTTCTTACATTTTGTTTTGCGGTCTTAATATACATAAGCAGACTGGTACTAAGGCTATCATACTTGAACTGTCGCTCGACTCGATAGGAAAAAAAGATATTTGAAAATGAATTAGACTTGTCAGAGGAAACAGTAAGAGGGCTATTATGTAAATTACTAAACAAATACGTTTGAATGAAAGTAGCATGAAGCAAGTTTAATATGAAGACCTATTCCTAGTTATGCAAGTGGACTGTTTATAGTTATTTCTTAAATAGATCTATTTCACATTTATGTGTCATTGCATCAGAAACTATATAAAAACAGCTCGTATTGAGTTAAAGGAGTGGAATTAGTAATGACCGAATAATAAAAGAGTATAATAAGTTTTTGTAAAGCATCCATTACTCTGGTTTATTATAAGTTGAATATGAATCATGTTTAAAGTATGTCGGTATACGACATATACATTACAGTGATATGCATGATTTAAATATTTTTAATGGTATATGGTGACTCTGCCTCTTTGAAGAATAATCAATTAATATTGATTATCGGAGAAATTTATATATAATATATAATATCATATATTAAATTTAGAATGGATAACTTGTTATCCTAGTAGGTACAGTAGTGGACAAAACTGGTGCACAAAAATTAAAATCAACATTGTATCTCCGCCATATGTCTGCGACTTTTGTGGCATATACCATCTGAAAGACAGTCCAAAATATACATTATGTTATGTAAACCGGAACTGTACCGGACATCCCCCAGGCATAAGGTCATTTTTAGTGATTTTTTGCATATTTCAATTTTCGCCAAAAATGTGGTGCTTGTCTAGCCTTCTTTCAATTTTCCCCATATCTCTCCCGTTTGCTTTCAGATTTCACCGCATATTAGTGAATTTTAGTAGCTCTTAAAAAATATATAAAACCGTAGTTATTTTGTATTTCCCATTGAATCCCCCCTTTTGTTTTTACCCTATTCACTATAACAAAGTACTAGCCTTATATGTTTAAGAAAATAAGCAACTGTAAAAACGAAACTCTGAGATCTCGAATACACTTAGTTCGTACGACAACAGATATTTCTAGAATAACAAGAATCTCTAAATGGACAATCAACAGGAGAAAGAGGGAAGAAAGAAACTTAATGTCTTGTGATCATGAAGGTCTCCCGCTTTTAGTCTGAAAAGTTACTAGCTCAATCACCAACCTAAAGCTTGGACAAGGTCCGTTACACACAGTTTCCGATGCTCAGCACATTTTGAGGACCTTAAGATACAGTATTAGCAAATTGTCAGTCTGAAGGCACTGTAGGAAGCTAGATTTTGAGTCTGGAAGTAAGGAATCGAAGAATTTCATCAGCTGTATTAACCGGAAAAAGCGATGAATGTGGTATCACGACAAGCCATTGTATACAATAGAGGGCTGGAAGTCTGCTATCTTTAGCAATGAGACAAATATGAACATTATGGATGCAGATAGTATACACTAATATTGAAAGCAAGTCGAGCAACCTGAGCGATTTTTTCACGGTGATCAAACAATGAAGCATGCTGGCTGCTCTTTTGTCGTATTTACCTCATTAAATACTATTATTCGTATGAGATTACTCAGATCTTATATAAGAAATAACAAGTACTGAATACATAATATTATTACATATTCCTTAAAAGCTCATATACAATGTTTATATTGTTTAAGCTCAATACTAAAATTGACCTTGAACTCACTTCGGTCCCTGAATAATTTCATTTCCTATATAAAGGCGTAGTTTGATTAAATGGGTTCTCTCTCTCGTCTTGAAATCTAATAAAGAGGTTACATAGAGACTCATTCACTAGTTTTCAAGTACTATTTCCTTTCTTTTTTCTCACTTTATTATCTGCAAATATCTCATCTTTTATGTTTTAAGGCTGTATTAGATATTGAGGACCGGAATATGTGTGTCAAGTATATGATGGTATAATGAACTCAGAAATATACACATATATTTCGCTTACTTCATACCACAAAAGCCTAGCGTATAGTGGTCTAAAACGTCGTAATCTCTCGTTTCAGTATGACAATGATACAAGGCACAAGTCGACGCATGTCACAAACTCAATATTTGATAACAGCGCTTCTGTGCTACAAGTTTAGCCGCCACTAATCCCGGCCTAAGTCCGCTTAAGCATGCCAGGTGGCAATTGATGGCAAAGGTATGATGATACGACACTAGATCAAAAAGGGTCGATGATCTTTGGAAAAGAGTAGTTAAAGAGCCGGGTTCTTTTATTGAAAATGATATACACGCATATTATTAGCATATGCAAAGAAGAACATCCGATGATATCAAGAGATGAGATGATTACATAAAGTCTAAGGTCTTAGCCACTTTTGCGGTTTTTAGAAAATATAAAATTTTATAAATTTAAAGCACGCTTATCGCTCAGTTTTAACAATGTCATGCTTAGAACATACATAAATTACAATGACTAGTATATCCTCCTTCTAGTACAGTTTCATGACTATTGCAATTACCATGAGCAGGTAATGGTAGTTAAAAGCTGAAAAAAAGTTTTGTGCACCAGTTTTGTCCGCTACTGTACAATTTTGTGAGCCACTGTAAATCAAGAAACCAACAGAACAAATTAAAAACAAACAGAAGACACTCAAAATAGAATCAACAATTTCAAAACACTTATTATCGACAATGACAACAATAGGACCTAACGTGTTGGCCCCAGTCAGCAACCAAAGCGTAACCCAAGGATATCGTCCCAGGTTAATTGAATTTTATGGCTATGAAGGAGAAGATTTCCGACATTTTTTAGAAATACTTGAATCATTTCTTGCAATTAGCAATATATACAGTGATTCACGAAAACTCGTCATCCTCAAGTCACAATTACGGCGCGCAGCAAAAATATATTACGAAAATGTTATACTCAAAAAGAATCCTGAACTTACCTACGATGTAGCTATTGAAAAGCTGAAAGATCACTATATCACACCTGAATTAATACAAAGTTATGAACTGGAATTCAATGAAATGTACCAAGGAGAACAAGAACACCCGCAAATTTTTCTGGCTAGACTACGAGAGGCAGCTGACCTAGCAAATATTACTAGTGAAGAAGTGATTCAAAGTCGATTCCGTGCCGGTCTCTTAAGAGAAATTAAACAATTCTGTATCCAAAGCAGCTCCAAAACATTTCAAGAGTGGATAAATCATGCAGAAGGATGGTAGAATGCAAACAGACCACGCAAAATCGCAATGGTCGATAATCCCTTTATTCCACGCAATATTAACAACGCCTTAATCTACCACGACGAAGACAATTATCGCAACCATTACGCTATAAACAATCACAATGTTGAAATTATAGATACAGATGAAATACCAACACAAGTAGTCACAATAAATGGTACGAGCAAACCAACCAGAATGATGCACCGTAATATCATTAGTGGCCCAACTCGATTAACAACTATGGATATGAATGGTCATACAAATGGTGTTCAATATCAAGTGCATCATCGTCCAAGACTTGAACATAATGAATCAGCACATCCAGACAGCCAACAAGAAATTCTCAACATGGTACAACAAGTTATTCGTAATGAACTAAACGGCTTTTATCAACCTAACAGAGCATATAATCGTAACCCACTCGAAAATTCCAATAAATATAACAACAATTATCGTGACTATAGACGCAATAATGAACATAATGGCTATCAAAACAACAATGGAAATGGATACAACAACAATGGAAATGGATACAACAACAATGGAAATGGATACAACAACAATGGAAATGGATTCACCAACAAAGGATATAACAACAACAACAACAACAACAACAACAATGGATACAGCAACCGTAACAACTACAACAATAATGGATACAATACAGTAAGGGACAAAATCAGTCCGTTTTTTGGTTTTTTCGCAATGCCTCGCCGGGAATTAAGCTTAGAGCTCTGCTTTGCTGACGAAAAATTTGTCTCTTCCTTCAACAAAGTTGACAATATTTGTCGGAAATGGTATTTTTATTTTCCGCCATGTTATAAGAAGATATATTGAAAATAATGTATTTTTATTTTTTTGAATTTCGATTAGTACTTGGTATCGCGGCCCTTACGCTGGATTACGTCCCGAACTCGACGGGGCATAGAGTGAATAAGGTTTCTACAGTACTCTGGAGTTGCTAGGTCATACCAAAGCTTCGAAACCCGGTCAAAAACTGCTTGGTCAGTCTCAACCACAGAGGAAGGTGGTCTTGTCATCTGTTCCTTCTTTTTAAGCATGGCCCATGCATTTTCAATTGGGTTAAGGTCAGGGGAGTATGCTGGCCAACTCAGGAGCTTAATCTGGTTCTTTTGGAACCATTTTGAAGGAGCTGAAGCACAATGGATGCTTGCATTATCTTGTTCAAAGATCATGTCCTTACTTTGCAGGCCATAATACTTCAATGTCTCCTTGTATTCCTCCTCAAGTACTGACGTGTATAGCTCACCATTTACATTACTTTGTAGCCAGGACATGTAGCCCCCTCCATGTATAGTTATGCAACTCCAAAGCATGATCCCGCCTCCTCCATAAGCATGTTTCTTTTTGTAGTGATGGTCTCGATAAGGTGCATTATCCTCTTTCCAAGCGTATTCTAGGCCATTAGACCCTCTTTTTTGGATCTTTGTCTCATCAGAAAAGACAACGCGTTCCCAATCAGTCTCGGACCAGTCTTTATGAGCCTTTGCCCAATCATATCGTGCCTTTTGCTTGTCATTATTAAGTGGAAGTACCGTCTTTTTCTTAGTCGATTTTAGACCTTTGCGTTTCAAAGTACGAGCAATTGTTTTTGGATTGACCATTTGATCTGGTTTTTTAACGCCAAAGGAAGCATCGGCTGCGCTTTTAGATAAGCCAAGTCTTATGTCTCTAGCTGCTTTGGTTTCCTCCCTAGGTGTGAGTAAACGATGTCTACCCGCGCTATTTTTTGACTGCAACTTGGTTTTCCTTGAAATTCTTCGAATCATGGACTTTCCACAGCCTACTTTTTTTTAATTACATCCCATGGAATGGAGTGGTTCAACATGTTTTCAATTTGGGCATGTTTGTCGGCATTCTTTGCTGTCATGGCGTGTTTGGCTAATCTGAGATGAGGTAAATGAGGAAAAAGAAAAAATGTAAAAAAATAAAAGAAGCTAAAATATGAGAATACGTTAGCGTTCAATGACGTCATAAGACGTACCAAACTAAATCTCAAGTCAGTCCAGTGACTGTTTCTGGAGATATGGTGTCTAATGCAAAATCGGGCGTTAGCAACAATCACGGAAAATCACTTTTTCCGCCATAACTACAGAGAAAATGATGGTAGAAGCAATTAGGTTACACCAATAATTTTGTCTAGCTTGCGTGCAAATGTTTCGTCAGCAAAGCGAAGCCCTAAGTTTAATTCCCGGCGAGGCATTGCGAAAAAACCAAAAAACGGACTGATTTTGTCCCTTACTGTAAATATAGAAACAACGTTGATTATACCAGTAGAAAACCAGAATACAACAACCAGCCAAATGAAAACTACAATAATCAGTCTAATCCACAACAAAATATACAACAGCAAAACCAGCCGTCAAAAAACTAGATGGGTCGGTTGTTTTCAACAATGAAATTAATGGTCAATCGAATACCCACCTTAATAAACCAATTCACCAATCTCAGTTAAATCAGCATCAATATCAAAACAATAAAACATCACCTCCACAATCCCGACATCTTAACGCTATTCTAACTCAAAATGAAAGTGATTCCAACTATAAAAGAGAATTATATGCTGCAGTCAGACCCGAAAAGCCACCTGAAGTAGCTAAAGGGGTCCCATATAAGAAAACCAGACCAACTCCAGAAGAAAAGCAAACAAGAACACCGGTTATTACTAGAAAAGTCAGTACACGTCAACACATTGAAGAAATCAACCCATCTGCTACAAATCAAATAGTTACAAACAAAAGTAAAGATATGGATATACAGTAGGTGAAAAAATACGTGCAACCTCTGTTCGATTTGTCTTCATATCTTTTTTTTTTCGTGTGTACATTCGCCAGAGCTTTGATATCACACAAACTGATTGGGGCAACAAAGATACATACAGTGGGTGGAAAAATGGTTCCAATGTTTTCGTCTCGCAACTTTAACGTTTTATAACTTCTGAACTACAAATGGTAACGACTCACAAAAACATGCATTTTGTAGCGCTTTTGCAGCTTATATTAGTGAACAAATATTTTGCTTGCATCGTTACACAATCGGGAATAAACTAAGGTTAAGTACAAAAACCAACATTGGAACCATTTTTCCACTACATGCTTTATTTTATTAATATCTAGTATGACCGCCCTTCGCTGCAATTACAGCTCTACAACGATCAGGCATACTGTCTATGTATCTCCTACAGTCTTCTGCTGTAAAAGTAGACCATTCTTTTTCAACACGATCCCATAATGCATGCACACCTTTTGCCCTAGTATCATATGCACTTAACTGGAGCTTAAGGTGGTGCCAGATGTGCTCTATTGGGTTTAGATCTGGACTTTGTGATGGCCAGTTGAAGGTATGGTCACACTTGAAGTTGTTGTCCTTGAACCATTGCCTAGCTAGCTTTGATGTGTGTTTAGGATCGTTATCCTGCTGAAAATAGATGTCCTGAGGATTGTAATCATAGTAATCAAGGCTATCCATGAGAGTTGTACTAAGAATTCCGACATAATCAGAAGCCTTCATTGTGCCTTCACTAATCCAACATGCATAACCAGGCCCGTCATAGGTAATACAACCCCATACCATGATGCTACCGCCCCCTCCTTTAACTGTCAAGTCGAGATGATGGGGTTGAAGTTTATTATCTGGTCGACTCCAAAAGTATTTGCAACCATCTGACCCATAAACGTTGACTTTTGTTTCGTCACTAAATACCATACGTCTCCAGTCATCGCTTGTCCAGTTTTTATGCTCTTCCGCCCATGCTAGTCGTCTTGCTTTCTGAACCTTAGTCAATATAGGCTTTTTTACCTTTATCTTAGCATGGAAGTTCATGCTTTTCATAACCTTAATGGTACCTGAGTAGCTAATATTGTGGCTAGTGCATACTAGATACTTATGGACAGCCTTCGCAGCCTTGAGGGTACCATTAACAACCTGCTTACGTATATAAGACTTGGTGGTAACGCTTAGAACAGCCTTTCTATCAGGGTTTGCTGTTACTCTACCAGGAGAAAACTTGTTGGCATATCTACTTAAAGTAGATTTTTTTAAATTAGGGATACGTTCCATTATCACTGAGTATGGCTTGTTCTGTAAAACCAACGACTTGATGCTTTCTTGCTTGTTTTTAGAGAGAGCGCGAACCATGTGTGTAGTGATACCCCAAATCTTTGATATGTAGAGAAAGAAAAGGAAAAAAACGTTTTGACCAGGGATAAATTAATTTTATAAGTCACGTAGGCTTTTTCGGCGATAGCCGGAATGGTATGACTCATAATTAGCTGAAAAGCTCTAGTGAAAATTCCACCAAATAACAAATAAACTTATCTACAGTTGTAGTGGAAAAATGGTTCCAATGTTGGTTTTTGCACTTAACCTTAGTTTATTCCCGATTGTGTAACGATGCAAGCAAAATATTTGTTCACTAATATAAGCTGCAAAAGCGCTACAAAATGCATGTTTTTGTGAGTCGTTACCATTTGTAGTTCAGAAGTTATAAAGCGTTAAAGTTGCGAGACGAAAACATTGGAACCATTTTTCCACCCACTGTATAAACACTAAAGAGATTGCCTGTACTTGATGTAGAAGCTTTTTAAAAAGGGAAAGACAGCCATAAAAAAGCCAATGATAATTTTTCAAAATTCGCTATGTTTATTTAATATTTTCTATATCTTCCCTTTGCTTTAATAACTGCTTCTACTTTGGCTGGCATACTATTGATGTACCTCTTGCAAGCATTTGCATTGAGTTTATTTCGCTCTACATCCACAAATTGCGAAAGCTTTCTGACACCTCTTTCTCCGACTTCATGTGGTGTCAGATTAAGTTTGAGCTGATGCTAAACATGCTTTATATGATTTAAATCCAGACTTTGAGCATACCAATAATTTATATACCTTACACTGATACCGCGTAGCTACGCAGTTATAAATCTTAATTTATACTTTACGCGGCTATCACTCTGAAGGTATACATCAGACGTCGTCAAATGATGGTACTCTAACGTATTCATGTAAATAATGCTAAGTATATGCAGACAAGTCGTTGAGCTTATGTTACCATCATAAAGCTGACATGTCTAAACTGGTCCCTGAGTAGTTACGTGACAGCACATGTTCATCCTACGGCTGCTGTGCTTTACTGTAATGTCGATGTGATGAGGGAGTAAAATGTCATTTGATACTACTCTATACTACTTTACTCCATCTGATAACTAGATGCTAGTCTTTGCTTCAGCTGAAAACGCTACTGGTCGTCGCTCTTGACTTGACCAGTTGCGATGCCTTTTTGCTCAGGTCATCTGCTTTTTTCAAGGATCCTTTTTCAAAAATGCCTTCTTTTTTTTAACTCTCGGTGGCAGTTTATGGATCTCAGCGCGTTTACTCCTGAACGGTACATCAACAAGTAACCAAACTTACCCAACTCCCTAAATAGCTCTTTCGCTATTGTTCGATGACCAGTGATAATACACAGTTCGATATAGTGCTTCATGGCATAAGAGACAACAGCATGTCTTCCAGCCGACAGGTGTGAATTTCGTAGAAAAAGCTTTCTAGAGTATCTTCAAACTGTGCGAGAATGAACGTAACATATATCTGCGATATCCTCCGGCTTAATGATATTCAGTGATATATCTTTTATTTCTAGATTGCTTTTCCATTGATATAGACTTAGACATGACGATGAGAAGTAGTGAGAGAAATTGAGTAAAAAGAAAGAAACCAAGGGCTCTTGAAGTTGTACTTGCTTTTATATGAATACAATAAGGAACGCTCAGAGTCTCAGACAAGCACGCTATATAGTCTTCCGATATGTTCTTTGTTGATTTAAATGTAAACGTATGATTACCGTACATAATTTAAGCTGGCCGGAAGTCAAATTTTTAAATTCGCATTCTCATCCCTCTCTCAATTTCCAGTGTTACTACATGAGACCATTACTGTTTTAAGACACATGACCCCGAAAATATACCATGGGAGTCCCAAGCTGGTAGTGGGCATGCACCTTTTGACATAGCGAAAAAAGTCGATTTTGCCAAAAGGTTGCTCGTATTTTTCCACCTACTGTAAAGAAGAAGAGTATATTTTATTTAATAAAGATTTAAATTATTATCTTTTATCAATTTTAATATACTTCTTTTAGTTGTGATTTGTTGTATCCACACAACTAGTAAAGTGAACATTCATGGATAAACGAGAGATCTCCGCAATAGCCAACTCTGCCCTGTTGTCCCTATCGGCGTTCCCACGACTATATCGGAACCTGATTATAACAACGGCAGTTCAATCCAACCTTATTCGATAATCATCGTTAGATCAATAATTTATCTACTTCATTGTCCCTTGATTCGTCAAGAAGACAGCGGCTATTGATTATCTACTATCTTTCCTTTATCTTCCCATCCTTCCCACATTATTCTTTTAACCGATCAATTGAAATAGCGGTAAAGACCCAGACATCCAAAAAGTATAAATAGCCTCAAATGTTTTTATTAATAAAGCAACATATAATCTTTAGTTTCACAACTATTGTCTTTTTAGTTTTTGTCTTTTATTTTAATACTTGGCAAAACATGATTATTCAATATCCGTTATGATCAGACGCTGTTCTACAACAATCGCAACTATCAGTTGATCACTCTCAAGACGATTCGATCTTCAGTGCTTCATCTACACCGACAGCCAGCTTCGTTGCGTTCGGACCCTCTCACACTCGAACTCATTCAGTCTATCGCTGCATCTGCTCCGCCAATACCGATACACCATCCACAGGTTGATATAAGTTCTACTTTACGCTATTTGGAACAAGTCGAAACGTCCACCTCGGCTCCGCTGGCTCCCTTGCAACAGAAACTCTGATGTATCCATCATTCATAACTCGATATGAAAACAGTATTAATAAGCTACATGTAAAATATATCCAATAGATAGGCTACAGGTTAATTCGGATAATCTTCATTAAGGATAAGATGCTGCGTAATTGCACGGTTAAATTATATTAAATCCAGGAACTAAATCACAGTCAATCGCAGTCAATCATATACGAGTATTCTATGGATAAATGCTTATGATGACAAAGATAACAATGGAAGAACACGTAACCATTATCTATTTGTCATCAGTTATATCATACTCATTAATTATTAATCCATGACATGAAATATTATCCGTGTATGAAAAGTATAAATAGAGTATCATTTTCTTATTAAATAAAACAATCTCTTTATCGAGTCTCGTCCTCTCTTGTTCCTTTCTATTCTTGGATAAATCATTTTTTTTGACGAATTCTCTTTACTCTATTATTACTACGCTATTCTCAAACATGTCTATCAACTCTAATCTTTTGGCTTACAACGAAGAAACCCTTCTTTCTGAAAGTGACCCTGCTTTCATTGGTCCTAGACTTGAAAAGCCCTCCATGGTTAATGGGATCGAACTTCCTCTTACTGGATCTCCAAACTCTATTACAGAAGATATAGAGATGGAAGAAGTTGAACCCAGGGCTATGGCCTCTCCACTCGCTGGTGTCAAGGGCAGTGGCGCAGCACCACCTTCTCAGGTCTCGGGTAGTCGTAATTTGACGGCTACCGTCCAGACTTTGACGAAACAGGTAGAACAAATTGCTGCGGCTATCACGGGTCAAGAGCTTACAGGAAAGCAACTTGCTAACCTTTCCCGCGAATATACGACCAAGTCTACCATCTTGGCCTCCTTGTTGGACTTGCAAGCAAAAATGGCTAATAACTTGACTATACAAACCAATGGCTCTGCCATTAACGGTTCTAACAGTCAACCTACAGTGGTTCCTCAAAACTTACCTTTGTTTCAGTACACTGGTAATGTAGAGAACTCAGCGGCTAAATGAAAGATTTACCGTCCACATTTTTGCAAGCCTGTAGCGGAGCTAAAATCAAGCATATAGACATAAGCTATACATCATTCGAAAGCCCGGACAATTTACTCTCAGATGGTGTAACATTTATATCCAAAAAAGGCAATAATCGGACATTAATGAAGCTAGAAAATAGACGCTATATAGCCCTGATTTGTATGGTTATCAATGAAAGTTTTATTTGTTTATTTTAAGCAGTGCGGAGCTTTTTCATGGTGGTACGAGAAGTAGGAGTATAATCTTCATCGTATTCGTTATCAGAATCCTCATCTGAGATGAAAATAATTGGTTCCATTTCCCCTTGATCACTAATGCTATCCTCTAAGACGGTAGTCAGCAAAGATACCAGTGGACCTTGGTCGGCAATGCCTGCTCTATTGAACGACACTTGCGAAAAGCAAGCAAGCATTGCCTTCCAGTGATTACTGGCATGTTTCCTACGTCGTATGAACTCCACTAACTTCCATGGCATCATCGATGCTGTGCGATGACGACTAGTCACTCCTCGTTTGATACCATTCCAGGCGCCTAGTAGCAGGTTGTTAGCATCGTCTAAGAATTCTATGATCTACACAAGTACGTACCTTCTATAGTATTAGTACAAGCACCTGTCTTCGGATCACGGAACGTCTTTGAGTGATTGACCGTTTCCACTATTAAGTTTCGGCTTGGATCACTGTCAATGCCTTTATAGCCTTTCCAGCAATCTACCATAACATGCGAGCCTGTCATCAATGATTAGGTGCACTGATCATCTAGCATATACATATTCTAATCATTACCATCCTTTACGAATGTATCGATTATCAACTTCAAGGTATTTTGATTGCGGTTAGGCACCGTCAACAAGAACACCTTACGCTCGGGCGTACGCTCTACACCTCCAGCAACCCAAACACCATCGACCCTCTTCCCCTTATTGTACTTTCGCTTCCCAAACTTGCTTTCGTCTATTTCAACGACAATTGGCTGCCCATCACTGTTAACTCCACCTAAGTATGACTTGTTAATCACATACTCTGATGTAAACAAAGCATCACGTACCGACTTGAACATCTTCAATTCGAAGATCTGCCTCCATTACTTGGTATATGTCCGTAATAATATTGCGGACAGTCGGTAGACTAAGACCAGTCATAGTAGATATTGTTCCGTTTGGAACTTGTAACAGAAAAAGGTACACTACTAAGAGTGTTTGATGAATAATGGACTTGCGACCTTGGAAAAAGGAGCCGTCCAAGTAAGAAATACGGCTACGACCGCACGCACAGTTCCTTGAGCCACAACGCCAAAAGAATCCATCTCGGCTGGACTGGTTCAAGCGCATTTCAGAGCCTTCTTTACACTTGCGTGTAGAAAAAAAAGCACCATTTTCCTTTAAATACCTTATACCAGTTGCCTTTAGTTACGTTCCCTCCCATTTAAAAACAAACTTACTTCATAGTACAGTCAGCCGTCATAGTTCTTTCGGCAATATAAGCAAGAGTTGGCATGTTGTTAGCAGCGTTGGAAGACATTAGATTTTGATGAAATGGAAAAAAAGATGAACGAAAAAAAAAAAAAGAAAAAAGTATCTCTTTTTATATTTTCTTACAAGGTTTGTTATCATTCCGAGATCAGCCGATAGATAGGAAGCATCTCCGCAACGGAAGTTCGTTTTACCGTAGTGAGATGACAAAAGTTTTCCCGAAACTCTTGAGATTTTGAAAAAAAAATGCTAAGTAACTTAGAGTAAAAGTTAAGCAAAAAGTAGATGACAATGTATGAGCATCTGCAGGGAATCGAACCAACGACCTCCACATTTGAAAGCTATCGACGTAGCTATTTGACCAAGAATGCTGATTTGCCGATTTTCGTTTTGCAAGTCCTTCTGTCATCAAAATTCTGATTTTTGACGCGGATTTTCTCGACCTTCAGAAGTCGTATCTCGACCCGGATTTTTTTAATGATCTTGTACTTGCCCGCACTCTTGCTTGGAGTAATAGGATGGAGGAAAAAAACAACGGAACTTCGAGAATCTCGCAGTTGACCATTTTTGGTATAATAAACTCCGCTTGAAAATAACAGAATCGTGTTCTGTGACCCCAATAACCATATTAAGCATATTAAACTCCGCACGCGGAGTTTATATATGTATATATAGTATGTGGACGGTAAATCTTTCACAGATCCGAACTCAGCATTGCCCGTCTTTAAAGACATTGCTGACTGTATCCGACGTTTTGAGGATATCCTCTTTGCGTACCGCTTGGATGTACAGGTGCATTGGCAGCGCCTCATCCCTTTCTCACTTACCCATACTCAACGTTCTTGGTATGATGAATTACGGGTAAAGAAGAATTTATCTTGGACCATATTCAAGGAACAATTAACCTTGAAATATGGCATCGAATCCACTGAGGCCCAAGCCCACGCCTCAAGAGAGCTGTTAACCATCAGTATGCAGCCTGATGAGTCTGTGGAAAAATACACTGACCGCTTTTTGAAACTCAAGCGTGAAGCCACTCCCGTAGCTGATGATTTTTTGGCTATTTTGTTTGTGAACTCCCTCACTAGTAGCCTCCAAAATCATGTCAACATGGCCATCGTCAGTCTTGATCAGGAGGCAAGGAATGACATAAACCTCCTTTCTAGTATCGCAAGAAAGTTTCATACGAAACAACAGACCTTGCCCCATATGTCAACTAAAAAATTCAATAACCAACCCTCTCAAGTCAACGGGTTGAACCCTCCCAGTGGTATTCATAAAAGAAACCACGGTACGGATGGAAGGACTTGTATCATCCATGGAAAGTGCAACCACACAACAGATCGTTGTAAAAAGGCTCAGGAACTCGGAATTGCTGGCAATATGAACAAAGAGACATCTAGCAAGCGTTGCTTTAAATGCAACGCTCCTTTTACTAGGGAGCATTTAAATGTTTGCCCTAAAAGGAATCAACCTCTTTCTGCTGGTTCTGCCTCTTCCTCCTCCTCTACTGCACCTACCATAACCAGGGCATTCCGCTCACTTCAGTTGACTGGCAGTGAAGATAAACCAATGGGTACAAAGGCTTCTAAATATAACCCTGCCAACCAACAAAGCCACGATGAAGAACAGGATCTTGACGATGAAGCCGTCAAGGACATCCACTACTACTCATCATTATGTAAGTTGCAACCGTTTAATACAAAACTTCACAGTTTTAATAACAAACGTACTGATTCCTTTTTGTACCCATCACTATAGAAAATGTCCGTACTTGGGCTTTGGTTGATACTGGGTGTAATACTTCTACGATCTCTCCTGACCTAGCAAAAATTATAAACGTTAGAACTTTTCCTGTTTCAGGAAAATTACAATTAGCTAGTTTGAATACCTTGGTACCTAGAACTGCTATTACAGATCAAATAAAAGTATTTTATAACGGAATCAATGTCTTACATGAATTTGAAATTTTTAAGTTTGATAAGGATATACCTATTTGTATTGGTACAGATCTTATGCCTAAGTTAAACATTAACTTGACAGGTTTAGCTGTTACGTGGGATAGTCCTAATATCTCTACAATACCTGATCCAATAGACCCTTCACCTATCAAACCTAATAAGTCACCCGCTGGTACTCACCAACAGCGTGAACAACTTATGGACGCATTACAGCCATATTTGAGCGCCAATGCTAAGATCCCTAGCACGTCTGCATGTCCTCTACCTGAAGCGATAGTTCGCTTGGAAACTGAACCAGGTAAAACCACTTATAGACGGCAGTATCCTATTGCACTGTCAATCCAGCCTAAAGTACAAGAACAGGTTGACAAATGGTTAGCAGATGGTGTAATTGAAATAGCCCCTCCTAATACTGCATTTAACTCTCCTTTGTTGACTGTACGTAAGAAGGATGCTAATGGTAATTATAGTGACGATGTACGGGTGTGTATAGACCCCAGACATATCAATGCAATACTCATTAAAGATCGTACCGACCGCTTTCAATTACCATTGATAGCTGAGTTGCATCAAAAAATGAGTGCTGCGACACTATTTACAGTACTTGACCTCAAACAAGCTTTTCATCGGTTACCTCTAGCTGATGAGCATAGAGCCCTTACAGCTTTTACATTTAACGGTCAACAATATCAATTTTGTAGAGCACCATTCGGTTTGACCCCTATACCAAATCACTTTCAACGTGTGCTAACTACCCTCTTACATGACTTGCCATACGTTACATGTTTCATTGATGATTTAACTATCGGTACTGGACCCGATATTGAGGAACATATCAAATGCGTAACTACTGTCATCGAACGACTTACATCAGCTAAATTTATTCTTAACGTTGATAAATGTCACTTTATGCAAACTTCGGTAAACATCCTAGGCTTCACTATTAGTCACAATAGTCTCTCATTGGATAGCAGAAAGGTTGCAAATGCTTTAGCATGGCCAATACCAAAAACTGGAAAAGATATACAACGCTTTCTAGGCCTCGCTAATTATTTTCGAAGTCATCTCCCAAATTTCTCTACCATGACCGCACCGTTAGATAAACTACGTAACGAAGGTTCATTGGAACACATTTGGACTGACAAATATCTACAGGCTTTTCGAAATATACAGACAGCCTTATCTAATGCTCCTGTTCTGTCTATACCTGACATGCGTCATGAATTACAGCTAGCTACAGATGCTAGCAACACAGGAATTGGCGGTGTACTTTATCAAATTATTGACGATAAAACTCGCTATATTGGATTCGCAGCAAGAGCACTGTCGAAGTCAGAAATGAACTACTCGACAACTAAACGAGAGCTGTTAGCCATCTGTTATCTTTTTGAAAGATTTCACAAGTGGTTGTATGGATCTCAATTCACGCTGTATACTGATCATAAAAGTTTGGTCTATCTTGGCACACAAAACATTCCTAATCCCATGATGCTGAATTGGTTCGAAACTATTTTCAACTATACATTCAAAGTAATCCATCGTCCAGGAATTGAAAATGTGTTGCCGGATTCACTTTCTCGTCTTTTTTCAGACGATACGGAAAAAAGACTGGGGGGAGATAATAATCCTCAGCAACTTTCCATAAAAAATAAAAATACAAAGTCACAGAGCAAACGTACTACAGACAACAGTACAAACATAAAACAAAGAGCTGTACAACTAGTAGACTACATGACACCACCAGAAGAGGAACGTCATAACCTATTATTAAAGGCACATCTACTTGGACACTTTGGGGCTGATGCTATTGTAAAGACAATCCACAATGATAATTTGCACTGGATTAATATTAAAAAAGATGCATTGCAGCTAGTATCCAATTGTCCTGAATGTCAACAATTTAATATTGGCAAACACGGGTATCACCCTCCCCGTAGTATTCTACCAGATGGTCCTTTTGATCACGTCTGTATTGACCTCGGTACCCTGAACATTACATCAACAGAAGGACATAATTTCATTTTAGTCCTAGTTGATCTCTTCACAAGATTTACAATTCTAAGACCATTAATGGATAAAACTGCAGTATCCATAGCTAATGAACTTAGAGATATCTTTTGCACTTTTGGTTGGCCCAAAAAGCTTAGTTCAGATAACGGTACAGAATTCACTAATGAAATATTTAATTCATTAATGGAAACCTGTGGTATTGACCATAGACTTTCACTGCCTTATAACCCATTGGGTAATTCGACTAACGAATCGTTTGTTGGAATAGCCAAACGAGCTCTTGTTAAAAGATTACAAGGCAAGAAAGACGAGTGGAATCTTTTCCTTCCTAGTATTCAATATGCTATGAATTGCAAATATTCTAGATTACATCATTCCAGACCATTTGTGCTTATGTATAATAGACAACCAAATGAATTTCAGGATTATTCCAATGCACAATCCTCAATACCTAACTCTAGTCAGCAGTATGCTAAAGCACTAGAAAATAAATTAGACAATATGAACAACATAGTAATCCCTGCTATACGTAACCGTATTATGACTACTCAAAGAACTGACAACGAGTATTTTACAAAGAAGCACCGCATTGTAAATCAACAATTTCCTACTAATAGCGAAGTTATGATAAAAAATGTGAATAGAAATAGTAAAACTGACCCAAGGTACGAGGGCCCCTTTGTCGTACATGGAGTCACAAAAAATGGTAGCTACATTTTGACGGATAAAACAGGTACATTATTATCGCGCGACGTACCTACCTCGCACATCAAACTCATCTCTACAGACAACGTTGTTAATAATCGCGCTGACCAACAACAGTACGATGTGCAGGCAATTATCCAACATAAAGGAAATAACACTAGTAATTATAAATACCTAGTAAGATGGAAAGGTTATCCTCCAGAATATGATACCTGGGAACCTGCCTCAAGTTTTGATGACATGAGTATGATAGAACAGTACTGGGCAAGACGTAACGTCAATAATAACATTGGCAAACGTAAACGCTCATCTCATACCAATGTTCCAACCAAGACTAATAATTTTAACAAACGAAACAAGACAAAGTAACGAACTGAATATGATCTTTTCCCATTACTTTTTTCCTCAACAGGTTTTTTGGGTTTTTATCGATTATATACCAGAAGAGCATACTCTCTCTTTCCTCTACACTTACGTCTTTAATATAAACAGCCTACGCAATCATATTGGATATGATCTCTGTACTCTTCGTTATTCATGATGCTCATCGGTTGTTCCAACCTGGAAGGGGGCAATGATGTATCCATCATTCATAACTCGATATGAAAACAGTATTAATAAGCTACATGTAAAATATATCCAATAGATAGGCTACAGGTTAATTCGGATAATCTTCATTAAGGATAAGATGCTGCGTAATTGCACGGTTAAATTATATTAAATCCAGGAACTAAATCACAGTCAATCGCAGTCAATCATATACGAGTATTCTATGGATAAATGCTTATGATGACAAAGATAACAATGGAAGAACACGTAACCATTATCTATTTGTCATCAGTTATATCATACTCATTAATTATTAATCCATGACATGAAATATTATCCGTGTATGAAAAGTATAAATAGAGTATCATTTTCTTATTAAATAAAACAATCTCTTTATCGAGTCTCGTCCTCTCTTGTTCCTTTCTATTCTTGGATAAATCAAACTCGCCTTTCTGTTAGCCATGGTTTGTTTCCTCCGGCCTTCTGACTTGCATCGGATTTCTTTGGATTCTGCTCTGGTTGACTCTGTTTGTGGTACCCTGACATTTACTGTGGTGGCACCGAAAGAACGACGCAAGTCTAGACGCATATTGAATCCGTTCACCATCTACCCGCTCGCCAACTCAGCGCTCTGTCCGGTTTACACCTTCACTTGTGTTCGAGATCATCGTCTACTCCACTCCCGCCGCCCTCAAAATGTACTCTTTGTAAATGCCAAGCAACCACGCAAGCAGGTGACCATCTCAACTATTGGTACATGGCTCCGTAACCTAATAAAAATGTCAACACAAGAACCTGGTGTGTGGTATTTACACATGTAATAAAGTAATAATGTAAATTACTACGAACAATGATCATCCAAATTAGGAATATCGGGCATTGTATTATGCCACGTCATATGAAATTATATTCCGATCCACTCCAGAATATTCTAACAAGTTCCTGGATCAGGATTAATAATTACTCATGGTTCTTTCGCCTAACGAATTCACCGGGACGTTGCCCCCAGACGACGTACCCCTAACAACTCTAACAACCACTTCTGCTTCCTCAACAGCAGAAAACGACACTTCGAACGATCCTCATTTAACCCAAGCATCGATCTTGTCACCCAACTCCACTTCGTATCTCTCAATTGCGAACAAAAATTTGCCATCTACTCAGAACAATCGTCAACAATCTTGGCTAAAGCAAAAGATAGGTCCCGGAGATCGCTGGCCTCAATTAAGCTCCGATCTGCATGAAACTCCGAATATGCATTCTTGTACCTCGTATCATCTTTGATGCCAAATTTGGTAAGATTTCAATCAGCGCATCTGGTTCTATTGGCCATTGAATTTGCCTAGTCTACCACTTAGTAAAATGAAATTGGGTGACCAAGATTTCAGAATTGGTCCAGCAGTTGCGGATGAGAAATTTATAGGAGTAGATATAATAAGCTTTATTAAAGTCTGTAACAGTAATTAAACTTTATTAAATGAATAAAACTGCACTGGCTATGCACGATGAACTCTACGAGACCTTCTGTGTTGTCTAGTAGTAGGTGTTTCCAGACTAGAGCGACCAGCTAAATCGGTCATTGCATCCATTATCGGAGCTGTGGGATCAATCATTCCAGGAGTTACTGCTGTAGAGCGAGTAGGTGGCATCCAGTCCTCGTCATCTGTACTATCCTCGCTTGAAGAAGCATCAGAATGATAGTCGTGCTCGAACTGGAATGGCTCATGCCGGTCTTCTTGACTATCATCGATCTCAGCACCAACGTTTCCATCTGCAGCACGAGTAATCCATTCATATGAGTCAATATTATCTTCTGTTACCCCTTCACTAACTGTTCGCTGAAATGATACCTCTTGCAAGCATCGTTCCATCCCGCGGATAAGTCCATTGTCCCGATTTTCATACCTCCATAAGTACTCTAATAAACGTGCTGGGCAATGCTTTGCGGTGCGATAACGAGGGTGAACCAAAGATTTGACATCTCGCCATAGACCTTCTATCGTGTTTGTATTTATCATGCCCTCTGTATGGTTACCCTCTACATTATCCCGAGTAGCAAAGCCATGGGAATGGTTAACAACCTCATGCCGACGGAAAAAAAACTCACTAGAGCTATAGTTTGCTGGAGCGAATATATGGTTCTGCAATCTTACATCATTAGGATGAAGTGAGGAATAGGCCCTCCATCCATCGCTACGGATGACTGCTCCTTCCTTGCAAAACTGGTAAAGGATAGGCAACAATGTAGCAGCAGTCCTATTCGGAACGGTACAGAGCATACGGCGTCCAGCAGAGAACTTCTGTCTCGTCTCTTGAACACCAGTTGTAGGATCGGTATAGCTGTACGTAATACCAGTACGAAGGGCTTCTACCATTCCAAAAACCCAAACTCCATCTCTGCGTGATCCACGATTGTATTTACGCTTGCCAAATTTGGACTCGTCAATTTGAATATGATCGCAGAGTTCGTTGTCACCGAGCTTGTAGTCACCAAAATACCTGATAAAATCGTTGTGCATAAGCATCTGACAATCAACAGCAAGCTGACTAACAGTATGACCACTAATGCGAACCGTTCTGATGATAGTGGCAATTGATGCCTTACGAAAATACTCCGAAAGTACTATGTACACCTTGTTGATGTCCGACTTCTTATTAAAAAATACAGATCCCTTCGTAATGGATTCTTGTCGATCATTATGAATCCCAATTGATGAAGGAGTGCGACAACGATAGTAGAACTGAGATTTGCTACGTCTGTACCTAAGGACCATCTCATTCGTGCATCCATTGAAGTTGCAAATGCGGTTTTCCCTGTAGAACGCACCAATAGATTCCCTCAGGTGACTGTAATTCCATCAGTAAACATGCCCTACTTTCCTTTTATATCACTTACGTCCATGTAGTTTCTTCTGACACAATGATTCTTGCTTCGCTCACTCTGTCACCATCCGAAGGAGTACGAGACCCATAAGGAGCAGACAATTGGCCAGAAGTACGGCCACCACGACGTGATAAGGATACAACAGAGCTTGAGACGGACATAGACGAAAATAAGTAAAATACAGAGAAAATACAAAAATGCAAAGGGGTATTTATATTCTTCCTACAAAAAATGACGCAACATAAGTATCCAATCATATTGGTGATTATCTATCCCGAGTCAGAGTCCAGGGTCAACAAAAAAAGCGCAAAATACCACAAAAGGAAAGAAAAAAAAATTATTCTAAAAAGTCCACTGACGCTGACTTATCTAAGCGGTAGACTAGGCAAATTCAATGGCCAATAAAACCAGATGCGCTGATTGAAATCTTACCAAATTTGGCATCAAAGATGATACGAGGTACAACAATGCATATTCGGAGTTTCATGCAGATCGGAGCTTAATTGAGGCCAGCGATCTCCGGGACCTATCTTTTGCCCTTGCCACAGCAGTCTTTTGTTAATTGTATATCACCCGATCCAGCTTTACGCACATTTCAGCGCGGATCTGTGTCTTCTACTATTTGTTGTATAATGGTTAAGGTAATAAAGTAAAAAGTGGAAACAAAAATAAAGAAACAGTTTGTAATATATGTCCGACCATATTTTACATACAGTGGGTCAAAAAACTGCACCAACCTAACCTAATTTTTCGGAAATAAGAGCACAGGTCCGTCAGTTTTATAGCAAACATTATGAAACTTGAACCAAACAAAGTTAATATTATTATGATTTATTGACAAAACTTTCAAAGTCAGAAGCTGAGTATAAACTTAAAGCGCGTTCAGAAAAAAGCGGAGGTCGGTTGGTGCAGTTTTTTGACTTTCTTAAAATCGAGTGGATCCACCCTTTTCTGCTAATACTGCTTGTATTCTGGCGGGCAAATTGTCTATATATTTGATGCATTGTTTCTTAGTAAACGAATTCCATTCATTTTCGACTCTTTCCCACAGCTCATAGATGCTGGTCGCCCTATTATCATACATGCTCAGCTTTAACTTCAAATGATGCCATACCTCTTCAATAGGATTAAAATCTGGACTTTGTGATGGCCAATCGTCAATGTAAGCCATGCCACTATCTTTCATTCATCGCGTTGTGGATATTCATCGATGTTTAGGATCATTGTCGTGCTGAAATACCGATGTTTTCCAATTCAGACCATAGTATTCCATGGTGTCCTTCAGACTTGTAGCAAGAATTTCTTGGTACAGCTCTGAATTCATGGCACCATTATAGTCCTGACATGCATATCCAGGTCCTGCGCTGGTTATACAACCCCATAACATGAGACCACCGCCTCCATGCTTCACAGTAACGTCGATATCATGGGGCTGTAAACGATCGCATTTTCTTTTCCAATAATATTTGCAACCATCAGAGCCCCAAATGTTAATTTTGGTCTCATCAGAAAAGATCATACGACGCAAGTCATGTACTGTCCAATATTGATGCTTTTTGGCCCATGCCAATCAAGCTTTCTTGTGCTTTTCAGTCAATAATGGCTTCTTCTTTTTGATCTCAGCATAAATTTCAACTGAATGTAAAACATTGATGGCCGATTGATACGACATAGGGTGTCCAAGCTCCTCCAACTTCATTTGCACATCCTTGGCAGTCTTCAAATAACCCGTTAGTACTTGTCCCTTGATGTATCGACGCGTTAATTCTGTCACAATGCTCGGTCTACCTCCACTTTTACGTATTCTATTATGCATCCACTTTTTTGCATACCTATTAACGGTGTTTCTATGCACTCCAACTCGTTTCCCAATAACTGTAGGGTCAATGTTATCTTCTAATAGTGCTTTGATACTGTTTTGAACATCGGATGGAAGCGTTTTGGGCATTTCTACTGATGGATGGACACTGGCAATATATGATGCGTTTGGGTAAAGTAGGAAAGAAAAAAAAGAAAAAAAATTGCAAAAAAGTTTATTTTAAGGTCCCCAATGTGACTAGATACTCCACAGACTAATTTAAATCTGCCGGAAAGGTCTCAGTCCGGGTATATCATATCAAACCCATTTTTATTTTAAAAGCCAAAAAACTGCACCAACCGACCTCCGCTTTTTTCTGAATGCGCTTTAAGTTTATACTCAGCTTCTGACTTTGAAAGTTTTGTCAATAAATCATAATAATATTAACTTTGTTTGGTTCAAGTTTCATAATGTTTGCTATAAAACTGACGGACCTGTGCTCTTATTTCCGAAAAATTAGGTTAGGTTGGTGCAGTTTTTTGACCCACTGTATATAGAATACGCGCACAACATTCATATCAACTAGTCAAGTCTCTAGACCAAATGAAATGCAGAGAATAATAAGACTGAAGATATTAGAATGACTAACACAAAACCTTCAAACTGTATAAATATCCCATAATATTTTATTCAATAAAGATAAGGAAAAATTTCACAAGCAATCTTTTCTTTCCTATTTTTAAAACCCGGTCTTAAACTATTACATTGGTGGAGAAGCTCAATATGGTATCCGATTCTAATCCTTGGTCTCACGGGGCATCCCGCCCTAACCTTGCTCCTGTTCCTATGAGTCCCGACAGGTCCCCCGCTAGCTCTGTTTTGCTTTCATTCAGCAACGGTGGTGCTCCTGGTTCACCGTCTGGTCCTCCTTCGGTGTTGTCAAAGGATGCTCAGTCGCTCCCTGATGATGACACCCTCCTTGGTATGTTCCAATTTCTGAAGACAACTGCTACGGAAATGCTCACATACCTTCATGGAGGAAGAGATGAACGTATTCTGGAAATTCAACGATTAAACCAACGAATTCAGAATGTAGCTATCACTTTGCCCATGATACCTCCGGAATCACAGGAAGAGTTATCCTTGATCATCATGGAGAAAAGAAATATGATTGAGACTCTTCAGGCACAAATAACGGAACTCGATGGTAATATCGTACCGGCTAGAGAATTCATCAAGGAACACTTTGGATGGTACTTACAACATGTCAATTCAACTCTTCAGACATACATTAAGGACTTCCAATGGCCTACGTTGGGGGTATGTCAGGAATTGGAATTGGAATTGCCTCAAGAAGTGGTCCAAATGGTATTGAATCCTTGGAAACAAGATGTTAAACCAACTGGTGGTGAGCAGGACATAAAAGATCAAACAATCGCAGAGTTACATAACATGATAAAGGAATTGCAAAATGAAAGACTTTTGTGGCGACAAGAGAAAGAAAAAACGACCGGTATCAATGGTGGTGAAAAGACAAAAGAAGAATCCACTGAGTATGTACGAGGTGAAAAGTACAGGGAAAGGCGTAGAAGAATAAGGATTCCCACTTTCGAAAAGGGAAGTGCAGAAAGTGCCCAGAAATGGATTTATCGTTATGAATCAATTAGTACTTATCTTGGGTTCAACGAACAAGAAATGGTGGAGGAACTTTGTGCAGTACTGGAGGGTCAAGCACTAAACTGGTTCAATAGTCTGCGAATGGAAACAAAAAAGAACTGGATAGACGTCAAGACTCAGTTTCTGCATCAATACGGTGGAGGTGCAAACCCTGCATTGGCAGCCTTGGATGAACTCAAGAACCTTCGCCAAGGGAAGATGGCCATCGGGGAGTTTGCCCCTAAATTGATGGATCTTTTATATCGTGCACAAGTTTATACACCGGCGATTCAACTTGACTATTTCAAGGAAAAGATTAGGCCAGAACTCAAGACAGCCGTAATCTTTGGTCGTGCTACCGACTTGGACACTGGTATAGAAATAGCAACGGAAGTGGAACGAGAATTTTCAAGACGCGGTCCTCCTACGTATGGCTATGGACGATCGATAGCTATTGATCAGGCTATACCAACTCCGGTTACTTACGACGAAAGTTCTAGTGGATCAAATACTAGTAGTGGATCCGGTGAACAACAGAATTTTCAAAACAAAGGATCATCAAGTGATACAAGAAAATGTTACTACTGTAACAAACCTGGACATATGAAGAAAGATTGCAGAAAACGTACCAACAACAGCAAGAACAGTAACAAATTCAACAACAGCAGCAGATTCAGCAATAACAATAAAAACAACCGATTCAACAGCAAAAACAGCCGATTCAACAACAACAACCAAGAAGCAGAAATTGTAAACCAGTACAACAACAACGATGACGAAGACGACGACGACATAGACATATTCAGCCATTTCCTTCAGAACAATCAAAACGACTTGGACATCAATTTAGAAATCAACAAACCGAACAGATTCCACATCATTGTCAAACATGATCAGCAACAACAACAAACGGTACTTGTCGACACCGGCTCAACTATTAGCACAATATCAGCAGTTACAGCAAAAAACCTCAACCTTCCTCAGTATAAATGCAACGCAGCGACCATCAAATACGGTAATACGACCACTCAACAATCATCAGCAAAAGCCGTATTCAAATTTAACCTGGACGAACAAACAGATAGCACAGCATTTGTGTATATTGTGGAAAAACAAAATGAAGAAATAATCCTCGGAATGGATTGGATGATTAATGAAGACATTATCTTACACCCTAGAACGAAAACCGTTAAAAAATCCCTACAAACAAACAATGATATGAGCGTAACTAACTTAATTACCACAAAATTCCCAAACCTTGTCAAAGAATCCGAACATCAAAGTATAACCAATGCTCCTTACGCACATCGGATTGACACTGGTGATGCTCTGCCTGTGGCACAAAGGGATTATCGGACATCACACTCTGAAAATGCAGAAATTGCAAAAGAAGTCAAGAAAATGTTGGCTTCGAAAGTTATCACCCCTAGTACAAGCGATTGGTGTTCTCCTGTGGTGCTTGTTGTAGAACAGCGTCTGATCATAACGGACATTGAATAATCACAACTAAAAGAAGTATATTAAAATTGATAAAATATAATAATTTAAATCTTTATCAAATAAAATATATTCTTCTTCTTTTTTTATAAAACTATCACTATTAGATTTCCTATAAAGTAAACATGAACAATAAATAAGTCATGACCTTTACTATTCATCAATTCTGTAAATGAATAATAATGGATCAGGTACCTAGTCAACTTTGATCTGACTGGAGGCATTTCATATAAATATATCTTTCCTCTCATTGAAGACGAGACAATTCTCCCAGATCAGTTAAAGAACAATAAGATCTATAAAAACAACGAATTAAAAATTTTCATAATCGATTCAGTAATCATTCTTCAATCAAACATGTCAACTATTGGATCTACGCTCATAACTACTCATTTACCCGCCAACTGATAGAAGAATATAAATAGTAGACTTTGTAATGATTTCTTTTTAACAATTAAGATTGTCTTAAATAAAGTTCAGTCTCAAAAAGTATTCTTTGGTTTTATTTTTATTCCTGAATTACTTTACCAGAACATAACAGTGCTCATTACAAAACCGGATGGTGGAAAACGGTTCTGCGTCGATTATAGAGGACTGAACAAGGTAACAATTAAGGACAAGTACCCTTTACCACGAATCTCGGAACTCCTGGATCGACTTCAAGGCAGCAAGTATTTTTCGGGTATCGACCTCAAGTCTGGTTACTGGCAACTTCCTCTAGACCCCAAGGACGCTAAGAAAACGGCTTTCATCGCAAACGGTTCCTTATATCAGTTCACGTGTCTTCCTTTTGGTGTGGTTAATGGCCCTAGTTCGTTTATGCGGTTCATGCATGGAATACTACGTGGACTCCCAAGAATAATGGTATATTTGGATGATATAATTGTGTACAGCTCATCAAAAGAACAACATCAGCAAGATCTTCGAAATGTGTTACAACGACTAAACGACTATAATCTCAAGATATCGATAAAAAAATGTCAATTTTTTCAAAAGGAAATCAAGTTCCTAGGTTTCCTGGTCAGCGGACATGGTATACGCTCAGATCCATCCAAGGTTGAAGTAATCAAAACATGGCCTACTCCTTCTTCCGTCAAACAAGTACAACGATTCCTAGGATTCTGTGCGTTTTATCATCGGTTCATTGCAAACTTATCAACGATGGCGAAACCTCTTTACAAGTTACTCAAGAAAGAAGAACGAGGATTCAAATGGACTCCGGCCGCTCAAGAGGCTTTCGAACAACTGAAATCAAGAATGGTGGAACTCCCTACTTTGGCTTATCCTAATCCTGAAGAACCCTATGATCTCCATTGTGATGCTAGTGATTCTGGTCTTGGTGCTATCTTGGTGCAAATTGGTCGTCCTATCGCTTTCGCAAGTCGAACTGTGACAGATCCGGAACAAAATTACAGTACAACCGAAAAAGAATGTCTGGCTATCGTATGGGCTCTCAACTACTTCTATCCTTATCTGTTTGGTGCTCAGTTTACAATATACAGTTGCCGTCAAAACTGGTCGCATGTTTTCATATTTTGCCTATACACGTTGCGGTCTACTTCATTTCTTAGTTTATAGCAATGTAGTATACACCATTCGAAAGAGCAAGCTCTGGGTAGCTCAGTGGTAGTACAAGTATTGCCGTAGAGCCAGTGTATCGGTAATCACTGGCCCTCAAAGTCTGACGGTACATGCGACCAGTTTTGACGGCGTTTATAAGTAAACGTTTTGATACACTTTATTTAAAAAAATCAATACTTAGTCCAGCGACCTTTTGCTTTAATAACTGCAGCACATCTTTTCGGCATACTTTCGATGTATTTTTGGCATTCCTCTTTAGAAATGGCATACCAGGTCTGACCTATACGCTCCCATAGCTCATGCATACTACTTGGTGGTGCCTCATAGCTATGAAATAGCTCTCTCTTTAAATGTGCCCACATATGCTCTATAGGATTTAGGTCTGGGGACTGAGGAGGCCATTCCAATGCTTCGAATGGCTGCTGGTCAATCCATTCTTTCACTACCTTCGATGTATGCTTGGGATCATTATCCTGCTGAAACACTATTTTGGAAGAATCCAAGCCATAACTCTCCATTGTCTTCAGTAAGTCATCTTTTAAGACCTCAAGATAGGCCTCGCTATTCATACGATGACCTACATCAACTATCCACCCAACGCCTTCCCATGTAATGCAGCTCCAGACCATAATATTGCCACCCCCATGCTTGACGGTTTGCTGTACATGTCGCGAGTTCAACTCCTCATGGGGTAGTTTCCATGTATAAGCCTTTCCGTCGGATCCAAAACGATTTATTTTGGTCTCATCTGAGAATATGACCCGTTTCCAGTCGTCCACAGTCCAATGTTGGTGCGATTTAGCCCATTGAAGGCGTTTCATGATGTTTTGCGTTCGTAGCAATGGTTTTTGTGGCTTGACAAATGCTATAAAGCCAGCTTTTTTAAGGACGCGGCGTACGGTACTGTCACTTACAGACATTCCAAATTCTTCTTTTAGAGCTTTTTGGATCTCTACAGCATTATTTTTTCTTCCCAAGGTGACTAATCTCCGGATGTAGCTTACCATGCGTTGACTAATTAGAGATGGACGACCACCTTCATCAACATTTCCACTCATCTTCAGAGATGAGCGGTACTTCTGAACAGTAGTACGACTAACACCAACTTGTTTTGCTATTTTGCTGTTTGACTTCTTGGATCTTAGCAATGAGGAAATGCTATTTACTTTGTCAGTTGAAATTGCGCGCATGTCGAATCTGCAATGGTGCAATTTCTTAATGGGGTGTCGCAATGTAGCAAAAAAACACTTACATGTAAACAATATTATTATAATAGAAGAAAGAGAAGAAAAAAATATAAAAAATTTACAATTAAGTCACATTTTTGTGACTATATTATGTCCCTTATAAACGCCGTCAAAACTGGTCGCATGTACCGTCGGACTTTGAGGGCCAGTGATTACCGATACACTGGCTCTACGGCAATACTTGTACTACCACTGAGCTACCCAGAGCTTGCTCTTTCGAATGGTGTATACTACATTGCTATAAACTAAGAAATGAAGTAGACCGCAACGTGTATAGGCAAAATATGAAAACATGCGACCAGTTTTGACGGCAACTGTATTTTACATGTAGCTTATTAATACTGTTTTCATATCGAGTTATGAATGATGGATACATCAAGCAGGAACGTTTTGGCGCGATAACGGCGAGATCTCTGCCGGCTTCCTTAAACGCTGTGCAACACGTCGGGCTACTCAAACATGTATCGATGAATTGGAACACCCAGTTACTGGAACACGTTGCTCCTCTCCAACTGATCTCCAGGATGCTGCGATTTCGTTCTACCAGCAGCTATTGTCGTATTTACCTCATTAAATACTTATTATTCGTATGAGATTACTCAGATCTTATATAAGAAATAACAAGTACTGAATACATAATATTATTACATATTCCTTAAAAGCTCATATACAATGTTTATATTGTTTAAGCTCAATACTAAAATTGACCTTGAACTCACTTCGGTCCCTGAATAATTTCATTTCCTATATAAAGGCGTAGTTTGATTAAATGGGTTCTCTCTCTCGTCTTGAAATCTAATAAAGAGGTTACATAGAGACTCATTCACTAGTTTTCAAGTACTATTTCCTTTCTTTTTTTTCACTTAATTATCTGCAAATATCTCAGCTATACACTCCTGAAGAAATTCACCAATCCTCAGTCGACAGTCTCCTAGAAGCTGTTCCTACCACTTGTCGTATTCCAGATTCTGTGTCGGATTCCTTGGTTCGTCCATTTTCTACTGTTGATTTAATTGATGCCGCTAAACGCTGCCCCAATCATAGCAGTCCTGGACCTGATGGTATCCCTTACCAAATCCTCTTGCTTGTCTTTGAACACCACCACGCTAGCCGAATTGCTACTCAGGTATACAACGATGCTCTTTCCTGTTCCATCTTCCCCCGAGCTGGCAAGAGACCTGTATGACACTTCTTCCGAAAAAAGGTGATCTGACCTCACTTAAAAACTGGCGTCCTATCTCACTCATCAACACGGACCCCAAAGTGTTCACACGGTTGCTCAATGCTCGACTCATGCCGCATCTGAACCGGCTTACCAGTCCTCAACAACTTGGCTTCATGCCTGGTCGCTTTATTGGTGAAAACGGTAAGCTTCTCAATGTGGTGATGTCTGTTGCAGAGAAAAGATTGTCATGTTTTGACATGTCAATAAGATACAGTCTTATCATTCTGGACTAAATCTTTACAAATGAGTTTGAATAAGAATAGAACCTGATAATTATCACTGCCCTAAACAGCCAAGTTTCACTTTCATCTCAACAGTTGATTATTAACATCAGTTTATAAAATTTTTCTTATACAGTAGCGGACAAAACTGGTGCACAAAACTTTTTTTCAGCTTTTAACTACCATTACCTGCTCATGGTAATTGCAATAGTCATAAAACTGTACTAGAAGGAGGATATACTAGTCATTGTAATTTATGTATGTTCTAAGCATGACATTGTTAAAACTGAGCGATAAGCGTGCTTTAAATTTATAAAATTTTATATTTTCTAAAAACCGCAAAAGTGGCTAAGACCTTAGACTTTATGTAATCATCTCATCTCTTGATATCATCGGATGTTCTTCTTTGCATATGCTAATAATATGCGTGTATATCATTTTCAATAAAAGAACCCGGCTCTTTAACTACTCTTTTCCAAAGATCATCGACCCTTTTTGATCTAGTGTCGTATCATCATACCTTTGCCATCAATTGCCACCTGGCATGCTTAAGCGGACTTAGGCCGGGATTAGTGGCGGCTAAACTTGTAGCACAGAAGCGCTGTTATCAAATATTGAGTTTGTGACATGCGTCGACTTGTGCCTTGTATCATTGTCATACTGAAACGAGAGATTACGACGTTTTAGACCACTATACGCTAGGCTTTTGTGGTATGAAGTAAGCGAAATATATGTGTATATTTCTGAGTTCATTATACCATCATATACTTGACACACATATTCCGGTCCTCAATATCTAATACAGCCTTAAAACATAAAAGATGAGATATTTGCAGATAATAAAGTGAGAAAAAAGAAAGGAAATAGTACTTGAAAACTAGTGAATGAGTCTCTATGTAACCTCTTTATTAGATTTCAAGACGAGAGAGAGAACCCATTTAATCAAACTACGCCTTTATATAGGAAATGAAATTATTCAGGGACCGAAGTGAGTTCAAGGTCAATTTTAGTATTGAGCTTAAACAATATAAACATTGTATATGAGCTTTTAAGGAATATGTAATAATATTATGTATTCAGTACTTGTTATTTCTTATATAAGATCTGAGTAATCTCATACGAATAATAGTATTTAATGAGGTAAATACGACAAAAGAGCAGCCAGCATGCTTCATTGTTTGATCACCGTGAAAAAATCGCTCAGGTTGCTCGACTTGCTTTCAATATTAGTGTATACTATCTGCATCCATAATGTTCATATTTGTCTCATTGCTAAAGATAGCAGACTTCCAGCCCTCTATTGTATACAATGGCTTGTCGTGATACCACATTCATCGCTTTTTCCGGTTAATACAGCTGATGAAATTCTTCGATTCCTTACTTCCAGACTCAAAATCTAGCTTCCTACAGTGCCTTCAGACTGACAATTTGCTAATACTGTATCTTAAGGTCCTCAAAATGTGCTGAGCATCGGAAACTGTGTGTAACGGACCTTGTCCAAGCTTTAGGTTGGTGATTGAGCTAGTAACTTTTCAGACTAAAAGCGGGAGACCTTCATGATCACAAGACATTAAGTTTCTTTCTTCCCTCTTTCTCGTGTTGATTGTCCATTTAGAGATTCTTGTTATTCTAGAAATATCTGTTGTCGTACGAACTAAGTGTATTCGAGATCTCAGAGTTTCGTTTTTACAGTTGCTTATTTTCTTAAACATATAAGGCTAGTACTTTGTTATAGTGAATAGGGTAAAAACAAAAGGGGGGATTCAATGGGAAATACAAAATAACTACGGTTTTATATATTTTTTAAGAGCTACTAAAATTCACTAATATGCGGTGAAATCTGAAAGCAAACGGGAGAGATATGGGGAAAATTGAAAGAAGGCTAGACAAGCACCATATTTTTGGCGAAAATTGAAATATGCAAAAAATCACTAAAAATGACCTTATGCCTGGGGGATGTCCGGTACAGTTCCGGTTTACATAACATAATGTATATTTTGGACTGTCTTTCAGATGGTATATGCCACAAAAGTCGCAGACATATGGCGGAGATACAATGTTGATTTTAATTTTTGTGCACCAGTTTTGTCCGCTACTGTAAGTAGTGACCACCAGATCTTTATAGATCAATAAGGTTAGGAGTAAGATTGTTTAATAAAAGAAAAAAATAAAAGGGATCTTTCTTGATTCGTGATAATTCAGGTATCAGATCAGAAAGAATAAATAAAAATAAAAAGAAAAGAAAAGGTGTTTGTGACCCAATAAGAAACAATTGCTTTTAAGCGCAAGAAGATTTTGTTTATTGAATGTCTGTTATTTTGTTCAAAATATTCATCTTATTTATATAAAAAATATGGGGTGTCTTTTGTCTCTTGTCCTGAACTGTAAATTAAAGTTCATGTTCTTCATCCAAACTGTAATTGTACATGTTTGTATCGGGGACTAAATCATTGTTCGTGTTACATTGTTTTTGGTTTTCAAGCAAAAGAGTTGATACTCCGTTTTCAAATAGATTGTTACGCAGAAGTTCATTTTCTAACTGGCGTGGTACAAAAAATATTTACTGTTTGTTGTGAGATTGTTAGGCTTTCGGGTTTAAGTAGGTTTGATATAAGTTTTTGAGACAAAGTTTTGGTAATTGAATAAGGTATTGGATAAAGTGACATCCAAAAAGAGTAAATAACTTGAGTTGTAAGTTCGCTTGAGTAGAGTGACCACCAGATCTTGTTAAGTAGATCAGTCTGAATTGAATAAAAGTAAAATAAAAAGATGAAAGATAAAAGATAAAATAAAAAAAGATTACAATGAAGTATATGATTCAAGGGATTATTGATTCTTCCTATTTATAAAATAAAAGAAGTATTTTGTTTCAAAGGAGATTTATTTGGATAAGGTAAAATAATAATAATAATAATAATGCTTGATAAATTGTTGATATTTATATGTTTTTGGTTTTCTTGATTTTGTGATGTTTTTAGATTTTTGTGTTTTCCTTTGAATTGTGAATTTAGTTGAGTTTTTCAATTTCATTGAGTTATCAAAAATATTGAGGACATGAACTTAGTTCAGGTCCGAACTTTCTTCGTCAAGTGGTACAGTGTAAGGTTCGTTATGTTTTCGGGTTTCGATAGGTTCGATATAAGTTGTTGAGATAAAGTATTAGGTCAATTGAGATCCAATAAGGGTAAGTAATTTGAATTATAGGCTTGCTTGTATATAGTGACCACCAGATCTTGTTAAGTGGATCAAACTTGATTTGTAAAGTAAAATGTAAAGAAATATAATAAAAATATAAAATAGATACAATGAAGATAATTTGCTTCAAGGGAATTCGACTTGTTTGTTATAAAATAAGAAAAATAGATTTTATCTTTTAAGAGACTATTTATTCAAAGTAAAATAAGTTTTTGAATAGAAGTGAATTTAAGTGAACTAAAGTGAATTGAAATAAAAGATATAGAGATATTTATATAAAAATGAAAGAGAAAAAAGAAAAGGAAATAAGGTTGATATTTTTACTTGAGTTAATATTTTTACTTGAGTTAATATTTTTACTTGAGTTAATATTTTTACTTGTGTCGATGTTGTGTATTTCAGTTAAATTACTGAAGTAAGTCGATTTCAAAGTCAGTTGTACTGTCCAAAATTTTATAGATGTCTTCATCATTCTCGTTACAGATCCCTCGGCCTTGGGAAAGATCGTCCTCGATTGTTGCTTGATTCTTACTCCAGATATCGCTTTTCTTAATTTTTTGACAGAGAGTTCTGTAGCGGGTGTGATGCGGCAAAATTGCTTTAAGTTGATTGTGCTTTGCTCCTAGATAGCATTGAATACTAGATTGGTTGTTGGTTGGTTTAGCGAATTTGTAATGAGACCATTCATTTACAGAGAAAGTAAATTTAGAAAGTACGTCTTCTCTTCTTTTATTCAATTTGGCTTGTTGTTTCAATATTTCTCGGTATTCATTGTAGTAATTGATAAACATTACTTCATGGTAGTCCGCACTTGAGAAGTTTTGATTTTCATTGATACCAAATATGGAACTGAGGGCATATTCAAAGGTTTCTTTTTCAGATTGTTCCAAGTTAGTCAATAATTCATTTGTCTCTTGAACTGGAATAGCTTTTGATGAAGTAGAGGGAGTCACGCTGGGTGTTAAGACTGGCGTTATGCATTCCGTCTCCTTTCGTTCCATAAGTTCATTTATTTCTTGGATAATTTCATTTTGGATTTCTTGTACTCTTTTTTCAATGAAGATTTCTCTTGTTTCTTCCTTGCCATTGTCATCTAGATAGCAGACATTTTCGGACCCTCCTTGCTCTAGCTCCCAATTGTTTAAGTAGTCTACTAATTCTTGAATGACAGCTTGTTTTCCTTTCTCTTTAAAGAGATCTGTGAAGTACGTCTTGAAAAGAACAGATATTGGAAGACTTTTATCCCAGCTAGTTTTCTTGTTGGAGTTTTCTTGATTCGTTTGCATCTTGGATATTTCTTGAGTTTTTGGATTTGTTACTTGAATTGCTTGATAATGTTGAAAGAAAAGTTCTCTTTATATATATATATTTATATAGTTTTTTGATGTTTTTGTATTTATATGGTCATTCTGATGTTTTTGTATTTATATGGTCTTTTTTGATGTTTTAGTGTTTATATGTATCATTATTACTTTAGTGGAGCAGTTGTTCAGTCTCGTGATCTAATCTAAGAGGAAGACTTCGTTCATGATCTGTGCTCCATTGTACTTTTGGTACCAAATAAGGTTTGAGGCGATTTCCATGTACCCTTCTTATTCTAACGTCTTGTGTATCGTGATTTTTAATATGGTATGTGCCTTTCCCAAGAATATGATGAACAATAAAAGGGCCTTCCCATCTGTCTTGCAATTTACCAGACCATGATGTTGATAGGTAATCCTTATATAAAAGCACTAACTCTCCTAGCTTAAATGACGGCTTCAGCTCTTTTCGTTCGTCCAGTATTTTCTTTTCGATTGCCTTCTTTTGGACAGCTTGTGTTTGTTTTATAGCTTGGCTTGCTTCGCTTCGAACTTTATTCAAGTTGTGTAACTGGTGAGCGGTTCGGTGCCACAGGGCAGCTTCAAACTTTACTGAATTTTTGTTATATATGTGATGGTCCAAGTCAAATGGTGTTTTAGGTTCATACCCATACAACAAAAAGAATGGTGTTTGTTTTGTAGTGGCTTGCTTAATTGTACGATAGGCAAATAATGTAGCCGGCAAATATTCATCCCAATCTTGTTTTTCGTCACTTGATCGTTTTTGTAAAATTTGACCTAGTGTTCGATTGAATCTTTCTATGAGTCCATTACTTTGAGGATTGTAAGGAGTCGTTGTTTTGTGTATTATTGAATAATTTAGGCACACTTGTCGTATTAGATTACTGAGGAATGGTTTTCCATTGTCAGAAACGATTATGGTAGGACAGCCGTGGCGACAGATAATTTCTTCATACAAAAACAAGGCAATTTCTGAGGATGTGTTGTATCCACACAACTAGTAAAGTGAACATTCATGGATAAACGAGAGATCTCCGCAATAGCTAACTCTGCCCTGTTGTCTCTATTGGCGTTCCCACGACTATATCGGAACCTGATTATAACAACGGCAGTCTAATCCAATCTTATTCGATAATTATCGTTAGATCAATAATTTATCTACTTCATTGTCCCTTGATTCGTCAAGAAGACAGCGGCTATTGATTATCTACTATCTTTCCTTTATCTTCCCATTCTTCCCACATCATTCTTTTAACCGATTAATTGAAATAGCGGTAAAGACCCAGACATCCAAAAAGTATAAATAGCCTCAAATGTTTTTATTAATAAAGCAACGTATAATCTTTAGTTTCATAACTATTGTCTTTTTAGTTTTTGTCTTTTATTTTAATACTTGGCAAAACAGGATGTCTGGAATCTTATAGGTCTTGCTTCGACGTATTTTGTTAAATAATCAATTGCGGCAATGATGTATCGGTGTCCTGATTTGGATGTCTGTACGTGTTTCACATCTAGGGCGACTCGATCAAAAGGCTTTACAGATACTGCTACAGGATACAGTTCTTCGTTCAGTTTTTTCTTTCCATGATTTTGGCATCTTTGACATTTTTGTACGTAGTTCATGATATCTTTGCTCATTTTTTCCCAATAGAATCTTGAAGCTATTTTGTGTAGAGTGTTGTTATAGGCTAAATGTCCTCCTAATGGGTGTTGATGATACGCATACATTATTTCTTCGGCTTCTTCTTGGTTTAGGACTTTTCGAATTATCCCGTTGTCTGTGTTGTATCGATATAGTATATCACGGTAAATAGTGAATTTTGTAGCTTCTTTTTGTATGAATTTCTTTAAGCTAGACGATATGTCTTCAGGTATTTCTAGAGTTTGCAAGTATTGTTTCAGAGTGTTTATTTTGTCGATATTCATGTTTACTGTCATTAATTTGTGAGTTGTTGTGTGGTTGAAGGTTTGGTGTTTTGGATATGTTTAATATTTTCTCTTTTTTTTTTTTTTTTTTTTTTTTTTTTGTTTTGTACATCGTCTACCCTCCCATCCTCCATGTAGTTGATAATATGATTTTTTTTATGCGTATTTTATGTTGTTTTTGGATTTTTCTTGAGTTTATGTATCATCTACCCTCCCATCCCCCATGTAGTTGATTATAATATTTTTTTTTTAATATCCAAGTCTTGATAAGAAGTCTGCACTTTCGTTTACTCGGCCAGGTCGATATTTCACTTCATAATCATATTCTGATAATATTGTTATCCATCGAGCGATAATTCCAGTAGGATTTGAAGTTTTAAGTAGGCCATTTAATGCAGAGTGGTCAGTTATGATTGTGAATTTTTTTCCAAGTAAATATGGTCTGAAAGTTTTGACTGCCCATATTACTGCTAGACATTCTAATTTTGTTGCTGCATAATGTATTTCGCTTGATTTAAGACCTCGGCTGGCATATACAACTGGGTGTTCTTTTCCGTTTTCATCTAATTGAGTCAATATGCAGCCTAAACCGAGTTTTGAGGCGTCTGTTACTAGTATGAAGGATTTAGTGAAATCTGGCCTGGTCAGAACAGGTGCTGTTGTAAGTAACTTTTTGAGCAACACAAAAGAGTCAGTTGTTTCCTTTGTCCAAGGTAGTTTTTTCTTAGTCTTTGTTTGATCGTGCAACGGTCGTGCAATTGAGGCAAAATTCTTGATAAACCTTCGATAATATGATGCAATTCCAAGAAAGGCTCGTACTTGGGTTATAGTTCTAGGTACGGGATAATCAATGATTTTTTTTATCTTCTCAGGATCTGTTTGTATTCCTTCTTTTGTTACAATGTATCCTAGGAATTTCAGGTGATCTTTAAAAAAGAAGCACTTTTCAGGGTTGAGTTTGAGATTTGCGATTTGTATACAATTGAATACTTGATCTAAATGTTGTAAATGTTCAATTGGATTTTCAGAATAAACGTTGAGATCATCAATGTATGCCACGAGACATTTGTTGATTAAAGATCTAAAACAGAGATCGATGAGCCTTTGAAATGTTGCTGGTGAGTTAACTAATCCCATGGGTAACGTATTATAATGATAGGTTCCAAACTTTGTGGTGAATGCTGTAAGTTCTTTGCTTGCCTCTTCCATAGGGACTTGATGAAACCCTGCTCTCATATCTAGGGCAGAAAATACTTTTGCTTTTCCAAGTGTATCAAGTAAATCATCTATTCTTGGTAAAGGATATGCATCCTTTTTTGCCACTGCATTTAATTTTCGGTAATCTATAACCATTCGGTATTCTCCGTTCTTTTTCTTAACAAGAATGATAGGTGCTGCCCAAGGACTGTTTGATGGGGTGATAACTCCTAGCTTTGTATATTTTTCTAATTCTTTTTGAAGATATTCTGCTTCGATAGGGCTCATTCTATATGGTCTGTGACTGATTGGATGAGTATCTTCTTTAATGATTATTTTGTGGGCCAGTAGATTAGTAAAACCGATGGTATCATTGTTCCAATCAAATATATGCTTGTATCTTTCAAGTAACTTTCTTAATTTACGCTCGAGTTCGGCTGAAATCTCTCCTGTTTCTAATTTGATGAACAGTTCGTACTCTAACATAGGTTCCTCTTTTTCTTTTTTTTCCTCGATGTTTTGTTCCATCATACATAATTGAAGATTTTCTTCTACTTCGTATGCTTGCAAAATAGATTGTGTGTTAAATTTTTCTAGCCATCCCAGTTCTTCATATGGCTGAAAAATCACATCCTCATTAGTTCGATTATAAAGCTTAACTTCTATACTCTTTTTGTTGACAATGAGACTTGAACAGACATCAAAATATCCAGATTTTACAATAAGTTGATCATTAGTAGGCTCAAAATTATACCAAATGTTTTGATCTGCTTTAGGTTTATCCATATGTATAGACTTTGAAGTGTTTGCTTGTAAGTTTAATCCATCTTCTGAGGCTCGAATAATGTATTTTTCTATTTCTTCTTCAATGACAGCCTGCTCGATATTACTATCTTCTAATAATAACAGTGGTTTTTCTTCATATTCTAATTCCGATGTTTCTTCCTCAGATATTTCATCTTCTTCGTCATATGAGCTGCTCTCTTCATCTGATTGTTCTATATCACTCGAACTATTTTCTTCAAAATGTACTTGCTTTATTGATTTTGAATTTGTCAAACTAATTGGATTTTTGTACGTTTGTGTATACATAGTGACTTTTGGAGGAGCAACGCTTTTTCGTAGGAATGATATTTCTAACTCTGCTTTTTGATTTTTGTATGATACTTTTAACGAGGCGCTGTTGAAATCAATTCTTGCTTTTGCTCGATTTAGCCAGTTGTTACCAATGATGAGTGGTGTGGGGCAATGAGGAAGAACTTCAATGGTACCAGGTATGATCATTCCTTCTTTTACTTGAATTGGCACATCGTATATCAATCCTAGGGCAGGTTGTTTTGTTCCATTTCCAAGTGTGAATATACTTTCTGACGCAGCATCAATTTGTAATCCTAGGGTTTCAGCTAGCGCTTTTGACATACAAGAATTTGCTGCTCCACAGTCTATTAGTGTTTTAATATCTTTATCGCCTATTGAGATGTTGGTGTAAACTGCAGTGGTATTTAATTCATCATCTTCAATTACTGCCATTGTATCATTTGAAGCTTCGTTTGCATGTAATGTTGATGGTTGACATGCTTTCGCTAGTTTTCTCCTCATAGCAGGTGTGGATTTAATCAAGTCCCGAAATGTTATGTTTGCTTTCTGATCCAGAACATCTGTTACAATATCATACCTGATCTCAAGATGTCTTTTTCTTCTTTTGGGTTTCATAGTTGTATTTTCTTTCATTTGAGCATCTATATCAGGTGGAGAAGTATTGTGATGCACTTGTCTTGTTGCTGAGGGCTTTATTTCTTCTAGATGGCTTCGGGTAGTAACTCTTCTTTTTGTTAATGGTGTTTCAGGACGTTTTCCAGTGTTTCTTGCTTTAGGTGTTATGTACGGTTCAGCTCGAATTACTTCAGGAGGATTTTCTCGTCTGATTGCTGAATATAGCTCAATATTTTGATGGGGCTGATGGGATTCGTTTTGTGATAATATTACATTGAGTTGGTGGGGTTGTTTAGTTTGATTAATGGATTTTTCGTTTTTGTTTTGGGTGTTTGATTGACCATTCTTTTGAAATTCAAAAGCAACCAACCCATTTAGTTTTTTGACTGATGATTCTGTTGTTGCCGATTTTGTAGATTATTTTGAAAAGGTTGATCATTATAATGGTTATTGCTTGTTTGTTTGTAATGAGGCTGATTTGATTGGTTGTTTCGGGGTTCTCGATACATGTTGTTATAATCGGATCTGCCATAGCCATTGTCATAATTATTTCTTGATCTATAATTATGGTAATTATTTTGATTATTATATTTGTTATGTCTTGGATAATCGTCATTGTATCCTTGATTGTAAACATGATTGCCAGTGTGACTGTAATCGTTGGCCATACGATTCCGGTAATATGGTCTACTTGAAGATTGTGGTTGATATTGCGGTTGTTGTTTCAGTTCATTTCGGATAGTCTGTTGGATAAAATTCAAAAGGTCTTGCTGTGAAGTCTGGTAATCATCATTCTTATTCTTTGACTGCGTATACTGCTGATTGTAACCAGCACGACCTACAACTTCCATAGTACTTAACTGATGAGGACCAGTTATTACATTGGTAGTGAAGGCTTCTGATTTAACATTAGTACTTGCGTCATTAACAGGAATAATGTGACCGTGGCTTTCATCTACATCAACTAACTCGATATTGTGTTTGTTGTATGCATTTTGGTTTGAGTATATATGATCGTCCTGATAGATAAGTGCATTGTGAATGTTTCTTGGGATAAATGGGTTGTCTACCATTGCGATTTTTTCTTGGTCGATGGGCATTCCACCATCCTTCAGCGTGGTTGACCCATTCCTTGAATGTGCGAGAACTACTTTGTATACAGAATAATTTGATTTCTTTTAATAGTCCAGCTTTGAATCTGCTATCAATTACTGCTTCATTTGAGATATTAGCCAAATCTGCAGCTTCACGAAGTCTTGAGAGGAAAAGTTGTGGATGCTCTTGAGTTCCTTGACACATATCATTAAATTCAATCTCATAGCTTTGGATAAGCTCAGGTGTGATGTAATGTTTCTTCAGTAATTCCATTGCTTGCTCATAATTAACATCTGGATTTTCTACGAGTATGACGCGTTCATAGTATACTTTTGCGGCGCGTCTTAATTGAGATTTGAGTATGGTTAATTTGCGAGAGTCGTTTTTAGTGTTACTGATAGCAAAGTAGGATTCCAGTATTTCTTGAAAATGTCGAAAGTCTTCTCCTTCATATCCATAAAATTCAATGAGTCGTGGGCGGAAGCCTGGGTTAACACTTTGGTTGCTGATTGTTGCCAACACGTTTTGTCCTGTTGTAGTCATTGTTGCTAATAGATGTTTTGATATTGTTGATTCGATTTTGGGAATTTTTTCTTTTCCTTCTGTTTATTTTTTTTGTTGTTGTTGTAGTTGTTGTAAGGTTCTGTCCCTTAAGAGTTTAGATAATTGTTTAATTGTTTAGGCTGATAATTTGTTTCTTTTTAATTTGATGAAGATCCCTCGTAGTGACCACCAAATGTAAGGTTCGTTATGTTTTCGGGTTTCGATAGGTTCGATATAAGTTGTTGAGATAAAGTATTAGGTCAATTGAGATCTAATAAGGGTAAGTAATTTGAATTATAGGCTTGCTTGTATATAGTGACCACCAGATCTTGTTAAGTGGATCAAACTTGATTTGTAAAGTAAAATGTAAAGAAATATAATAAAAATATAAAATAGATACAATGAAGATAATTTGCTTCAAGGGAATTCGACTTGTTTGTTATAAAATAAGAAAAATAGATTTTATCTTTTAAGAGACTATTTATTCAAAGTAAAATAAGTTTTTGAATAGAAGTGAATTTAAGTGAACTAAAGTGAATTGAAATAAAAGATATAGAGATATTTATATAAAAATGAAAGAGAAAAAAGAAAAGGAAATAAGGTTGATATTTTTACTTGAGTTAATATTTTTACTTGAGTTAATATTTTTACTTGTGTCGATGTTGTGTATTTCAGTTAAATTACTGAAGTAAGTCGATTTCAAAGTCAGTTGTACTGTCCAAAATTTTATAGATGTCTTCATCATTCTCGTTACAACAGTTTGATTAAAAGAATTTCTATTTTCGTCACATTGTCTTCTTTCACTGCAAGGCGTTCGTTACAAACTGCAACGATTTAAATTCCGCCGTTTTATTCTTGTGTCAAGCTTGTTTTACAAATAAATATAAAAGGAGATATAACGTAGAATAATAGCTTCTATGTAAATAGATGATGTCTTTTATTACTGTTATTATTCAGGGCTATTTATATTAAAATACAAAGATAATTCATATACAGTCATTATTTAACATGAGTCATCTTGATAGTTGCTAAGTACTTCTTGTGAGTCATGGTTCATAATACTTCTACTTCTTGTGAGTCATCAATGGTAACTTGCTAATAAGTACTTGAAAAGGAATTCTTGTTTAACATACTGTTATTTTTCTTGGAGTAGTAAAGGTTGTTATTAATAAAGAGAGTTTTCTTGAGTTTTTACAAGTTTAGTTGCTTGATGTGACCGCCAGATCTTTTAAGTAAGATCAAATATAAGAAAAAAGATAAAGATAAAAATAAAGGGAACAGGGACTTTTATAACTAAAGATTGCCTGTTTGTGTAAATGAAAAGATAAAAAGAATTGAACTTGAGTTATTTATTGAAAAAACTCCATTGAATTGACTTCAACAAGAGAAGGTATTTATATTGTTTCTTTGTTTGTGCTTTTGACCTTTTTCACAAAAATGAAAGTTTTCATTTGACCGAAAATTTTCGATCTAGCGACTAAAGTCGCTATTTTGAAAATTTTCGGCTTGATCGGGTGTTACATTGTAATAAATTTTTACTAGTTCGCTTGAGTGTGTTGAGTTGAGGTTTAAATAAACAGATTTAAGTTGTAATTGGTATAATAATTGCTTTTATATGAGTTGGATTGGCTTGATTCGCTTGTTATAGTGACCACCAGATCTTATAAAGTAGATCAAACTGTTTTAGTTAAGGTAGAATAAAAATAAAAAGATAAAGTAAAATAAAAAAGGGGATTTACAATGAAGTATAATAGCTTCAAGGGACTTCTTGTTCTTGATGTTAAATAAAATAAGAGATAGTTTGCCTCTTTAAAAGAATATTTATTTGATAAAAAGAAAAAGTAAAAATAAAATAAGAGAGAAGTTAGGAAGTTAGAAGTGAAGTATTTTTTGAGATTATTATTTGGGGTTATTTATATGTTTTTGGATTTTATGTTTTGTTCTGTTTTTGGTATTTTGAATGGTTGTTATAACATAAGAGGCGGTTGTTGTATAGTGTTGTGAGATTGGAGTTTATAGGGTTTATATAGTATAAAATAGGTTTGTTTTATAAGTGTTTTAATCGCAAGATTAAATAAAAAATTAAACAAAAAAACAATAGCAGCAATATAAAATTAAAATCCTTCTTTATTGCAGATTTCTTTATATTGCGAAAGGCCTCGCTTTATGGATAAAAAGTTGGCATCTATTTATATTCTTTGTGAGCGTAGATATAAAAGATATAGACTCGGTCACGATGTCGTGCTGAAGAACCAATGATTAAGCTAAAGCTTGTCGATGTTCTAATATATGCATCTGAAATTGAACAATAGAAATAATAACCAGTCAATTAACTTTGATCTAATTACTTTTGGGGTTGACAATTGATTAGACTCTCTAGGATGACAGATATTGATCTTATTGTTCTAAATTTGGAAAAGTGTGGAATTGTTCAATCATAGTTTAATCTTTTTGTGTATCGTTATTTATTTTAATACAACTGATATCATATAGAAAATAACTATGTTTACAACAATAAGATTCTTGATGTGAGACCAAAGTTTCGTATAGAGTTTGGTTCCAAAAGTAGTAATAATTTGAATATAAGTTCGCTTGTAATAAGTGACCACCAGATCTTGTTAAGTAGATCAAACTGTTGTGAATAAAATAAAGTAAAAAGATTAAAAAAAAAGGGATTACAATGAAGTGTATTTGCTTCAAGGGACTTCTTGTTCTTGATATTAGATAAAATAAAAGAAAAACAAAAGAGATTTACTTTGTTTGATATTTATTAAAATAATCAAAAAGTAAATAAAATAAAAGTTCAAAAGTAAGTAAGTAAGTCAAGAGTATAAGAAATATTGAAGTTATTTATATGTTTTTGGCTTTTCTGATTATATGCTGTTTTTGATGATTTTGTGAATATTCTGTATTTTTTTGTATTTTTCTGGATTTATCTGTATTCATACGTATTCATACGTATTTGTTTGTATTTTCCTGGATTTGAATTAGTTGGAGAGAGAAAAGTCAAATGCTGCAAAAGTTTGCTGCATTGTGTTACAGTGTAAGGTGGTTGTTGTAAACTGCAAGGCGTTCGTTATAAACTGCAACGATTTAAATTCCGCCGTTTTATTCTTGTGTGTTACAACATTGTTACTTTCTTCTTGGTTACAATACCAAAAGTAGAATCAAAAGATGTGACACTTGTGTGTTACAGTATGACAACAGCAAAAGCATAAAAAACATTAGTGATGGGAATCACGCATCTAACAAATGATCCTGTCCGGGTTCGAACCGAAGACCTTCGCCGTGTAAAGGCGACGCGATAACCAACTACGCCACGGGACCACCTTTATTTTTGTGAAGACCTCCCTAGGAGAAACCCAACTAACTAGCGGAATGCCACACTGCAAATAATCGTTCCAATTAGGTACCGGATTGCGCAAGCTTGCTCTTCGTTTGGGTAACAAATTGTTACTTTTTTTCGTGAAAAAAATTAAATCTTGCTGTATTGATCATTTTCGAATTTTGAAAAAAGATTTAGATGCGAAAAAAATAAAGAAATTTAACGATGTTATTATTTTATTTGTAGGGTAAATATTCATGGAGTTATTCACATTTTTAAAGAAATGTCTTTTTTTACAAACGATCTTTTTTTGGAAAGCGTATTTCTCTCCATTGTTTAAAGACCGATATTTTCTTTTTTTATTTTTGAGGGCAAAATGCGGAAAACAAAAGCACCGTGCGATTATTTTGTACAGAAGAATACATATTAGGAAGGCAATCTGTGATCTTTAGCTAAGCTCATTGGAAATGTGTAACAGAACGTAACAAAATAGTTGCGTTTAGTAAAAAAAAAAAAGAAGCTGAAAGATTAAAAGTAAAAAAAAAAAGACAAAGTTAAAAAAAAAGACACAGTTAAAAAAAAAAGACAGCGAAAAAAAAAAAGAATATAGCAATAAAAGGTTCCTTATTCAAATGAAAACAATAATCTAGAGCAAATATACTTTATAGAAATGCAAATGCTTTTATGTTATAACAAAAGAATACTTGTATATTCTAAAAAGAATAAAAAAATAAAGAAGCTTTGCTCACATTTTGTTATAATTAACACATACAAGTACAGCGTTTTTGTTTTTCAAGTAAATAGATGGCTTTATTATTTTTTATGACAAATAATACAAGAGAATATATGTTTTTAAGCTTACACTGGTTCATTACTTACCTCATGTTTACACATGGGTGTAATTTGCCATTAGGCCATTAGGCCATTAGCCATTAGCCATTAGCCATCAGCCATTAGCCATTAGAGATGTTAACATTGCCAACTTCCGTTACCAAAGAGGAATTTTCAGCAGCAAGCAGTAATAAAAGTTTGATATTCTTATAGCTTTGTCATGTTGGAAAGAACAGCTTCTCTCATGAGGTTAATGTTCATCATCCGAATGTGTCCCATTAGGAATTCCTACTGTAAAAAAAAAAAAAAAAAAAAAAAAAAGAAATCGACATTAGACTTGGTTGTTATTTTTTTTAATAAACTTACATTTGACCAGTGCTTGAGCTTTCCTTTTTTCTTATGCCTTTGGCATCTAGAGTATTCCATGAAACAAAACGAGGGAAAAAAAAAAACGTTACTTTAAGCACCGACTTTGTTTTTTAAATTTAACATGTTTTTTTTTATCAGGCATATTTTCTCTTTCTACCAATTTTCTTTGCTATTTCCAAATTTAAAAAATATAAACATGAACAACTTCAACACCACCAAAATTATTTGTACCTGTTCTGAATGCAGCAACCATCCCAATGGATTCAGAATGCTTGCAAAGAGAACTGTAAGAGGTCATGAACTTATCGACAGAGTTAGAAATAGAGGTTTTTTTGTTTTATTTTTCAATAGAAATCCAAACGTGCTAATTTTCAAAAAAAAAAAAAAAAAAAAAAAAAAAAAAACAAAATAGAATCGAGAAGAGTATCTGAAGCTAACGACAACGGGGAGGAAACTGTCGAATACTCATCAGCCATTCCTGAACCAGTAACTGAAGGTATATTTTTAATCAGCAAAGTATTTAATATAAGAAAGGTTTTATTTATTGAAATGTATTTTGCAACTTGTTAGACGGAATGAATATTGACGAAGAGGAAGGAATGAGTAATGAAGAACAGCTTCGTCACCTCTTGCTGTTGTTCATTGTGCTTTTTCAAGCAAAGCACCTCTCGGTGAAAGCCGGTGAAGACTTGTTGGCCTTTCTTTCCTTCTTTGTCCGTTCTCTTGGCCATGGTATGGAGATTCCTACAAAGATCTCTACTGCCCGTACTATGGTCAATTATTCCACTGCCAGCAATGGTTTGTCCCGTTTTCTTGTTTGCTCTGCTTGTCGAAGCGTTTACACTTCTGGAAGCTTGCATTCTCGCTCCTGTGGCTATGTACGCTTCCCTCACAACCCTTATCGACAAGCACAACCATGTGGAAATGCTCTTTTTGCAGGCAGCAGTTTAAAGCCAGTGCTTGAGTATCCCTACAACTCAATTACTGAGACTTTAAAAAAGTTCTTTATGCGACCCAGTTTTGAACAACAAATTGAGCAATGGAGAAGAAGATCAGTTGATGAAGATGTTATGTTCGACATATACGATGGCAGAGTTTGGAATCAGCTTGTGGATTCAAACGGGCAAATTTTACCAGTCAACCAAGATCATTGATGGTATCCTTGAATGTGGATTGGTTCCAGCCAAGTGACAACATGAAGCATTCTAGTGGTGCCATTTACCTTGCAATCAACAATCTGCCAAGAAATACACGTATGAAGTTTTCCAACATCGTTTTGGCAGGTGTTATTCCTGGACCACATGAGCCCAATGATGATCAAATCCAAAACTTCTTGAAGCCATTGGTAGATGAATTGCTTGTACTGTACAATGGTGTTATAATGCCCACTTACGAAAATCCTAACGGAGAACTAGTTCGTGTGGCATTGATGTCCATCAATTGTGATATGCCTGCAGCAAGAAAAGTAGCTGGATACATGGGCGCCATGGCTACTAAAGCATGTAACAAGTGCTCAACTGCTTTTGGCCGTCTATCAACTGGTACCAGGTCTTCAAAACCAAACTTTTCTGATTTCAACGATGAAAACTGGGTGCAAAGAACGTGGGAACAGCAAAGATTTGATGCGTATGACTGGTTGACTGCTACGCACAAGGCACAACAAGAAGAAAAACAGGCAAGTTCTGGTACAAAGTGGAGTGAAGTACATCGACTTCCTTACTTTGATGTGGTGAGATATGTAACTGTCGATCCAATGCATAACTTGTTTCTTGGAACGCCTAAAAAAATGATTGAAGTCTGGCAGGATTTTGGCTTGCTTGTTTCTACTGATTTTCCAGCAATGGCAACAGAGTCGACTACTATCAGCATTCCTCAGCAATACGCTAAGCTATCTGAAGGTATGTAATACTGCTTGATCGTGTTTATATATACATGGAATAAAGCTTTATTTCATGGTGGAACAAAATACTTATTTTTTTTTCTTTTTTTTTAAAAAAAAATAGGAAAAATCTCTGGTGCTTTTGCTAATATGAAATCAGATGAGTGGAGAACCTGGGTTGTTGTGCTGTCACCTTTCCTGCTCAAACAAAAACTGGCAGGTGAACATTTTACAAACTGGTTGCGGTATGTCGATGCTGTGAAGCTGGTCACTGGCCCTTCCATCACAGTAGAAGACATAGATACCGCACATCTATTGATGAAAAACTTTGGCAAGACCTGTGTCGAGCTGTATGGTGAATCTATGCCCACCCCAAATATGCATATGCATCTTCATTTAAAAGAAAGCTTCCTGGACTTTGGTCCCTCATACTCTTTTTGGCTTTATGGCTTTGAACGTCTCAATGGCGATATGAAACATATCAACATCAATTTTAAGACTGGATTTGAAACCACTTATGCTACTATGTTTATTCAAAATGTTCACACACAAGATCTAGTATATTCTTTACATTCCTTTATAAATTCAACAAACGAAGACATACTCCTACTAATTAAATTTATAGAAGAGATAGGTGAGGTTACGAATGACGAGAGTGGTTTAACGCCATTTGATTACTCTCGTTTCATAGACGGACCTAGCTTATTCAATTCAACAATAACTGGTAGTGAGCCTCTGCCACCCACATCCTTTCCTTTAAATTTCGACAATCGAACTCAACTTATATGCCCAGAACACTATGAATCATTAATTAATTACTACACCTATACCTATGCACTCATCCCTGGCACGTTTATCAGCAATATTATTCATTCATTTAAAAATATAAACTTGCTTGGACAAAAATATACATCATCAAAAAATACTTCAACTTCTTCATCCTCCTGCATTATCCAAGCTATTATCAACAACGAAATACGCATTGGTCAAATTTCTTATCTCTTTACACATTCATTTAACAACTACACTCATTACTTTGCATTTGTCAATTGGTACAGCCATGCGACCCATCACTTTCCCTCCTTTGATGATACTGGCATTCAAGTGTGGAAAAACCAGTTTGACCCAGTCTCACAACAAAATATACTTCCTGTTCACAAAATTCACAATCCAGTAGCAGTGAAGTCATATTTAGATAATCATATTCTTACACTTTCTCTCCCAAGACGGATCTATATGTAAAAACTATGTCGAAGCGTTCATTCATTCATTTATTATTATTATTATTATTATTATTGTTTTATTATATATTTTACTAAAGAATCATTCAATAGACTTTTTTTTAAAAATTTTTATTCAATTTGTGAAGAAACAACAAACCAAGAAAAAAAAAAGGGGAAGAATGCCTACTGCATTGAACTGGAAGTCGCAAAAGAGGAAGAAGCAGAAACAGAGGTTGGAAAACCAAGAGCAGAAGAAGAAAAAGCCCAGGAAGGAAAATCGGCATCATCAAGTTTGTCGGGGAACTCCACCTCAACGTTTTCTATTATTCTTCTAATAGTTGGTGGAGCCCCCTTTTTCTTCATCGACTCCTTGTATCGTTTTTGCAACTCTTCGTGGAATTGCACCACCTATAGATTAATTAAGGTATATTAGAAGATGAAACTTGTCAACAACGTTTTGCTTACTTCGTTGCTTCTAAATGATGGCCTTTTGACCACGAACGTACGGCCGTTCTCGTCCTCTGGCCCATCTTCTTCATCTGACGTCCAGTCAACAGTCAGGATTTTACCAGCGAACGGGAAACGGGCGTCGAACGCGGAAGGGTTAGCCATATAAACAGATCTCCTGTTAGAGAGTTTCTATTGTAAGGTATCAATGTAAGTATTTCCTATATTTTATAGTATAATCTTCAAAATATTAAATACTCACCGTATTTATACGGCTACGACAGGTAGTTTTTGGTGAAACAACTGTCTTCCCCTTGGCCTTGCTCATCATGTAGGAATACTTGCTCCTAATTATAGCATTTATTTGTGAGGTGGTGAGCAAATCAAAACGATGGTGCTTTCTGGCTTGCTCATACAACAATGCCTTGACTTTTCTGTTATTTTTATGGGCGAAGGTAACGTCCAAGTCAAATTCGCTTCTGCGACCAACAACGTAATCACGGTAGTATTCTGCTAAATAACTCTATATGACACAGAAAGGTATAAAATATAGTTATTAAATTACAATTACTAATTTAATAAATATGTCCTAAACTTACACTGCATTCTTTTTTGGCCGCGTCGACCTCAGCTTCTGAAGCTCGGTGTTGCTGCTGCTGCTGTTGCTGCTGCTGTTGCTGTTGCTGCAGCAATTGTTGTAATTGCTGTATCTGAGCAGCTATTATCTCTGGTGCGAGACCAGAGGCTGCTCCGATGGCTTCAGTGCCAACAGGGCTCTCCAAGCGAGGAGCTGTAAAGCTACTGAAGCTTGCAACAGGAACAGGAACAGGAACAGGAACAGGAGCAGGGGCAGGAGCAGGAGCAGGAGCAGGAGCAGCAGCAGAAACAGGAACAACGGTGGATGATGATCCAGCAATGCTCATGGAAATTCTTGCTCTCTTGGGAGCATTGCTGGGAACGTTGATGGGGGTGGCAGCACGACGAGACATTTTTTAAAACAAATTATATATGGAAGAAAAAAAAAAAAAAACATAAGTACAAAATAAATTGAAGATGAACACAAAACAAGATGATACTTTTGTTTGTTCTACAAAAAAAGCGAAGAAAAAAAAGCCTTTGGAGTTAAAGATATTACATTTAAATAAAAAAAAAAAAAGAAGAGAAAGTTTAAACTGCTTATGAATAGCCTCTCTGAATGTTTCAATAGTTAAACAGTATTAAAGAAGATTTATTTTTAATCGATAGTGGGTAACTGTAACACTGGTAAAATGAGGCTATAAAAAAAGTACTTTTTTTTTTTTCCTTTTTTTTTTTTTCTTTTTTTTTTAAACAAAACATTCTTTCTAAAAGGTAAGTTCTTAACATTATATATATTCTATTTCTATTCTTATGGTATTTTTTTTTTAGTAAAGTTGTGTTTGTTCCTTTCTTGATGTTTTAAATGGTCTTTATAAAGTCTCTCCCATGATTATCATTGCTTCTTTTACTTGTTAGTATAAGCTTGGCTGATGCTTTTTTTTCTTTTTTTTTTTATCTCATGATCCATCTAAAGCAAGGTACTATTACTTTTACTATATACTCAATAACTAATAATTATTATAGATGCGTACTGCTTCCTTTTTTTTTTTTTTACTTGTTGGTAAAGCTTAGCAAGGTTTTTCTCTTAGCCCATCTAAAGCAAGGTGCTATTATTTTTGCTACATATACTCAATAGCTAATAAATATTATAGATGTCTGATGCTTTTTTAGTCGTTTGTATACGCTTAGCTAGTTTTCTTCCCATGGTCTATCTAAAGAAAGGTACTATTACTTTTATTATATATACACGATAGCTAATAACTATTATAGATGAATGCTGCTTTGCTTTGGCCTTTTCTATCTCTTTTCTGCCTTTGCTTTGGTTCTTAAGTACTGATGTCTTTTCTTTTGCTTTGAGTACCCAAGTCTTTGAATCCTTGTGTCTTTGAATCCTCGAGCTTGGCTTTTTTTTTTCTTTTTTTCTTTTTTTTTTTTTTTTTTTTTTTTTTTTTTCTTTTGAGAACTTTTTGAGTTCCACGAGGCTAATTGATGTATTTTTAGATTAGATGCTGCTATTCTGGTGACATTAGGTAAGTCAAGTACACTTTTAAAACGCTACAAGCAAAGAAATACCATGTATTATTATTATTTTATTCAAATAAAAAAAAAGCTATTTTTTATAAACAAAATCCCTATTTTTTTGTGTATATAAAGCAATATTTATTGCAATATGAATGGTCAATAAAGAAGTATATAAAGCTATATAAGTGGTTCATAAAGAAGTATATAATGCAATATGAGTGGTCAATAAAGAAGTATATAAGGCAACATGAGTGGTTTATAAAAGAGCAAAAAGACAAATAAAGTAGTGTTTTACAAAGCGTGATTGGTTGCCAAGCACCATTAGATATCAAATTGATAATAAACAAGAGCCACAACGTAACTGATGAAAGATCCATCTTGAAAGATCAGTTAACGAAAAAGTCTCCCAACAGTCTCCTGTGTTGGCCACAAATCTTGAACCATCAATTAACCAAAGGGCAAACAATAACTTACACGATTTGTGGCAGAGACAGGAGGCTGTGCGTGGATAAATCTCTTACCTGATTGTACACGATTGTAAATTATTTCACAAGATTGGTAAACGATTTGTTACCCAATTTACACTATTATTTGCAGTGCCACACTGCACCCAATCCCTATATTCTAAATTATTATACTTCGGGTGTTTTAACAGTTGAACTTCGAATAAAATAATACAAATTTGAATTTGCAGGATAGAGATATAATATTTGTATCAAAAAAAACCTAGAAAAAAATATATGTTATATCTATAACGATATGTATATGTTTATAATCTGTATATTGAATAAAAAGAAATTGTATTTCTTGTAAAAAAAAATTTTGTCTCTTTTGTACTACATGAATCCATGCAAACTTATAAATTGGGAAAATGAAAAGTTTTCAAATTCAGTGTATGATTTTTTAATTTCAACAAAGGTCAATAACGTAAATCCATTGGACTGTAAGCTCGGAAATTTAACTGCTTGAGTTGCGACGTCCTCTTGCAAAGCATACTCGATTTGCTATACTGCAAAAAAAAAAGAGAGTACTTAGTATATCTACCCAAAAAAAAATTGTACGTTTATAATGAGAAGATAGAGAGCAATATTGCTTAAATTTTGAAAGGGAACATGAGTTCAATGCTTTTATCCAACGAAGTGTAAAATTAATTATTTACAATTGAAATAAAAGAATGGTCTATAGGGAAGTAATAAATATAAACGTTAAATAAAAGATAAAAGCTAGAAACAAAAATGAACAAGGAAAAAGGAAAAAAAAAAAGAAAAAAGAAAAAAGAAAATGGTATTTCTTTTTTTGACCGTAAGGAAAATAGCATCTATCAAAGATGATAGTGCAATGTTTAAAGGACTAAAGCTAAGCAGAAAATAGAAGGGTATGGGTTTGGTAATCATTTTTATTTTTAATTGCAAAAAGAAACAACAATATTAACATCAAGTGAATTTACATGTCTTGAGATTCCTTATAACGGAGACTATAAGAAAGAGTTATTGTTAATGAAATAAAATAGAACATTTGATAGATTTAGAAAAAAAGAAAAAGTAATGTTGAAATTAGACAATTGCAATGTTGGAATTACGTGCATGTTAAAAAAAAAAGAATGTTAAAGTGACATTGCAAAAGAATACTTACTTTTACAAATTGTCTTAAGTTGAACAAACCTACTTACAGGACCTTCGTTTTATTTATAGAGCATACAGAGATTTACTTTGGGCTATAAAAAGCGGTTTTAGAAATTACACTGAAATTGTAATTTTTTTTTTTGATTAAGTGCTTTGAAAAAAAAAAATCTAGCTGAGACGTCAACTAAAAATGCTTTACTTCATTTACCTTTGTGTGCTAATTACAATTTATTATTCAATATCTATGCTTTTACTTATGAGCTTTTTGTCCTATCTTTGATTAAGAATATCACTACTTTGCCTTTTTTTTTTTCTTTTTTCTTTTTGGATTACCGCAGTACACTTAACTAAACTCCATCATTTTTTTTTGTAAAGTAGTGCACTTATGTAAGTCAATCAATATAATACTGAATATGATGGGAAAAGATTCAAATATCTTAACACAAAAGGTGAATTGATTTTACTCGATGAAAAATTTATTCTTGTTTAGCGGCACTTTTATAATGTCGGTAACATAACAACATCAATTGAAACTTGTTCTTCCTCTGGAACTTCAAACTGAGTATTAAAGGTTCTTATTGTTTGATTTTGAAGCTGTATATAAGGAGTTCATAAAGCGACATATCAATTGTATAAAAGTTTTTGTTGTATTTATACAAAAAGCAAATACTCATAGATAAATTTAATACTACTGAATCATAGTAAAACCATATCTCTATAAATAAATATGAGACTTCTGCAATGATCGTCTTTGATGTATTGTTCATATCGGTATTTAAAGAACCATATCGGAACCTGTTTTTAAGGATAGCAGATCAATGTAATCCTATTTGATAAATATTGTTAAATCAATGAACAATTCACACCATTCTTGATTGATTCGTCAAGAAGACAACATGTCATATTTATCCATTATCTTTCCTGCATCTTCCCATCCTCCTTGTATTATTATTTTTAGCCGATGAATTGAAATAACGGTAAAAATTTGTATATTCAAAAAGTATAAATAACATCAATTGTTGCTATTAGTCAAACAGTATATATCTAGTAACACACATTCTTTATTGTATTTATAATGTACTCTTCAAGCCCATACAAATTCCATTGTTACTGTACCCAATGCTCTGGAGGAGAAGTAGGCAAGTACCAAGTTGTTACGCAATGGACTCTTGCTCGCCATAGAAAAAAAGAAGCTGTTAAAGGTTTGTTACTTACATTAAAATAATTCTTTTGCTAACGCATCATATATAAACAGGTGAATCAGAGGCAACTCCAGAAGTTAATGCCAATAATGAAGTGATTCCGTCAAGTGAAAATGATTCTGAGAATGATGGTGATGAAGACTTTTCTAATTGGCAAATCACTGACGATGGTGAAGATGATGCCTCCAGTTGTATGGATGTTGTTGAATTTAATGTGCCCAAAGGTAAACGTCTTCTAAAATTGTGTTAGTAAAAGATAAAATACTTACTTTGTCAACTTTTAGTTAAACTTGAAGGATTCCAAAATGATGTTGTTGCTTTTATAGCAATTTTCTTGACCTATTTCCAGCTGTTTTTCATTTCTGAATATGCTGCGGAAATAGTAATGAAATTTGCTAACGATCTTGTTATCCTCTTGAATTACGAACCAATCTTTCCTGCCAAGTTGGATACTCTTCGAAATGCTGTTGGAATCGATTATACCTATAAAGGTATGTTTCGCCTTGTTGTCTGCCCTGAATGCCACACACTATATGAACCTGAAGCAATTCATTGTGACTCAAGGTGTACTTTTTCCGAATTCCAAGGCATTTGCAATGCACAGCTCTTTCAATCTGTGAATATTGGTGCAAGCAAGATGTACGCTAACAAGGTCTCGGCATTCAATTCGATCAAGTACGCTTTGACAGTGATGTTCTCACGACCAGGCTTTGAATCAGCAATTGAAGCATGGCGCTATCGTACTCGTCATAACAACACTATGTACGATATCTATGATGGTCAATTTTGGAATGAATTCAGATAGAGATGGTAATATATTTACCAGTCAAGCTAGATCTCTTCTGTTCACTTTGAATGTCGATTGGTTTCAATCTTCAAAAAGAACCGTGTACTCTGTTGGTGCTGTTTACTTGACGATAAATAATCTTCCAAGATCCATCAGATACAAAAAAGAAAATATCATCTTGGTTTGTGTTATTCCTGGACCCAAAGAACCTAAAGACATGCAAATCAACAACTATTTGCAAGTTTTGGTGAAGGAGCTAAGGGATCTCTATTATGGTGACTTCTTCACATGTACAGCTGATTCTCCCAATGCTCCTGTCAAAGTTCGTGCTGCTCTGTTTTTGATTGCTTGCGATATTCCTGCTAGCCGAAAGGTTAGTGGGTTTACTTCATTCAATGCAACTGTACCTTGTAATAAATGCTCAACAGCATTTCCTGCTCGTTACAATACAAATCTTCAACGTGATTTTTCTTTTGGTCTTGAAGATCTTGGGGCTAAATGAAAGATTTACCGTCCACATTTTTGCAAGCCTGTAGCGGAGCTAAAATCAAGCATATAGACATAAGCTATACATCATTCGAAAGCCCGGACAATTTACTCTCAGATGGTGTAACATTTATATCCAAAAAAGGCAATAATCGGACATTAATGAAGCTAGAAAATAGACGCTATATAGCCCTGATTTGTATGGTTATCAATGAAAGTTTTATTTGTTTATTTTAAGCAGTGCGGAGCTTTTTCATGGTGGTACGAGAAGTAGGAGTATAATCTTCATCGTATTCGTTATCAGAATCCTCATCTGAGATGAAAATAATTGGTTCCATTTCCCCTTGATCACTAATGCTATCCTCTAAGACGGTAGTCAGCAAAGATACCAGTGGACCTTGGTCGGCAATGCCTGCTCTATTGAACGACACTTGCGAAAAGCAAGCAAGCATTGCCTTCCAGTGATTACTGGCATGTTTCCTACGTCGTATGAACTCCACTAACTTCCATGGCATCATCGATGCTGTGCGATGACGACTAGTCACTCCTCGTTTGATACCATTCCAGGCGCCTAGTAGCAGGTTGTTAGCATCGTCTAAGAATTCTATGATCTACACAAGTACGTACCTTCTATAGTATTAGTACAAGCACCTGTCTTCGGATCACGGAACGTCTTTGAGTGATTGACCGTTTCCACTATTAAGTTTCGGCTTGGATCACTGTCAATGCCTTTATAGCCTTTCCAGCAATCTACCATAACATGCGAGCCTGTCATCAATGATTAGGTGCACTGATCATCTAGCATATACATATTCTAATCATTACCATCCTTTACGAATGTATCGATTATCAACTTCAAGGTATTTTGATTGCGGTTAGGCACCGTCAACAAGAACACCTTACGCTCGGGCGTACGCTCTACACCTCCAGCAACCCAAACACCATCGACCCTCTTCCCCTTATTGTACTTTCGCTTCCCAAACTTGCTTTCGTCTATTTCAACGACAATTGGCTGCCCATCACTGTTAACTCCACCTAAGTATGACTTGTTAATCACATACTCTGATGTAAACAAAGCATCACGTACCGACTTGAACATCTTCAATTCGAAGATCTGCCTCCATTACTTGGTATATGTCCGTAATAATATTGCGGACAGTCGGTAGACTAAGACCAGTCATAGTAGATATTGTTCCGTTTGGAACTTGTAACAGAAAAAGGTACACTACTAAGAGTGTTTGATGAATAATGGACTTGCGACCTTGGAAAAAGGAGCCGTCCAAGTAAGAAATACGGCTACGACCGCACGCACAGTTCCTTGAGCCACAACGCCAAAAGAATCCATCTCGGCTGGACTGGTTCAAGCGCATTTCAGAGCCTTCTTTACACTTGCGTGTAGAAAAAAAAGCACCATTTTCCTTTAAATACCTTATACCAGTTGCCTTTAGTTACGTTCCCTCCCATTTAAAAACAAACTTACTTCATAGTACAGTCAGCCGTCATAGTTCTTTCGGCAATATAAGCAAGAGTTGGCATGTTGTTAGCAGCGTTGGAAGACATTAGATTTTGATGAAATGGAAAAAAAGATGAACGAAAAAAAAAAAAAGAAAAAAGTATCTCTTTTTATATTTTCTTACAAGGTTTGTTATCATTCCGAGATCAGCCGATAGATAGGAAGCATCTCCGCAACGGAAGTTCGTTTTACCGTAGTGAGATGACAAAAGTTTTCCCGAAACTCTTGAGATTTTGAAAAAAAAATGCTAAGTAACTTAGAGTAAAAGTTAAGCAAAAAGTAGATGACAATGTATGAGCATCTGCAGGGAATCGAACCAACGACCTCCACATTTGAAAGCTATCGACGTAGCTATTTGACCAAGAATGCTGATTTGCCGATTTTCGTTTTGCAAGTCCTTCTGTCATCAAAATTCTGATTTTTGACGCGGATTTTCTCGACCTTCAGAAGTCGTATCTCGACCCGGATTTTTTTAATGATCTTGTACTTGCCCGCACTCTTGCTTGGAGTAATAGGATGGAGGAAAAAAACAACGGAACTTCGAGAATCTCGCAGTTGACCATTTTTGGTATAATAAACTCCGCTTGAAAATAACAGAATCGTGTTCTGTGACCCCAATAACCATATTAAGCATATTAAACTCCGCACGCGGAGTTTATATATGTATATATAGTATGTGGACGGTAAATCTTTCACAGATCCACAAAGAAACAAAGAGTTGACTTGGAACAGAAATTTGGTACTCGATTTTCTGCCCTACATGGTTTGGAATACCTTGATCTTGTTCGTTGTACTGCCATTGATCCTATGCATGGCCTTTTCCTAGGAACCGCAAAGAAAATGGTTAAAATATGGCGTACTACTATTTGTGACCTTACCCATGAATTATATTTGACCGATGCTGACTTGAAAGAAATGCAAAAGGAAGCAAACGATATCATACTGCCAGCACAATACACGCCAATCAATCAGAAAATTGCCAGCAATTTTTCTGACTTAAAGGCTGATGAATGGAGAACCTGGTGTCTTGCTCTTTCGCCCCTTTTACTGAAGTCTCGTCTTCCAGTCCGTCACAAAGAAAATTGGGCAAAGCTTGTACAGGCCTGTCACATCGTATGTCGTCCATGCATTACCCAGAATGAAGCCATGATGGCCCACAAGCTATTCCATGAGTTTGTCATTGGTGTTGTTGAATTGTATGGTCCAGAGATGGTCACTCCAAATATGCATCTTCATCTGCATTTAAAGGACTCTATCCAAGACTTTGGTCCAATCTATGCATTTTGGCTGTATGGCTTTGAGAGGCTTAATGGCGACATTAAGAAGGTGACAGTAAACTACAAAACAGCGTTCGAAGTTACATATATGAAGAAGTTTCTTTCCGTTGTGCACTATGGTGACTACATCCGTAACTTACCACAAGGAATTAAACAGAATCCTGTGATGATGTCTTCCTTTGGTTACTTGTCACCAACGCCTTCTGATTCCCTAGTTGCTTCTTCATCTACTTCGACCTGCTTTGATTTCAGTTTATTTGTCAGTGCTCCTCTACGTTTGAATGATATCTTCACTGGTGCTGAAATTCTACCTCCTGATACGCAAGCTTTCGTTAGACACAAAGTTAATGTAGATAGATTGAATCGAGACCACTATGGTTATCTTTTCTCTTTTTACAAACTAGTATATACTGATCGAACGTTTGCAAGTGCATTCACTCCAGAAGAATTTGACAAGTTGTCTACAATGGTGCTTCCCGATATTTCTCTTTTTTCTGAAATTCAAATTCTTCGACAAAGATATCGGTCAAAGGCATCGCGTGCTACTCGTGGTTGCTATATTGAAGTTGCTTGTAATTCTGCTGTTCTTGGACAAGAGCCTGAAATGCGAATTGGCGAAGTTCAATATTATTTTAGCCATCAGCTTCAAATGAAAAAATCTGTCCTTCCAAATGGTCAAGTCTTTGTGCCAGAAGCCTTTGATGAGCATACCTTTGCTTTTGTACGTTGGTACAATCCTCCACTTCATCCCTTTCAAGGGTTTGAATGTCTTGGTGCCGCGTACTATCATAACTCATTTCGACCTGCTGATTCAGACTGCATTCTTCCAGTATCACGTATTTTTACTTGCGTTGCAATGAAAAAAGGTTATCCTGATAATCATGTTGTTTTTTTACCTCTTCCAAGAAAAACCATTGACTTGTAAAAAAAAAAAAAAAAGAGTGAAGAATAAAAAGATAAAATAAAAAATAAAACCAAAAATTCAAATTCCGTATTCCTTTTTAATTTTTTTTTTATTTCGCAAATGATTATTTTTACAACTGCAAGTTATCTTCATTCGATACTAACTCATCACCAAAAGCCCAGGCGATGCTTTCTTCAGTTATATTTTCTTTTTTTATCAAGCTGGGAACAGGCAACGAATATTTTCTTCGAATGCGAGGAAGAGACTGAATGTTGCTGGTTCCAGTCCTTTGTCTTTTGGCCCTGTCATTTTCTATTTGATTATCCAACAGGTTGAAAAATTCGGTACACTAAATGTCGGATAATTAGTTAATTGCGCTTAAAAAGATATTAATTAAACTCACTGCAGGGGATCTATACTTTGGTACACGAACTTCAAAATAATCAATGGTTTTCGTACACAAGACAGACATACGTTCCTTTTCAGTAAAAGGAGTTATTCTATCTGGATTTTGTTCAAGAAGAATTTCCTCCACCTTGTCCATTGTTTCGTCGTTATACATGTCTTCTTCTTCAGACATATATTGCTGTTGAAGCAAGTACTCACAGTTGGGATAGCTTTCGTAAACACCTTGATCCTTGTACTGCTCATATATAGCCTTACGTGCCTTGATTTTCTAAAAAAAAAAGTCAAATATATGATAATTATGACTTTTATTTTACTTACCGTATTTTTGCGAGTTGTTTTGGCAGCCTTTCTTTTTTTCATAAACTCGTCGACAAAACCAACCTCTTCTCCAGCCATACCAGCTTTCTTGGTATAGTACTGTCGTTCAAGGTATCTTCGTAAGTCTCGGCCATTAGTACTCTTGTAAGCATAATGGCTATTGACATACTCTTGCAACAGCTTAAGTACTCTCTGATTCTCAGCAGACTTTAAAGGCTTGCTGAGATCGTACTTAGATGATGGAGGTAAATCATTGTAATGATTCCTCACAGCATCCTATATTTTAAGAAAAAAAAAAAGTAATTAGTACACTTGTTTGAAATTAAATTATTAATAATCTTACTTTGATAGCTGTTGCAATTGGCTTTGCACTTTTGCTTGAGGCTTCCTCAAGCTCTCTATATTCTTCTTTCAGCTTGCTAAATGCCACTTGCAAGGCACGCTTTTCTTCCTGTTCTTTCCTTAACATCTCCTTCAGAGAGTCAATTTCCTTTTTCATATCCATATAAATGGAGAAGGAAAAAGAAGATTCATCACTTCCAATGTCCTCAGCCTCACGCATTCGCTTCTGGACATTGGTAATAGGAGGGAAGCCAGGTCTAGGATAGGCAAAGCTATCAAAAACAGCATCGCTTGAGACAACCTCAGGAAAAGCAACACGGGAAGGAACAGCAATTGGCTGCCCAGTAGAGCTAGGACCACGAGCATTGGCAGGTGCAGGGTTGAATTCGATAATACGGTCAGACATAATGATAGAAGGTACTTTGAAGGAAAAGTAAAGAAACATAACATTGAAGCTAGATACATCTTAAATACTATTGCGTTCAACTGTAAACTCAGTTCTATTCAAGTCAAAAAATCTATAAAAGGATTGATGTCTCAGATGAATCTTTTCTTTTCTTTCTTTCTTTTTTTTGATTTGTTATCCCAAGTAAGTCTCTCTTTTTTTAAAATTTTTTTTTCTAATGTTCTTTATTAAAGATTTATAGATATACTCATGGCTGTCATAAGTTCTTGAGTCTTTTCTGTATCTGTTTATGTGGTAAGTATGCTTTTAAACCTTCATTATCTTTATTAACAATCAAATTTAGTTTTCTAGGCTTGATTCTGAAGCTGTTTGAATAGTTTGGCATCGTCTTCTGGTTTTTAAAGAGGTTTAATGTAAGAAAGTCGGGTACATCATGTTTCACTGTAATTAATCTTTCATTTTATCTAGCTTTGATTCTACTTTCCTCCTGCTTAGTCTACTGCCTTCATCTTTATATTGCTTTTGATCTCTTTTGAGGCTGCTTCATTGTATTTGTCTGATTTGTCTGCTATATTCTATTGTTTGATGCTTCTGAGGTCAAGGTAAGTGCAATTTTGAAAAAAAAAAATTTTTGTATCTACCGTTTAAAGGTGATGTTTCATTATTCCCATAAATTCCCTGCTCCTCCCCCCCCCCTCTTTTTTTTTTTAAATCATATTTAATAATCAAATGAACCAATAATATATAATCAATATGGCAAAAGAGCCCAAAAATAAATGAATAAAACCACATTTTTGACCAATAATACCGTATTTTAAGCCTATTTTATTTCCCAATATAAATCATTCAAAGCTAAATATAGCCATAATAAGCCAATAAGGAAGCATTGCTAAAGAGCAACAGACGAATAAGGAAGCTTTGTTAAAAGGCAATAAGCCAATAAAGAAGTAGCATCAAAGAGAAATGCAAGCATGTAAGGTCCAATGGAAAAGCGTTATGTTTGTGTATCATCGTAGAAAGAACAATGAAGCGGCGCGTCACCAAAAGTAACACGGTATTTTATATACATATCTTAACATTTCGAGCAAAATATACGAAGTACATATTTTATGGAATCTGTAAATATATTGACGTAAACCCGAAATATCTCATTATATTCTGTCAAATATAATGCTATATACAGTAGCGGACAAAACTGGTGCACAAAAATTAAAATCAACATTGTATCTCCGCCATATGTCTGCGACTTTTGTGGCATATACCATCTGAAAGACAGTCCAAAATATACATTATGTTATGTAAACCGGAACTGTACCGGACATCCCCCAGGCATAAGGTCATTTTTAGTGCTTTTTTGCATATTTCAATTTTCGCCAAAAATGTGGTGCTTGTCTAGCCTTCTTTCAATTTTCCCCATATCTCTCCCGTTTGCTTTCAGATTTCACAGCATATTAGTAAATTTTAGTAGCTCTTAAAAAATATATAAAACTGTACTTATTTTGTATTTCCCATTGAATCCCCCCTTTTGTTTTTACCCTATTCACTATAACAAAGTACTAGCATTATATGTTTAAGAAAATAAGCAACTGTAAAAACGAAACTCTGAGATCTCGAACACGCCTAGTTCGTACGACAGCAGATATTTCTAGAGTAACAAGAATCTCTAAATGGACAATCAACAGGAGAAAGAGGGAAGAAAGAAACTTAATGTCTTGTGATCATGAAGGTCTCCCGCTTTTAGTCTGAAAAGTTACTAGTTCAGTCATCAACCTAAAGCTTGGACAAGGTCCGTTACACACAGTTTCTGATGCTCAGCACATTTCGAGGACCTTAAGATACAGTATTAGCAGACTGTTAGTCTGAAGGCACTGTAGGAAGCTAGATTTTGAGTCCGGAAGTAAGGAATCGAAGAATTTCATCAGCTGTATAAGTCGGAAAAAGCGATGAATGTGGTATCACAACAAGCCATTGTATACTATAGAGGGCTGAAAGTCTGCTATCTTTAGCAATGAAACAAATATGAACATTATGGATGCAGACAGTATACACTAATATTGAAAGCAAGTCGAGCAACCTTAGCGATTTTTTCACGGTGATCAAACAATGAAGCATGCTGGCTGCTCTGTTATGTTTTAAGGCTGTATTAGATATTGAGGACCAGAATATGTGTGTCAGGTATACGATGGTATAATGAACTCATAAATATACACATATATTTCGCTTACTTCATACCACAAAAGCCTAGCGTATAGTAGTCTAAAACGTCGTAATCTCTCGTTTCAGTATGACAATGACACAAGGCACAAGCCAACGCATGTCACAAACTCAATATTTGATAATAGCGCTTCTGTGCTACAAGTTTAGCCGCCACTAATCCCGGCCTAAGTCCGCTTAAGCATGCCAGGTGGCAATTGATGGCAAAGGTATGATGATACGACACTAGATCAAAAAGGGTCGATGATCTTTGGAAAAGAATAGTTAAAGAGCCGGGTTCTTTTACTGAAAATGATATACACGCATATTATTAGCATATGCAAAGAAGAATATCCGATAATATCAAGAGATGAGATGATTATATAAAGTCTAAGATTTTAGCCACTTTTGCGGTTTTTAGAAAATATAAGATTTTATAAATTCAAAGCACGCTTATCGCTCAGTTTTAACAATGTCATGCTTAGAACATACATAGATTACAATGACTAGTATATCCTCCTTCTAGTACAGTTTCATGACTATTGCAATTACCATGAGCAGGTAATGGTAGTTAAAAGCTAAAAAAAAGTTTTGTGCACCAGTTTTGTCCGCTACTGTATATAGCAATTATGTGCAGTGCCAACACTGCACCCAATCACCGTTATCCAAGTTGATAAAGTTGATCTTTTTTGATAGTGGTAATTCTATTAAATGAGTGAGAACTCGGATTTAAATGTTAGAAAGCTGATTTTTATATCAGAAGAAAGCTTGAAAAAAATAGATTGTAAATCTACAGTAGGTCAAAAAATTGCTGCAAGGAATCCATTTTTCTCAATTTTTGTAGCGTACATCCTGCCACAATGGTACAAACTGCCTCTGTTTCCACATAGTAGATTTCCTACATGTCTTGAAAAATCCGAAAGAGTTTAAGCCCTATTGGATAAGTATTGAAGGAAGTATGAGGCGCGCAATTTGAAAATTTGAAAAAACGAAAATTTGAACGCAATGAATTTATTTATTAATATTTAGTTGATCCTCCTTTTCTATTAATAACCTCTTGAATTCTTACCGGCATGCTATCGATGTACCTTTGGCAAAGTTCTTTATCAAATCCATTCCATGCTTTTTGTACTCGTTCCCAAAGCTCATCCGTATTCTTTGCTCTACGTTCGTAACAGCTGAGCTTTAACTTCAGCTGATGCCATACATGTTCTATTGGATTTAAGTCCGGACTCTGAGCTGGCCAATCGTTAATATAACTCTATTGGTGACTATTCAACCAGGCTACTGTAGATTTTATCTTGTGCTTTGGGTCATTATCATGCTGAAAGTAAATGTAGGACCAGTCGGAATTATAGTGCTCCATAGTATCACGAAGCGTGGTGTTCAAATTATGCTGGTAAACATCCGAATAAATGCTTCCATCGTAAATTTGGCAGTCATATCCTGGACTTCCGCATGTTATACAGCCTCACGTCATCAACTTGCTAGCTCTATGCTTGACTGTAAATTTCAGGTCATGATGTTGAAAAAGACCACTTGGCCTTTTCCAATAGTAGTTACCACCATCAGATCCCCATACATTGATCTCAGATTCATTAAAGAATACCGTTTATTGTCAGTCGTCTACTGTCTAATCCTGATGATCGTTGACACATTCTAACTGATGCTACATATGTGCTTTTGTCGGAAATAGCTTCTTTTTTTCTATTGAAAAATGGAACTCCATTGATTTCAGTACCTTAATTGCTGACTGGTATGAGATATCATAGCCAAGTTCAGCCAGCTCCCGGCATACCTCTTTGGCAGTATTTGGAACCCCTTTAACGAATTTTCTTTTGCTTAACCGCTTCGTCACTTTGGAGTTTATTGTAGGTCTACCACCTGTATTTATTGTCCTGTTTAAAAACAACCTTCTAAAGTAACTACTAACAGTTGATTTATGTACTCCAGTCTCCTTAGCAATAGCGTACGCTGATGTGGGCTCAGTTAATGCTTGTTTGAGATTGTTTACTTTCTCGTTTGATAGTCGTTTAGGCATGTGGTTGATGATAGGGTAAAAAAGATAAATAGTGCAAGCAAGACAATTTAAAATTTAAAATAAAGGAATTGCAAGCGTCTTTATATACTGCTAACATTCTTACGATGTCAAGGATGTGAATTCATACGATAACAATCGGCTGGGTCGTATTAAAATTCGTTATTCCAAACATATGTAAACAAGTAAAAAATGCCAGATGTTTATAACATTCCCTTTAACTATATTAAATTCCGCCAATAACCATTGTCCATATCAGATAATCGACGAATAAATGCCCTTTCTAGTGAGGTACAAACGATCAAAGTTTGAGATAGTTTGGTGCAGTATCCATAGACAACCAGCTGTAAAACCGGTATTTTGCAATTCCTTGCAGCAATTTTTTGACCTACTGTATAAAAATAATCAAAAGTATATAATATGTTTGTTGAATAAAAAGACATTGTATTTTTTAAAAAATAAATAATTTTCTGTTGTGCTACATGATTCCATACAAGATTACAAATTGGGAAGACTATGCTTTTTCAACTTCAGTGCAATGTTTTTTAACTTCAACAAAGATCGAAAACACAGTTCTATTGGCCTACAAGCTCGGAAATACAAGTGATTGAGTCATGGCGTTTTCTTTTCAAGCATTCTTCGGTTCTCATGTCGTATTTTACCAAAAAAAAAACTTTGTTTAATACAAAAGGAGATTTATTTTGGTTACTAATGAACAAAAAAAAAAAAAAAAAAAAAAAAAAAAAAAGGAAGAGTAAAGAGGCACATATAAATAAGAAGGATGAAACTCTTATATAAGTGTATAATATCGCTATAATAATAAGTATAAAAGTATGTGTTTATAAATTGGAACAAAAAAAAGAATGTGAATATAGTAGAAAATTTGAAAGATTGAATAAAATATATAAAAAAAGAAGGATTCTTTTGGCTCTAAAGAAGTTAAACTTGCTTTAAATCTGAAAAAGATATGTTTTAAATAGTAAGATCACGGCATAAAAAAGACAGAGTATTTTTGATAATCATTTTTATTTTTTGAGAGTAAAGAAAAAAAAGGCGGCAACGGAATGAATGTCTATTATGCTACACGTCTTGAGATTTCTATGAAAAGGTTAAAAAACAAAAGAAAAAGTATATTGTTACTGAGTACTTTTGAAAAAAAAAGTTGCAATGTTGAAATTGTAAAAAAAAAAAAAAAAAAAAAAATTACATTCCCAGTATTGACATTACAAAAGGAATCTCCATTCAATGTACTGTTTTAACTTGAATAAAAAACGCAGCGTTTTAAATTTGGGTTTTAAAAAAAAAAGTGCTTTAGAAATTTTTTTCATTAAAAAAAATAAAAGTGGACCAAATATGACGAAGGTGGAAAGCATCAAACAGAAATCTAAAATAAGATTCAAAGACCACAATACAAACGGCAAACTGATTTTATCTGTAACCAAATCTAGAATGAAACAAAGGTAAAAAAAAAAATTAAATTTAAAGATCTAAACACCGCTTTCATTTTTTTTTTGTTTTATTTATTTCACAAGTTTTTTTTTTTTTTTTTTTTTTTTTTTTTTTAAAACAGCAAGTTGATTTCACCACCAAAAGCCCAAGCGATACTCTCTTCAGTTATATTTTCTTTTTTGATGAAGTCAGGAACAGGCAACGAGCATTTTCTTTGTATGCGAGGAAGAAACTGGATGCTGCTATTTCCAGTTCTTTGCCTCTTTGCCTTGTCACTTGCTATCTGATCATCCAACAGCTTAAAAAATTCGGTACACTGAATATTGGATAATTAGTTGATTACGCTTAAAAAGATATTAATCAGACTTACTGCAGGTGATCTGTACTTTAGTACACAAACTTCAAAATAATCAATGGTTTTCGTACACAAGACAGACATACGTTCCTTTTCAGTAAAAGGAGTTATTCTATCTGGATTTTGTTCAAGAAGAATTTCCTCCACCTTGTCCATTGTTTCGTCGTTATACATGTCTTCTTCTTCAGACATATATTGCTGTTGAAGCAAGTACTCACAGTTGGGATAGCTTTCGTAAACACCTTGATCCTTGTACTGCTCATATATAGCCTTACGAGCTCTTGTTTTCTAAAAAAGCAAAATCAGTTATGTGATTACAATGTTTTATGTAGCACTTACAGCACTTCTACGAGTGACTTTTGCGGCTTTTCTTTTTCTCATGAAATCCTCAACCGGATCTATCTCTTCAACACTTGCCATGCCAGCTTTCTTCGTGTAATATTGTCGTTCAAGGTACTTGCGTAGATCGCGATTGTTGGTGTCTTTGTATGAGTAATGACTATTCACATAGTCTTGCAGTAATTTGAACACTCTTTGGTTTTCATTAGATTTCAAAGGCTTTTCAAGGATATACTGAGATGATGGCGGCAGGTTGTTGTAGTGATTTCTCACAGCATCCTATATTTCAGAGAAAAGCGATTAGTATATTTGTTTAAAATTGAATTTTAATGTTCTTACTTTGACAGCAGTAGCAATCGGCTTTGCGCCTTTGCCTGATTCTGCTTCAAGCTCATCGTATGCTTCTTTGAGCTTGCTGTATGCTACATGCAAGGCCCGCTTTTCCTCTTGCTCTTTTCGAAGCATCTCTTTCAAACCATCGTTTTCTTTTCTTAGCTCCATATAAATGGAAAAAGAAAGAGATACTTCATCAGTCTCCATGTCTTCGGCTTGGCGCATTCGCTTCTGAACATGGGTCATGGGAGGAAAACCAGGCCTAGGATAGGCAAAGCTATCAGGAATGGCATCGCTTGAAGCAAGCTCAGGAACAACAGCACGAGAAGGAACAGCGATTGGTTGCCCAACAGAGTTAGAGCCACGAGCATTGGCAGGAGCAGGGTTGAATTGAATACCACGATCAGACATATTGTTATAAGAGTAATTTGAAATAAAGATAAGTGAGCTTGACATCAAAATTGAATCTTTCTTAAATATCATCGAGTTTACAATGAAACTCAGTCTTAGTATAGCAAAAAAAAAATATAAAAAGATTTCCTTTTCGAAATTTTGTTCCTTTTTTTTTCTTTTTGTTCAGCAATTTCCTTTTTCAACATCACTCCGGTTATCGCAAGGTAAGTAAAAAAAAAAGAAAAAGAAAATAAAAAAGAAAACTTTGGTTCTAACATGCTGTAGTAGGCATTCATACATGTATCCATGGCTGCTGTAGTTCCTTTGGTTCTTTGTATATCTGCTCAAAAGGTAAATACGTTCATATATTTCAGTAATCTTTATTAAAAGTGAAATTAGATTCCTTTAGTTCGTGGCTGAAGCTTTATGAATGTCTTAGCATCCTATTTTGTTAGTAAAAGAACTTTAAGGTAAATAAATCAAGTATATCATGGTTTACTTTTATTAATATTTTATTTTATACAACTTTAGATGCTTTGGCTTCTGTTGTTCCATGTTGTCTATAACCTCTTATAGGTTTGGATCCTTCTTACTACTGGCGCGCTTTTCTTTATGGGCTTTATTTACTACGCTCTTTTGTTTGCTGCTTCTATGGTCAAGGTAAGCGTATTTTCCTTTTTTTTGCATCTACCGTTTGAATTTTTTTATTTGATCGTTTCCATGGATCCCCTGCTCGCTTTCCCTCCTTCCCTTACCCTTTTGTAATACTGTAATGAACCAATAATATATAATCAATATGGCAATAAAGCCCAAAAATAAATGAATAAAACTACATTTTTGACCAATAATACCGTGTTTTAAGCCTATTTTATTTCCCAATATAAATCATTCAAAGCTAAATATAGCCATAATAAGCCAATAAGGAAGCATTGCAAAAGAGCAACAGACGAATAAGGAAGCATTAGGAAAAGGTAACAAGCCAATAAAGAAGTGGTATTAAAGAGAAACGCAAGCATGTAAGATCCAATAGAAAGGCATCATGTTTGTGTTTCATCGTTAAAAGAATAATGAAGCGGCGCGTTGCCAAACAGTGATACTTGGTTATCGCACTGAAATAGTTAACATTCAACGTAAACAGGTTCAACTTGGCATACTGCAATAACGCTGCATTAAATATGATAAATCCCGATTAACTGAGGTATATCTGAGGGCTATCATACTTTGTAAATAACAATTATGTGCAGTGCAAATCAGCCAATAGAAGTTGAATATAACCTTCCATTCAGGTACCGACCGAACAAACGGAAGTTCAAACCAACAATACCAAATCGGGAAAGGAAAAAGGCGCGTCTGTATCAACTGTACCTTAGGCATAAGCAAAGAATGCAAAAATTAAAGAATGAACTATATCCCTTAGACAATATTTGAATATCCATGAATATAAATAGCATTCACATTTTCATAAAATAAAGAATCATCTTTTAACATCATTTTATTATTTTTGCGTTAAGTCAACACTACGGCGCAAAGAATGCTTGTAGAAGAATATGAATACTGCTTGAAGCATTTTTTTACAGTGCTTCTGGTGTATTTTTGAGTTTATTTTTTGGTTGTTCTCCGCATTTTTTTTTAAAACGCTCCATTCATTTTTATTGCTCCACTTTTTTTTTTTTTTTGCAGGTAAATGTTGAAATGGGCTGGATCTACTTGGCAAAATCACTTTTTAAACTTTATAAAACCTGAGTTTTGCTGTTAAAAGACGTAACGAACCGATATTATACAACTTGCATTTTTCTGCATTATGATTGTAATGGTCGTAAAAAAGATTCCTTTTCATTAGTTTTTTTAAGCAATTACAAAGAAAGTAGATTGTGTACAATTTCTTATTTTTTAAAAAAAAACGCTCTGCGACTCTCTTTTTTGTTTCTTTCTTGAACTATATTTTGTGGTTGTTTTTAGAATAGATAATTTGCAACAACAAAGAAAGAGACAACTTATAACTCCATTGCTATCAAAAATATAAAAAAAAAAAGAACAAAGCTTACGTTTTTTTATGCCTCTGTCAATTGTCGTATCTTAAACCACTTCCACATCTTGTGCTCTAGCTGATATGTTTTTAATGGAAGCTTAAAATGTGAAAAAGAAGACATGTAAGCATTATGGCAAAAAGTCAGTAATGTACCTGTACCGTTAGTTCTATTTATTTTAGCAAATTTAAACAAGATATTTTTTGATTGCTGTAACTTTTTTTTGTATCCAATTGTAGTACTGCTTCATTATACTTTTACTAGTCAAGTTACATTACAAACATTTTATGTTAATTAAACTGAGAGTGATTTGTCATAGTTGTGAATCTTTATTTTTTTGTATTAAATATGGAGAAATAAACTGAAGAATATAAATGCGTAATAGATATAAAAAAGAGTTGTATAAACTATTATCAAATTCAGACCATATACAATAAAGTAATTTGTTTATAAATTACTTCCTCATTGGGTAAAAATATTGATTTGAGTAGGCTGTCCTTTGTTATTATACTTTTTCTCTGTTATAGTCAGTTTAACTGAAACCAAAGGAATTCAATCTGTTTGACTACTAAAGAACGATAGACCTAACAATTGTTGTAATCATGAATTAAATAAACTGAATTTCAAAAATAATAATTATAAAAGAAAAAAAAAAAAAAAAAAAAAACGAGTTTGCAAATGCTCTGGGATGACGTCGTTATAACTTACAAGTGTTTCAAAAAGTACAAGAAACTTCCAATTGTACTTCTTTTCTTTCTTCATGTAATCCTGCTACAAAATTCTTACGGCTCATAATTACTTTTACTATTCTAAACACTTGCTAACAATTAAACTGTTATTATTTATCTTGTACCTTAATCTTGTTATTGGCCCCTTTGCATCAAAATTGTTCTTTTATCCTGAATTATAATTATACCATGGTCGATTAATACATGGCTCCGTGAAAGTGTAAAAGTAAATAGTTATGATAAAGAAAAACCCGTTTACCTTTGATTCTAATGATTTATAGAAGAAACTTGAACAACATACTTTTACAATTATTTAACAAGAATTAGCTTTTTTTTAAGGTAAATAGTGATCGTTTGTTGATATACATTGTGTCTAATGTATGTTCGCAGAATATGAACTACATTCTGTTTGGTCCTATGCTTTATGAAATATTTAGTAGAAAAAAGTCTTTATTTGGTAGGAAAAAAAAAACATACAAGTTCAGTACTCATAATGAAAAAATCTTATTTTGATTAGCATATTGGATATAAGGCTATAAATTCCTTTAACAACAACATAATACTGTAGAGATAATGGAAGGTGCCAAATAACATATCATTTTGCAATGCAACTTGTTAACAGGTACAAAACCTGAAGCTTTGTTTAAAAACTCTTAAAACAATTCTTTTTTATTACAGCTACAAAAGGTATAAAAACAGTTTCTTGTAAAAGGTTTTAAGCATAGAAACATATACATAGAGTTTATTTGGACTATAGTCGAAGAGTGATTTACGTGAATACAGCAATACATAAGAGAAGATTAGATATATATTTTGGATGGAGTTTTGATGGTAATTAAAAAAAAGAAACGTGGAAAAAGAAGTTATTAAATCATAGACATAGGCATAAAAGCATAAAAAAAAAAAAGAAGGCTACATAAATGAAATGAAGAAAAAGGCATTAAAGATCGGAAAGCATACCATTGTGTCTACCACCAACTTTGTCATCATAACGCATATACGGCCATATGATTTTGAATTTGTTTTTTGTTGTAGAATACTGTAGTAACCCAACGCATTCCAAGATGTCTGCTACATCCAATACAGCAAAATGCTTGCGCTCTGTATCCTTTTCAACCATCGGTATATTAAATTCATCGAGCTTGTGATTTTTCATCACATTTACAACTGCAAGAAAGCGTGTTTCATTATCATACGTATGTTCAAAGTACGCGTAGACTTCTCCAACAAACCAGCACTTTCTCAAGCTTAAAAGGAAAAGGTTAGTAAATTTTATATTTAGTGTTTATATACAGTAGGTCAAAAAATTGCTGCAAGGAATTGCAAAATACCGGTTTTACAGCTGGTTGTCTATGGATACTGCATGAAACTATCTCAAACATTGATTGTTTGTACCTCACTAGAAGGGGCATTTATTCGTCGATTATCTGATATGGGCAATAGTTATTGGTGGAATTTGATATTGTTAAAGGGAATTTTATAAACATCCGGCATTTTTTACTTGTTTACATATGTTTGGAATAACAAATTTTAATACGACCCAACCGGTTGCTATCATAATTTTTCACATTCTTGACATGATTAGAATGTTGCCAGTATATAAAAGCGCTTACAATTCCTTTATTCTAAATTTTAAATTTTCTTATCTAAATTATTTCTCTTTTTTACCTTATTACCAATCGCATGCCTAAACGACTGCCAGAAGAAAAAGTAAACGATCTCAAGCAAGCATTAACTGGATCCACATCAGCGTACGATATTGCTAAGGAGGTTGGAGTACATGAATCAACTGTTAGTAGATACTCTAGGCGGTTGTTTTCAAATAGGACAATGGGCTCAGCTGGTAGACCTACATTAGTCTCCAAAGTGACGAAACGGCTAATCAAAAGAAAAGTCATTGAAGGGGTTCTAAAGACTGCCAAAGAGGTACACCGGGAGCTGGTTCAACTTGGCTATGCTATCTCATACCAGTCAGCGATTAACGTCCTGAAATCAATGGAGTTCCATTCTTCAATAAAAAAAAAGAAGCCGTTTCTGACAAAAGCTCATATGCAGCATCGATTAGAATGGGCCAAGAAGCACCAGGATTGGACAGTGGAAGAATGGCGAAAAGTCGTCTTTTCTGATGAAACCAAGATCAACGTATGGGGCTCTGATGGTTGTAAGTATTATTGGATAAGACCAAGTGATCCTCTTCAACCGCATCATCTAGAGTTTACAGTCAAGCATGGAGGCGGCAAATTGATGATGTGGGGCTGCATAACATCTGAAGGACCAGGATATGCTTGTCAAATTTACGATGGGAACATGAACGCAGATGTTTATCAGCATATATTAGACACTACACTTCGTGATACTATGGAGTACTACAATTTCAACTGGTCCAACATTTACTTTCAGCATGATAATGATCCAAAGCACAAGGCAAAATCCACAATAGCCTGGTTAGATAATCATCAAGTGCGCTATATTAGCGATTGGCCAGCTCAGAGTCCGGACTTAAATCCAATAGAACATGTATGGCATCAACTGAAGTTAAAGCTCAGCTGTTACGAACGTAGAGCAAAGAATACGGATGAGCTTTGGGAACGAGTAGAAAAAGCATGGAATGAATTTGATAAAGAACTTTGCCAAAGGTATATCGATAGCATGCCGGCAAGAATTCAAGAGGTTATTAATAAAAAAGGAGGACCAACTAAATATTAATAAATAAACCCATTTCGTTCAAATTTTCGTTTTTTTCAAATTTTCAAATTGCGCGCCTCATACTTCCTTCAATACTTATCCAATGGGGCTTAAACTCTTTCGGATTTTTCAAGACATGTAGGAAATCTACTATGTAGAAACAGAAGCAGTTTGTACCATTGTGACAGGATGTACGCTACAAAAACTGAGAAAAATGGATTCCTTGCAGCAATTTTTTGACCTACTGTAAAATTATTTACCTTCGATATCGACCAGCTTCAAATAAGACGAAATTATCGGCTGCTGTGGTCAATCTTTTTTTTCTGCGATATAGCAAGGAAGAAATGACCATAGAATCGGTCCAAAGCCGTTCAGCAAACAAAACAGGGTTAGCTTCAATATCGATGATGCTTTGATCTCCATAAAGTCGCCTGTAATAGGAACGAAGCGCAACAACAAGATCTTGATTTCGCATGTCAGGGGTGATCAATCCGTTTGATAACAAATATACTTGATCAGCAGGATCCCATAGCTGTGGATACTGATCGTTGCCTGAAGGATGGGAGATGAACGATGCAGGAGAACCTTGATCTAAATTCATTCGATCGTTGTTGGTTAAAGATGTAGTAATACCATGCTGTTGTAGATTGATGGTATTCAACAAAACGTTGGAGCTGTTAACTCCAGGCTTTGTTGTGGACTTAATTTTGTTGGTAAACTCTTTTATAGTCCTTTCCGTTGATCTACAGCTATAATGTTTTAGGGGTCCAAGCTGTCTAGTCATGTGGCCAAGATGACCCAAATAATGGTTGTTGACTGTGAAAACTTTGACTGATAAGTTACCGACATTGATCTCGTCACGTATATATTTGTGCCATGCTTCTACGTCACTATGTTGAATGATAAAATACTGTTAGTAAGTAAAGTATAATAACGAACCGCTGCTACTTTGTATTCACCTTTCCATTCTTCTTACATCCTCTTCCTTCAACGTTCGACGGAGTGCCAGATTACAACCATTCACCAGGCGCATCAACGCTTTCTTTGCTTCATATTCAACTAGATATGGCAAGACGATGTTTGGTACAATCACACAAAGAAAATTTTGCCAATCTACAGCTCTGTAACGACCAAACGAAGCATGGAAGGAACCTTCAAATATTGGGGGAACTTTGGAGGCACATACTTCCATCTGGCGCTGCACTATACTCATACCATTGACTCTTCGAAGTGGATCCTTTAATCTGAAGCTGTAACTTGAACCTGAGTCAATCATGTACGATCCATTGCAACTGGTGTTAAGAATATTAAAAATAAGATGCCCAATTCCTCTGCCAATTAAATGCATCTCATCAAGTCCAAAAAATTCTACACCGCAGAAAGTCGGAAGAGAAGTGAGTAGCTCTGGTACTTGCCCCATTTGATGGCTCTGTGATGTATTGTAAGCAACCATAACTTTTTTTTTTTTAAAAAAAAAAAAAGACTTACAGGATCACCATGTACTAGGCTTTCTTTTGATCGAATGTTGCCGCTATGTAGAAAGTATCTTGCACCATCTGATACACCCCGAACATCACAAATTCGACAACCATGGTATGCCATATGGCCGGCATGATTCATTAAGTCTGCAACGCCAGGAATGTCACCCATAAGACCCATCAAGTGAACCTTGCCTTTGTATATTAGACTGCTGTCTTTTACTACTCGAAAACCATTGTTTCCAAGACTTCTGATTTCGTCAACAATTGGTCGTAGGAAAGACATGATATTATCAGGTTTAGAGGGACCAGGTATGATGGCCAGAGTAATCATGTGATGGCGAGTATGCCTATAGAATAATGGTTAACATCTAAGAATTAGGCTCAATAACAATAGACTTACCTGTATGAAGGACTTAAATTCATCACCAAGCAATGGATGATTGTTAATATGCTTCCCGTTTGAATCTTTGGCTGAAATCCATCAACAAACAAGACGATCCCAATGTCACTATCATCCTGAAAAAGTTGCTGCTGACTGGAGAGAAAGTCTTGATATATTTTACCGTCAAAGATGTCCCTGTACACTCCATCTTCATGTGTACAATCCTGTTCGGCACGGTATTTAAACAATTCTCTCTTGTCTTCATCAAGCATCATTTGTGCTAATGCGGCGCCCACAGACACAACAGCCATTTGCTGAACAGCAACAAAAGAAGGGAAGGAATCATCATTCAAATCGACACCAGCTTGTCGAAGGGCAAGAGCTTGATCATGCTTTCTATATCTTGGAAGCTGACAACTTTCATAAGTACAGAACAAGATATTTGCATCATCCTTTGGATATAAGAAGCAGCCATTAGGACAAACATCAAAATGAGAAACAACTTGGAAACCATCATGACTACTGCATATCCATCTTGAAACTGTGTCGGGACTAGGCATCATACCACCAATCTCTATTGGATTTATGTTTGAGGTAATGGGGAATTTTATATTGTTTATTAATTTACCATTGAGAGCATCTTCATTAATCTTGCTTAATAGCGTTTTGTTTATAGTGTTTATCATATCTCTCTTGAACTGACGATTAACACCGTGTTGATCAGCCAATCGAGTAAGCTTAACAGCAGCCTTTTCAACCGCTGAGAGTTGCAAGCTGGATCCAATGTACTCATAAACCACTGCACTATCTAGAGCAATGAAAGTGTGATATGTTAACAAAACGCAATAATGATAAACAATCACTCATTCCTAAATTTTTGATTACCATCAAGTGATGAAGCAACAGATCCAACGCTAACATTAGACATGCTTTCCATGCCAACTTCTACATCAATATTTATATCAGCATCGTTAACTTCATCATCATATGAAGTAATTTCTATAGTAGAATTTTGCAGTGATAGTTCACCAGCTCCATGTTCTTGAATAAATTGCAACATACATCCACCACGTATCTGATGCAACTGCAATGTAGCAAAGGTAGCACCAACAAAGCGTCTGCAGAGATTACAAGGATAAAAAGTAGTTTGAGACATTGGAAAGTAAATGTTTTGACAAAGGTAAAAAAAAAAAAAAAAAAAAAGAGAAAAAGAAAAAGAAAAAAAAAAGAGAAAAAGAGAGAGATGAAGAGCAGATAATAATAATTGAAGGTATCTATACTTCTCAGTGTACTATTGTTTAAATCGAAATTAATAAGAGTACGAAGTATTTATTGTAGAAATCAGATGAAGATTATGGTTCCTGAGGATGCCTATCTGGCTTTAGTTGACTAAATCTACCTAATTAGTCAATGGTTCTGTATAGGGTATTGCTGATTATTAGAGATGATCCGTATATCTAATACATGTGCATTGCCATTTTTGGAACATAGTAGGTAAAAACCAAAGAAAAAAAAAACAATAAAAACAAAACGTGGAAATTAATATAGGGCGTAAACAAACGTTGGTTAATATCTTACAATTTACAAATGTAAATAGCAGATAGCCTTTAGTATAGAAAATATAATACTAAAATACAAGTACTTATAGAAAAAGCAGAGGTTAATATAGAATTGCTGGTATCAGAGACAATTGCTATCTAGGCTAAAGTTAAGTATAAAGCTCATTTTTCTTTTATTTCGCTATATTTTTTTTAAAAAAAAAATAAAAAACAATAATAAATCTGTTAGTATTTGTCACCTAAAACTGCTGTGTATAGTCTGATGTAGTAATATATACAAATATCAACTCCTTAAATTCTTAACATGAGTACCGATAATAAATATTACAATGTAAATGAACACTATGATCTAAGATTAATAACAAAGTTGGCCTAGACATCTTGTAGCTTAGAAATGATTGGAGTTGTTTATAGTATGTCGTTTAAAGTCGGTATAAAAACAATAAAACAAATGAGTTTAGAACATTAAATCTTATCTTTTGAGAAAATTACACACTGTAGTTTCTTCACTTTTCCCACGGGCTGCTCAAAACTTCTCTTTGACTATTGACCGCTTATGCACAATGTAATGATTACAACTTTAAGAAGAACATGTCATATTATTATGTTTCTTTTAAAATTATCATGTAAATGGTTTTTGAATTTTCTTTTCAAATTTCTATTATAGTATAAAATATCTGTAAGCGATATTTCTTATGAATATCTTACACGGAATGGTGATATTTTTTATCAAGCTTACTACAAACTAAAAAAGTAACTTCTCCTTAATACAGTAATTGATTATATTTACAGGATATACTTTTCTTCAATTAATAATAGGGTTTATAGAAGTAATATAGATAAAACAAGCTCGCTAATTATTAAAGCATATTTTTTCTGTTTTTGTTAATATCAGTCTACATCTTTTATTTTTGAAGTATAGCAGTAGCATATTTCTCCTTCTTACCCTGTGTCGTACTGCAAATGTAATCAAAGAGTAACTAAACACATTGTTTACATTAAACAATTTTATCAGTAGAGATGTGGATACCACTTGGCTAGTTGAACAAATGATTAAAGGGCAAGAACAAAATACCGCGTAACATTTAGTCGGAATTCCGTGGTACATTCGTTAATGCATAGACAATGAAAAGTATATAAACTCTAGGCAGTTATATAATCATTGTTTATTTTGATTCTATCAAACTAATACTTTTTAAACTTTACATCTTTTTGCTATGCCTTACAACGTTGATCAAATTGTTTACGAAATCCGAAATTATCGAAGAACAGTCGACGCTTTCAGAAGCGAATTCAGAAGCGAATTCGAAGCCTGGAAAGATGAGATTCGGCAACAAATGGCCGACTTGAAGCTGATGATTGAGCGAAACGCTCGTACAAGCTATCCTGCTTCACAAGGTAAAAAAAAAAAGAAAAAAAAGGAAGTGGGTTAATTGGGATGTTTTTTACTTAAAATACATTACAGCAGCTACTTGCGAACCACAACTTCCCCAATTGAATCTACCAGCTTTTGAGATCGCTCGTAGAGATATCCCAAGATTCCCAGTAAGCTTGGGTGATGGGCGACATAGCAATGCAGCCTGCATAGACGCGTTCTTGAGAGAAACAATGGATCTCGTGGATAAGCCAGAGGATTCCGATGAAACATTGGATCAAAAAGCATTGTTAACCAAAAGATACCACTCTCAACTAAATAGGTTCACGCAAGTTGTTTGTACGAGCTTAAGCAATAAGCTTCTTGCCGATGCTCATATTGATAAAAACAAGCTATCATGGAAGGACATTCCGGCTGTTTATAAAAAAGCAGCATACACAGAGCTTGAAGAACTTGCTTTACGAGCAAATATCTCTTTAAGTAGATGTATTAATAGCTGGGGAGCTCAAGTTTTGCTAGCAAAGTCATACAACAATTATCACAACAAAAAGGTATTCTTTTTATAAAAAACCGTTCATTTGATTAATCATTATGTTTATATTAGTTAAAAAACCAACAACCAGATATTGTAAATAACGTAGTAGAGCCGAACACCTACGTAACAGATACACATCCTGAGGAAAATCTTGATCTTGAACTACTTCCTGATCTTGATGCCTCCAACGAATTAGAACAAGGAAATAGCAATGAAGTTAGCATGTATGCTTAATTTTAAAAACAAATATACTCTATCATTGTAACGATTAAATTTTATTAACTTTAGTACAACTTCCGCAACTACCTTCTCGTCCTCTGCTGCTTCTCCTCTCCCTCCTTCTCCTTCTGGTCGTACCCGTTCTGGCACTCGTCCTACTTCTCGTCGTCAAAATAAAAAGAGAAGAATAGAATTGTTTCTTTTTCTTTTTATTGTTTTATCTTTTGTTAAATAAATTCTGCTATTATTTGTTAAATGTCGTTTAGAATTGTCTTGACATGACAAGATCTTCATAATGGTAATGTTAGTACTTTTTTACATAACTTAGTTGTTATTCTTCAATGCCATTGGTCCTATGACGTTAATTATACGAAATAAACTTGCATGGATTTTAAAGCATTGTTTTATTTTAGTTTATTTTTTATGGCTCTCTTTTTTTTTTTTTTTTTTTTTTCGTATATTCATTATTACTCTACTTTGTTAACAGTTTTTGATACTTTTAGCTATTGCTGATATGCACCATGTTTTGAAAACAAAATAGCTAAAACTAAATCAGCTCAAAAAGTTTACGCATTGCAAACGAAAAAAAAAAAAAACAATTATTATGTTGCATGGGTATAAAGTTGTTGAATATTGTATTCCTTTTAACTATTTCTTTTTATCTTTGCTTATAGTAAGCTCTAGTATTCTTTTACTTCAAATATTGCGAGAGCTTTAGTCAAACAAGATGTTTTTAACGAATGGTTCACTAATTAAAAGAAAAGTTAGTTATGGCTACATTACAACATGCAACAACCCTTGATCTTCTTTATATCATTATTTGTATTCCTTTCCGCTCCTTACCTTGACACCTTACTGACTCTATATGTAGTGTACAACCTAGCTGTATAATCAATACTCTATCATGCTGTAGACCAGTTTGTCGCAACTATTCATCCTCTGCTTTTGTATACTATGCTTGGTGTGTTGTTTCATATTGTGTATGCTGTTGATATTAGGTAAAATTATACTCTATGCTGCTTCAGATAAATTGAACCTTAACCAACAACATATTGTATAGATAGTATGTTTGAACAAGACAAAAGGTATAATTTGTTTGCTTGTTATTTTTTCTTAACTGATGTTTCTTATTTATTAGATTTTAATACTTTGTTTTATTTTGCAATGGGATTTTGTATGAAGCGACTGTGATGATATTAACGGTAACAGCAATGATGATAGAGTATTATGAAACCCAATAAAGCATAGGCGCACGGACTTGAGGAAAAGTAACAATGGTTGTATAAGACAATTATCCATCATGTGATAAAAAAAAAGGAAAACAATTTTGGTAAATAGAAATAAAATTGCATGTGTTTAAATATTAATCATCCTGTTGAATGTAGATTGCAATGTAGATTGTTGAAAGTAATTAAATCTGCTAAATGGGTTGCATTGAATATTGTCGAGGACAGGTAAGTAATGACGTACGATTGTATTGGATCTGTTCATTCTGTATTCCTTTTCTTTTATTATTCCTTTTCTTTTATTATTCCTTTTCTTTTATTATTCCTTTTCTTTTATTATTCCTTTTCTTTTATCATTCTTTTTCTTTTATTATTCTTTTTCTTTTATTATTCCTTTTCTATTGTTATTTTTTTTGTTATTACTTTTTTTTTATTCAAATGTATATTAAATGAATAATATAATAAAATAAATAAAGCATCGTATTATTAAATCATTTAAATTTGTCCATTTATACTGCCCTATACAATAATAAACCTACCCATTTTACTGGACATAATTGCTTAAACATAGCCATACTCTGCTTATATACAGAACAGCAAATGTCTGCCTCATCCAATTAAATTGTTTTGTGAAAGCGTATGAGAGTTCATGTACAGTAGGTGAAAAAATACGAGCAACCTTTTGGCAAAATCGACTTTTTTCGCTATATCAAAAGGTGCATGCCAACTACCGGCTTGAGACTCCTATGGTATATTTTCGGGGTCATGTGTCTTGAAACAGTAAATGTCTCATGTAGTAATACTGGAAATTGAGAGAGAGATAAGAATGCGAATTTAAAAATTTGACTTCCGACCAGCTTAAATTATGTACGGTAATCATACGTTTACATTTAAGTCAACAAAGAACATATCGGAAGACTATATAGCGTACTTGTATGGAACTGTGAGCGTTCCTCATTGTATCCATATAAAAGCAAGTGCGACTTCAAGAGCCCTTGGTTTCTTTTTTTTTACTCAACTTCTTTCACTACTTCTCATCATCATGCCTAAATCTATACCAATGGAAAAGCAATCCAGAAATAAGAAATATATCACCAAATAGCATGAAGCCAGAGGATATCACAGATAAGTATTACGTTCATTCTCGCACAGTTAAAAGGTATACTAGGAAGCTTTTTCCATGAAATTCACATCTGTCGGCTGGAAGACATGCTATTGTCTCTTATGCCATGAAGCTCTATATCGACTTGTGTATTATTACTGGTCATCGAACAATAGCGAAAAAGCTATTCAGGGAGTTAGGTAAGTTTGGTTACTTGTTGATGTATCGTTCAGGAGTAAATGCGCTGAGATCCATAAAGTGCCGCCGAGAGCTAAAAAAAAGAAGGCATTTTTGAAAAAGGATCGTTGAAAAAAGCAGATGACCTGAGCAAAAAGGCATGGCAACTGGTCAAGTCAAGAGTGACGAACAGTAGCGTTCTCAGCTGAAGCAAAGACTAGCATCTAGTGATCAGATGGTGCAAAGTAGTGTAGAGTAGTATAAAATGACATTCTGCTCCCTCATCACATCGACATTACAGTAAAGCACAGCAGCCTTAGGATGAACATGTGCTGTCACATAGCTACTCAGGGACCAGTTTAGACATATCAGCTTTATGACCATAACATAAACTCAACGACTTGTCTGTATATACTTAGCAATATTTACATGAATACGTTAGAGTATCATCATTTGAAGACGTCCGATGTATACCTTCAGAGTGATAGCGGCCTAATGTATAAATTAAAAATCATAGCTGTATAGATACGCGGTATCAGTGTAAGGTATATAAATTATTGGTGGGCTCAAAGTCTGGATTTAAATCATATAAAGCATGTTTAGCATCAGCTCAAACTTAATCTGACACCACATGAAGTCGGAGAAAGAGGTATCAGAAAGCTTTAGCAATTTGTGGATGTAGAGCGAAATAAACACAATACAAATGCTTGCAAGGGGCACATCAATAGTATGCCAGCCAAAGTAGAAGCACTTATTAAAGCAAAGGGAAGATATAGAAAATATTAAATAAACATAGCGAATTTTGAAAAATCATCATTGGCTCTTTTATGACTGTCTTTCCCTTTTTAAAAAGCTTGTACTTCAAGTAGAGTCAATCTCTTTAGTGTATTGTATGTATCTTTGTTGCCTTAATTAGTGTGTGTGATATTAAAGCTCTGGCGAATGTACACACGAAAATAAAAAGATATGAAGACAAATCGAACAGAGGTTGCTCGTATTTTTTCACCTACTGTAGCATTATATTTATTCCAATGTTACTCCAATTTTGCTTTAAATTTTGCTAAATTCGACATTTTTAGCATTTTTATTTTGCTAATCTGCGCCTACAAGAAGCGAAATGCGGAGATTTTTTGCGCCGTAGTGCAAAGTCTTGAAGAACTGTTGACTTACCTTATATCTATCCTCATCTACAATTGTCTGTTAGTGCTCTTCACATTTTGATACGTAGATGAAATTTATAGTAAAACTCTCCTTCCTAAAAAGGCAATTTACGTCATCAAGACAACAACCGGAGTTAAACTATTGTATTGATTCAGTTACACACCCTTGACAGATTAGAATTAAGAGTTCAATTTGGACATTAAATAAAAAAAATAGCTTTTCTTTCGTATAAATAATTTTAAACGTACTTTTGCGATTACTTGTTTATCAAAAGACATTGGAAAAGGGAATAGATCAGTAGAAATAGTTATCAAGAGAAAGAATCAATTGTTTATTCGAATTTTATATTTGTTGGTTGACTGTCTCGGATCAAGCATTTATAAAATAATAGAAAAGTTCACAACTACATTACACCGCAGCGTATCACTTTTTGACAAAGTCGGATTTTGGTCGATAATCGCCTTTGATACCTTTTTCACTGCAAATAATCGTTCCGATTAGGTACCGGATTACGCAAGATTGCTCTTCTTTTGGGTAACGGTGTCATGTTTTGACATGTCAATAAGATACAGTCTTATCATTCTGGACTAAATCTTTACTGTTGTAGAACAGCAACTGATTGTAATTGACATTGATAAATATAAGTCTTAATACAAGATCATAATTAAATAAAATAAAAATATAAGTTTATTTAAATAAGATCATACAATCAATTCCAATTAAACATGTTCTTTTAGAATATGTTTTGTATTAATAAGAGTTCTTTGATAAGAAGAAGTATCAACTAAAATAACAAGATCCAATCCAATATCAGGAATATTGCTAATCTTTCATATAATTGAAATAACGCGTAAAATAACGTTGTTCAAATCAGTGAGGAATTCCCAGAATAAAAGATAATCTATGACAAACATACAAAAGAACAAATGAAAAGTTTTCATAATCATAATTATAGATGACACTTGCTAAAGTACCTGAATATTAGAAGAACGCTTACAATAGAAGATATCAAGCCACTCACTCAATAAGATATAAATACCTACCTTCAATTAGAATAATTTTTACTTTAACTTAAACTGAAATAAAGATCAGTCTCAAAAAAGTATTCAAACTGTTTCTTGATCTTTGTTTCTACTTTTTTCTTAATAACTATTACCATTATACAACATTCACAAATGAGTTTGAATAAGAATAGAACCTGATAATTATCACTGCCCTAAACAGCCAAGTTTCACTTTCATCTCAACAGTTGATTATTAACATCAGTCTATAAATTTTTTCTTATACATGTCAAATCATATCGGTCGTAACTATTTTTGTCATCTAATCTCAGGTCTTGCTCAACTAATATAAATAGCCTTGAAATCTTTCTTTAATAAAAGTATTCGACTTTAGAACTATTGTTCGGTCTCGTTAATTCTTCTTTATCCTATTTTTGAATACTTAAAACACTTCAAACGGATTGTTATTTTTTTTCCTGAAAAAAATTAAATCTTGCTGTATTGATCATTTTCGAATTTTGAAAAAAGATTTAGATACGAAAAACATATAGAAATTTAACGATGTTATTATTTTTTTGTAGGGTAAATATTCATGGAGTTATTGATGTTTTTAAAAAAGTGTCTTTTTTTACAAATGATCTTTTTTTGGAAAGCGTATTTCTCTCCATTGTTTAAAGACCGATATTTTCTTTTTTTTATTTTTGAGGGCAAAATGCGGAAATCAAAAGCACCATGCGATTATTTTGTTCAGGAGAATACATATTAGGAAGGCAGTCGGTGCTTTTTAGCGTAGCTCATTAGCAATGTGTAACAGGGCGTAACAAAATAGTTGCGTCTAGTAAAAAAAAAAGAAGCTGAAAAATTAAAAGTAAAAAAAAAAAAAAAAAAAAAAAAAAAAAAAAAAAAAAAAAAAAAAGTTAAAGAAAAAGACTGAGTAAAAAAAAAAAAAGAATATAGCAATAAAAGGTTCCTTATTCAAATGAAAACAATAATTTAAAAGCAAATATACTTTATAGAAATGCAAATGTTCTTGCATTATAACAAAAGGATACATGTGTATTCTAAAAAGAATAAAAAAATAAAGAAGCTCTGCTCACATTTTATTACAAGGCAGTTATAATTAACAAATACAAGCACATTTTTTTGTTTTCAAGTAAATAGATTACTTTATTATTTTTCATGACAAATAATATAAAAGAATATATGTTTTTAAGCTTATACTAGTTCATTACTTACTTTATGTTTGCACATAGGTGTAATTTGCCATTAGCCATTAGCCATTAGCCATTAGAGATGTTAACATTGCCCACTTTCTTTATCAAAAAGAACTTTTCAGCAACAAGCAACAATATAAGTTTGATATTCTTATAGTTTTATCGTGTTAAAACGAACAACTTTGCTCATGTGGCTCATGTTCGTCATCCGAATGTATCCCATTAGGAATTCCTAATGTAAAAAAAAAAAAAAAAAAAAAACTGATATTAGTCTTGGTTGTTATTATTATTTTTATAAGCTTACATTTGACCAGTGCTTGAGCTTTCCCTTTTTTTTTGTTTTGTGCCTTTGGCATCTAGTGTTGTAGAACAGCGTCTGATCATAACGGACATTGAATAATCACAACTAAAAGAAGTATATTAAAATTGATAAAAGATAATAATTTAAATCTTTATCAAATAAAATATATTCTTCTTCTTTTTTATATAAAACTATCACAATTAGATTTATTCTATAAAGTAAACATGAACAATAAATAAGTCATGACCTTTACTATTCATCACTTCTGTATATGAATAATCATGGATCAGGTACCTAGTCAACTTTGATCTGACTGGAGGCATTTCATATAAATATATCTTTCCTCTCAATGAAGACGGGACAATTATCCCAGATCAGTTAAAGAACAATAAGATCTATAAAAACAACGAATTAAAAATTTTCATAATCGATTCAGTGATCATTCTTCAATCAAACATGTCATTTATTGGATCTACGCTCATAACTACTCATTTACCCGCCGACTGATAGAGGAATATAAATAGTAGACTTTGTAATAATTTCTTTTTAACAATTAAGATTGTCTTAAATAAAGTTCAGTCTCAAAAAGTATTCTTTGTTTTTTATCGCTACCTTAATTACTTTACCAGAACATAACATCTAGTGTATTCCATGAAACAAAACAAGGGAGAAAAAAAAAAGATGTTGTTTTACTGCTATAATTTGTTAAGATACCGACTTTTTTTTTTACTTCAAGTAAAAAATAAAATAAAATAATACCCTTCATGCTAAACATATTGCATTCAAGTAATAAACCTTGTTCAAGCAATGTATCAGTTATATTTTGGGATACCATTAAATGTAAACTATATGAAAAGCAACATTTTTTGATTTCTAATATGGATAGACATTGAATAAGTGTAACATTGGTAAAATAAGGCTACAAAAAACGCACTTCTGTTTTTTTTTTTTCTTTTTTTTTCTTCTCTTTTTTATAAAAGGTAAGTTCTTAATATTATATATATTCTATTCCAGCTCTAATGGTGCTTTTACTGTAGTAAAGATGTATCGGCTGCTTTCTTTATGGTTTGAATGGTCTTTATAAAGTCTTTTTCCCAGGATTATCATTGCTTCTTCTTTTCCTTGTTGATATAAGCTTGAGTAGTTTCTTTTTTTCTTTTCTTTTTTTTTTCATGGTCCATCTAAAGCAAGGTACTATTACTTTTACTACATACACTCAATAGCTAATAATTATTATAGATGTGTGCTGCTTTTTTTACTTGTGAGTATACGCTTAGCTAGTTTACTTCCCATGGTCTATCTAAAGAAAGGTACTATTGCTTTTACTACATATACACGATAGCTAATAAATGTTATAGATGAATGCTGCTTTGCTTTGGCCTCTTTCTGTTTCTTTCCTTGTTTTTACTTTGGCTCTTAAGTACTGATGTCTTTTCTTTTGCTTTGAGTGCTCAAGTCCTTGAATCTTGAATCCGTGTATCTTTGAGTCCTTGAGCTTGGCTTTTTTTTTCTTTTTTTCTTCTTTTCTTTTTTCTTTTGAGAACTTTTTGAGTTCCACGAGATTAATCGATGTATTTTTAGATTAGATGCTGCTGTTCTGGTGACATTAGGTAAGTCAAGTACACTTTTAAAACGCTACAAGCAAAGAAATACTGGATATTATTATTATTTTATTTAAATAAAAAAAAGCTATTTTTTTGTATATATAAAGCAATATTTATTGCAATATGAATGGTCGATAAAGAAGTACAGTAGATGAAAAAATACGAGCAACCTCTGTTCGATTTGCCTTCATATCTTTTTTTTTTCGTGTGTACATTCGCCAGAGCTTTGATATCACACAAACTAATTAAGACAACAAAGATACATACAATACACTAAAGAGATTGACTGTACTTGATTTAGAAGCTTTTTAAAAAGGGAAAGACAGCCATAAAAAAGCCAATGATGATTTTTCAAAATTCGCTATGTTAATTTAATATTTTCTATATCTTCCCTTTGCTTTAATAACTGCTTCTACTTTGGTTGATATACTATCGATGTACCTCTTGCAAGCATTTGCATTGAGTTTATTTCGCTCTACATCCACAAATTGCGAAAGCTTTCTCACACCTCTTTCTCCGACTTCAGGTGGTGTCAGATTAAGTTTGTGCTGATGCTAAACATGCTTTATATGATTTAAATCCAGACTTTGAGCATACCAATAATTTATATACCTTACACTGATACCGCGTACCTATGGAGTTATGAATTTTAATTTATACTTTACGCCGCTATCACTCTGAAGGTATACATCGAACGTCTTCAAATAATAGTACTCTAACGTATACATGTAAATAATGCTAAGTATATGCAGACAAGCCGTTTTTTTTATGTTACCACCATAAAGCTGACATGTATAAGCTGGTCCCGGAGTAGCTATGTGACCGCATATGTTGGTCCTACGGCTGCTGTGCTTTACTGTAATGTCGATGTGATGAGGGAGCAAAATGTCATTTTATACTACTCTATACTACTTTACTCCATCTGATCACTAGATGCTAATCTTTGCTTCAGCTGAGAACACTACTGGTTGTCACTCTTGACTTGACCAGTTGCGATGGTTTTTTGCTCAGGTCATCTGCTTTTTTCAATGATCGTTTTTTAAAAAATGCCTTCTTTTTTTTAGCTCTCGGCGGCACTTTATGGATCTCAGCGCATTTACTCCTGAACGATACATCAACAAGTAACCAAACTTACCTAACTCCCTGAATAGCTTTTTCGCTATTGTTCGATGACCAGTAATAATACACAAGTCGATATAGAGCTTCATGGCATAAGAGACAATAGCATGTCTTCCAGCCGACAGATGTGAATTTCATGGAAAAAGCTTCCTAGTATACCTTTTAACTGTGCGAGAATGAACGTAATATTTATCTGCGATATCCTCTAGCTTCATGCTATTCAGTGATATATCTTCTATTTCTGGATTGCGTTTCCACTGGTATAGATTTAGGCATGATGGTGAGAAGTAGTGAGAGAAATTGAGCAAAAAAAAAGAAACCAAGGGCTCTTAAAGTTGCACTTGCTTTTATATGAATACAATAAGGAACGCTCACAGTTCCATACAAGTACGCTATATAGTCTTCCGATATGTTCTTTGTTGATTTAAATGTAAACATATGAATATGGTACATAATTTAAGCTGGTCGGAAGTCAAATTTTTAAATTCGCATTCTTATCTCTCTCTCAAATTCCAGTATTACTGCATGAGACCTTTACTGTTTCAAGACACATGACCCCGAAAATATACCATAGGAGTCCCATGCCGGTAGTTGGCATGCACCTTTTGATATAGCGAAAAAAGTCGATTTTGCCAAAAGGTTGCTCGTATTTTTTCACCTACTGTATATAAAGCAATATAAGTGGTTCATAAAGAAATATATAAGGCAATATGAGTGGTTTATAAAAGAGCAAAAAGACAAATAAAGTAGTGTTTTACAAAGCGTGATTGGTTGCCAAGCACCATTAGATATCAAATTGATAATAAACAAGAGCCACAACGTAACTGATGAAAGATCCATCTTGCAAGATCAGTTATCGAAAAAGTCTCCCAACAGTCTCCTGTGTTGGCCACAAATCTTGCACCATCACATAACCAAAGGGCGAACAATAACTTACACGATTTGTGGCAGAGACAGGAGGCTGTGTGTGGATAAATCTCTTACCTGATTGTACACGAATGTAAATTATTTCGCAAGATTGGTAAACGATTTGTTACCCAATTTACACTATTATTTGCAGTGTTTGATTTTTAAAGCTTATTTTGTATTCAAAAGATGCTCCTTTTCATGGCGATTCGAATGGTATGCTTTTCGGTGTGGTTGGATAACTCTATCAGACGTTATTGAAGAAAATGTAAAAGAAAATAAGGGGAAAGGAAAATAATCAGCTTCACCGCATCGGGAATTGAAAAGACACACGTCACAATTGGCCGACATTATTTTTCTTACCTATTATTTTCTATCCCTCATAGGATACATCAAGAAGACGATCTCAAAAAAGGTCTTTCGCACATTCAAATGTTACACAAAGATCCAACCAATCGCAGCCCATCTCCTACAGGAGATCAAGACAACAATCCCAAGGCAGATCTCTCTACATCTACCACTTCTGCGAGCATTTGGCAGACTTTCAGGGCCTACTCTAAGCTTACTAAGAGACAAGTTATTACAGCCTTTGAAGACAAAGAAGCTAAAGCAACATCTCGTCAAAAACGCAATGAACGATTATGGATCCAGTCCACAGAAAAAAACAGTGCTGTCTTTGACTTACAATCAACAAATGTCACAATAGACGCATTTTTAACAGCCTTATCCATTCAATATCCTGAAGCAATTGGTGGCGTAGATACACAACAAGGCTCAGTAAAGGGAACTGTCGTAGCTTTTGATACCATCGCAGCACGGGACAGAGCATGCACAGTTGGCATTACTTTGGAAAATTTCACTCTTTTTGGAACAGCCACTCTTTCGGCTGAGAGTAGTGTTTACAAAGTATCTTTGGATAAATTGCCTATCCTTCGACCATCAGAACTTAGTCCACTCCTCCAGGAGGTTTTTAGCCAATATGGAAAGGTCTTGCATGTTGGCCTTTACTTAGATCCTAAAACGAAGTTATTTTTCGGAAAGGGATATATTATGTTGGATGTAGCTGACAACAATGCCAATATCTATCGCTCACTAACACATGAGATCTCGCTTGGCCATCATCGTGTCATTTTAGCCACATGGAGAGGTATGGAGAAACATTGTTTCTACTGCCACAAACCGGGCCATACTAAGTCTGGCTGCCAACGACTTCAGCGCCAAAATATTAAACGCTGCTATGCTTGCAAGAGTCTCGACCATCTTGTTAGAGATTGTCCTAAGATCGGATCACCCAATGTAGGGGAGAAAAGAGCAAGAACCGAATCCCATGTGAGCCCTACCACTATCGCTCAGTCAGTGCTTGCCAGCCAACCTAACGATTCCAACGGCTCGAAGACCGAGGAAATCGATTTCACTACCTCTGCATCAAAGTATGCTACGATTGATCCTGTGGCCTCCAATGCTGGAGGGTCCACCTCTACCAACCTTTCTCCAGAGCAGACGGTCGATAAAGACAGTGATATCGACATTGATGACATAGATGACATAGATGATTCAGACTATGTGCCACCGGAGGAGTCCGAAGAAAGCAGTGACGATAGTCAAGATGAAGAAGAAACTGACAAAATGCTAATTGATAGCCAAGAGGTCGAGGAACTACAAGACGAGGAAAATTACCAAGTGGTTTTTGCACAATATTCCCGAGAGGGTGCTGTAGTTACTCATTCGTCTTCGGACGATAGGGGCAACATCTCTGAACCTTTACTATGAGTATGAGAGATAACTCTCATGTCTCCTTGGCCTCACTTAATTGTCGAGGTCTTAAAAAAATTTTAACTAACTCTGGTCGCTCTTTTTCTCAAATTTTACGCTCACTCCCTTACGATTTACTTGCTCTACAAGAGACACATGCTTCTACTGAACAACTACAAAATAGTTTTAATATGATCTTACAAGCTTCAGCTAGCAACTGGACTCACCACTGTGGTCTAATTTCCTTCAACCCTTCCCTGTCACTCCTTCCACTATGGTCCTCAATCGATGGACGGATTTTGGCAACCACAGTTACGCACAACTCCAATTTATTTGAACCACTTACTATATATGTTATATATGCTCCTGCCACTAGTACAGCACGTCTCAACTTCTTATGTGAATCCAACCGACTGCTTCAGTTTCATCAGGCACCAGAAGGTCGCTGCATCCTTATGGGTGACTTCAATCATAACATACACAAATCAATCAGGTCTGATCGTGCTGTGGAATGGCAACACTGGATTCATCGCTTCTGGCATGATCCTATCCACTCCGATCAAGAATATCGTAACATGCCTACATTCCGTAATATTTCTACTATTGATTTTTTGTTAGTCACTACTGATCTCAAATACAATGTTTCTCGGCCTGATGTCCAATATGTCCCACACTGTGATCACTCAGCTGTGTCTATCAATCTCTTTTTTGGAACACAACGGTCTGGTCCAGGTATATGGCGGTGCAATCCTTATCTAGTGCAAGATTTGAGCTTTAGAAAAGAATTAAAATCGTTTTGTGACGCTGCCTCGCGATATATTCCAGATCTTGATGCTCCTTCCCAATGGGACCACTTTAAGATTGTTCTGAAAGGTTTCATTCAAGCCTTCTCTCACAAATTGCATGCCAAGCATCGACGAAAGGAAGCTTACCTGCAACGGCAGAGGCGCAAACTCCTCAGACATCAACAAGTTGAGCATGCCGCAGATGCGTTAAGTCATGCTGAGGCCCAGCTCGACCAAATGGCCGATTTCTCAGCAAGTACTGTCGTATTTACTCTAATAATTTCCTTAATGTCGTGTGAGATCACTCAAAAGATTCTTAAAATTAATAATTTGACTGTATATCATATATAGCACTTCGTGCTATGTACGATAAACAGCCCACACAATTTATACCGTACTACCTCGGACCCTAAATCATATTGTTATATTCTAAGACGTAGTTTGTATTGAATGGGCTCTCTCTCTCGTCCTTACTCAATAAAGAGGTTCAAGAGACTCATCGATTATTTGATTTATTTGTTAATTTTATTAATCGAGAGAACAACACGCCTATTCCACATTTTTTTCGATGAATTCTGACGTCGAACCTAATCCACAACCACCGCCAGCAAGCTCATCTCCAGATGAAGTTGCCAACTCGTTGGACAAGATATCCATCTCATCCAACAATAATATGATCCATCCAACAAACGAAGAAGACACTCCTATGATTGAAGCATCTTCATCTACCAACAATGCTGAAACCCTCTCACCTGAGGATTTTATTAACAAACTTCATAGTCAAAAAGCTGCCATGTTGAAGATTATTGACAGCATCAATGACCAAAATATTCAATTCGTAATGCAAAACAATTTCGAGGGATTGGAGTCCAACGATAAAAAGTTGTCCTTCGCTACAAAGTCCTTAGAACGTTTTGATAAGTTAATAGCTGATCAAGTGAATATTATTTCCCTTAATAGTGCGATAAAAGAGACTCCTGTCTCATATCACATTAATAATATGTATATTCCCAGCAAAGAACTTCCCAAGTTTAATGTTAATCCAACTGCAAGTGCTATGTACCAACTCACTCAGCATTCGGGTAACAAAAATAATAACAATGCTACTAATGAGCCATCTTTAGAAATGTTCCTTAGAGAGTTCGAAAGAGCTTTCAGGGATCATAATGTCTCAATTCAAGATCATTGGCTATCAAACTTGGAAATTTGCTTTGAATCTTGCGATAATAATCTTCACTACGATTGGTTTTGCCGCTATGTCAAGAAGTCAGTTGTTGAATTAAAAAGAAAAGTTACCTGGGATGATGCCAAGGCCCTTTTACAACAGAAATTTGACCTTGCCTCTCAAACCACCCCTCAAACATGGATGAAGCTGCTACTCAACTTCAAGCAAAGGCCTGATCAATCTTTGGCTGATGCTTTACACCACTTTCGTCTTTTTTCTGTTGGTGCCAAGGTTCCTTTCACTGAAAACCATGTCATCAATTCTCTTTTTGTATCAAGACTCTACACAACAAAGTTTCAAGATACTATTATGGCTACAATTACTAACCATACAAAAAATCTACCTTCTACTGAGCCTGCACATCCAGGTCACAGTATTCATGCTCCTTGTAATGCTCCCTCGCCATTAAATATGTCTTGGGACAACTTTGAAGCTATTTTAATGAAAAATATGGCCAATCTAGAAAGCTCTCTTCTGTATATCCAAAAGGATATGCAGAGGGAACAAGTAAAGAAGCCTACTAATGATAATAGTGAAAATTACAAAAAAAGAAAATTAGCAGCTTTTTCACCACCCATCAATGAAAGAATTACTCCTGTCAAGGCTTTTCCTACCAGCAGTAACAACAGCAACAACTACAGCAATAACAACAACAGCAATAACAACAACAGCAATAACAACAACAGCAATAACAACAACAGCAATAACAACAACAGCAATAACAACAACAAAAAATACAATGATTTTTATGAAAAAATTGCTGATCTCAAGCGTCGTGGTATTTGTACTTTTTGTGAATCTGCCAAGTACACCACTTCTCATGCTGAAAATTGTGCTCAACGTAAACGCTACGATCAACGTAAAAACAACAATCAGCACAACAACAGATCTGTAAGTAATAACTCTTTAAATAATACCGACAAAGCTATTGCTAGCCTTGAGTTAACCCTCGAGCCTAACACTGCCTGTCAAAACCTTAATAAGAGCGGGACTAATAATCTTCACTCTTCTATCACTTCTAGTCAAAATAATAATATCATTTCTGATTCTCCCTCTTGCGACTCTTCTTCTGAAGACGAATACGATAGAATTTATAAAGAGTTTGACAGATCTTTGATCACGCCTTATTTATTTGACCATTTTGACTTTGAGACCATTAATGACGTTAAGATTTTTGCCTTGCGTAATAATAATGTTGGAGACATTGACAATCCATTTAATTCTGACAGTGTGTCTTTTTCACCTGTTACCCCAATAACTCTTAACGGTGTTAACGCTTACGGTATCATTGATACAGGTGCTAACGTCTCTGTTATGAACAAAAAATTCGCTAATGATAATAATATTGAGTTCCACGCTGTTCCCGGTAATCTCATCCTTGCTAATGGTTCGACGATTCCGCGAATGCAAACAGCTCATTTCGTCAATGTCGAGTATGACAATGTTAATCATGTAATCCAACATAAATTTGATGTCATTGATGACAGTATTCTCTCTTATGAAAATAAGATTCTAGTCGGTATAGATCTTTTACCAAAACTCTCTATCCACTTAATGAATGTAGCCGTTAAACACAAGAGTACTGAAAAAGAAATTGATGATTCTATTGTCGACAAAGCCTATGAGCCTAACATCTCTCGTGCTGGTACTGATAAAGAGCAAAAAACGTTTGATCTGGCTATTAAATCGTATGTCGAAGCTAACAAAAAACTAAATAAGAACACGTTATGTAACATAAAGGACGCAGTTTTGTATTTACCTACTCCTGAAAACTATGTTGCTAATGTAAAACAATATCCCATTCCTTATTCGGTTCAACCTAAAGTGATGGAAATAATTAATAGTTGGCTCGATGACGGTATCATTGTCCCCGCAAAACCTTCTGCATGGAATTTACCAATGACCGTAACGTTTAAGAAAAACCTTGATGGCACTAAAACAGATAAAATTAGATTAGTTTTAGATCCTCGTATGTTAAATAAGGTTTTACCAGTGGATAATCATCAACTTCCACTAATTAATGACATTTTTAACTCAATGACTGATGCAGTTGTCTTTTCCACACTGGACCTTAAATCAGCGTTCAATCAGTTCCCTGTTTTTGGCCCTGATCAACATAAGACTACATTTACTGCTCCTAATAATTTACAATACATGTACCGAGGTGCTCCCTTTGGTATTTCTACAATCAGTCAGTTATTTTCTCGTATAATGTTAAATTTGTTTAAGGACTTGCCTTATGTGAAGTGTTTCGTGGACGATATCTGTGTTTTCAGTTCATCCATGCATGCACATTTCCTTCATGTAAAGAAAGTTCTACAAATCCTTACAAATGCAAATTTAAGAGTTAATTTTGAAAAAACTTACCTCGCAAAATCTGCTGTTTATCTTTTGGGTTATTGTATCTCCGCTGAGGGAAAGAAAATTGATACCCGTAAACTTACGAACATTCATGAATGGCCGAGACCGACTACTCAGAAGCAAGTTCAAAGTTTCTTAGGATTTGTAAATTATTTTAGACAGCATACTCCTAATGCTTCATTTTTAATGGCTCCTTTGGATGCTTTACGTTCTCATGATGAGAAAATTAATGGTCCCTTTATTTGGACTTCTACACACCAGATGCATTTTGACAGCATAAAACGTATCTTGTCATCCGAATTCGTTTTATCACACCCGGATTTGTCACGTCCTTTTTGCATAGCCACTGATTCTTCAGATTTTGGCACTGGTTGTTGTTTATATCAAGAGTTCGAAGTGACTCAATCTAATGGCGAAATGTCTAAAATCAAAAAATACATTGGTTTTATGTCTCGTTCTCTATCAAGAAGTGAAAAACGTTACAGTGTTACAATGCGTGAATTGCTTGGTGTAGTTTATGCCTTAACCCAATTTCACAAATTTATTTGGGGCACACGATTTACATTATATACTGACCATAAAGCTTTATGCTATATTCATTCCCAAAAGAATGCCAATAGTATGCTTATTAAATGGCTTGACGTTATTCTTGACTATAATTTTAATGTGGTTCATGTTCGAGGATTAGATAATATCCTTCCCGATAAACTCTCTAGGCTATACCCACCAAAAGAGCCGGTTGAACATGAACAAGATCTTAATGAAGGAAAAAGAATTGCTTCCTTTCGTAGTAATTACGCTACTTCTAATGATATTAATAATAAGAAAAGACATAGAGCTCATGTCAAACATAACGTTTCTATTAACGTTATTCTAGTGGACCACAAGCCCACGACCTCAGATGCACAACCGTACGTCTACCCAGCCACACATAGTGACGACATTGTTAATTACAACAGAAATTTAGACATTTCTAGTAATTTCCATTCTTTTAACAGAAAATTTAATGACTCTAATGAGTATAATGACTTTAATCGGCTTCACGACAAAAACATCTTTTATGTTCAGTCTGCTCATTCAGTTTTCAAGGACTATTTTGTGCCCCCAGATTCTGAACATCGTGAGTTAATGACAGATGCCCACAACAAAGTTGGTCATTACGGTGCAGAGCAAATGGTTAAACGTCTTCACAATGAGGATATTCATTGGCCAAATCTAATATCTGACTGTGTGAAGTTTGTCAGACAATGTAATGAATGCATGAAACATAATATCGAGAAAAAGGGATATCACCCTCTGCGTAGTATATACAGTTATTATCCTGGTGATCATTACGCTATCGATTTAGGTGGTCCTATGCACACCACTTCAACATCTAATAATAATTATTTTATGGTTATCATAGACGTCTGTACACGGTTCTGTATACTTCGTGCCTTGCCCGATAAAAAAGCAGATACAATTTTACGTGCACTGATCGATGTCTTTTGTATAATGGGTTTTCCTACAAAACTCCAAAGCGATAATGGGACTGAATTTAAGAATTCTCTCTCTAAAGATTTAGCTAATGCTATGGGTTATGATCATCGATTTATTACTCCTTTGCATCCTTCTGCTAATGGTTTAAGTGAACGCTTTGTTCAAACTGTTAAAAAATTACTCGCTAAATCTACTAATGGTGTTGGCAATGACTGGGATGAATTCCTTCCTTCCATTCAACTTGCAATGAATAACCGTATATCTAAGCGTCTAAACTCTACACCTTTCTCTCTCATGTTCGCACGTAAAATGATTGAACCTTATGGCTTTAGATCTGATAAAGACAAGCTTAAGGAAGTCAAGGGTAAACCACCTATGTCGCATGAAGAATTAATGAAACGTATCGACTATATGACTGATATTGTTTTTCCTGCTATTACTGCTAAAACGAAAGCTCAAGTTGAACTTGAACAAGCAAAATTTAATGACACACACCGATTAGCTGATTATGCACCTGGCTCTCATGTCATGGTTCGTATTCCAACTAAATCCGGTCAACTTGCTCCAGCTTATGAAGGGCCATTTACAGTTTTGCGTAAGAATCAAGGTAATGCCTATATCTTACGTGATGAAACTGGTGTCCTGATGCCTCGTTCTTATACCACTACTGAGCTAAAGTTAATTTCCAATGAAGAGATTATTGAACTCGACGATGAAGGAAATGAAATCCAAAACTATGAAGTCGAAGCAGTTCTTAATCACCGAGGTCCTCCAAAAAACCGTGAGTACCTTGTGCGTTGGAAAAACTACAGCAGTGAATGGGATGAATGGCTAACAGCTGATAAATTCAATGATCCAGACATTCTACGTAAATATTGGAAAAACATGGGACAAAAGTATGTTCCTCCTAAAAACTCTAAAATCACAAATTCTCCATCTTCTTCTGAGGTCCTCAAGACTAATCCATCTGGTACGATTAGCACTATGATGAAGTCTGTATCTCTAGATGATGATAATTCTAATTTGGCTGGTGTTGCTATACATTCCACCAACCATAATTCTAAACGTTCGTATCCTCACACGATATCGCGTCAGTCCAAAAAAGCTCGTCGTGATAAACAAAAAAGACATTCCACTCCAAATGTGTCAGTTGCTGCTACTCGTAACAGCAAGAAATTGTGAAATTCCTCTTCATAAGCACATCAAACAAAAAAAAAAAAAAAAAAAAAAAAAAGTGATTTTCAAAACAAGTCACGTTTTTACCGTAATCTCACACTGGTGGGGGGCTATGTCGTATTTACTCTAATAATTTCCTTAATGTCGTGTGAGATCACTCAAAAGATTCTTAAAATTAATAATTTGACTGTATATCATATATAGCACTTCGTGCTATGTACGATAAACAGCCCACACAATTTATACCGTACTACCTCGGACCCTAAATCATATTGTTATATTCTAAGACGTAGTTTGTATTGAATGGGCTCTCTCTCTCGTCCTTACTCAATAAAGAGGTTCAAGAGACTCATCGATTATTTGATTTATTTGTTAATTTTATTAATCGAGAGAACAACACGCCTATTCCACAAGTACCCTTGCCCTAAGGTCTGGTTTACGTTGGCGAGAACACGGTGAACGCTCCAACACATACTTCTATAAGACGATCAAGACCCGTACTCAAAAACAGACTATCCACGAACTTCTTTCTTCAGAGGGATACTTGGTTCGCTCTCCAAACCAGCTCAACAATTGCGCTAAACAATTTTACGAGCAGCTATACTCTCCTGACCCAATTGATTATGAGGCGTTGGAGGAACTGCTGACACAGATTCCTCCCTCAACTTGCTTTGATACAGCTACAAATAATGCTTTAACATCTGAATGGACCGAAGAAGAGGTACTTACGTGCGTTTCTAAAGCACCATCCCACAGCAGTCCGGGCGTGGATGGCATTCCTTACGAGCTGCTACAACTCCTGCTGCAGCACCCTTTCTGTATTCGCTTATTCACGAAAGTACTCAATAGTGCTCTCCAGCAGAGTAAATTTCCCGCTACTTGGCAACAATCAATTGTAATCCTTTTACCGAAAAAAGGAGATCGAAGTCAATTAAAAAACTGGAGGCCTATCTCTTTGATATGTGCGGATGCAAAAATCTACACTAGATTGCTAGCAACAAGGGTCAATGACGTCCTGCCCCACCTGATAGACATGCACCAGACGGGATTCATGCCTAAACGTTTCATAGCAGACAATGGGGCTACCACTCGACTCGTAATGGATGTCGCTCAAAGAATGAAGCTCCCTGGTATTGCTTTACTTTTGGATCAAGAGAAAGCTTATGACCGAGTGCATTCTCAGTATTTACAAGCATGTCTAGATAAATATGGTTTCCCACAACCATTGGTTATCAGCATCATCTCCCTGTTTTTTGGAACTTCTCTTTGTATAAACGTTAATGGTTTCCTCACGGCACCGATTTCGCAAGATAGAGGCTTACGCCAAGGAGACCCCCTTTCTCCCCTACTTTTCAATTTGGCAATAGAACCATTGCTACGTTCTATATGGTCCTCTCCACTTATCTCGGGATTTACATTCCTTAGACCGCAATGGCTTAATTTTACCTCTCTGCCAAGATCATCGCCACCATTGAAAGCACTAGCCTATGCAGACGATGTCCTGGTCTTCCTTACACAACCTACAGAGTTGCAGACATTATTACATTTAGTATCTCTATACGGCAAAGCTTCCAACGCTCGTTTGAATCGTGGCAAGACTATGGCTGTCTCCCTTTCAGGGGAAGACCACCATGATTGGAGACAAATGCTCAGTGCTAACGGAATCACCCAGTGGCATGACAAACGGGCATCTTCAGCTACCATTTATCTTGGATATCCTCTCACAAGCAGTGCTCAACAACTGTCTAGTTATTTAGATAGCCTTATTGTAAAAATCGAGAAACATGCTACCATCCTCTCACAGCGACGGTTGTCCATACTAGGGCGCAGCATGATTGCCAACTCACTCCTCCTTAGTCGTGTTTGGCATAGTATAAGAGTTTTGTCACCTCCTCAAAATTTCTTTCAGCGGATACGCTCGGTGATTATATCATTTTTGAAACAAAAGAACTTTCCGTTTGTGAAATTCCAAGACTGTCAGCGATCACGTAAGGAGGGCGGTATCGCTATACTGGACCCATCGACACAACACTCTGCCTTGCAGTTACGATGGCTTACTCCACTGCTCCTCTCATCCGACCAAGCAACCAATCCAGATTCCTTTGCTACCAGCCTCATGAAATACACTCTCTGTGCCTTCTCATTTGCGCCATCACCACTATTACCTCTACTATTTCCTGAGAGACGCACCACCGATTTACACAGACTTGGTTGTTTTAACTCATTGTTCAACACTTTTGATAAAATAGATTTTGAGATCGATTGGACAGCACTGAATGCTGGTATAGCTTCAGAGATCCCCTTGAGCCGTATATGCCCATTACTGCTTACCAATGATCCTTACCACACTTGCAACTATTGGAAATCAAATTTGGTTAAAGACTTATATAGATTTAGCGCTGTAGATGGAAAGCTTACCCCAATCACATCCTTTCTATCAAGAAAACAACGTAATCGATCTGAAACATATTTTGACCTCCTCTCACTAGGTCACATTAAGGAAGAAAACTTTTTTGCAGATCTCAGAAGCACGTCTGATCTCTCACTTGGTCTTATTATCTCCTCTCTGGGTTTCCCACCCCCTGAACCGGAATTTCATTCTCTACTTCGCTCACCTTTACCAGATGGCACACCAATTGAAAACATATCAACAAAATGGTTCCGTCATATTGACAAGCTGCCGCTAGCTAGTTTACCTTCTCATTACCCTCGAACCAACAAGTCATCCTGGACACAGTTTTGGCACGCCTCAATTCCGCATCCAGCACGAACCATTCTTTGGAGACTCTATCATTCCAAGCTGCCAACAAGATCCCGATTGCACAAAATCATGCCAAACACTATTACTGATGACAGATGTACGCTGTGTGGCGCAATCGAATCTGATGAACATTTCTTCTGGTCTTGTCCACTTAAACAGACTATGTGGGATACACTTTCAACTCGTTTCTTAGAACAGACCCCACGTCTGACTTTTGAAGAAATCTCTCGACCCCACGCAATCTCAGCCATAGTACGTCCGCTGTTGTAAACATAGTTATTTTCTATATGATATCAGTTGTATTAAAATAAATAACGATACACAAAAGATTAAACTATGATTGAACAATTCCACACTTTTCCAAATTTAGAACAATAAGATCAATATCTGTCATCCTAGAGAGTCTAATCAATTGTCAACCCCAAAACTAATTAGATCAAAGTTAATTGACTGGTTATTATTTCTATTGTTCAATTTCAGATGCATATATTAGAACATCGACAAGCTTTAGCTTAATCATTGGTTCTTCAGCACGACATCGTGACCGAGTCTATATCTTTTATATCTACGCTCACAAAGAATATAAATAGATGCCAACTTTTTATCCATAAAGCGAGGCCTTTTCGCAATAGAAAGAAATCTGCAATAAAGAAGGATTTTAATTTTATATTGCTGCTATTGTTTTTTTTGTTTAATTTTTTATTTAATCTTGCGATTAAAACATTTTTTAAAATTAATCATCCTTCTGGCTCCTACCCTGGTAAACTGCTATGGAAAGCCCTAAACAAGAAGATCGACCCATGGAGCATGATCCATCCGATATGGAGATCGAACAAGCAAGTCAAGACCCCTCTCTTACTGAAGATGGCTCTGAAGCAACCCCAAAAATAAATTCCAATGCGCATGAAATTACCTCTGATCATGATGACATTGATGCTGAAGTTTCAAAACTCATAAGATATAAAAAGGAAGAATCTGCTCGGTTATATCAAAAACATATAATGGCTGGTGAAGAAGAACAAGCAGACTTGGCGTTTAAGAAAATGAGAAAATATGGTGCACAGTTACTTGCTCTCTCTGGTAAATTTGTTTCTCCTGTAATCACTCCTGTCAAGAAGGAAATTGGTTTGCGGTTGACCCAAAATGACATACCCAAATTTCAACTCTCCTCTTGGCCTGATGTCCCATTTCCTGGTGAGAAATGTTATGAATCTGTCGAACACTTTTTGCGGTCCTTTGAAAAGGTAATATATTCTGCTGCTTTGGACATTCAAGAGGTTTGGCGCCGGTATCTCCCTGTTTCTTTGGCCTTCGACCATGATGATTGGATCGAGAAAGAGCTCAAAAGATGTGATACATGGAATACAGCTAGAATTGTATTTACAAACAAATTCTTGACTGATAATGCTAGAACAGATGCTATGCATCGTCTATTCACAATGACCATGAATAAAAATGAATCTGTCTCCTCGTATATGACCCGATTTTTAAGCACTTGTATTGAGGCTGGGGCAAATAAAAATGATCCTATGGTAGCTGCTAGATTTAAAGCATCATTCTCTGAACCTGTTCTTGAGAAGTGTAAGACAGCTTTTGTTTTGAAAGAAAATAAGAACATACCATGGACTGTAGAGAGAGCTGCTGAAATAGCTAGAAATCTGCTAGGAGATGATCCAAGGACATACGCAAGCTCATCCTATGCCAATGTTGCCAGTGGTAATAAAAGAGTTCACACAAATGCTGGTCCTTTTAGTATTCAAAAAAGAAACAAAGGTCATGGTTCGTCTGGTGCTTTCTTTTGTTCAAGACATGGTGGTGCTAATGCAAATCACAATGAAGATGATTGCTATAGTAAAACAAAAAAGAAAAATGATGCTGCGTCGACCATGAACAATAAGTATTATGGCAATAAAAATTTTCCTCAAAAAGCAAGCACAAGTAAACCCTGTCGCTATTGTGGTAGAAGTTGGTCCCATGGCCATCATTGTCAAGAATATGCAGACTATAAAAGAAAACTTCATGTCGATCCAAAAAATCCAAGAGATTCGGACAAGTCAATTTATGCCATTGTTCGTACTGCAAATGAAGAAAATGATAATGATCATGATATGACAGAAGCTGAAAACCACTCATATGACTGTAAGGCATTATGAAATAAAAAAACTGAAGATGAAGATACTAATCCATTTAAACTTTTGACTCCTATATTGATAGAGGGCAAGAAATTAATTGGAAAGATTGACACTGGCAGTGATATCACTTGTATATCAAAAATTTGTTTGAATAATAAATTGAATATTGACAAAGTGAATTCTGTAAATGGTTCTTTAAATTTTTTGTCTTCAGATAATAATTGTAAACGAATTGGACAAACTGATCCTCTCGCTTTAACATATATGAATAACATCACTTTTAAACATTCCTTTGAAGTTGTAAATTTTAATGAGACAATGACACAAGAATTTGATGTCTTGCTTGGAACTGATGTTCTTGGAAAAATGAATATCGGTCTCACTGGAGTAGCATACAAGTACCCAGGTAATGAAGATGATTATTCAAATAGATTGAAAGAAGACGCACAATTCCTTAATATGAATTTTGACGCTAATAATGAGATTGAATCTAACAACTCACCCTATGGTACCGAAGATCAACAAAAGCAATTCATGGCTTATATCCAGAGTGCAATTGATGACAACCAAAATATTCCTGCTGGATCTTTCTGCACAGTACCAGAATCTGTAGTGGAGTTACCAATGGAAAAGGGAGCAAAGTCCTTTAAGAGACAATATTCAATTGCTCACCGACAAATGCCTGAATTAGAAGAGCAAATAAATGAATGGTTAAAAGCAGGTATCATCAAAGAGAACCGCGCTAACACATCATTTAATAGTCCTTTATTAATGGTACCAATGAAAGATGAGAACAATGAGATAACGAGTCACAGAGTATGTTTAGATGTTCGTGGTATCAACAAACTAATCCCTGATGTCGTATATCCTGTTCCAAAAATAAGAAGCATATTTGACAACTTAGCTGGTGGTGAAGTATTCACTAAGATTGACTTGAAGAATGCATACAATAGTTTCCTTGTAGCCCCTAAAGATCAACACAAACTCTCCTTCCAATTTAAGAATCGAACATATACCTTCCAAGGATGTTGTTTCGGTCTAAAAACAGTTACTGCAATATTCTGTAAAGTGATGAAAATACTCTTTGCAGATATGGATTTCATTGAGACCTACGTTGATGACTGTGTAATTAAAGGAACAGCTGAAAACCATGCTTCAAATGTAAAAAAGGTGATTGAACGATTAACTTCTGTCAACCTAAAAATCAATGTAAAAAAATGCAGTTGGTATCAACGATCAATCTACCTTTTAGGATTTGTAGTTGAGAGTGGTGGTATCATCAAAGTAGATCCACGCCGCTTAACAAACATCGATAGTTGGCCTATACCACGCAATAAAAAAGAAGTAATGCGATTAATGGGCATTGTATCATATATGAGAGACTTTATACCTTTAATCTCTCGTGTAGCTGCACCTATCGACAGACTTCGTAATGATCCTGATGTAGAGAACAACTGGACACAAGAACATACTGATGCATTCATTGCTTTGAAAGAGATTCTAAAATCAAAGACACTGTTGCACACTCCAGACTTATCCAAAAAATTCTATGTGGCTACTGATGCTTCACAATATGGTGTTGGTGCAGTATTAACCCAAAGAGATGAGCTGAATAGAACTTTACATATTGCATTTGCATCTAAATCTTTGTCACCCTCTCAACGTAAGTGGAATACAACTAAACGTGAACTGTACGCGGTAGTGTTTGCACTAGAAAAATATCGTGAGTTTTTATGGGGAAATAAATTTGAATTACGTACTGACCACAAGGCTTTAATGTATTTACATACCCAAGAACAAGCAAACCCTATGATGATAGGCTGGTTAGAAACTTTATTAGATTTCAACTTTGATGTGATTCACATACAAGGAATTCTCAATCAATTACCAGATTTACTTTCTAGACTTTATGAACCGTGCTTGAATAATGAGTTCATGCTGGGTGGGGGTGATGCTGCGCAAAAAGAAAATAAAAAAGAAAAAAAGGAAAATAAAAATAAAAACAAAAATAAAATAAAAGTTAAAAGACAGACAAACTCTGCAGCAAAGAGACACAACTTGATCTATAGTCAGGACAAGAAACTAAATGTGCTAGCTGTAAAAATAAAAAATAAAAAGTTTGCTAATAATCCCACAACTGACTATATGACTCCTCCACCTGAGAAGAGAGCACGTCTACTTGAAGATGCTCATACCTTCGGACACTTCGGTAGTACGAGTATTGTGGAGCAGTTACATTCCCAAGGACTTCATTGGAATAATATTTATAAAGATGCTACTGAGACAATCAAATCATGTATTGAATTCCAGAGACACAATGTAAGCAAGAAAGGTTATCATCCTTTAAAAAACATTCTTGCATATCTACCATTTGACCATATTGGAATTGATCTTTTAGGACCTTTACCTGTCACGGCAAATGAAAATGTCTATGTCCTTGTGATGATAGATGTATGTACCAGGTACATCATACTGCGTCCATTAAAAAATAAACAAAGTGACACTGTAGCAAAAGAATTAATAAAAATCTTTGGTGACTATGGCATACCTAAAATTATTCAAAGTGATAACGGCAGAGAGTTTAAAAATAGCCTCATGCACTCATTATCCAAGCACCTAGGAATAGATCGCAGATACAGTACAGCCTTTCACAGTCGAGGTAATGGCGTGAGCGAGAGCGCTGTAAAGACGACATTAAACACTATAAGAAAAATGGTTAATTCTAACAGCAATGATTGGGACGATGTATTGCCAATTGTCCAACTAGCGTCGAATTATAAAATAAGACACCGTTCAAAGAGTGCTCCATTTTCCTTGATGTTTGCTCGAAGACTTAATAGCTTTGAGGATTACAGTGATCAGAGTATAGCTGATAAGATTCCTAATAGACCTGTTACAGAACAAGAGCTAACTGAGAGAACTGATCGCATGTACCAGATAGTGTTTCCTGCCATTCGTGAAAGAACACAGAAGATCATAGAGGAAGCGAACAAGAGGTTCAATGACAAAAATATGATCATAGATCTTCCGAAGGATACTGCAGTTATGGTTAGATTACCAGGACGGACTAGTAAGTTGTCACCTCTTTATGAAGGGCCTTACATTGTCGTTCGAAAAACTCAAGGTGGTTCCTATGTCTTAAAAGATGAGCAAAATGAACTGTTACATCGTGAATATGTCCCATCAGAACTCAAGGTAGTCTCTATTGACGAAACAGCTATAGAAGATGAATACTATGATGTTGAGGATATTAGAGATCACAGAGGCGGTCCAGGACAAAGAGAGTACCTTGTAAAATGGGCTGGTTATGGTGAAAGAGAGAATACGTGGGAAAAAGCATCATCCTTCTCCAGCACAGTACCCATTGATAAATATTGGCTTAAGAGAAAAAAGTTGAAGGAATTAGAGCAAGCAAGAAAGCAAAAGATGATAGCTAACGAAATAGACTACACTAAAAAGACTTCTGCTAGACCTAATGTGACTGAAGAAAACAAGAACTATAAAAGAAAAGACATGGTACAAGATAGCACAGTCCTTAGAAAAAGTAAAAGAATAAGAAACAATAGAAACTAAAAAAAAAAAAAAAAAAAAGGTTCATGTAGCAGAGCGGCCGCTGACTTCATAAACTTGCTGAGCATCAAGATACATAAATTAACCAATAAGAAAATAACATTTAGTATCTGCATGAATGCCGACCTGACTATTGTCAAGTCTGGGGGAGGATAATGTTGTAAACATAGTTATTTTCTATATGATATCAGTTGTATTAAAATAAATAACGATACACAAAAAGATTAAACTATGATTGAACAATTCCACACTTTTCCAAATTTAGAACAATAAGATCAATATCTGTCATCCTAGAGAGTCTAATCAATTGTCAACCCCAAAACTAATTAGATCAAAGTTAATTGACTGGTTATTATTTCTATTGTTCAATTTCAGATGCATATATTAGAACATCGACAAGCTTTAGCTTAATCATTGGTTCTTCAGCACGACATCGTGACCGAGTCTATATCTTTTATATCTACGCTCACAAAGAATATAAATAGATGCCAACTTTTTATCCATAAAGCGAGGCCTTTTCGCAATAGAAAGAAATCTGCAATAAAGAAGGATTTTAATTTTATATTGCTGCTATTGTTTTTTTTGTTTAATTTTTTATTTAATCTTGCGATTAAAACATCCGCAATGGCAACTTGATTCTTTTCAAGTAATCGCCTGTGGTGTACTGTGCCTCTGGCGAACTCATTGGAAACATATTTTTGATGGATCGCCCTTTTGGCCAAATGAAGCAGCTGCTAGAGCTACTATGCTCCTCCGCAGAATGCATCAAGAAAATCTTTATCAGAAAGACTTCCAAAACAATAATCAGATATCACATTAATTTTATACTTTTATTCTATATATTTAAATGCTTTCCTACAGTGTACGTCTAAAGGCGGCACAAGAATAAACTCCTCATACATAAAAAAAAAAAAAAAAAAAAAAAAAAAAAAAGAAGACGATCTCTGGACACATTATTCACCCAATGTGCCAGCACACTAAACAGAAAAGAACACCATAAAAATCAACATGAAAACGAATACTCAATTGATACATTATTCACTTTATTTATCAAAATCACCATAATCCTCTTTATAATTGTATATTTTCCCTAATTACCTTATATTATTATGTTATTCCAAAGCATCTACTGTTGTAAAGTAATAAACAAAAGGTTTTCTTCCCGCTAAAATTAATTTTGGGTGCCGAGTAAATTCTTTTTGCACGTTCAAGCAATTGAAGTCAAGAACTAGTTATTATTGTTAACCTTGTTGTTATTGTACATTAATAGTCTCCTACAGTCTTCTATTAATTGGTTTCTGTTATCACTTCACCGTATAGCGAAACTAGACATAACATACAGTGACTCCCAAAAGTGTCTGTTGTATCCACACAACTAGTAAAGTGAACATTCATGGATAAACGAGAGATCTCCGCAATAGCCAACTTTGCCCTGTTGTCTCTATCGGTGTTCCCACGACTATATCGGAACCTGATTATAACAACGGCAGTTCAATCCAACTTTATTCGATAATTATCGTTAGATCAATAATTTATCTACTTCATTGTCCCTTGATTCGTCAAGAAGACAGCGGCTATTGATTATCTACTATCTTTCCTTTATCTTCCCATCCTTCCCACATTATTCTTTTAACCGATCAATTGAAATAGCGGTAAAGATCCAGACATCCAAAAAGTATAAATAGCCTCAAATGTTTTTATTAATAAAGCAACATATAATCTTTAGTTTCACAACTATTGTCTTTTTAGTTTTTGTCTCTTATTTTAATACTTGGCAAAACATTTTTTTTTGTGAATTCTTTATTGACTTTATTTTTAAAACAACCCTTTTTTATTATTACTACCTACCTTACCAATATGTCAAACACAAATGACTTCAACTCTGCTGCTGCTGGTTCTTCCAGTAGTAATGCCAAAACTTATCCTGATAACGCTCGTCGTATGTCAGATGTTTCTACTTTATCTTCAGAGGCAGAGTCCTCTGGAATGACCACTTCCGCAGTTTCTTCTGGTTCTCTTGAGCCTAGAATCGCAGTTCCATCCATCCACTCTTCTATTGAGGAGTTGGATTCCACCATCATCGGTGCCACCCAAGTTATTCTTAACTTGTCTGTTCGTCTTCTTTCTACGACGCCTGAGTCAGAGGAAGATAGCATGGTGCGCGCTAAGTACGAAGCCTGCTCTAAGGATCTGGAGAGACTAGTTCATACTAGAGACCTCCTCCAGCGAGCCATGAACCATGCTGTTCCCACCGCTTGGACTGGTTCACCTAAGGTTGCTCCTGCAGCCTTGAATGTTGTACCTCCAAACCTACCCCTCATGCAGTGGAAGGGTGCGGTCTTTGACCCATCTGCCCCTGTCTCTGTGGATGTCAAGCACTGCTTGAAAAAATTTCAGGACGTAATGTTCGCACATGGTCTTGATCTTGATCAGCACTGGCTTCGTCTTCTCCCTCCTTGCTTGTCATCGAGTCAACGTACTTGGCTTGATGAGTACCAAGAAAAAGAGGATGTCCATACGTGGAGTCAGTTCAAAAAGGCTTTTACTAGCCATTATGGTGTTGGATCGGCTGAAGAAAAAGCCACGTCTACAACGGAGTTGTTACGCATCTCCATGACCGCTGCTGAAACTGTTGACCAGTATGTTGAACGTTTCAACAACCTCCGTCGCTTGGCACAGATCCAAGATCGCTGTGTCTTGACTCGTTGCTTTCTGATCGGTCTTCAGGCCGATATCTACAAGAAGGTGGTCGTGTCCTTAGCCAATTGTACGGACGCGGAAAAAGAATCGGTCGACTACGTTGTCAAGTTGGCCAAGACTTTGTACCATTCGCTGTACAAAGTTCGTAAAGTGGCTAACGCTGCTCACACTTCTGCTGGCCCTTCGATGGTCAATGACTCTTCTTCTTCTGGTCGGAAGAGATCTTCTGCTTTTGTCTCTGGTTCTGCTGTTCGTTCTGCACCTTATCCACAAGCTTCTAGGAAGTATTGCAGATTCCACAAGACCACCAACCATAGCAATGATGAATGTCGTGCTATGAAGAAAGCTTCCTCTTCTTCTCCTTCTTCGGGTTCAACCCAAGATGATGTCTCCTCTGGTTCTGCTGCCTCTCAGTGGAATCCAAGAAACCAACCTTCCGGTTTGGGACGTCCGTGCCGCTCTTGTGGTGCTGACAACTGGCGTCCTGGTCACCGATGCAAAGGAAAGGGCCGTTCAACCGGTTCCTTGGCTGACGACTCTGCCGGATCTTCTCACATGTTTCGAGCAATGAGTCGATCCCCTGCTTCTTCCTTGTCTTCCGTTGCCTCTTCTGGTAACGATGTTTCTGTTTCTGTTGGTTCTTCTGCCACTGCTGCTTCGAGTAGTAGTGATGCTTCTCCCGGTCGTAAGACTGATGCTGCTGGTCCCGTTGTTCCTGTTCCCGATTCGTCGGATGATATGGACATTGATGTTGCGGAAGCCCTTACTGTGGCTGAAGCTGCTCAGGCCTAGCACATCAAAACATGGGCCATGATTGATACCGGTTCGTCTTTTTCGTGTGTGTCTCCTTCGTTCTGTTCGGCACTTGGTTTAGTTCCAACACCTAATCCAGGATCGATCAAATTAGGACATAATAGTTCAAGTACTGTAAGCCGGTTAGGCATAATAAATCTTACTGTTTATTATAACCAAATCCGTTTGTCATATGAATTTGAAGTGTTTGATTTTAGCAGTGATGTTCCCATTTGTTTAGGACTTGACATTTTGCCTAAACTAAGAATAGGTTTAACAGGATTAGCCACTTCTTGGTTAAATTCTAATATTCCTAAAATACCTGATCCAGTTAACCCTGATGATTATAAGCCAAATGAAACTCCTGTTGGCACTATGCAGGAAAGACAACGTTTGATGAGCACTATTCAACCTTTGTTAGATGCTAATACGAGTATCCCCATGTCTTCTCATTGTAATTTACCTGGTGCTATCATCACTCTTGATACTGAACCCAATGCCTTTGCTTATCGAAGACAACCCGATATTGCTATTGCTAATAGAAAGATCATGGAAGACCAAATTCAAACTTGGTTGGATGATTGTGTCATTGAACCTGCTCCTTCCAATACTCGCTTCAATAACCCTATTTTTCTTGTTGGAAAAAAGGATGTCAACGGATTATACACTAAGAAAAGAGCAGTTATTGATCCACGTCTGCTTAACCAACTTGTAAAGAATGTTGATAGAATGCCTTTACCTCTAATCAGCGATCTTCATCAACGTATGGGTTCTGCTACTATATTCACTACCTTCGACATACGAGCATGCTTTCATCGTTTTCTTATCCAAGAATCTGATAGACCCAAAACCGCATTTACTCATCCATTTACTGGTATGCAGTATCAATTTCGTCATTGTCCTTTTGGCTTGACAAGTACCGGTAATATTGTACAGCGTGTTCTTACAAATTTGTTCGCAGATCTTCCTTACACTGCACTCTATATTGATGATCTATGTGTCTTCAGCTCTGGTGACATGAATCAACATATTGAGTATGTCCGTGAAGTGTTGAAACGTCTTACTGCTGCAAATTTAATTATTAATGTTGAAAAGACGCATTTTGCACAAAGTTGTGTAAATATTCTCGGATGGACTATTGGTAACAATGGTTCTCTAATCCCTGATCAACGTAAACTGACAAATATACATTCTTGGCCCACACCTAAAACTGGTAGACAAGTCATGAGTTTTCTTGGATTTGCAAACTATTTCCGTAATAGTTTACCAATGTTTTCTCGCTTGACTGCTCCACTTGACCGGTTGCGATCTCTTAATTCTTTAAAAGGAATTTGGAATGAAACCCATGAATGCAGTTTTCGTAACATTAAGGATGCCTTAGTGAATGCCCCAGTTATTCACATTCCTGACCTTAAGTACCCATTCTACGTTGCAACAGATGCTAGTGCTTATGGTATTGGCGGTGTCGTTTATCAAGTCATCGACCAAGACATTAAATATAACGCCTTTGCTGCAAGATCTCTTTCCCCTACCGAACGTCGTTATCATACAAACAAACGAGAGTTGTTAGCGATTGTATTCATGTTTGAGAGATATAATAAATGGTTATACAACCGTCATTTTACCTTGACAACTGATCATAAAGCCTTGATTTATATCAAGAAGCAAGTTGTTCCAAATGCTGCCATGCTTGTTTGGTTTGAAACAATTTTCGAATATTCATTTGACATTGTTCATTGTCCTGGCATTAAGAATATTATCCCTGACGCACTTAGTCGTTTATTCCCAGATGACAATAAACTGGAGGGGGGTAACAATGTCAACAATGTTGCCATCTACAATATCCGTGGTAAAGAAAAAGAAAAAAGAAAACCAACTTTTAAAGAAAAATCTAGAAGTTATGAAACACAAACATATGCACTCACTTCTGCAACATCATCATCAAAACCCTTATTGCATCGCGCCTTGCAATATGAAGACTATATCACACCTCCTCCTGAGGAAAGAAAAGATATAATATTGAAGGCTCACTTATTAGGTCATTACGGAATTAAAGCCATAGAACAAACCATTCATGGTGATAATCTCCATTGGACTAATTTACGTCAAGATATTCAGGATGTCATATCCAAGTGTCATGAGTGCAAAATGTTTAACATTGCCAAAACAGGTTATCATCCCCCTAGAAGTATCCTACCTGACGGACCTCTAGATCATTGGGTTATGGACCTCGGCACTTTTAATATAACATCTACGAGCGGAAATAATTTCCTTCTTGTCATGGTTGATTTATTTTCTCGCTTTACTATCTTGAAAGCCATTCCTGATAAACAAGCTCTTACTATTGCCAAACAGCTTGTTGATATCTTCTGTACACTCGGCTGGCCTAAGGTCATCGCTAGTGATAACGGAAAAGAGTTTACTGCTACCATCGTTACTGAACTTATTAATAACAGTGGTATCGATAAGAGAGTGTCTAACCCTTTTAATCCCCTTGGTAACTCAGTCAATGAAGCATTTGTAGGAATTGCTAAAAAGACTATCGTTAAACAGTTACAAGGAAGAAAAGAAGATTGGGATCTATATGTACCTGCAACCCAATATGCTATGAATCTGAAATATTCCAGACTTCATAAGAGTAGACCATACACAGTAATCTTCAATAAAGTACCAAATGATATGAAAGATTATTCTCATATTAAACCCACTCTTAGAAGTGATGCTGTAGATTCTAAAGCAATAGAAAACAGACTTAAATATGCTACCGAAGTTGTTATCCCTGCTCTGGCTAAACGCATTAAGGAAACTCAGGATGTAGACAATGCATATTTTATGAAAACAAACAAAATCGTTCATACACCGTTTCCACTCCATAGTGAAGTCATGATTAAAAATGTGAACAAGGAAAACAAAACTGATCCGCATTATGAAGGACCTTTTTACATAAGTGGAATGACAACTAATGGCAGTTACATATTAGTTGATAAACAAAATAACCTCTTATCAAGAGATGTACCCACTTCACACTTAAAACTTATTGCATTACCCAGTAATAAAAGTGCAGAATCAATCGATGGCCAACATTATGAAATTCAAGCAATTATACAACACAAAGGAACTCCAGGTAATTACCAGTATCTTGTTCATTGGAAAGGATACGATGATCCTACAGATTACACTTGGGAACCTACTTCTAGCTTCGATGATCGATCTTCAATTGAAACATATTGGGCTCGTCGTCAAGCAGGTAACAATACTGCTGTCTCAAAGAAAGCAAGACTACCTAAACGTACCGTTCTTACTCGTGAACATCACAGTAGAAGCAAGAGATCAAGACGTTAAATTGTCTAAGTAGTTGACCGTCTTTTTCCCTAAGACAATTTTTCCTAAAGAAGGTTTTTTTACTATCAGGTTTTTATGACAACTTACTACTACGATCTATCCTCAATTATACTATGTCTATTTATCTACTCTATGATCATTACCGCACTTATTGTGTATGACCTTTGCTCATTTCTGAATCTTCACTTTTCCTTTTTACCGTTTGCTTCAAACTAGAAGGGGGCAATGTTGTATCCACACAACTAGTAAAGTGAACATTCATGGATAAACGAGAGATCTCCGCAATAGCCAACTTTGCCCTGTTGTCTCTATCGGTGTTCCCACGACTATATCGGAACCTGATTATAACAACGGCAGTTCAATCCAACTTTATTCGATAATTATCGTTAGATCAATAATTTATCTACTTCATTGTCCCTTGATTCGTCAAGAAGACAGCGGCTATTGATTATCTACTATCTTTCCTTTATCTTCCCATCCTTCCCACATTATTCTTTTAACCGATCAATTGAAATAGCGGTAAAGATCCAGACATCCAAAAAGTATAAATAGCCTCAAATGTTTTTATTAATAAAGCAACATATAATCTTTAGTTTCACAACTATTGTCTTTTTAGTTTTTGTCTCTTATTTTAATACTTGGCAAAACAGTGTCCCAATGTTTTGTAATTTTGTCTTTCGCTGTCATTAGTGCTATTGCTGTTTGCATAAAATATGTCTTGTTGTACCTCATTTGAAAGCTACGGTAGTGTAGATGTACAGTAGGTGAAAAAATACGAGCAACCTCTGTTCGATTTGTCTTCATATCTTTTTATTTTTGTGTGTATATTTGCCAGAGCTTTGATATCACACAAACTAATTAGGGCAACAAAGGTACATGTAATACAATAAAGAGATTGACTGTACTTGAAGTACAAGCTTTTTAAAAAGGGAAAGACAGTCATAAAAAAGCCAATGATGATTTTTCAAAATTCGCTATGTTTATTTAATATTTTCTATATCTTCCCTTTGCTTTAAATAGTACTTCTACTTTGGCTGGCATACTATTGATGTACCTCTTGCAAGCATTTGCATTGGGTTTATTTCGTTCTACATCCACAAATTGCTAAAGCTTTCTGACACCTCTTTCTCCAACTTCATGTGGTGTGAGATTAAGTTTGAGCTGATGCCAAACATGCTTTATATGATTTAAATCCAGGCTTTGAGCATACCAATAATTTGTATACCTTACGCTGATACCGCATACCTATACAGTTATTATTTTTAATTTATACTTTACGCCGCTATCACTCTGAAGGTATACACCAGACGTCTTCAAATGATGATACTCTAACGTATTCATGTAAATAATGCTAAGTATATGCAGACAAGTCGTTGAGTTTATGTTATGGTCATAAAGCTGACATGCCTAAACTGGTCCCTGAGTAGCTATGTGACAGCACATGTTCATCCTACCGCTGCTGTGCTTTACTGTAATTGTTTAGGATAGGGGAGTTTTAGGTAAATATAATATAGCAATCAAAGATAAAGAAATACTGTTAGAACTTGGTATCTCTTTATTAAGTTAAGATAACTATTATCAGATTCGATAAAAAAAAATTCTACATGTAAAAAGTGAGAGTATTTATAGACATGATACGGATAAAGAATTAGGACAGATTTATAATCAACTTGACAGAATAGATGATTACGATTTCTAATTATTAGTTTAGCCTGTTCCTAGCTTGTATTGTGAATTATGCTATTGGGATGGTTTCAGATAACACTGGACATATAACTATTTAAGGAGACGGTACGGATGAATATAATGACCTTTAGTTCCGTGATTGGATATCATTGCTAACAATAATATCTCAGTCAGGATAAACGTTTTCATGACTGATGATGATCCGATAAGTAATCGTCATTCCCTATTCAACATGCTCATATTATTAATAAACTTTATTACAACCATGTCATCTTATTTGACTATGTGAAGTTAATATGAATAAAGCTTAATATAAAAATCTAATCAAAGTATTTTATTGATCTGTGTTGGGAATAATGTTATAAATGATTCCAAGTTATGTCAACATATTATTCAGGATCATATATGATTCCTTTTACTAAAATAAAGTGACTATAATCTTATGTATCCTTAACAGTAATGTCGATGTGATGAGGGAGTAAAATGTCATTTTATACTATTCTATACTACTTTACTCCATCTGATCACTAGATGATAGTCTTTGCTTCAGCTGAGAACGCTACTGGTCGTAACTATGAACTTGACTAGTTGCGATGCCTTTTTGCTCAGGTCATCTGCTTTTTTCAATGATCCTTTTTTAAAAATGCCTTCTTTTTTTTAGCTCTCGGTGGCACTTTATGGATCTCAGCGCACTTACTCCTGAATGGTACATGAACAAGTAACCAAACTTACCTAACTCCCTGAATAGCTCTTTCGCTACTGTTCGATGACCAGTAATAATACACAGCTTGATATAGTGCTTCATGGCAGAAGAGACAATAGCATGTCTTCCAGCAGACAGGTGTGAATTTCATGGAAAAAGCTTTCGAGCATATCTTTTAACTGTGCGAAAATGAACGTAATGTTTATCTGTGATATCCTCTGGCTTCATGCTATTTGGTGATATATTTTTTATTTCTGAATTGCTTTTCCATTGGTATAGATTTAGGCATGATGATGAGAAGTAGTGAAAGAAATTGAGCAAAAAAAAAGGAACCAAGGGCTCTTGAAGTTGCACTTGCTTTTATATGGACACAATGAGGAAAGCTCACAGTCCTATACAAGTACGCTGTATAGTCTTCCAATATGTTCTTTGTTGATTTAAATGTAAACGTATGATTACTGTACATAATTTAAGCTGGTCGGAAGTCAAATTTTTAAATTCGGATTCTCATTCCTCTCTCAATTTCCAGTATTACTACATGAGACCTTTACTGTTTCAAGACACATGATCCCGAAAATATACCATAGGAGTCTCAAGCCAGTAGTTGGCATGCACCTTTTGATATAGCGAAAAAAGTCGATTTTGCCAAAAGGTTGCTCGTATTTTTTCACCTACTGTACATGTAAAATATATCCAATAGATAGGCTACAGATTAATTCGGATAATCTTCATTAAGGATAAGATGCTGCGTAATTGCACGGTTAAATTATATTAAATCCAGGAACTAAATCACAGTCAATCGCAGTCAATCATATACGAGTATTCTATGGATAAATGCTTATGATGACAAAGATAACAATGGAAGAACACGTAACCATTATCTATTTGTCATCAGTTATATCATACTCATTAATTATTAATCCATGACATGAAATATTATCCGTGTATGAAAAGTATAAATAGTGTTAAGGATACATAAGATTATAGTCACTTTATTTTAGTAAAAGGAATCAGATATGATCCTGAATAATATGTTGACATAACTTGGAATCATTTATAACATTATTCCCAACACAGATCAATAAAATACTTTGATTAGATTTTTATATTAAGCTTTATTCATATTAACTTCACATAGTCAAATAAGATGACATGGTTGTAATAAAGTTTATTAATAATATGAGCATGTTGAATAGGGAATGACGATTACTTATCGGATCATCATCAGTCATGAAAACGTTTATCCTGACTGAGATATTATTGTTAGCAATGATATCCAATCACGGAACTAAAGGTCATTATATTCATCCGTACCGTCTCCTTAAATAGTTATATGTCCAGTGTTATCTGAAACCATCCCAATAGCATAATTCACAATACAAGCTAGGAACAGGCTAAACTAATAATTAGAAATCGTAATCATCTATTCTGTCAAGTTGATTATAAATCTGTCCTAATTCTTTATCCGTATCATGTCTATAAATACTCTCACTTTTTACATGTAGAATTTTTTTTTATCGAATCTGATAATAGTTATCTTAACTTAATAAAGAGATACCAAGTTCTAACAGTATTTCTTTATCTTTGTTGCTATTACATTTTACCTAAAACTCCCCTTCCTAAACAAATAGAGTATCATTTTCTTATTAAATAAAACAATCTCTTCATCGAGTCTCGTCCTCTCTTGTTCCTTTCTATTCTTGGATAAATCACTAAGACGTAGTTTGTATTGAATGGGCTCTCTCTCGTCCTTACTCAATAAAGAGGTTCAAGCGACTCATCGATTATTTGATTCATAGTTAATTTTATTAATCAAGAGAAACAACACGCCTATTCCACACTTAAAACACTTCAAGGAGGCTGTTGGGAGACTTTTTCGATAACTGATCCCGCAAGGTGGATCTTCCATCAGTTACGTTGTGGCTCTTGTTTATTATCAATTTGACATCTAATGGTGCTTGGCAACGAATCACGCTTTGTAAAACACTACTTTATTTGTCTTTTTGCTCTTTATAAACCACTCATATTGCTTTATATACTTCTTTATGAACCACTCATATGGCTTATATACTTCTTTATCGACCATTCATATTGCAATAAAGATTGCTTTATATACGCAAAAAAATAGGGATTTTGTTTATAAAAAATAGCTTTTCTTTTATTTGAATAAAATAATAATAACAATAGATAGTATTTCTTTGCTTGTAGCGTTTTAACAGTGTACTTGACTTACCTAATGTCACCAGAATAGCAGCATCTAATCTAAAAATACATCAATTAATCTCGTGGAACTCAAAAATTCTCAAAAAAAAAAGCCAAGCTCAAGGATTCAAAGACACAAGGACTCAAAGGCACAAGGACTTGAGCATTCAAAGCAAAAGAAAAGACATCAGTACTTAAGAACCAAAGTAAAAACCAGGAAAGAAACAGAAAGAGGCCAAAGCAGAGCAGCATTCATCTATAATGATTATTAGCCATCATGTATATAATAAAAGTAATAGTACCTTTCTTTACATGGCAAGGGGAAAAAAACTTGCTGAGCTTTTACAAATAAGTAAAAAAAAGGAAGTAGTACGTATCTATAATAAATATTAGCTATTGAGTATATAGTAAAAGCAATAGTACCTTGCTTTACATGGACCATTAAAAAAGAAAAAGAAAAGAAAAAAAGACACCAGCCAAGCCTATACCAACAAGTAAAAGAAGAAGCAACTATAATCCTGGGAAGGAGACTTTATAAAAACCATTTAAAGCATCAAAAAATCAATCAATACAATATTACTAAAGCACAAGTACCATTAGAGCAGGAATACAATTTATATAATATTAAGAACTTACCTTTTATAAAAAAGAGAAGAAAAAAAAAGAAAAGAAAAAAACAGAAGTTCGTTTTTTGTAGACTTATTTTAACAATGTTACACTTATTCACTGTTTATCCATATTAGAAAACAAAAATAGTTGCTTTTCATGTAGTCTGTATTTAATGGTATCCCAAAAGGTAATTTATACATTGCTTGAACAAGTTTTATTACTTGAATGCAATATGTTTAGGAGGAAGGCTATTATTTTATTTTATTTTTTTACTTGAAATAAAAAAAAAAAAAAAGTCGGTATCTTAACAAATTATAGCAGTAAAACAACATCTTTTTTTTTTTCTCCCTTGTTTTGTTTCATGGAATACACTAGATGCCAAAGATACAAAAGATAAAAAAGAATGCCCAAGTATTGATCATATGTAAGTTTATAAAAAAAAAAAATAACAACCAAGACTAATATCAGTTTTTTTTTTTTTTTACATTAGGAATTCCTAATGGGATACATTCGGATGACGAACATGAACTTCATGAGCAAAGTTTTTCGCTTTAACACGATAAAACTATAAGAATATCAAACTTATATTACTGCTTGTTGTTAAAAAGCCCTTTTTGATAAAGAAAGTTGACAATGTTAACATCTCTAATGGCTGATGTCTAATGGCTAATTGCAAATTACACCCATGTGTAAACATAAAGTAAGTAATGAACTAATATAAGCTTAAAAACATATATTCTTTTGTATTATTTGTCATAAAAAATAATAAAGTAATCTCTTTACTTGAAAACAAAAAAAATTGTGCTTGTATTTGTTAATTACAACTGCCTTGCAACAAAATGTGAGCAGAGCTTCTTTACTTTTTATTCTTTTTAGACTATACACGTATTCTTTTGTTATAATGTAAAAGCATTTGTATTTTTATAAAACATGTTTACTGTTAGATTATTGTTTTCATTTGAATAAGGAACTCTTTATTGCTATGCTCTTTTTTTTTTTGTTTTTCTTTTTCTACTAGGTCTTTTTTTTTAACTTTGTCTTTTTTTTTTTACTTCTAATTTTCCAGCTTCTTTTTTTTCCCAAACGCAACTATTTTGTTACGTTCTGTTACACGCTTCAAATGAACTAAGCTAAAGATCACAGACTGCCTACCCAATATGTATTCTGAACAAAATAATCGCATGGTGCTTTTGATTTCCGCATTTTGCCCTCAAAAATAAAAAAAGAAAATATTGGTCTTTCAACCATAGAGGAAAACAGGTTTTCCAAAAAGAGACTATTTGAAAAAAAAAAGACACTTTTTTAAAACATGAATAACTCTATGAATACTTGTCCTACAAATAAAATAATAACGTTGTTAAATTTCATTTTTTTCGCACCTAAATCTTTTTTCCAAATTCAAAAAAGTGCAATACAGAGCATTTTAATTTTTTTCATTTATTCAAAGTTATACAAAACGTTGATTTTTTGATGTTAAAAATGATTGACAATGTTGAAAATCACCAATTATTTGCAGTGGGTCAAAAATCATAAATTTTATGACAGAAGGCCATGCAAAACGAAAACCGGCAAATCAGCATTCTTGGTCAAATGACTATGTTGATAGTTTTCAATTACGGAGGTCGTTGGTTCGACTCCTTGTAGCTGCTCATACATTGTCGTCTACTTTTTGCATAATTTTTGCTTTAAGTTACTTAGCATTTTTTTTTCGAAATATTAAGTGTTTAGGGAAAACTTTTGTCAGTTCACTACGGTAAAACGAACTTCCGTTGCGGAGATGCTTCCTATCTATCGGCAGATCTCGGAATGATAACAAATCTTGTAAAAAAATATAAAAAAAGCATTTTTTTTTTCTTCTTTCCTTCATCTTTTTATCCATTTCATTAGGGTCTAATGTCTTCCAACGCTGCTAGCAACTTGCCGAAAGAACTATGACGGCTGACTGTACTATAAAGTAAGTTTGTTTTTACATGGAAGGAAACGTAACTAAAGGCAATTGGTATAAGTTATTTGAAGGAAAATGGTGCCTTTTTTTCTACACGCAAGTGCAAAGAAGGTTCTAAAATGCGCTTGAACCAGTCAAGCCGAGATGGATTTTCTTGGCGATGTGGCTCAAGGAACTGTGCGTGCAGTCATAGCCGTATTTCTTACCTGGACGGCTCCTTTTCCAAGGTCGCAAGTCCATCATCCATCAAACACTATTGGTAGTGTACCTCTTTTTGTTACAAGTTCCAAACGGAACAATATATACTATGATCGGTCTTAGTCTACCGACTGTCCGCAACATTATTAAGGACATTATCAAGTAATGGAGGCAGATCTTCGAATTGAAGACGTTCAAGCCGGTAAGTGATGCTTTGTTTACATCAGAGTATGTGATTAACAAGTCATACTTAGGTAGAGTCAACAGTGATGGACAGCCTATTATCGTTGAGATAGACGAAAGTGCAATAAAGGGAAGAAAGTCGATGGTGTTTGGGTTGTTGGGGATGTCGAGCGTAAGGTGTTCTTGTTGACGGTACCTAACAGTAAACAAAATGAGAAAATGAATACTGCCTTCAAATCATAAAAGAGTATCCTGTCGCCCCCATAGTAGTAGTAGTTTGCATTAACAGCACTACTGCAGATGTTATTGATATGGAAATCAATCAAAACTTGAAATTTCCATTCGCCATGCAATTACCCTGCCCAGGGTGGGCCAAATCTTTTCATTTGTTTAATGGGGGTAGCATCCATGCTTACCTAAAAACACAACGACTTCACCCGTTAGTCGCTGTTGCCCACTTTCTGATCGAGCAAAAGCTATCACTGATAGCAATGGAACACAAAGAAGACCCGACAATCCAGCAGCTATTTGCTCTTGCAAAGGATATTTTTGGTAATGATATCCAAGAATACGAAAATCTCTCTGTGGTATTACAGCAAGTGTGTAACCAAGCAAGATCTCAATTTTCCAAGGCAAACAAGAGATTGTTGGAAGACGTTGAGGACCCTGAAGCAAGGAAAAGGACGGCGAGATGTTTGGATGATGGCATTCTGTACGTGAATGAAATATGTCGTAAGAACCATATTGCAATTAAACCTTTGACCACTTCTTTGGAATCATCGTCGGAAGCCTCCACATCGTCTTCCACACCTAGTCAAGACCTTCTCCCTGCTTCCGAGCACGAAAATCCGGATTGGGCTTTTATCGATTCGGCAAGAAAGCACATGAAGAATAAGATGGATTGGGAAACCTGTTTCCAAATTGGAAAAGACATTGGTCTCTTCACCAAATACAGCACCCCAAAAAGTGCAAAGTCTGCATACTTTTGTGCCAAGTCCGGCAATAAATAAATTATATTTATTTCTATTACAAATATATTTTATATTGATTTATCCAAGAATAGAAAGGAACAAGAGAGGACGAGACTCGATAAAGAGATTGCTTTATTTAATAAGAAAATGATACTCTATTTATACTTTTCATACACGGATAATATTTCATGTCATGGATTAATAATTAATGAGTATGATATAACTGATGACAAATAGATAATGGTTACGTGTTCTTCCATTGTTATCTTTGTCATCATAAGCATTTATCCATAGAATACTCGTATATGATTGACTGCGATTGGCTGTGATTTAGTTCCTGGATTTAATATAATTTAACCGTGCAATTACGCAGCATCTTATCCTTAATGAAGATTATCCGAATTAATCTGTAGCCTATCTATTGGATATATTTTACATGTAGCTTATTAATACTGTTTTCATATCGAGTTATGAATGATGGATACATCATATATAATATACCTCATATGAATAAAACAGTGTATCTCACTCATCGTACAGTATTAAAGTTTATTTTATTAAATAAATCAAGTGGGACAGTTTGTTTAGACAAATCAATGCTCATCATAAGCAGCAACACTTGAGGGGTGAAGATTGAGGAGATATCAAGATGTTGCAGAAACCATGTGTGAAAAAGAACGTTATCACGGGCGATCCCCTTTGTTATAAACGTTGTAGAACAGTAACTGATTGTAGTAGACATTGATAAATATAAGTCTTAATACAAGATCATAATTAAATAAAATAAAAATATTAGTTTATTTAAATAAGATCATACAATCAATTCCAATTAAACATGTTCTTTTAGAATATGTTTTGTATTAATGAGAGTTCTTTGATAAGAAGAAGTATCAACTAAAATAACAAGATCCAATCCAATATCAGGAATATTGCTAATCTTTCACATAATTGAAATAACGCGTAAAATAACGTTATTCAAATCAGTGAGGAATGTTATGTTCTGGTAAAGTAATTAAGGAATAAAAATAAAACCAAAGAATACTTTTTGAGACTGAACTTTAAGACAATCTTAATTGTTAAAAAGAAATCATTACAAAGTCTACTATTTATATTCTTCTATCAGTTGGCGGGTAAATGAGTAGTTATGAGCGTAGATCCAATAATTGACATGTTTGATTAAAGAATGATCACTGAATCGATTATGAAAATTTTTAATTCGTTGTTTTTATAGATCTTATTGTTCTTTAACTGATCTGGGAGAATTATCCCGTCTTCACTGAGAGGAAAGATATATTTATATGAAATGCCCCCAGTCAGATCAAAGTTGACTAGGTACCTGATCCATGATTATTCATATACAGAAGTGATGAATAGTAAAGATCATGACTTATTTATTGTTCATGTTTACTTTATAGAATGAATCTAATAGTGATAGTTTTATATAAAAAGAAGAAGAATATATTTTATTTGATAAAGATTTAAATTATTATCTTTTATACTTCTTTTAGTTGTGATTATTCAATGTCCGTTATGATCAAACGCTGTTCTACAACAAGAATAACTAATGCAAATTCTATTAATTCAATTCAATTGCAACGAGAACCAAGGCTGGCTGGAAAAAAACTACTTTGTTCAATTAGTATCAGAAGATAGAGTCCAGAGATAATTGTTTAAGGTAAGTGTTCGCTTGTAAATACAAAAACAATTTCTTAAAGAGGAGAAGTATCTCTGTAATACGGAGTAAATAATAAAAGATGAAGCTTTAAAGTAAAAATAAAAATTGAATAAAATTGAATCCAAAAATGAATCAAAAGAAAATTGGTGATGTTTATTAGCTTTACAATCGTCAATTATTTGTATCTTTTCAGATATCAACGGGATACATAAAATTATTTAAGAAAATAAAAAAGATTAATAAAACAGACCATTCAAGGAATAAACATTTGATTATTAGCAAAGATGGTGGTAATAACAAAATAACGTACGCGGCGTTGCTTGATGAGTGATAGAAATAGAGAGAATAGCAGTATCAGAAACAAAATACCCAAATAAGGAAAAGCTACTTTAGCCAACTGCATTACTTGTTGAAATCCATTTCGGAACCGCTACAAACACCTATCTGTATAAAATAATTTTCTTTTGTATATATTTTTTGCTTTTTCTTTTTCCCTATTGTATAGTTTCCTTTTTTTGATTGAGATTTGATCAAGTTATAGTAATATTGGTGAATATCTTTGAAACATCTGGACCGTTTTTCCACCTACTTTATATTCATCCGAAGCCTTTTTAGTAATGAATATACAGTTAATCATTGGTAGGGGGAAGTTGCTCATGCTTTCCATATTTAGCATAGGAATATATCGTATCGCTAACGTATTTAATCTTTTTTATTAGCTCGAATCTTCAAGTAATCGATAAAAAACGACCAGACTATGAAGTAGATCATTACGTGTCTTATGAGTACAAGCACACCACTGTGTTTGGTGAAATCAAGACCAAAAAAATACTCGGACAATATAAAGAAAATTGTATCTGATTTTTATCGATTTTCCTTTTTTGCAAAGGATGCCATTGACAAACACAACTTGAATATGACCATTTGCTTTCAAGCTATTGGTAGATTTAAAATTTTAAACATCTCTTACTGCGATTATTTACTCTTTTTTTTTTTTTTTTTTTTTTTTACTTGGATTTATAGATACAAAAGTATAATTTTATATAATGCATCTTGGCTATGACAGACTATACACAATGACCTAAGTTGTACGCTTCAGGTTGCCCTCGACAATAGAAAAACTTCCAAATATGCTGTTATGCCTAGATGGCATAATTAGGATTTCCTCTATTTATGATTGTCGTTGTACATAATTTTTAAACTGATATAAAAAATTACTTAAACTGCTTCTTGATCTTTGTTTCTACCTTTTTCCTAAATTACTTTTACCATTTTACAACGATAACAAATAGATAATGAGTCCATATTCTTCGATTGTTATATTTGTCTATTCATAGAATACTCGTATGTGATTGATTGTGATTTAGTCCTTGGATTTGATATAATCTAACCGTGCAGTTATTCAATACTTTATCCTTCATGAAGATTATCTGAATTCACATGTAGCCTGTGAATGGATATATTTTGCATGTAGCTTATTAATATGATTTATATAGCGAGTTATGAATGATGGATACATCAATCAAAAGTAGTCAAACCAAAAGAGTTGAATATGTACTAATGAAATCTATATGGAAGTTATATTTTTTTTGGGATTATGGATATCCTTGTTTTATATTTGAATTCGAAAGTATCGGATGTCATCCAGAATCGTTAGATACTTTACACAAAAGATCAGTGAAGAAAACAGTCTTGCAAGATTATATAGCCTATCTAATAATCCTTTCAAGGGTGATTGTAAAACATAAAAGGCGATATATAATCTACTGAAATAAGACATTACTTTTCTGTTCTTGCTGACGACACCATTTTCTCTTGAATTTTTTTTTCGAATACACTGTACTTTTCATTTAACCCGATAGTATGAAATAATAATCAGAACGTATTGAAACTGATGCTACAACAATTGCATCACGCATCCAAATCACTTTTTCAACACCTTGGTCAGCTAAAAACAGCGATCCGATTACACCACGGGATGAAGTAATTAATAGGCATATTCAATCGCACAGTGAACTTTACAATGTCTTTGTGTTTATACAAATAAAGGCATCGATCTGTGATGAATCTTCTTTGATTTACGGGTAGAAAGTGAATTTAACAAGAATAGTGTATTGCGTCTTAATCAAAGCCTTTAGAAAACAGATCCAGATATCCTAACTTTCCTTTTTATCTCAAGTGTTGGTTCATGATGTAAACTCTTAAGCTTTGGCTGTGTAGGATCAGATTTTGTAAGAGTGAATCGATCAAGTCATGATGTAACAATGTGAAAAAATTTCTTTTGAAATCATGGATAAATAACAATAATTTGGTAGTTGGATTCTTTTCTGTTGGGTGATAAAAAAATATTACCAGTGACAATATGTGAAAGCAAAAGATTAAAACGTGTGATTGTTTTTACCAAGAATAAAAACATTCTGCGATGGTTTGATTGTAGAGATCTTTTCCTCCCATATTGTTTGATATTCATCGATAGGGAGAATTCGATACGACAAACATAATGTAATACATTGTTACTATGAGCTACTGTTTTGTTTTTACAGAATTTGTCTTGAAGTTTTATGGATATATGAAAAGTAAAAAGGTTATCTATTACAAGTACTATGGCTTATTAAAACAATAAAGGGATAAGTAATGAGCTCTTGTCAAGTACGTTGGTTGCTATAAAGTTCACTGTATATATCGCTATACAACTTGATCTAAATTGAACAATAAAGGATTTTAGTACAAACTTAATTTATGATTTGGATAGAGTCTATATGCTTCGTAATACAGTAAGACGTAATTTAAGATATGGTGCCATAATTCAATATCCTCTTTACAAAGATAATATAAAGTCTATTGTTTCCAACCTTTTAGAAAATTCATCTGAAGCATCGAATAATACACTATCAATACATGGTATATTTATATTGTAAATTCTCTACGAGCCCTAGACTATACATTCCACATATCTATACCGTCGCAGCACCCTTGCGTCTTTTGAGATGAATTCGACCTACTATTCATTTAAAATACCGATTTCTATCTAGAAGCTTTTTTCATGGCTATATCCTTTAGTGAACAAAGTACAGTTCAAATAGCTATTCCTATCAAAAGAAACGGGCGAATCAAACTTGAGTTTTGGGCTGTGGATTTATTTTAGCTCAAGTCACCTAGTGTGTCTCTTGCTTGACATCATAAAGTTTGTGTACAATTATCACTGGCAAAGTCTGGTACTGTCAGGAACAACAACTCGTGCTTTTTTTTTTTTTTTCCAATACTATATTTAAAGCCATTCACTGACGCACAAGTTTAACTGAAGCAATCTTTAACTGCTCGTAGCAACTTTTGTATTTTTCATAAATAACGTATGCATGAAGTGATTTTTTAAAAGAATGGCCAAACGTCATACCAGAAAAAAAAAAAAACCGACTATTTGTCACACTGACCGGCATAATGAAATATCGGATTATGACAAGGACAAAACGAATGATCTTTTGGGGTAAATGATAGGCTGTATGATTTAAACACGGGTGATAAACAAAATAGACTCAATTGAATGAATTGATTGATATGATGAATGAATATCTTTGATATAAATTGTTTTATTTATCCCAAGCAGGCTAGTGATGACTTGTTTACTCCAATCATAGGCCAGTATATGTGGAATCCCTGTAGCTTGCAAGACAAAATAAAATCAAGATAGACAAAGAAAATCATGATATTCAACAAGTTATGTTTAGATTATACATCAAAAAGATAGCTTGTCTTCTTTTCTCATCAAAACAAGCGCGACTTACAGTCCTTGTGAACGTCATGGCTTTTTGGTCAGTGAGGTCAACTCCGATCTTTTTCATCATCCTAACGTCATTCAGGCTTTATGCAATCCCACTGAAATATATATAAAAACCAAAAAGAATCCATATTTTTTTATTATTATTATTATTATTTGATATAAATAAATATGCCATCAGACCAAGCTATCAAAGTTGTTTACAAGAGCCCTGATCAAACTGAATTCTTTGTGGTTGCTAACCCCGGTATGAGAACAAAGTGGAAGAAAGACAAGTCAATTCCAATGATTGATGTAGTTCAAAGTAAGTTTTGTGTGTTTGATTTTATATGTGATACTCATGTTTTATAGCTTTTGATATCCACACTACAGTTACTGGTAGTAACACGGGTGAATACGTCCATCCATCCAAAGGTACTTTAGAATCTCACTTTGGTACAAGCAATGTAGACGATATTGTAAGAAAGATTGTTGAAGAAGGCGAAGAAAAAGGAATGCATTAAATCAACTTTTATCGCCGTGTATCATATTAAATAATAAAAAGTTGTATATTTGATTTTTATCATCTAAAAACTGGTTCACTCATCCTTTGTTACTCAAACAAGTCTCTTGAATAACATTGTCCTATAAACATGTCAATAATACGCGTTTTCAATTGGCTTAAAACTGATTCTGTTAAAGTAAGTTTATATAAATAATGCAATAAAATTAAAAACATTCAACATGAACAAGTTCTATTTATGGCTTCCGAGGAAGAAAAAAAAAAAAAACGAGTATTTTTATTTTAAGTTTATGATTTTTTATGCTATAGAAAAGGAGGGTATAAAGAAAAGAGAGAGAGAGAGAAAGAGAGAGAGAAAAGGGGAATATACATTTTTTTTTGTAAGAGAGGATGATAATGTACAATAACAAAAATAATAAATAATTAAATAACCTGTAATTCTTCATGAGTAGCCACAGTCGTATGAGGATTAGCCCAACCAAAGGATCTTTTTACTGCTTGATCCCAACCATGACACATCTTTTGACGTTTTTCTTTAGTGATTTTTGATTCAAATATAACTCTTCCATCTTTGTTAATGTTTGATAACTCATCAAATGATTTCCAGACGCCAGTAGCAAACCCAGCTGCAATAGCTGCACCAAGAGCAGTTGTTTCTCTCATTTGAGGTCGATCGACTTGAATACCCAAGATGTCTGCTTGAATTTGCATACAAAGATCTGAATTGGACATGCCACCATCTACCTTCAAAGTACGCAAGGGAGTTTTTGAATCACTGTTCATGGCTTCCAAAATAGCACGCGATTGATAACAGACAGCTTCCAACGTAGCACGACAGATGTGTTCCAGTTTGGTAAAGTGAGTGATACCACAGATAGTGCCTCGAGCATCCGATCGCCAGTAGGGAGCAAAGAGACCAGCAAATGCAGTGACAAAGTAAACACCAGCTGTATCTTGTACTTTAGAGGCCAATTCATTTAATTCGGTTGTATCAGCAATCAGACCCATGTTATCACGAAGCCAATTGATAGATGAACCTGCGACAGCCACCGAGCCCTCCAATGCATAACAAGTGACTTCACCAAATTTATAAGCAACTGTTGTCAACAGACCATTCTTAGACTCTACTGGTTTTTCACCCGTGTTGAACAACATGAAACAACCTGTACCAAACGTACTCTTGGCTTCACCCACCTCAAAACATTTTTGACCGACAAGAGCAGATTGTTGATCACCTAGACAACCAGCGATAGGCACACCCTTGAGAGTACCATCGAAAAGAGTACCATAGATTTCAGAAGAAGAAACAAGTCGAGGTAAATAGACTTTTTCAAAGCCAAAGAATCTAAAAATAAATAAGTAAAAAGGAGCATGTGAAGATGAATCATCACTTACTTTATAGCTTCTTGACTCCACTCCAATGTTTTAATATTCATCAACATTGTTCTACTGGCATTGGTTACATCTGTTACAAAAGCACCATTGTTTTCTATACCGCCAGTCAAGTTCTAAAAAAAAAATTTTATAAGTTTACATTTTTAAAAAAGCGTTGTACAAACTTACATAAATCAACCAAGCATCCACAGTTCCGACGCATAAACGATTTTGCTGTTGTGCTTGTGATACGATTGGAATATTGTCCAGAAGCCAACGTAATTTGACTGCTGAGAAATAAGTAGTGATGGGTAAACCACAGATGGATTTAAGGGTGTCTGCACCTTCCTTTTTAGAGAGTTGTTCCACAGTTTCTATTGTACGAGCGTCACTCCAAACAATGGCGGGATAAAGAGGTTCACCCGTTAATCTGTCCCAGGTGATGAGGGTCTCTCTTTGGTTTGTTAAACCAACCGATTGAATGTCTTTGGCTGAATATCCCATTAATCCCAATTTACGAACAGCGTGTTCAATACAGATATTAACAGAATCTAATAATTCAAATGGGTCATGTTCAATCCATCTAAGAGTATGTCAGTTTGGTTCAATATGATTTCTAAGTGACATACCCAGGTTGAGGATAATGTTGTTCTAATTCTATTTGATGAAAAGTGATAAGAGAACCTTGGTCATCAAATATAACAAATCTTGTAGATGTAGTTCCTTGGTCAATTGATCCAACTAATTTCTTTGCCATTGAAAAAAAAAAAAAATAAATGTAAAAAACAAGAGAGAAAAGTGTACAAAACTTTTTTTTTTTTCTCTCTTTCTCTCCCTTTTTATTTACGTTTTTCAGTAGATCCCTTTTTTTTTTCCAGATGAATTTAATTGGTTCACTTGAATGGTGTTTGTATTTTCCCTTTTTTGTATACTTTGTATTTCATGTTACACTAAATTCTTTTTAACCCCCCACATTTTAAAATATTCTGGAACAAAAATTATTTAATTTCTTCCGAATAATTTCCCGTATTCTATAAACAAATATATACACGAAAAATAAAAAATAAAAGAAAAATAAAAGAAAAATAAAAAAGAAAAAAAAAGAAAAATGACTACTGTTATTTGAATAGAATAAATAAATAAATAAGTTTTTATTTTTTATTTTATTTTTCTTTTATTTTTTATTCTAAAATGAAATAGGGCTTATATCATTCAGTGGAACAATCCAAAAAAAAAAAATACCTTTTCAAAGAGTGCGATTGACAGCGTAACATGTTTCACAGTGAGGGTGACTCAAGATCAAATCTCTAAAAGAAGTATGCAAATAAAAAAGGGATGAATAGAACCTTCTTTTTTTATGAAACAAGTCATTTATGCATTTTAATTTTTTGAAACAAATTATATAAATAAAAGCCCTAGACAGGTCTGTTTAATTTTTTATTGGTGATGAGTCAAGGCAGATGTGTGTATGTGTGTGTGACGTGTTGAAGGAGACCCCATTTAGAAAAAAAGTTTTTTGAGTATGCATTGATGTGTAACAAGAAATTTCTATTCATTCTCGTGAAATAATAAACTAAAACATGGCAAAAATCAGTTCAATATTCCTCTCTCTTTTTCACACTTTCTTGTTACACTTGTCTTTGCCGTGGTCAGATCACTTCTTACACGAGGATTGTTCCTTTTAGATGATGGGATGCGTGGTAAGATGACGACTAATGCAAGCTGAATTATCGTAAAGAAAGATAGACTCCTTTTTTTTTTATACATTCTATTCAATCTTTAATCATCCTCCCTCCTTCTCCTCCAATCATTTCTATCTTTACAGGGAACATAAATATTCTATTGAAATGCTTATGATTGGCCATCGGAGTTAATATGGAAATACGATTATTATTATTTTTTTTTTCCTCTTTTCTTTTTCGACATACGCATTTTTTTTTTTTTTTCTTTAATGGACGCTAATAACAAATCAACACAATTACCACCAGCAAGTAAATGGATACAAAATAGTGAAGACAGTGATAGTGATCAAATTGGACTCGTACCACATAATCGTGGTTATAAACATATCCTTTTTTTTTTATATATAAATAGGATGAATACTAATAACATAATATGAGACTATTATTTCCTTAACTGTTTAATATCTACTGAGGAAATGGGCAGCTACAGATTCAAATGGTAACAAACTTCGTCCTTTAACAACACTTTCAGAAGAAGCAGAAGTAAGGACAAACTTTTTATAAAATATAGTTTTATAAATCACTTTGATAGTACACAAAAGGGGGTAAAAAAAGAATGATTGTTAAAAGAAAGAGAAGAAGAATAGAAGATGGGTTATCGGATGAAGAAGAAGATCCTTATACGCTCATCAATATTGAAGGTAAATTATAAAATAAAATTTGATACTTATTCATCATTCCACACAGACATCTTGAGTCCTATTGAGGTACCAACGGATATCGTTCGCAGACCAGCTTTGAGAAGGATCCTGCGTTCTACACAAATTGACGCATTATCAAAGACTTCAATGGAATTTATCGAAGGAGAAAAGAACTTTAACAAGATACTCTGTCGTCTCTCAGCCATCTTGCATCAAGATGATCCTCGTTATTTAGATTTATCGTTTGATCGTACACCGACACAGATCAAGAAATACAAGGAAGACACAGAGGCAGCTAAAGCAGCTGCTGTTGCACTGACTTCTGCAAAGAATGAAACAGTCATTGATGATTTGGATCCCAAAGAATTGGCTGAAAAAGTCAAGGAGGCCATTCGTATTATTCCACAAGAAGAAGAAACGATGAGTGAACAAGAAGAAGGTGTGGATGTAGAAGCAAGATCGATTGTTAAAAGAGTCAAGGAACTATTATTGGTACTCTGATTGACTGTGATTGATTGATTATTAAATGGTTTTCAATAGGAAAATATAAATTATAGTAACGAATACATGTCATGCTTACAAGAAGCGCGTAATAAGTTGTGTAAAGCAAGCATGCAAAAGGAAACCCTGTGGAAAGAGCTATTGGCTAATGCCAAAGAAGAAGATAGAAGAACAAAATCATTTGGTGATTATTGAAAAACCAGTTTCAATATTATTTTATTCTACAACAATACGATAAGGGTATATCATCATCTTGTTCAATAAATCGATGCTGCTTTAAAATACGCTTTTTATATTTCTCTGCTGCTGATTCAAATTTTATGCCACGATTTAAAAATGCAATAGGAACAAGGTCTTGATCATCTTCTTCTTGCTCTTCTTTCCTTGAAAGATATTGATAAAGTGGTATATTATCTTCTGATTTATTATCAAACATGAAAAGAATAGTAAAAAAAAGTGAAAAAAAAAAAGTCTACTTTTATATCCTCACTTGCTCCTCCCTATTCTAAATTCCATTTCATATCCATCAAGCCTAGAATCATTCCCCTTCTCTCTCTCCTCATCTTACCAAACAAAGAAAGCTGTTGTTGTTTTCATAAAAGGGAGAAATCGACAGAAAAAAGAAAAAAGGGAGAGAGGAGGCGAATGTTGTTTCAAAAATATACTCTACTCATAAAGTTGTTTTTTATTAAAAAAAAAGGGGGAAGAGAAAATTGACAGGTCTCGATCACTTTTTTTTTTTTTTTTTTTTTTTTTTTTTTTTTTTTTTTTTTTGGGTATTAAAAAATAAGGGAGGGAGGAAAGCACTCTGGAGATGTAAATAGAGTGTTGATAAAAGTCAATAAAGTATTTAATTGAATAGTGTTGACTAGAGTACAGTGTATATACTTTATTGTCTTCATTCTTTACTCTCCTTTCAACTCCCCTCTCCCCCCTTTTTTCTTTCTTTATAAGCATTCTTATAATTAAACCTTATAAACAAGTTTATTTTACAAGTGAGCAAGAAATGTCTTGTTTATTTTTGTTGGATAAGGACTACCATCAGCATAATAAGCTTGATAGATTGTGTTTGTTGGATCATCACTGTTGATCTCAAGCCATCCACCTCCTGGTAAGATCACGGTAAGTTGTAGAGTGCTTACACCATCGATATAGATAACCATCTAGAACATTTATAAATTAGAATGAGCTACTTTCTTGAAACAAACTTGCCATGAATTGAACAAGACTGTCCTTATCGGTTGCCATGACACAATCCGTATTTGTATATGGACAGCAAGCCTTGTCTGCTGGCTGTAGATGATCTTTATAAAAATGGCTAGTATGTAAAAAGTCAAGGATTCTGTTGCATAGAACATGAATCGACTTACGAGAATGCAGTAGCAGCCGAGTTCATTTCAAATTGTTCAATGGATATCTCTGCTAATCGACCTGTGTTATAAATACAGTAGGCAAGTCCATTTTGGAACAGTAGTGATAATAGGAATAATAAAACAAGTTTCATCTTTTTTAATAAAAATACTATTTCTACAAGTGTGCTTGTGTATTTTTATATATTTTTATGATTTGTTTGTTCTCTTTAAAAAGATAATCAATTTTACTTTTATAACAATGATATTCAAACATAGTAAATTATTTTTATACACACGAATATTTCATTCTTTTTTTTTTTTTTTTTTTTTTTTTTCTTTTTTTCTTTTTCATTAAACATATTGAGAGATCCAACGGAAACCTTCGCCATAACCTTGTCTCATAACAACAGAGCACATGAATACTTCAATAGGACGAATGTCCGTCAAAGGAACCTTGCCCTGTATTATATAAGTACTCTGTCTTTCATCTGTTTTCTTAACTCACCTTGCCAGTCGTTTGGAATAGGCCCAATTCATGTCGAAGTGCTTCTTCACTAATAGCTCCAGGAGCATCAATCTTGTTACCAAGAATTAAGAATGGAACTTTAGAAAGTTGTTCAATAGCCAATAATGCCTATAGAAAAATGAGTCACCCTTCTTCTTTTCACTCCTATTCCTTACATCCAATTCTGCCTTGGCTTCAGATAAACGTCCATGGTCAGCACAGTCAACCAAAAAGACAATGCCTCCAACTTCAGGAAAATAATCTCTCCATAATCTACGTGCTTGCAAGTGACCTCCCAAGTCATATGTTGTAAACTTGACGTTACCAATAGAAAGTTCCTCAGAAGCTATTTCATATGTTAAAAAAGTTTTTTTTTTTTTTTTTCTTCACGTAAAACTTACTGGGATGAAGAGTAGGTTGTAAAGTGGCCAAACGGTCGTTCTTTAACATGTGTAATAAAGTAGTTTTACCAGCATTATCAAGACCCAAGAAAAGAATCTTTGCATTTTTATTTAAAAGACCTAACATGTACCCCTATTAGTCCATGCTTTTAGATGAGTACACACTATTTTTACCTAAAGATGCCAAGACATCATAAAACCAATTGATTATAAACATGTTTTTTTTTTTTTACACTGAAAGGAAAAAAAAATAAATAAAAAGTTTACTTGTGGACTTTTATAATTTGAATCTCCTCTACTTACGTGATCTAGAGTACAGTAAGAGATTTTGATACATAGCAATCTATCTCATCATCACTCATCGGATGTATTCTTTTTCAACACAGATATCATACAGTGAGCCTACTGCTCCAAATTATTGATGAAAACAATGCATCCTATGCTGATGAACTTTATAGCTGACAACTCAATTAAACTTGTCCAACTGTTTGATCCCAATCACTTTTTAAAATAATTCACAGTGACAAATTTGCTTCATTTTGTCTACGTTTATAATTGACTTCAAGTATAGTTCAGGTATTAATCAAGTGAAACTCTATAAAAAAAAACCATCAGCCAATAAGAATCAAAATAAAATGACCCCACATACAAGCATTCCACTGTACTTTTGATCCAAGTGGGTGGAATACCTTGAGAGTTATCAGAACCTTTTGTACTCGACATTCAGTGAATATCATTCAGTGATGAAGGTTATCAAGCTCACAAGTCAGTGACAGTGATACTCATGACCAGTTAACCCAAAGAGATGAATACCAGCGTATCAATATAGAAACGAGCGAGGACAAGAATCGATGCCTGGTTTATACACTCTGCACTTTTCACAATGCAGTCAAAAAACAATACAATTGGTAGCTAATAAGGAGCATATTGACTGATACCTCATTTAACCAAGCATGATTACTTCATCGATCAAGAAGATGAGTCAAGACGCATGTATAAAAGCAGTAGTTTACTCTACATGCTTTCATCCAACAGGTCAAATGACATTTATATCGGAGTTAAAATAATGGTACAGCAAAAAAGGAGAATGTTTTATTGAAGAGAGAGAGAGAGAGAGAGAAGAAAGAGGCAGTTGAAGATGTCGAAAGTTTGGATAAGTTGAAAACAGTTGGAGTACATCCTTTTACTGCTTATTTGGTAGCTAAAAATAGCACCATGACTATGTTCAAACTATCAATAGAAAATAAAAATCATGTCGTTCTCAACTACTTTGATGGATTGAGTTGTGTCGCTCCTATTTGCATTCTTGTCCTTTATTCAAAAGAAAGCTGTGTATCTTTTGCATAGAAAACACATACTGTCTCATCAAGTGCTGGTCATCCTACTTTCAATCACAGCTTGGATTTTATGCAGACCTTTTCGAATGGGAAACAAATATTTACCATCAAGAATTCTATAACCCTATTCACATCACCCGCCTCTCTTTTGTTCATTTTCGATTTTACTTGTATAAATGCAGGATTATAAGAACAATGTAAAGTAACATGATGTCATGTGGTTTACTATTCAAAAAGAAATGGCTTTATCGCTTGGAATACATTGTTTAAAAAAGTAAGAGATCAAAAGAAAAGATGGAATCAAACAGATGATGAATGCTCTTCACACTTGTTTATCCTATCCATTTTTCTAGTCAACTTGATATTTTAAAATAGCCTTCGCTTCGAGGCAAACCATTTGTGCTTATCACAAAGCAGATTCATTCCCCTCTCACCTCATTTTTAACCGATTTTAGTTTTCTGTTTCATTTGTGGATAAAAGGGAAAAATGGGTAAAATACAAAGCGCTTGTAGTTCATTCGTTTTATTCACGTGAATTTATTCTGAGCAGCAATAAAAAAGGTTATATTACAGTTTATTTATTTACATTTCTTGATTGTTTTTTTTACGCCTTGAGCCTATCAAATAAAATTTAAACAAGAAATCAAACAAGATGAAGGCAGTGTACCTGAATGGAGATGATGTTGCTCTAACAATATTTGTGGTAATAACCTTCTTCTTGCATTAATAAACCAATTACTGATTTGATTTAATGTTAAACCAGTCGTTAGTCTTAGTTCATTCTTTTCTGATTCAGTTGGATATGGATTATGACAGTGATCAATTAGCCACTCCCTCAAGATGGCTGTGATTGTCTTTGGTAGGTTGCCACGTCTTTTTCTTTTTTTCCTGTTGCTATGGCTACTGCTACTATGACTACTGTGACTAGTCATGGATTCTTCTTCTGATTCAATGGCTTGTCTTGTTCTTGTAATATATTGAAACCATAATTTACCATTTGACTTCAGCATCAAATCAACCATCTCTTTCTTTTTTTCTATCAGTGGACTATAATGATCATAAGGAATATGAATACGATGAATCACACCAGATAATTCAGATGAATAAGAATGATCATGAAATAATATCACTGGTTTAAATAACTGAGGCTATCATCTACTTTAGTTTACTTTCTATCTATTCTAAATCACTTACAGCCATAAAAGAAAGAAAGAAAGAAAAGTAAAGAAAAAGGCACATTGAAATCTTTCTCCTTTTTAAATAAAAAGTGGGTTGTGTATGATGCCTGTCAATTTTTTCCTTTTTTATAAAACCTGTTCGTCATTGCTGTACATTACACACATTCAGGGATTTTATAAAAAAGGTCTTATTTGTTTCATCTTTTTTGATACGCAGAATGGTTGTTATTAAAACATACAACTGTTTATTAAGTAACATAATTAAACCATTCATATTCGCCTGGAACCCGCCAAGTCCTTAAACTGTTATCTATCACTTCTTCATCTTCAAAGTTAAATTTGCGTTGACCAGAGCAAGTGGCCATGATTGGGTAAACAGGATTAAATGAAACACTTGATATTAAGTCTATACACAAACATATCAATCACTTTTTCTTTTTCTTTTATTATAACTTACCATCGTGTGCTTTCACTGACTTTATCAATTTATATTCATTTGGTAATGATATATCATATGCAATCAAGTTACCAAATTGATCTCCAGTTATAATATGCCTTCCCGAAGGATCAAAATCAAAATGAATTCTTTGATTCGTCTTGCCTGGTCGAGGTAATTCATACAAGATATTGGCTGAATCACGAATATCCCAGCAAAGAATACTATTCGCATGTCGAGAGGCAGAAAACAGATAGTTTCCATCCTTTGAAAACTTGACTTGGGTCGTTCCACCCGTGAATCCTACTAACTTCAAACAGAGTTCATGGTTCACTTGATCATAAATCGCAATCGATTGACTATAGGAACCTGCGGCATACAACCCATCCAGACTGAAATCCAAGCAGGAGATGATGCCTTTCTGTCCCTTTCTGCTCTTACGTGTTGGAATGGTCGGTATCTTGTCCGATTCGTTACCTGGTCGATGAACATCAAATATTTCAATCATATTTTCATATCCACAATAGATCCTAACAAGTTCATCAGCACTTTTCATCACTTGTTCTATTCAGTATTCTTATTTACTTTGAACCGTCAGGGTGAAATGTAATGACATTAGGTCCAATGTATCTTTCACAATGATCTATTACACTATAAGATGCCATCACCTAACAATTCATGTAAGCATACAGACTTATTATCATCCCATCATCTTACGCTGGCTGTCTTCATGTCCCATAACTGTACTGGATGATCTCTTACTGAGGTTATAAAACAACAGCTATCTGGATCTATGACAACATCATACTCAATAAATCACATTAAACAATTTGCTCTCGCCTTACCTTGTGAATTCATCAAAGGATACCAATCAAAATCATACACTGACTCTCCTTCACGTATGCCAAAATTGGGTATCATTGTCACCGCCTCACTTGATTCTTCATATACGTTACTTGGTCTACATAAAGAAGCATCAGTGATTTACACGTGTTCTTATATATATATATATACAGTGAAAAGAGTCGAACGACATCGTCTGCTGAATTGGTCAATAAACAAGTACCGTCGGGTGCCCTACAAGATACTGTAAGAAAGAGCCTAATCAACGTTTCTTTACAGAATACCATTTTGTATTTTTAAAAAAATTGTTTTGTTCAGATTGATCTTGAAGATTCACATTTTGCTGAATTAAATCAAGGTCTTTCTCTAAACAGTCTCGTATAGAATCATTATATCGATCTAAACTTGAGGATGCCAAACTCAAATCTTTATTGAAATCAGGAATAAATACACTGTATGTTTGCTGCTGTTCTTGTCCGTTCTCTTCCATCGCCATTGGCTGCTCTTCTTGTTCTCTTTCTCCATTCTCTTCCATAGTCGTTTGCTGTACTCTTTGCTCTCTTTCTCCGTTCTCTTCCATCGCCATTGGCTGCTCTTCTTGTTCTCTTTCTCCGTTCTCTTCCATAGTCGTTTGCTGCTGCTGATCGTCCTCTTTCATAAGCGCGAAAAAGAAAAAAGAAAAAAAAAACTTTGGTTTCACTCCGATAAAGATTCATGGCATTTTTTATTTAAACCATTCTTTTATAATACGTAAATTCATACTCCAGATCTTTATAGGTCTGTATTCCTTCTGGTACACTTTCTTCTACATACGCTTCTAGTTCCTCGTGAGTACTTGGTCGATACACATGTTCATCAATCTTTGGAAAAAATGCGTCACACTCAATCTTGGCCTTGATCTTTGTCAGCAAAATATCAGTACAATCTGCACGTTTGATAGCATGGCTGTAAAGCTGTGCACCACCCACCACAAATACACGAGGATTTGTTTTGGTAGCGTCGATTTTTTCAAGAGCTTCTTCAAATGAAGTAACGAGTATCGCATTTGGATCCGTTGTCTGACTAAATTAACACTGTTATTTTTCTTGTCTTATTTTCACTTTTATTTTTTTACAGATCATAGTTGGGATTTCTTGATACAACAATATTAAATCGGTTATCTAAAGGACGATATTTGGGAGGAATGGATTCCCAAGTGACTCGACCCATAATAACCACATTTTGAACACTGTTTCCTTTTGGTATCTTGGTCGTTACATCTCTAAAATATTTTAAATCCCTTGGAAGACGCCAAGGTAAATCACCTTTTCGGCCAATACCAAGTTCTTCAGTGGCTGCTGCAATAAGTGCTAATTTACGTTTTGTCATTATCGTAAAAAAAAAAAGGGGGAAAAAGAAAAGAAAGACCCGTGTGACTTATTTATCCCTGATCAAGACATTTTTTTTTTCTTTTCTTTTTTTTTTTTCTTGTAGTAAAATAAAATGATTGGATTAAAAGGAACATTAAACGTAATTGATAATTCTGGAGCTATTATTGCAGAATGTGTTCGAGTGATGAGTGGTGCTCGTTTTGCTAGAGCAGGTTGAATAGAATAGAAATAAAATCAGTTGACTTATATATAAATGATTAGGCGATGAGATTGTGTGTGTCGTTAAACGTGCTAGACCCATCAACCCAAATATTGCAGGAACTCAAGCAGCAGCACAAAAAGTGAAAAAAGGTGATGTGCGTCATGCCCTTGTGGTTCGTACAAAGAAAGAAATGACTCGACCCGACGGACGTACCATTCGATTTGATGACAATGCCTGTATTTTATTAAACCAAAAGAAGGAACCTCTCGGCACTCGTGTTTTGGGTGTGGTTGCAGCTGAATTGAGAACAAAGAATTGGATGAAGGCAGTTTCACTTGCTCCTAGAATTGTATAATTAATAAATTTAAAAAAAAGCCACTACTTTAAATTCCTACCTCTCGAAAAAAAGCTATAAGAACACCAAAAATTTTTTTTTTTCTTTTTTTTCTTTTTTTTTTTTCTCAACACATTTTGTGCATAACGGTAAGTCATCACATGTATATTGATAAGAAAAAGATGGAATAACATGAATGCTTAATAGAAAGGAGAGAACTTTGGCAATCCCCTTGAGAAGGACGGAATGAGCTTTTGCTCAACATAACACACCGTGTGTGTTTGAAGGCATCGCTCCTCGGAGCATCTTGGCATATTGCCACTATTTTTTATATAAAAATTTAAATGAAAAAGGTGTATTGGATGGAGAAAAAGAGGGTATAGATTGGGCTGGAGCGTATTTTTAATCTTAATAAAAAAGCTGCTTATAAGAATGTCTATTTTTATTATTAAACGTGTAGAACAAGACAATTTCCTTTGTCGGAATTTTTTCTTTTTTTTTTTTTTCTTTATTTTCTTGAAACATTAGAATGGGTTGTTGTGGAAGTAAATTAGACCAAGATGAAGTAAGCTTATAGAAAATAGAAATAAAGCAAAAAGTGAACAGTGTTTAATAGGAGGATATGAATGCACCTCTATTAAATGATGATATCACCAGTGACAAGTAAAAATTAAAAAGTAAAATGTTTCAAAGACTCATTATTATTTAGTCGAGTTAATTATCAAGCATGCGAAACTATTGATGCACAAAAAGAACAAGAGTTTTGGAACAGTGTTATTGATAAAACAACACAGTAAGAAAAACCATCGATGGAATCTTTTTGGTTAATTGAATTGTATAGAAATTTAATTGACATTTCAAATACACAAACTGATCTACTCCAAGAAACTGATGTACAAGAAAGAGTAGAAAGATACCGACAATTATTAGGTCAAATACAAATCAAACAAGAAACAACAGATACCACCTATAGCAACAATGTATTGGATATCTTAAGCAATGCAAAACCAAATGGAGGCATGGATGATGACCAAATAGACTGGTTATATCAAACAATGGATGAAGTGCAAGATGCGATTCAACGTATTGATATTGAACCAGTGGGAGACATAGTGATTCATTTAACAATGACAGACACAAACAATAGTTCAATTAGAACTTATTAGTTTATTATTATAATTTCAATAAATCTACACGCACTCGCTCTTCTATATTGTCACTTGGGTACAAAATCACTCGAGCATAACTGCCTGAGGATTGATGTTTGGTTAAATAGCTTGGGTTTATACAAACAACTTGCTCTATATTCTATCTCTTCAGATCAGTAGGTGTCTTTTAATCTATAGGTATGATATTTACCTTCACAAAGTATTTAAATTGGGAAGGGATAATCAAAATATCTGGTTTCCATGATATTTGAATGTCCAGTAATCTCGAGGAATCAATACTATCCTCTTCTGCGTGAGGAAATAATGGATAGTAAGTGTGTTGTTGTATCAGATGTTGTACTAATCTACTAAATCGATCAGAATGAACCGAAGATCTATTAAAGAGAAAGTAAGCATACGATAAAACATCACAACCTTACACTTACTTGTATATTTCTTGCTTGGCTAATCTGAACAAGACATCAATGTTAGCAAGGGATATTACATGCCCGTTAACACTGATACTTGATGGATTACTCAACAAATGAATTCTTGGGTGTTGTAAATTTTTAAGTGGTGGTTGAGGAAAGAGTGGATAAGTCTGTATGATATCATCTGCATGTGGTAATAACAGTACTTGAGTGTTGCTGCATGCATCCAAAGATGTTTGAGTTTAACTTCAACCTGTTCACGAAACAGATCCTCTGGTAAAGTGGTTATTTTGCCTTTGGCAATCAATGGATGCTTTGCAGACACAAAGGGCCCCATCAAGAGTACAATATCTGGTCTTTCTTCCATACACATTTGAATAAGTGACTCTAAAGGTTTAAAAGATAAATCTCCATCCAAGGTGAATGGACCGGCTGCCGTGATGATCTCTATCGGTTTTCCTCCGTTATTGATTAATTCCAAATTAGCTGGATTGATTTTTTGAGGTAAAGGAGGCTAAAAAAAGATAAGTAATAGAGTTGACATGGTATATAATACTTTACCATATGAATACATTCAACTTGAAACGAATTTCCATTGCGATTAAAACCTTGCACGCCCACGATTTGGCCAGGAAACAAGGAGTAGTCTTGCAATTTGCTCAAATCCAACTTGATTCTCTTTCCCATCCCAAGTTCTTTGGAAGTTTCCAACATGACAGACTCTGCATTCAATTTACCCTCACTTGCATCAGAACAAATACGACCAAAGGTAAACGTAGCTACCTGACTCTGTTGAATGGGAGCCGAGAATTTCTCATGAAGCTTATCAGATAATAGCTGGCCCATGAAATCAAGTCGATCATTCATTTCGTCTGCCTTTTCTCTGATTTTTTCAAACATATAGCGATAGGGTTCAATAGGTTTTTGCAGGTGCTTCAAATCAATCTGTGGCCTTTCGTTCATGACTACTCCTCGACGTAATAACTGTCCATTGTATTGTCCATCTATTTGATGAGATTCTGGTCTATTTAAAAATTGACTGGTTGCTTGGGATCTAAATGAAAGATGTCAACATGATGACTATTGTTATTTTATGTTTTCTTACAGTTTTGTATCTACTGCTTCAATAGACGATGTGCTGAACATATTACTGTCTTGTTCTTGAGTGGTTAGTCCAAAGTCAATACCATATTCAGACAGATCCATAGGCACAATTGATCTCTTTGTCACAGTTCGGTTGCTTGGCCCTGTACGTCTCTTTTTCAAGGCTCGATCGAATTCTCTTTGAAGCGCATTTCTTAATAGTTTCACATAAGATATCGTGGGTTTTAAAGAAATGTTGGCATTCAAAGCATATGATTCCCATTTGAACTTGACTTGTTCTGGTGTTAAGGTAAATACTTGACAAATGGAATTGACTAGCAAAAATGAATTAGGTTTAATCAAAAAAGATGTCAATTCTTTTTACTTTCACGAATGACTTGTAAATCAGTAGACATATTTAGACCAAGTAATTTAGCAATACTCTGTTCGTTATTTATTGTTGTCATTTTTTTTTTTTTTTTTGTTCCTATATAATTAAAAAAAAAAAAAAAGTATTTAAAAACGCGGTTTAGGCGCGTATATGTTTCTAAAAAAAGGGGACTGTGTATAGTGTTGCCTGTGCCATTTCGCGGTCTTTTCTTCAATTGTTCAAAATTAGGAGCGCTTATCTTTTCTATAAAAATAGACAAGGCAGAATGGTTGACGAGAGTGAAGCTGACACTATAGAGTGAGAGGAAGAATTTTATCCTCACAACTTACAAACCTTGATTAATTTCAGTAAGTACTGTGAAGCCCAAGTGCCCTGAGTTAGATTAAAATGGCGAAATGCTAGCTCCAAAAAATGAATGAGCTGGCTAAAAGTATCGAGAGACAATTCAGAAAAGCAGTACAATGCATATACAGACACTAAAAAATGCCTCTTGTATACTATATCAACTTCAAATCCTTTAAAGTTACAAAGGCAGCTATCTAGTAGATTTTTAGAGTATGGCCGTAATTTGAAAATAAAGAGACCTATTTAATAAATACCTATGAGAATAAGGACTTCACCAATAAAAGAATAGACTGAAGAATTAACAAGAAAATGACTTATTCATGAGTCGATTATAGAACAATTCAGAATATATATAAAGATAATAAACGCTTATTTTATTGTACAATTATTAATCTTTTTAAATATCCCTAATCTAAAGCAAGAGATATTGCTGAGCGTACTGTTCAAGGTTGAGCACAAAAGATTAAGAAACGAACGCGAGTGAGCTATTTATAAAAGCAAATGAACAGGGTTAATCGTAAGAAGAGCCAATTACAGAATGAGCATAAAAATTTTTTTGTCCATCATTCCCAGACAAGGGCATCAGATACAGTAGATAGTTTGGCAAAGAAATTTGAAAATCTCAACTTAAGAGATGCGGTTATTGATGATTTTCTATTAACGGAGGGTAATTTAACAATGAAAAAAGTTACACTTCATCCATTCGCAAGAAATGATGAGGATAGGCTTCAGAAGCGTCTAGCCTGAGTAAAAGAATAGGCAGAAAATGTCATGGATTTATTGAGAAATTATGCTTTTATCTATAAATCTAGCTTTAATATCAAAGCGGGGAGGTTTAACAACATCCTGGCACTGAGGGTACTGTACCTCTTACCAGTAATTTTTGACTCTGAAATTAAAAGACCTTTTTTTTCAAGTACTTTTTCTTACTGGTTTCATATTATTCATACCATGCTGACTTGTGGCATATTTCATTATACAATTAAGTGCTTCTCTGTTGCTACCTTTCTCCTGCATCTATAAAGCTACCCCAAAAGATGAAAATGTTGTCTATAGATCGATCAACGGAACAAGGAAAAGCCCCATCCCATTTGTTCGATTTTTAAAGGCATTTACAAGTGGTATTTTAATGCAAAGTAGACAAATTAATGTATTTTCATACTACAATGTATTGAATGATGCTTTCCTGGAGTATAGTTCTAGAAAGAGCACTAAGGCCAAAAGGAGAAAAAGCAATTTTATTTTTAAATATGTACAAAAAGGGTGAAGTTTTTTTTTTTTTTTGTGATTATGGTTCATGATTATTACTACTATCGTTTGAATTCATATTATAATTTGATAGATAAGAAGAAGCTAATATAAACATTGGTCTTCGTTTTGGCCCTGAGCCATTGTTACTATTATTTAAAGGTTGCGGTGGAGGAGATGTGACTGTATCTTGTTTTGGTGATTCTGTAGACTTGTTTAATGATGTCTTCTTCTTTTCCTTCTTGCCCTCATTATTCAGTAATTTATTTATATCGGCTGCATGTTTGGATGCAAGTTGACTGTTCTTTTGCTTGGCGACATTAAGATTATTCAGAATAGCATCATCCGAAGGGTTGTTTACACTGGCTGTTCTTTCACGCGCCATTCTAAGTGCGCTATGTGCCAATCGAACGTTCTTGCTATACCGAATCTTTTTTCCGTTGCTTGTTCTTTTGGGGACCGTCGTTGGTGGCACAAACTCGAGTGGTTGCGGTGAAGGAGCATCGAACAAGGTGTTGTTTAATTTAAAGTTATCTACTGTTGGCATTGTATCCAAAAAGAACTTAGGTCCATCATGTTTGCTTCCTCTGGTTGCTGCTCTGGTTGCTGTGTTGTGGATGGTGATTGAATAGTATAGTCTTGACCATTGCTATTCGATAAATCTAAAGAGTCAAACAGATCGCTATTAAACATTTCATGAAATAGTGCCATCTCATTCATCGAGGCATCTTCTATTTTTCCTGTTTCTTCTGGTTGCTGTTGAACGAGATTGTTATTGTCTGGTGTTGGAGGTATCTTGATTTGTAATCCAAGCGACATATCTTGAATAATTCTATTTAATCGTTTGACTTCCTCTGTTAAATCATTGATTGATTTATGCAGTCTACCGCAGTACCCTTCACAGTGAATATTTATCTGATTGAATGTACCTATAAAGGGACAGCCTTCATGAGCATATGGGCACGGATAAGATTGGCATTCATTTTGGTGTTTTTGTAGATCTTTTCTTAAAAATGGTTGGCATAGTGGCATGTTGTTTGGACATGTTATTTGCTGATATGGACACTGTTCTACATGCTGTTTAATGTTGACATTGCTTAGATTCTTTTCAGTACATCCATTTTCCACATTAGGACAAATACAAGGAGCATATTCACACTGCCAGTAGAGAAAGGTTAAGAATATTGAATAAAAAGAAGTCTTGTTACCTTTTCTGCGTGGTTATCTGCTATAAGTCCCTGCCATGAACAACCATTAAGGTAATAAGGACATTGAATGCGCAGTCGACTGATTTGTCTTTGTGCAAATTTTGATAATTGAAAAGAATTCTTATCGAGTGAGGTGAAGCATAATGGGCAAGAACTTTCTGTTTCCAAATGTTTTTGAATGCACTTTCTACAAAACAAATGATCTTTTCTTTTTCCGTTAATAAATTGATTGCTTATTCTATTTTTTGTTTTTATTCAAATCACCTTCAGGACAGTGAACTTGTATAGGTTCATCCAAAATGTCTAACAAAAAAGATTTAGTTGAAAGGATTTTAGCAACTGTTTCAGAATTTTACCTTGACAGATACCACATAATAGCTCAGGACAATGTTCCCCAACTAAAAGGTCTATATTTTTTAACATGAAAATGCTTTCTAAAGGAAAAGAGAGAAAATATTTTAGAAAGACGCGACAAAAAAAAAAAAAAAAGTTCCTTACCCTAAATAGGAATGTTAAAAAAACACGACGCGTTCAGAAAAAAACCGTTTTGCAAGACACGTCCGAAAAAAAAAGAGTGGAGTTTCTTTTTGTGAAGCAAAATATTTAAACAATAGAATCAAAAAAGTCCTTTTTGATAGTTAATATGATATTACATTATCATACAGTTATATGTATGACATATTACGTATAATATTATTTCCCGTGGTTAGTCTTCTGATATTTTATAAAAATAGTCTTGTCATTTGTACTTTCAATGTATTTGAATAAAAGAACTTGGCAGAATATTTTACATGTGAGAAAAAATAAAGTTTACAGAATCAGGCAATGTATTTGTTGGAATAGTAATTACCAAAATAACCAAAGGATTACTACAAATGAATCTCATTTTCTATTTAATTAATGTATGTTTAGTCTTTTATTTTTAATAGATTCTAATAAGTTATACGCTTTATATTTTATTTTTTTATAATTGCTCATGATATTTTTAAAGTAATAATTTGTACACATGTAATTATTAAAAGCCTTTCTCAAGTTGAAATTATTTATATTTTTGATCTTTCATGTATTTTGAAAGTAAATTAATCTATATTTCTCTGTTTCCTTGGTACTTGTAAATTTTAAATTGGATACACATACACTTGTAATTGTCAACAGTTGTCAAGGAAATGCACTTTTACTCAGGAACCATCCCAATCTTCTCTGTGAATAATGAATCTCCGATTTAAATTTTCTAGTATCATCATGCACAGAAAGGATCACCTGAACAAATAGGGAGTGCGCCCCCTCAATATTAGTGACCACAAGATCATTTCCATGATATAAACCATACCACAGCATTTTTCTCTTTTTCTTCTTTTCTTCTCATAAGTGAATACAAAAACAAAACTTTTTCCTTTAATTTTTCTCTACCTTTTCTTAATCCTTTTTAAAGCACAGGAAGAAAAAAAAACAGACAAAAAGAACCGTTAGAAACAATAACATTATGTCTATTTGCTTCTCTACGGATTTATTCAGATTATTTCATGTTAACAAATTTAAAAAATTGGCTATAATAGTTATTAAATAAGAAAAATCAATTACAACATAAACATATCTATTTAAAAAAAAAAAAGGAAAAAAAAAACTTAAAAAACAAAAAAATACTCAAAAAATACCAAAAAAAATTCAACATTTACATTTTCATGGCAAATATCAATTTTATATCGCTTATTTTATCGCTTATTGGACTTGGAACTTCGACAGAATCAGATACAACAACAAACAACAACGAATCCTCTTGCAGTTTCTTGTCAGCTTCTACTTGCATTGTAGACCCTTCAAATGATGAAGAAAAATGGTTAATGAAAAATAATTTAAAGAATGATGGCGTGGCTCACAACTGGCTAAACCAACTTTCAAGCGCAACCCTTTGTCAAATATTGACTTCTGCAATCACTGATTATCCTCAAATTGCTGATTATATTCAAAGTTATTATTATGTTGAAAGACAGCCCAGAAGAGAATGGGTCTCAGAACTTGTATCATTGACAAAGAGAGCAAAGGAGATTGCTCACTCACTCGATCGCTGCAGAATAAGTGATCAGTTCAGTCGAGCATCTGAAGTGGCGGATTCGCTTCACCTTTTACTTCGTCAATTTACACAAGATGTTTCTGTGCATGGGCCTTCTCAGGTCGCTTTGTTTGGTTTGATTTTGCTTGCTCAAGAGAGTTTGAATACTCCTGCCGAAGTACGTCAGCAGATATTTTCTCATGACAAATTTGGTAGAGTCTTGATACTCGAAATGGCTAGTGTTTTAAAGAATTTCAAATTGCCCTTGTTACCCAACGAAGATTGGTATCAAATTGCTTCTCAAAAGCAAGATTGGCTTGCTACTTTAGAGAGAGTATGTTTAAAGATGGCTAGATACGATGTTACTTGGGAGTATAGAAAAGAATATCAAGATGTGCCCATAATCGCTTCACGGTATTATAAACATTATGTCCATTAATATGCTATGCATATATGCCTATTACATGCATTATTTTTTTTTATACTCATTTATACACATTCATCATTTTATTTTATTCTACTCGTATAATACACAGTATTTCCCTCACGACTTATTCTCGCAAATTTAAATAATAAACTTTCTCTCTCTTTCTCCATTGGAGCTAAATCTATCAAGAATGGCGTAATTTCTTCTAAAGTCCATCGTTCTTTAGCTTGAAATAGCGTAAAGAACCTTTTTGCTGCATCAGTAGATAGTTCAGAAGCAGGGAAATATCGAATGTGCTGCTCCTTTTGTTGCATCTTTATTCGTTCTTCCGTAATGAACAATCCGTCAATGTATTCTAGCTTAGGTATGAATATATCATGTCCAAGCGTTTTCCATACTTGTAGAAATTCTTCAAGTCGCCATTTTTTATCCTAAAAAAATCACATATTTAATCATCCACAAATGAAACATGTATCATTAATTTACCCTTGGATTAGAAAGTAGCCATTCCCCTAAAAAGCGACAGATCTTTACTTCGTCAAATTTTAATACATTATCATTTCTAATAATAGCAAATACACTAAAAGCAGACTTCATAATTTCATCCGGAATATACTCATCTTCCCCAATCGCTTCCTTTTCTTCCATGACACAGTCCTTGGCCATATCTAATGTGATGTTCTGTATATCGAGTGTATGAACCAATGCATTTGTTATAAATGAATCAAATAAACGAAATAGCCATGTCTTTTCAAATGTTCGGCAGTATCCCTTATATTCAAACACTCCTCTTTCTTCTAAACCTTTTCTTAACTCTTTTTCACTTGCTTGTATGATTGATAAAAGTTCTTCAAAAGTATAAAAAGTCTTTTTTTTATATTAGCTTACTTTTCTCTTCTATCTGTAATTATATACCTTTGACTTTTTACTTTCTTCACTGCTTTCTCCTTCATAGCATGTATCAGATAATAGGCCATCAATTCTACCTAATCTTGCAAGACAAGGTTGTAGATCAATGGTGCTGGATACATTATCTCTGGCTAAATAACAATCCTCGTCCTTGTTTACTAAAAGAACAGAGTTGGAAATATGCATTTGTCGAATTGCAAACGTTTTAGATTCTGTACACAAGACTGCCTCGTCATCTTCTAAACCTTTGATAACAAGACTAACATTAATGATTACTATTGCTTTTTTATTGTCAATTGAAAATGTGCTTTTTACGTGCTGCCAGATTCAAATGCTTGTACTTGTTCAGGTGTAGAAAGCTCTATTAACTTAAAGGAATCCTTCACAAAATTCTTTGAAAATGATAGTTTGAGTGGTTCCATTGGAAGAAAAAAAAAAGGGATCCTTTTTTTTTCTGTTCGCGATCTAGTGCGGCATTTTTTTATTATAATTTTTGGGGTATTTGAGACTTTCAACAAATTGGCTTTTCATCAAAGAACTGTTCTTCAATGACTAGACAAGTTCGTACAGCATTGAAAGTTTGGTTTTGGATGATATAGGGGAAATGTTTCCTTCTCAGCCATATAAACATTGCTCATTTCTTAGAAATCTTTTCAGCCATTATTTCTGTTCTTTTTTTTTTTTTTTTTTTTTTTTTTTTGTCAAGATATCCAATCTATTGCTTTATTACCAAATTGAATGTCAATGTTATTTTTAATGTTTTCATAGTAAAAATATTACTCATCGAACTCTCTATTTAAACTGAAGTCTATTTTAATAAAGAGAATAAAAAAAAAAGAGAATTAGGAAAATTGTAAATGGAGACTTGGAAAAGCGTAGACTTCGTTAAATGTAAATCGCAGATTGAGAATTATTAAAGCCGCAAAAGGATGATTGAATTCTCGCCATTCATTTTAAAAAAACGCGGTATTTGACGTATGATCACACTTTGTATTACTATTGACCCAAACTAACACAGTTTCTTGCTTTTAGTATTTTTCTGCTGAAAATGGATCTTTATCTTTATTACACGTCCTTATCAGCTTACAATATCTTTCTTTTTCCTCGAAACAATCTTTCTAAAGAACTAAGATACTCAATCCCTCGTCCGATGTAAAAAATTAAATTAAAAAACAATTTTTGCCCTGAACATCATTTGTGGAAAAGGGTTAGCATTATTAACCTTTTTTTTATTTGAATGATCGCAATTGTGATACATACATAGTGGGATAATCTGCCACGTTAAGGGAAAAAGGGACCCGAGCAAAAAAAAAAAGCGTGGATGTCGTACATGATTTCCCGCTTTTACCCTTTTCTTAAAAATGAGGTGAGGATTTCATTACAATGGAAAGTATAGGTTTATTGTGACACAGACAAATAATAATACAATGCCACTAACCTTTAATCAAAGCTTCGAGACTTTTTCTCTTACTGGCTTTTGTAGAATAATCGAAATCTAGAGATGTTAGTCATATTACATGGACCAACGAAAAAGGGGCTACTCATATTTTGTGTGTGTGTGTTTTTTTTCCAGTAGACAGGTGTGTTTAGCATTAGGTTGCGTTTAATTAAACATAAATGAGCTTTTTGTATTGAACTTTCTCAGGCTAATTTTACTCTGAATTAATACAATTTTTGCCTTGATTATTTGTACATACAGTCAAAATCATTCAAGACAATTCCGTTATATCCAATTTTTTGCTTTTCAAGCGGTTTTCCATCCATTTTCAAATAATTGGAATGTTTAGCAAAAAATGATGTGATACGTTGTAAATTAACAGAGCTTGAGGTATTATTTTGCTTAATTGAATTCATTAACAGCAATTATTATGAAACAGTTTTTGAAGCAGGTTATTTATCTCTGAATTCTTTTCACAATTATTGTAGAGTTACCTTCCTTTCACTTTTAAGTTTTTGAAAACAAGTTATAAAGTCATTTACTTCTGATATATTGTCCGCACTTTTATAAAAAAATAAAAAATCACAGTTTGGTGCCGGAAGCGCTAATGTATTACCTAATATATCTCTTTCATAGTATATAATCCAAGCATGAGTATCTTTAAGAGTAACAAAGATAAGAATGCATTTCGGGAGGATATAAAGGGATCATATGCTAAAAAACTTCATTTAGAACCTTCTGCGTTAGTAACTTCCCAATGAATTTTCAGATCTTTAGAGAATGAGCAGCATTGCTGTATCCTTTCAGATACAGAAAAGCAAAGCAATGAGGAAAGCGAAATAAAATTTGGCACTGTCAGAATATAAGGCCAGACGAGCTTGGGTGAAGCCATTAAACTGACAGAGTTGATATTATTTTGTGGGGCAAATGTGGGGTATATCTCGTTTGCATTGACGATCAAATAGCTACACAAACAAGTCTATCTACATACTATGGAACGAGAACAGTATGCCGAGAATCAGGAGCTAAAGAATGAACTTTGCAAGTTCATAAAAAATTTATTATAAATTCCAAAGGGAAGGATTAGAGACAAAATCAGCCATATCTAAAAACAGACATAAAGCTAAAATTGTCAAGCATCTAAACAATTATATTGAAATGACATAGATGAAGATTGGTGCAAAGATTTGGTAAAGTTTAGTGCTAAATCCTGTAATTCATAAACTTCTGATGAACAGATGCCTCTTTATACACAAGAGAATAAAAACACGATGTCTAGATTTTGATTTGCAAAGGATTGTGTGTTTAAATGTAAGGCAGACTTTAATTTGCATGTAATTTGTGATTACAGACATTTCAAGAAAATAGAAGCAGTAAAGCAAGCTGTTGTGGCTAGTAATGATCTACCCATTAACATTCCTGGTACTGTTTCTTATGCAAGTATTTTTGACATCTTTCCAAGATGTCTTGAACATATTATAGTAAAATGAACTTAAAATTTGCGAGTAAATAAAAAAGGCACAGCGCTCTTAACTTTAAATGGATTATGTTTTACTAATGGAGCATTATACATACTTCAAGCAGGCTATGTATGTTTATAAGAAAGGAGGGCTTTTCTTTAGATCTGAATACAAAAAAATGACATGTGTACTTTATTTATTTATAGAACAAGGGATCTTCTTGGAAAGGATCGGGAAAGACTGGGAACAGGCCAACACTTTAGAATATTTAACGACTCCGCTGAGCTGAGTCAGTAATTTCATTTAGTATTTTTTTTTTTTTTTTTTTTTTTCCTGTTTTATTCTTCTTTTTCTTCTCGGTGGTGAAACATCATTGTTTAATTTAAAAAAAAAAACCAGCTATTTGTGTGAACGTCACATTGCGAGAAGGTGGAATAAGGACAAATACAAACAACAATAATAAGCATTACACTCCTTAAAATAATGGTTGAATCATCAGATTTTGCGATCCGAATTATGGATCGTATCAGTATGATTGGCATGTGGGTGGCTGTAATAGTGTCCTTGCGAAATTTGACAGTTGCCTATCGACAATATCGGCGAACAAAAGGGTTCATGTAAGCTATTCCTATTAAATAATAGAAAATTTTTGTTTACAATTACAAAGTCATTTGATAAATATAGCTCAAGTAGTTGTACTTTTGATTCATCGATTTATATTTGGTATTGTACCTGTATTTGAAATAACAACTTGCAGATTTTGGCCACTTCTTGTATCGTAAGGCAACAATGTACTTTGCTAGTATTTATTATTAATTATTGCATTTTAGATTATGGCATTTAGGTATATAAGCATACATAATTTGAATGAAGAAGACTAAAAATTCATATAAAATAGACTATATTTTAATTTATTTAACAATGTTTAAGCGATTGCTTATTCTTGAAACAGACCAAAATTCAAGGTGGATTAAAATGTTTGGTTTCTTGTTGATCGCTTTTCGTTTTGCGGATTGGCCATATGAATTAGCATTTTATTCTATTCAACAAGAACTCATGGATCAACAAGTTGAATCAGGTGCAAATTGTCTCGCAGCTTGGTAAAATAAGAGCTTATACAAAAACTATTCCAATTAACATATAGTCGTCCAGGGGCACAGGTGTCATCATTGTAAATTTTGTATCAGATTCACTAGCTAACTTATTTCTAAGTGGCATGTTTGTTAAAAGGTAAGCTTAATTAGGTTTATACTAGTATAGCTTATATAAACAATATTATAGACTTTATGTTCATATCAAAAGATCACAAAGTGTAATTAGTCACAGAAACAAGGTCATTGAATACATTGCTCGTAAATCTTTACTTTGCTTAGCCTTCACATTCGTTGTCAATCTTGTTATGAATGTCCTTAAAGTATCAAACTTTATGGGTAATCGATCCGATGTAAGCTAATATTTTTTACTACATATACCATCATTTACTAACCTTCCTTAATAGACATTTACAGTCTATTTTCAAGTAATTGAATCAACACTATTAGTAGAAGCATTAAGAATTGACTATACTTATCTTTCCGATAAATCATTCTGTGAACATTGTGGTATGATCATTAACTCTGGTAGCCACAAAAAAAGCAATAGTAGTCCACAAAGAAGTGGTCGTGCAAGGATGCCTTCAAAAATAGTGGATTCTTCTTCTGATATACCAATTACAACCATCCGTAGTGATTATACTTCCCATAACCACCACTTAACTTAAAACCCTATTAGAATAATATTTGTAATCCCTTAATAAAATCAGCCACTTTCCTTACTATCTCAGATATCTTGTGGTCCATGCACTCAATAAGTCTGAGTAACTGTAATGTCAGATATTTACATCAAAAAGATGATCTGTGATCGCGATAATTACTTTGTATGGCAATTAAGGAATTTTGATTTGAAGTTATATCATAAATTAAAATCATGTTATAATAAAAGATAATATCAGAAATCAAAGAAGAGGTAGGGAGCTGCTTTCTCCACAAGTCTTTAGAAAATATTCAAGTTTTTAAAGAAGAATTTGCCAAGACACTGTATTATAAAATTTGTTTAATGAAATTTTCGTCTCCAACTATTTGTGTTATTCAAATTGACCATTAACAAATGTATTATTATTGTATATACATGGCTAGCACAAAAAAACAAAAACTTTCCTATCGAACCAGATCAATTCATCTTATCCAGAACCTAGGTAGGTGTTATACACTTTTCTAAAATTAAATTCGCATGCTGCTCGTCTAGAGGCGGTACAAGAATAAGCCCCAAATTGGACATAAAAAGTAGTTTGAGAATCAGCGAAGGTCGCATGTTGAGATTAAAATTCTCACAAAATTATAGATTGATGCCCTAAGCACAATATGAGGCAAGAAAATTCAAGCGACGTAAGCTTCAAAATACTGAAACTCTTGAGGAGAGAATTATTGATACTGTAAATGAAATTCCTCTTCAGCACCTCCATAACGTAATTCAATACTCAAAGAATCAGTTTGAGAATCGTCTAAACCAAATACCTATCTAAACATTCAGTATATGCTTTTTTTCAGTCAGTCCTCGAATTGGGAGTGGAACGACTGTATATTCTTTGATGAGTTTTAATAAACAAAAAAAAGATTTTACTTATTCAAACTCCGTTACATCATCAAAAAAAAAAAAAGCAAGACAGGGTCCTGCGAATTTTTTTCTCTTTTTTGACAGTTTATAAATAATAACAATAGTACTATGGTAAAGTTACAATTAGGTTTATTTAAGAACAAGAAAAGATGCTAATTATTCACAATAATAGTCTGCTAGAATTATTGCACAAATTGTTGTTTCATTAGGATCCGTAGTAACAAGAGCATTTGTTGCTGCATACAAACAAGCTGCTGCTAGTAAAGTGTGAATCTAAATATTTATGCCAACAAAAAGACTAACAAAGATACTTTGTGTAGATGCTGCCAAGAATGGTGGTAATCCTACAGCTTCAGGTGGAAGAACAGGTACGAAAGAAGCAGTCCTTGATGCTTTGACTCGTAAAACCGGTATGTCAATGGAAGAGGCATGCCAAATCTTAAATGTAACAAAAGAGGCTGATTTTTCAAAAATTACAAAGGTATGTTTTATCCATTTGTGTGTAGGGTAAAGAACTAAATTAAAATAGAGTTATGATCATTTATTCAGTGCTAATGACCCAGCAAAAGGTGGTTCATTTTATATTCAATCTAAAGTGGTTCGAGCAAAAGAAAGATTTGAAATGGAAAAGGCACAGGAATTAAAAGCAAAAGCAACCGAGGATGCAGCAGCAGCAGCAGCAAAAGAAGCAGAAGCAAAAACTCCTCCACCTTCATAGAATTACATACAGTGCACTCACAGATATTATACATAAAACAGATATATTTATACTCTTTCTCTTTATAATTTAAATACCCTTTTTTTTTTTATTTCAATAAGAGCAATTGCTTATATTTAACAAAGGAAAAAGAAAATATGATTTGATATGATAAATAGTAAACAACTGGTGTGCATAATTATGTCTTGAAAGCAGGCAAGATAATAAAGGTCTTGTTTGTATGTACAACTTTTTTATTGAAAACATAATGTTAATTAAATACCACCCATATTGATATATTTGATATGAGTATAATCATCAAGACCAAACTGAGATCCTTCTCTTCCTAGTCCGCTCTCCTTCACACCACCAAAGGGTGCATAACAATTTGAAATAATACCTGTATTCACGCCCACCATGCCTGATTCCAAGCGTTCAGCAACTCTCCAGCAACGTCCAACATCTCGAGAAAAGAAATAGCTAGCCAAACCAAAGTTGGTATCATTTGCGAGTGTAATCACTTCATCTTCATCAACAAATTCAAAAAGAGCAGCTACAGGACCAAACGTTTCCTCAGAGTGGATTGTCATTGTGTTTTTCATGCCTCCCAACACAGTAGGCTCGAAAAAACTGCCACCAAGATGCTTACCTCCCGTCAATACTTGGGCCCCCTTTTGGACGGCATCATTGATATGTTTCTTTACTTTTTCAACACCTTTATCATTGATCAATGGCCCGTGCGTGGTATCAGCATGGAAGCCGTGACCTACTCGGAATTGACTGACTTTTTCAGAAAGACGAGAGGAGAGTTCATGGTATATGCCCTTTTGAACATAGATACGGTTGGCTGATACACAAGTTTGTCCTGTACCTCTAAATTTACAAGCAATGATAGCTGCACATAAACATATATAAGTTTTTGTTTATGAAATTAATAAAAACTATTTACCGTCAATAGCCGCTTGAACATCAGCATCATCAAAGACAATAAAAGCAGCATTACCACCTAATTCCATAGATACTTTTTTCATAGTATTGGCTGATTGAGACATCAATAATTTACCAACGGCAGTCTATGTTCATAAATGAGCTAAGCAGATGAATAAAAAAAAAGTGTCATTTTCTTACTGAGCCAGTGAATGAAATCTTTCTAACAGTGGGGTTCGTACATAGCTCTTTACCAACATCAGCCACATACTTATGAGTTGGGATGACATTCACTACACCAGCAGGGATACCCGCACGTTGTGCAAGCACACACATAGCCAAAGCAGAATAAGGTGTTTCTGCCCCGGGTTTGATGACACATGTACAACCAGCAGCCAGGGCAGCACCTACTTTACGCGTGATCATGGCAATAGGAAAATCTAGATAGCATGGGTTAATTCATTCTGACGTCAAGGAAGAGTTGATTACTTACTCCAAGGCGTGATGATGCCCACTACACCAACTGGTTGCTTGATTGTCACAAAACGTTGTTGAGGAAGATGTGAAGGAATGACGGTACCGTAGGTACGAACGGCTTCTTCTGCGAACCATTCGAAAAAGGAGGCACCATAGGCAACTTCACCTTTTGCTTCTGTGAGAGTTTTGCCGTTTTCCCAAGTCAAGATGGTAGCCAGATCTTGTTGGTGTTCCATCATCAATCTGAACCATTTGATTAAAAGATCGTGGCGTTCCTTTCCTGTGGTCGTAGACCATGACTTGAAGGCCTCGGCTGCTACTTCAATGGCTTCTTTGGTTTCTTTTGCTCCCAAATCTGGTAAGCTTCCAATTTCTTTATCAGTAGCAGGATCTATTATATAGAATGTGTAAGCGGATGAATATTTAATTTTTTTTTAATTGGTACCCAAGACAGAAAATGTTTCATCAACATTTTTATTTGTCCATTCATTATTGATAAATGCAGCATGTTTAAGTAAACTAGGGTCCCTGAGCTAGCAGATGGGTCAATCGTATTGTTTTCGCTTCCAATTTGCAATGTAAGAATAATTTTATGCATTTTACCTTAGGTACGTTCACTGTTGTAATAATGGATCTTACAGGAGACATTTGGAACCTTTTTACAGGTGAGGTTCGCGTGGAGCTTAAACATTTCTTAAGATATACACTCTGTAAAGCAGATTTAATCATTGAAAAAGATAAAAAGCGAAAAAAAGTACATGAACATCAAACATCATCTTTACACTTTTTTGTGTCGGATTGTAAACTTTATTACTCAGCGCTGAGACATAATGCCTTTTTTTGTGAAGTGAGAAAGTCCGTTCTTACCACAGCAAATTGTTTCAACCATTTTTGATATTGTCGTCTACATTAAAAGCATGCCACTCAACATGACATGTAGCTTACACATTAATTTTATTAAATAACTTTCAATAAAATACTATTACAAAAAAATGAAGTGAGAAAGTAGCAGGCAAGTTGTATTCTGATGACAGACAAATGATTTTGTATTGAAAAGTTGATAGCTTGAAGCGAGCAAAGATATAAAGGAGGGATAGTTCAATGCTATCTATTGAATATTTTCAAATTATTTATTTATAGAAAGAGAAAAAATGAGAGATATTTTTTCTCGCTTTACTTTACTAACCATTCTTTCTTCCTTTTCTACTCGTGTATCTACAGTAGTGGGCTTTCATCAGTTTTATGACAAGGTTGTTTAAAATACATGATTTAAAAAAGGGTCTTCTCTTTCCTTTGTATATTTATACAAAGTGTTTAATGCTTGTTAATTTTTATGCGATTTCTTACAACAAGAAACCAGCTGCATTCCCTAATAATATTTGAAGATATACGTGTATAAAGAAATTTCTATAGATGCAATAAACAAGAGAGCAGTTGCTTTTATAAAAAAAATATCATGAATACAGTTTGTAATATTTCTTTAAAGAAATTCCTTATGTATCTACTTAAGTATATATTCATTGTGGAATTAGTCGCATTGAATGCTCCTTTCACTTATTTACTAAAATAACTCGACCGCTTCGGAGCAACATGACAGTGAAAGTGATGTTTATGCGAATGCGGTCTACATGCTCGTAGTCTGTTTCACTAATACTTTATGTTCTTATTTTGCTCGTGATACGTTTGTGCTGCATAAAATAAAAGGAGGGAGGAGTAAGGGATATGCTTTATAAAAAAGCAAATTTACCATTTTGGGCGAACAAAAGAAAATGATTTTCTGCATATTATCCTTTCTCTCATTCTCTCATTTGATTTATACAAATCATATAGCATTAGTATCTAAATAATTGTAATGGACATTCTACATAGTTGAATGATAAGGTGAAAAGAAAGAAAGAAGGGTCAAATAGATTTCTTTCTTTCTTTCTTTTTTTTTTTTACGACAAAAAGAAAAGAATGGAGGAGATGCAAACAGAGTATAAATAATGTTTTTCTTTCAAGTTACTCTTGTGCTTTTTTTTTCTTTACTCACAAAAAAAATGGAAGTTGGAACAAGATACTATGGGAATACTACAATTGAAGCTATTGATCCATATGTGGTGAGATACAGTGATTTAAATGATGAAACAAAGGACTATATAAGAAAGACTGCATCTACTATCACTTATATGTCTATTTGCTTATCATGCATTATTTGGCAAATCATTACTGCTACCATGTTGGCTTGGAGATCAAAGAAATGGATTCATTTTATGTTATTGATTCAAACCATTCTTTGTTTTCTTAATATTCTTTGCAGCGTGTTAAATCCAACTACTTCTGTTAGTTGTGTCTTTGTAAAAGAACAAACAAACTTTGTCGATTTATTTTAATAACTACTTTTAATGTAGAGGTTTTGGGTGTCTATTATCACGATCAACCTAGGAGGATGCTGTATTCAAAACATTTTGTTATATAAAGCATATATTTGCTATGAACGATCAGTTTTTTTACTCTCATTTGGTTTGGCCATTAACGCTGGATACATTGTGATCACTATTCTATATTCATTGTTTGGGAGAGTACCTACTTATAAAGACATAATTGGGAATTGCGTTGTAAGCGTTTGTTTTGCTTTACTTTACTTTATTAATTCTTTTTATTACAAATAGTTGAATAATCGTATGTTGCCTTCATTGTATATATTCAAATAATAACTTTTAATATAGTTGAATGGCCAGCTTTAGTTAAATTGGGAATAGATATCATAAGCAACGCTTTTTTATCCGTTGCTTTCCTTTTGATAATACTTCGTCACTATCGTGTCTTTGGAAATAGTTTATATAAGTCATTATTGTCTAATGGTGTGATTTATTCGTAAATAGAATGTACAAACAATGTATACTAGTATTAAAATTGTTTGGTTTAGTACTGGTGTTATCGCGTCTAATATCATCACTGGTATTCTGATATCAAGTCGGGCTGTGGGTGGTTTATCAGCAGACCTATATGCATTTGACTGTAAATATATTTATTATGATTTGTACAGAACACTAATTGAATGTAACAAAGGGGTCATTACTAGCTACTTGCTTATTAGACAGTTTACAATGAAAAAAATTGAAGAAAAAGAGGTTCATGAAGATACTCATTCAATCCAAAGCTCAAGGTCAAGCCTTATTATACAAAATCGACCATTTAATGATATAAAATCAAATACAACATGTGTCAATTGCCATTCTACTTTAACAGACATTGAAAAGAGTTGTTACAGGAGCAGTTCTTCATAAAGAAGGATCCTTATTTATTCACTTGTCATTTAAAGTCTATTATTACTAAATAAAGTATAATCTTAATACCAAATAATATCAGTTTTTTTTTAAGAGTATTGATATTTACAAATAATACAAGCGATTGATTGCTCTGTTGATTGATAAAGACATAAATGGCATTAATTGATAATCAACAATATAATACCCGTTTTTATATACAAAATAAGAAAAAGAAAAAGAGGAAAAGAAGGGGGAAGGGTATAACATCAACAAACATTATTTCTTATTTGTTGAAGACCACCATTTAGAAAGGAATCCGGTTTTGGTGTTCTTTTTATCTATATCTACATGTTCATCCGTATCCATACTTTGACGTCTCAATCCTTCTGCGCTTTTCTTTTTACTCAGAAACCCATCAAAACTAGGTCTAATAAAATCAAGGCTTGTTCTATGCCCTTCGTCCATCGATTGGCGTCCATTACTGGTAAAGCTTCGCCAACTATTCTTTCTGGGTAATATAATCTCTGGCCTTTGTTCTTCATAGAATGATGGACGAGATTCAACCTCATTCTCATCTTGCAAATGGGCTGCCATTGCATTTTTTAGAGCTGTTGTTCTTAGACCATCAAAACTGCAGCGTACCAAAGAGGATCCACCATCAAAACTTGGCCTTACCGTGTCCAACGAACTTCGGCCTCCTTCACCATTGATTCCATAAGTCCTTCTTTCTAGTGATTGAAGATAATTTTCGTCGTCATAGTGATTGACAACACCATAGCTATACCAATCATCTGTTCGTTGTAAATCCTCTGCTGTAGGTCTACCTGTGTTAATACTATGTCTTGGTGGTGGTAAAGTGGATATATCAGGTATATCTAGCTTTCGTGATTCGAATACAGAAGGTAAACTAGGTCTACGCAGTCTTTCTGCTTTTGACATGTATGCATTATCTATCGAATGACGGCCTACTGGTTCTTTTTGACTGATATCCACTTGCTGTAATCCTTTCATCATGGATTGCATAGATCCAAATGTGTCCAACAATTTAACTATCTCCACATGATTCTTTGCTGCTGCAACATCAATAGGCCTTGAACCATACTTGTCTTTCACATCAATCTTTGCTCCATTTCTTAGTAATAAATCAACAATCTTTGTACAGCCATTGGCACAGGCAACATGTAAGGCGGTTGAGCCTGTAGCACCCGCAACAGCTTGTGATTTATCTGCACTATGCTTTTTAGACCACCTAACAATAAAATGAGCTATAGTCAATTATATATACATATGTATATATACTTTTGAGCATTCACATCAGCTCCTCTGTCGATAAGATATTGAACTACAGCAATATGGTTATCACTCATACAAGCTAATTGAAGTGGCATAAACCCATTCACAACTGAATCAATGAGTGCTCCGTGGTCAAGGGCAAATTTAACTAAGCCTGTTACTAATTGATTAGCACGCTTATATTCACAAATTTATAACATTTACCAACATTGCCATTCATACAAGCACTGTGTAAGCCTAAAGAATAGTCTTTGGTCTTATCTTTCTTCCCTTCGTACATTTTCGTTTTATTTACTTAAATAAAAAAAAAGGAGGATAAAAAAGATTATTCAACATAAAAGTAGGGGAAAACAACTGAACAAAAAAAAAAATAGCTTAATTTTTACAAAAATGGTATTTATTTCTTATTGGTTACACACCCATGCGATTGTTTTTACACCACATTTGGTTCATAAAAGACAGCTTGATTAAAACTAGACGTTCATACTTGTAGCATAAAAATACTTGATAGATTTGATATTCTGATAAATGTACTTGGATGAGAAGCTGCTCTTTTGTGTTGTGTGTATAAACAATTTTAAACGGTTATTGATGGTGTGTGATCATGATTCTATTACGTATAGTGATTAATACATGCGTGTGCAGAGTAGAGTATGTGTTGTCAAGAACCTTTAACTGACAGTATAAACAAGAGAGTAACAAGGTTGTGTTTGGGTAATGAACTACACAAAAGATGTGCAATTATGTTTGGCCGACTAAGTCAACTAGCTACGTTATGATGTATTGATACTTTTTATTAACCCAAATTTAATAGTTTACAAATAACAGAGCTAGTAAACACTATTTTAACTGAAAGAAACCATATTTTAAGCGATAATAATGTAAATCCATCTTTTATTTCTCTTTTTTCCTTTCAGAAAGCAAAAGTTTAGACAAGCATTAAAGCAATGTATTTTGCATCTTTTTACTAGTCAGAGCTTACTAAGTTAATAGCAAAAAACATAAACATATTCAATGAGCGTCCTTGGTGATTAACAGAGAAAGACCTCTAATTGTTTGTATGGAATATCATTTGTGTATTTTTGCTAAATCAAGAGCATTGAAATATTTTCATCCCTCGAGGAATTAAAAAATGGCTGATGATTATGAGCACATTACAAACAGTGGAAGACCAATAAACATCCTCAACGCAGCACCAGTGATGGGTTTAAGGAAAAGAAGCTGTACCAAGAAGAAAAAATTGATCAATTTCTACAGGAGCACAACCAAGAGTAAACAGAGACATACAAAGCGTTCAAAAACACCTCGATAGTATCCTATAAAAACAAATCAATTAGTCGTTTACGCTTCATATCTGTTACATAGATGCACAAAAGGTACTTTTGAAGAGTACCTTCTGAAGAAAGGTTTTTTTTATGAAGTCATAAAACATTATTATAATCTATTGTAAAGAACCTTTTTAAAAGACTGAGCAGTTGTGCAATAAGAAATTCAAAGGCTATGCAGTCTTTAATGTGTGAGAAGCGAGTTCGATTAGTGTACAATCTAAAAATTAAATTCATGCAATTTGGATTTATTTTGTGTGCGAAGATTCTTTATATTTATGCGCGACGTGGCACGGCGCCTTTTCTGCTTTCCTAAACTTTTATTAAGTTTGGAAAACAATTCAACGCTCGTCTTAGATTTTTTACACTACAAAGTAACAACTGTTACAACTCAATTTCGACATTTCTTATTATCAACTAATGCCTGTAAATTTCAATAGTTTTCAGGGATCAGCAAATCCTTTTTGTCCTCAGAGGAAGTTGATTCTCTTCTCTCAGCATTTAGTAATGTATGCGTCCCAAAACAAAAGCTCAGTGTACAAGGCAGATCAAAGCTTACTTTGTTTCTATTATACAGGTTGTTGAATGTAAATAAAATCGTACTTTTAATCAAAAATGACATTTATTAAGATCCAACCAAACTGTCTTGATTTTTGGAGGCCTACTAATTTGTAGCCTCTTTTTAATGAGTCTCAAAATATTGTTTAATAAAAAAAATTATGATCAATGCTTTATAGTACAGTATTTGTTGGAGTAGGGTATCCCCAAATTTGACTCATTTCGTAGGATAGTCATCTCCGGTTCAGTCTGGGTCCCCTCTTCTTTTTTGAAAACGTAAGCAAATTTTTTGTATAAGATTATCTACTATGTTATGCTTACTTCATTTGTATCGGATTGTTTAAAAATACAGTAAACGTCTGTATGGGAAATAAAAATACCTTAAATTACAATCTAATTTTTACCCAAGATAAATAAGCATGATTATTTCACATTATTGGACTTAGCGACCAAACATGTCGTACCAAAGAAATCTGGGAATTTTTTTATGTACTTTTTTTCAGGCATTTTCAAGAAATTTACGAGGCTTAATTAAACTATCATTATTGGATAGCTTCAATGACATTTTGTACAAAAGTATATTTTCTTATAGCGTTGATACTCGAGAAGACCGTATGATTGTATGTAAACATCATCTAGGTTGAAATTTGGCAAGCATAGGAGGAGTAGCAGGTGAATATAAAATATAAATTAAATTGAGTAAAGGATGTATTGTTTCTATGTTTGAAACAAGAGAGGAATTTATTTTCATACAAAAGAAGAGCAATTTATATATCGCATCAATCAATCAATTCCACAGAGTATCATACTTCAAGGTTATCAGCATGTTCTGGTAAAATGAAATGAGGGCAATTGATTATAGTACGATCAAGAAGACATAGATTTTGTCATTCATTTTATAGAGTTACTTGTAAAAAAAAAAGGGGGGGGGTAAGGAAGCTGTATAAAAATGATTGAAAGGTGAGATGAAAATGTCTTTTTTAAAGCTTAGTTTATAATTGGGAATTTTATTTCTACAAGGCTGAATAGTATGAAAAAGCTTTGTTGTGTATTAATATAAGATAGAATAGTACGCATTTACAAGATAAAGTCCTCTAAATCAAGTCTTTTTTTTTAAAAAAAATATTTATTAAAGGCAAGACTCAAGTCGAATGAATAATGTCCTTTGTTTTAAATGATAAATGGTACTTTAAAGTAGATTATCAATAGGAAATGTTATTCAGTATTCCTATAAATTGACTTTTCTATTCAGGATGATGCTTTCAAATGAATTGATTTCATCAAATAAGAAGTTAATTCCAAAAATTTGCTTGTATTAATACTTTTCGTTACGCCTGAAGCTGATGAAATATGAATAGCACTGTAATTTATACGTTAAATAAATTTGCAAGTCGAAATAAATGATTTAGTTGTAAGCCTTTTGATATAATATTGTGTTTTTGAAGGATTTAGTTCTCATCTACTGCTAATACACATACATAACTATCTAATATTATGTACTCTTATAAACTAGTCTTTCTTTTTTCCTTTTTTAAAAAAAAAGGTTTTTTATTTAAAATAATCAGTTGAAAGAGAATTGATTGTGATTACAAAAACTTGCCAAGCATACCAGCAATACCTCCACTGCTTTGCTGCTTTTGGGCATTTCCACCACCAAGGCTACCTAAGATACCCATAACGGCATCCATTCCACCACTTCCTCCACCACTACTGCCTTTTTGTTGAGTCATCAAGAGTTTCAAGGCCATCGCAGCAGCAGCTTGAAGCATCTCGGCTTGATTGGCATTACCACCACTGCCACCTTGGGCCTTGAAGAGTTTTTGTGCTTCACCCATAGCCAAACCAATCAACTGGCTGCTACCTCCTCCACTGCTTCCACCACCACCAGAGAACATTTTGAAGGCCTGCATAGCAGCAGCCGAACCAAGATCACGAGAAGAATGTTCTTGAGTAGGTTGACCACCATTTTGATTATAGATTTGATCATGGGCATTAGCAGCTTGTCGAGCTTCATCTTCGTCTACTTCTTTTCGATCATCTTCACGATTCACTACCTTATGAAAAGCTTGAGCAAAGACACCGTTATCATCATCGTCATCTTTATATAAATATCAATAATAATAATAATAATAATATATGATTATTTACCATCATCATCGTATTCAGCGTGTTGCTTAGCAAAGCGTGAGATTTGGGAAGTTTCAGGTTTGTGGTATTCTTGTGCTCCTGATAAGAAGAAGCATTTAATAAATCTTTTCTTGCTCTTTTTTAATAATCCTCACTTTTTTTTTATTACCTTGGTAAGAACTTGCTTCACCGTACGACATTTTTTAAAGAAAAAGAAATGAAGGGAAAAATAGACTTTTTATTTTTCGTAATTTTATTTGATTTAGAGCGTTTCACAATATGTAATGCCTTTCCAGTCAAAGTAACCGAAAAGTTTTGCATTAAAACGCAGCAAAAAAATCAAACTAATCTTGACATAAGCTAAAAGCAAGCTTATTCGTGATTCACTTTTGTCGTCTTGTTACGCACACACACACACAAATAAATAGTAAATGTTATGTCTAGAAAAATAATGTCAAAATAGTATTACACGCGTTTTGAACAGTACTCTTGCAGTCATCCCTTTCTCTTTTTTTTTTTTTTTTTTTTTTTTTTTTTTTTTTTTTTTTCTTATTTTTTTGTACAAAGAAAGAGATATTACCTTTTTGCCATTGATTATCCTTCTTTAAAAAGTTTAGAAAAATGAGAATAGGATAAATCAAGTATTACCCAATGATATCATAATGATCAAGGGGATGAATAGCCTAAAAAGATGTATTTTCAATTATATGTTGAGCAGCATTCAACTCAATTGATATATTCATTTAATAAACAATTTATCCAACCATCTCTTTTATTAATTTAATGATTATGTCCACTTAACTATTTCATATAAACTTTCTGATCAATTGTGCTTTCTCACTGTGTCGTTAGTTCTCTCTTCCCCTTCCTCTCCCTTTTTTTTTCGGAAGAAAGCGAGTAGTATCAAAGGACTTTATTTTTTTATTGAGTTCTCTTGGATTTTGAAAGACAGGGTGCTTTTCAATAATTAAAAGGGCTCAAATTAATAGAATATGCCAGTTCTCTACTTTCAATATATGTTTTTCTTGGAATAACACTTATAATGTCTAAAATAATAGGGTTTCCTTATTCCTCAATTAATTACATATATATTTCTCTTTTTCAGAGCATCTACTTTACACCAATGTCTTATTAGAACCAACAAAGAGATTTTATCAAGGTTTCTCCTACCTTACCTTTGACAATTGTGTCCTCTTTTTTCCTGTCAAATCAAAATGATTTGCACCTTTGGGAGTAGACTTGATGACACCAAACATCGAAGGAATAAAATATTAAATTTCTTTTAGAAAAGGAAAGCGAAATATTAGCATAATTTTCATCTCCTAATACTATGCTTTATTAAACAAATTAAATCAAAAGAAATAATAAAGCGATATTTCTATTACCTCAAAGAAGTCTGGTAATATATGTTTACCAACAAGAAGTCGCATGAAATGCCCGGCTTGTGTAACACATCATTCACATGCATAATAAACGATTTACCATTCAATCTGGCTTATTCAATTCATATGATAAGAAATGCGATGTCATTAAAGCAAACTGGAAAGCTTCCGGTATTTGAAGAGCAAAGATAATATGACTCAGTGTAATTTCATCATTTTTTTTTTTTGTTTTTTTTTTTTGTTTTTTTTTTTTTTTTGCTTTCGAGATTGAACTGCATTTTTTATATAATAATGGGTGATGACTATCCTTATGATGATCAGTGAAGCAATATTAAGTCATATTTGAATATTATAAAGGAACCATTAAACATAATACTACATTAAAAGATAATGTATTTGCTTTATGGCAATTGATCATTCTTTAATTATTTTACTATCAAGGTTTTTTGTAAGGAATTTTTTTGCATAAACAAGTTGCTTTAAGGACAGTATACATTCACCACTGCTTAAAAAAGATGATGAAAAGCACTAGAGAAAAAAAAAAGCATACAACATTAGTTTGACTTTATTAAATTTTCATATGTCTTTTGCGTAACCGTACTTTCTCTTTCCCCCATTACTTTATTATTTTTCTTTTCTCTTTTACTCTTGTCAGTTCAAATGTCAACATCTCATGAGTCCACTTCACTAAAACCAGCACTATTGACCATGATGCGAGCTTATGGTTTAGGCTGGGTAATGACAACAACACCTGGTCTAATCTCTCTTCTGATCAGAACACTTACTTCCAAGGACAGGCAGGGTGCTATTCAAAAAGCCATTCTCGTATCTGTACCTACTTTATTAAAACACAGCATCACTAAAAATGGATTTCCCTTGTTACTCGCGACCTCTTTTGGAGGGCAACGATTCTTGCGTCTGATACATGACAAATGTACTAAAAAAAAGCTATCCTTATCATCATCTATCTTTTGGTCTTCCCTGCTCAGTGTCTGGGCGGTGAAAAAAATTTACCCGACCATCAAGACGTTGGATCTCACGTTCTTTGCGCTTGTACGCGCATTTGACGTTTTTGCTCACCGTATTTATGAGTCAACTAGAGTGAGACAAAGTGTGCCAGAATGGTTATTGGAGTATGGGAATATCCTTGTGTTTACTATGGCAAGTGCAGAGATTATTTTTTCTTGGTTTTATGAACCACAACGATTGCCAAAGTAAGAAAGGACGATGATAGTACGTTTAAAATAACACACTCATTAGATCGTATGAAAAGTGGATTACAAACATGTCAGGTATTGATGACAGACTCTTGAAGGCTTTGAGAGCAATCAGATCAGGAGCCTGGGTTTATGGTGTAAGTTGGATCATTGTGTGTAGTTAAAAGATCTAAATTATCTTTTACTAGAAAGATACAGGTTTTGGATACCTCTTGGGAGATTACTGTGAAAAACTTGGATTGCCTAGATCTTATGGTGATCCTTGTTCTGGAAGGATTAATTGTACAGTTGTCCATGATGGAAGTACGTGGGGATGTGAAGTGAATGCATTATATCGTTTCATGAAAGGGTTCATTAAAATTTTTCCTGTAAAGAAAAAGAAAAAGAAAAGAGGAAATGTTATTGACTTTTTATAGGTTTACTTGAGCGTACATCTTGCCCCTCCTTTATTTTTCAAGTCTTCACGATTAATGGAAGATCCTATTCAGTCTTTTACACATATCCTAAAAGCCAGCATTCGATCGTCTACATTTCTAGGTACGTTTATTGGCATTATCTGGTATAGTATCTGCCTTGTACGAACTAGGATTGGCCATCAGTTATTAGACATCAATCAGACACGATTGGATAATACATTGGCGCCTTTGGTAGGAAGTATGCTTTGTGGTTTATCCTTACTCATCGAAAGCAAACATCGTCGCGGTGAAATGGCCCTATATGTGACGCCTCGAGCCCTCTTTTCTGTCACTGGGCGACTCTTGAGTCTATTCAAAAAGAGAAAATGGTGGGATGCGTTTGGTGCAAAGATAACTGAAGATATAGTATATGCAGCCTCGGTGACAATCGTGATTCATACTCTTTATAAAGACAAGAACATGGTGAGACCTTCCATACGCGGATTGATGTCATGGATATTAAAAGATGAATTGAATGATGAGAAAGTAAAAGGAACAGAAAAAGAAGAACAAGTAGATGAGGACGATGAAGGGTCATTATTGGAAATTAAAATTAAAAAACCAATATCTACTTCATAGATTTACTAGACACTTTTTATTTTTAACACTATTGACTAATCTACGCGCTTTCCCTTATTTATTGGCTTCATTAAACCATAAAAAGTCAAATATTATTCCATGTGCTTTACTGTTTTGCTTATTGACTTAGCAGATTTCAATAAAATACAACAGCAAAATCGATTTAGCTTTTCTATTTTATATTTTTTTAAAGTAAGAACCATGAGTGATTTCTATCATCTAAACAACTGCTTGAAGGCCTCAAGTTTGTTCAATGATTGAAACAACTTATTCTCATACACTTGATTTTATTATATAACTCAATTCTTTTCGTTCAATAAAAATCATAAACTGCTTCATTCATCTTCTTTCTATTGTCTTTTCCCCTTTATATCATCTGCAAAGCAAGTTGTACCAGTAAAAGCCAGAAATTTACAAGTAAATAAAGGCTTGTAAAAAATAGTCATTTTATATCTGGGGAAGAAGGAGCTTTTGATTGGGAGCGCTCGGTCTAAATGAAAAAAAGTTGTCAACCAAACCATAACTTGACGGGTTGAAAACTTGTACAAATTTAAAACGCAAAAGAAAAGTGTTTAGGCTCCTACAGTGGGGCTGGTAAATTTTGTCGGTTTAAAGAAAATAAACTTCGTTTAGCAAAAAACAAATGTCGTTTCCAGAAAAATAAATGTCACTAACCTAAATGGAAATTTCGTTTAGTACATTTATTGTTGTCGCTTTGTACTTGTTTTATTGCAATACCTGTATTAAATGACCAAGGCGATAACCTTGGTGGTGAATTTTTTGTGATTTTCCTACTCTTGTTCTACTTAGATAATCAGTCTAAAGGATATTTTCTGGCGAAAAGGTTAGGACGTTCGCCAGTCTTTCTCAAACTATTTAGGATCTTGAGAAAATTCAATACGGCTGCTTGATCGCGATTCCAAAGTCTCCTTTTTATTCCTATAGTTTGTTGTTTAAGACATGAGAGGCTCTTACACCTAGTACTGCATTAGTTATCAAGAATTAATCTAGTTTATTTTTCCCTTTGGATTACCTCAGCAAACCATTACATAGCACATCTGGCTTCTTTTTCCGTTGGTAAGGGCGAGGATTTGGCACGGTTTTGAATTTTTCTAAGTCATTTTCACAGGTTGGACAATGGGAAGATGTTTTGTATTCATTGATTAAGTAGACAACAAACCCATTCTTCTTTAACATCTTGATTAACCCCTTGCTTCTTGTCGGTTCTTGATACTTGACATTAGGGGCGGACCAATCTCCAAAAACTAAGACAGCATCTTGACCAAACTTTGCTTTTAAGTTACGCACCAGTTTTTGATTATTCTGGTCAAAGAAAAGTTTACTTGAAAATTTCAATTTTCGAAAAGGCAAAAGTTGTAGCTTTTCTAATGCTGTACTGATAGTCTTTTTGTAATTGCTTTGCTGTGGTCGTCTACATATCTCTTTTGCCAGCTCTAGAACTTTGCTTTTCTCACTATCATCTAGTCTTTCTGAAATATGCTTTTGTTGTAGCATTGTTTGTAGGTAGGTGGGATACAGTTGAGACTTTACAGAGCTATCAGTAGAGTAATTCTCAGGTTGAGGGAAAAAACCACGGATTCTTGCTATGAACAGATTTCCATAATACAAATTACATTTTTGATCGACTCGAAAGTCAAATTCAGATTCAGGGAAATATGTTTCTTTAGACTTTGTTGTCTCGTTTTCATAATATTCGTACAAGGTGTTTTTTACTGATGCTCTTGTTTTAATGTACTCTACAAACTTTTTCAAGTCTACAGAGTTGGATTCAGATCTAGAAAGGATTGCTTCGGCTTTCTGGACCACAAAAGGTTGAGTACGCTTTCTTAAATATCTAAAATGCCTTGAACATTGTGAGCGGTTGTTCTTGGTAAATATAAGTGTTCGTTTTTCTTCAACAGTGCTGGTTTCTTTCATGCAGTACATCAAGTCCCGCCTTCCAGGGTCTATCAAGACACACTTGCCTTCAGTGCTCTTTAAGTCGGCTTGACCTAATCCTTCAATATGCTCTGTTTGATTACCGTCCACTTTCTTTTCAGTGTTGGGTTTAGGCGACTTTCTGCTTGTATCAGTGTTTTGCTTTATTATGGAGACACCGACTCCATCGGTTTCGAGAGTTCCTTGGAACCGCAAAGTCTTTTGAAATCCTTGATGCTTGAACGCCTTTTTATTTAGGTCTACGACGGCACCCCATGTCTCAAACTTGCTTCCTGTTTTTGGATTCTTTTTGCTCTTGAGAACATGGTAATGGATTATTTTGCTATCCAACGTCATGTAGCAAGGAATAAAGGTGGTACGTAACGGGAAACAAGCAAACTGTTTCATCTGTTCAGCTTCAGACAATTCGGCAAGTCTGAAGAAGGCTTTAAAATGGTTTTTTGGACTAGCCATAATGTCATAGTAAATTGAGTTCTTTTGAAAGGTGTAGTCCTCTGGGTAGCTTGAGAGAAAGCCATTTAATTGCGTTCTTGATTGATCATCTAAAAGACCAACTTCAGGCATTTCTTTTTTTGCGATGGCAAGCTTCACCTTATTGCAAGGTCCATAAATCTTCTTTCGGGTAGCTTCTTTTATCGCTTTACTACTAGACTTGTTTGCTTGCATTTCTCCTCTGAGACTCTCTGTCTTTTCCTTCTTTTTAAATAACTTGCTTATCAAACCACGCAGCCTATTTCCAAAATGAGCTTTGATGTTATTATAGTAGGCCGTTTGGATCTTCGTACACTCGTACAGGGCTATTTGCTGAGCATATGGTAAGTTGGAGGGAGTATAACCAGCATCTTCAAAGTAAGCTTCTTTATATTTTGATATTAATCGCCTATAGTTTTTGGTCGTATCCTTCAGCCTTGGGCTATTTCTACCCTTTGAGAGAACAAGACTCAGAAAAACTTCAACAAAGAAATCTTTTGTCACAAAGTTGTTCAGTGCAAAATTTTCATTTGCTGCCAGCTCTTGTAAATATATGTACTTTGTGAAGGCAAAGGTATGTGTAACTAGTAAGTTGGTAGTGTGAACCAAATCATACAATGGCTGTAAATATGTTGGTTTCCAAATATTTTTTACAGTCGTTTTAATTGTCATCACACGCTTGCTTATCTTCTTAGGGTCTTCTTTAATGTCACTTGCCTTGTCAACAGGTACAGGACAAAAACTTGACTTGATAGAAGTTGCAGCTGAATTTAAAGCAGTTGTGCTTGACTCCACAGCAGCAGAAGTTGATTTGGTGATACGAAAAGCAGACTTGGTTGATTCACCCAAAAAGGATCTTTTGACGACAGGTGCATCAAAATCGTCACTGCTATATTCAAGATCATAGTCATCAAGAGTGATCTTATTGAACATGATAGTTTCATCTGTTGTAGAGATACCAGTACTACTTGTAGTAGTAACTTCAGAATCTGTAGCTTTTCCTTTGCCTTTGAGCCTCTTTTGTAATCCACTCTGTGGAGTATTTTCCCTACCTATGATGGAGTTTCATACGTTAGACCAGCTGTTTACCTACATCAATTTTGACAATGGAACTTACTTTTTCTTTTCCTAGCTGTTACAGCGGGTTGGAAGTCATCGTCTGAGTTGTCTTCTGCATATAGTTCAAACGAGTCTATAACAGTATCAATTTTGTGGTCAGTGACATTCCGATCCATTATTAGATATGGGGCCTACCGTTTCCGCTCTTAGATGGCTTCTTTTGGTTTGAAGAGAATAAAGTATCTTTTTGCTTTCCTTTCATTTTCTAATGTGTTTTCACGAGTGAAATGTACGAACAAAAAGAAAAAAATGTCTTCAGAAATTGATTTGAATGTTAAAAGGAAATACTCCCATCCCATTTATATAGGTTTATTCAAACACAGCTACAACCGAATAAGAGCAATGCACCTACAATGAGCTTACACCATATAGTAGCTTGTAATAGAAGACACTTGTTTTCTAGATTCACATAGAATAGTAGTTACACATAGTAGGTAGGGCTCGAGAAGTTATTAGCGTCTGAATGTGTCAAGCTTTTTATGTTTTTTCATCAAACCTCAATGATAAATATGTTAAGAACATACTTGATGATCATAAAATGTTGGACCGTTATCTTGTAATGGCACTGCATAATGATGATATATTAACTGATCAAAATATCCATTAAAAGTCCTTTGCTGAGACCAATAAAACTGTTTTAATCATATCAATTCTCGCAAGATTTATATTCTAAAAAGGTATGGTGTTATGAAAATATCATAGTATGATTTTAAAAGCATGTTCACATGGGTGTTTTATTACAACAGTGGATGATTTGACTAGAGAAGCCATAAAGAATTTGATTATAACCATCAGGACTTCGGCTCGATAAGTTTTCATTTGACGATGTTTGAGTTTTCCTTTAATTATAGTCTAAAACTGCTTAATTGGGTTGAGCTCTGGCGAACAAGAAGGTAAGTACGTTACTCTATAACCTCTACTCTCAATTTTTCTTACATTGGATGAGACTTATGGATAGCACAGTAATCCATTACAAGATAACTACCCATAAAACTTTCGTTCATGCTCATGATATCAAGAAGCTCACTTATAAATCTTACAAAGTGGGCAGTAGTTGTGTTTTTTTGCTACTGGCTTGTTGTTCTCGATGGCAGTACTCTCCTCCACATCAGCGTACTCTATAGTAGGCTCTTCAATAATAATGTCGCCTGTTCTTTGCCTCCTGCAAGCTTTCTTCTTTTTTTTTTTGGTTGGTTGTCTTCAATGCAGCCTCATCAATAAAAACGTAATCCTTAGTGTAACCCAGATCCGAGCCTTTTCACTTCATGAACCACTCGTATCTCGTTTGCAAGTTATTGTCAGAGTTTCTTATCATAGGATCGAAGGTTGGTTTCTTTATTGAAATGAGCATGTTGTTTCTCAAGCAGTGGTTCATTTGAGACTTTGAAACCTTCAAGTCCTTTAACTGCAATTTCAGAGGATCAATAATGTCATCAGCACAAAGTTGTGAGTCTTTTTGAATTATTTGTTGAATGTGCTGCTTATGTTCAGTAGTCAGTGAGTTAGGTCGGCTGGGATTTCTTTGCAACTTTTTGTAAACTATCTTCTCAGTTTCTTGATAGTGTTTCCACCAGCGCATAGTAGTACGAGGATTAATCCCAAGATCCTTTGCATACAAAGTCACTTTTCCTCTTTCCGTAGGACCCTCGATCATTCAATCAATAAATATCTCTCTGGTTTGATCGTTGTAGTCTTTGTAGACGATGCTTTCTTGACCACTTTTATAGCCTTTTTTGTTGAATCTTTTGCGGTAGTTTCTTTCTCTGCTGGTTTGAGACACAGATAGGACATTTGGCTCGTTATGGTTTCAAGTACTATGTTAGGATCACTGATTTCGGTTAACGCACCTTCCATCGGGTCGAAGACTCTTTCTCCATCCTTATTGTGGACATTGTTGTGTTCGTCTTCATAAAAAAATGTATTTTTTGTCATTTTATTCAATTGTTAGAGCGAAAGGAAAGAAATAAAGCTTTTACACCATAGCCGACAATAATCTCTCAGTAACGCCAATTTGACATGGCCCAAAAAGACAAAGTAAATTTTAAGGCGACAATCATTTGCTAGCAAACAGCCAAACATTTATCAGGTAATGCTATTTATTTTTAGGTAATCACCCATTTATTTTTCGGAAGTTGCCATTTATTTTTTCAGAATGGACAAAATTTATTAGGCTCCTATAGTAAGAATCCAGCAATATCGTTATGGAGAATAACAAAAGAAAATTTTCAAATAAGCAAAGGTTACTTGAGAAATTGAAATTGGCATTTCAATATGAAAATTCATGAATCCTGAATAGGTGTTTTCTCTGACGGCAATGAAATGAAGCTGATGTTTGGAAGGTTAAAGTTTAGGATCATTGAGTTATAGTTACTAAAAAAAAGCATATTGTAAAGACATTATAAAGTAATGAGCATCAATACTATATTCACGATCCAATAGCCAGCGACATTTAAAAAAGACTAAAGGAGGGGTACTGTCAAAAGATTGGGGATCTTTTCAAACCCTAAGGTTGATACGACAAAAAACATCTATTTTATTTTATCCCAGATGATATATGAAGCCTATTGCCAAACTACTTTCAATACTATCTTCATATCATATTGGCACAGTAGTACTCTATCTTGGTGTGTTTTATCCTTGAACTTGGTGGACTTCAACTCAGAGTACAGACAAGCATACCACAGCAAAAACAAGTATCAAAATATGCCATTTCCTCTTTCACTTCTTTCTAATATTCAGCTTTCTACTTGGGCTTTGAGCTTGATTTATATATTTGTCATTGAAGACAAACAAATTATCTACACTGTGTAGATATCAATAGCACATCTAGCTACTGTTGATTGTTCTGTTTATCTTATTATATGCGAATAATTTAAGCATAGCACATAGATTTTACTCCTAAAATCTAATTGAGTTTATTAGTAAGTCAATAGAAAGCCTTTATGAGAAACTGTATTTTCGTTGATGAAGCTAGGCTCTACTCGAAAATGATCTTGAATTATTGTAAAGGTACCCACTCAAAAAGAACCAAGATAATAATTTTAGACTATATTTCACCTTTTGATATTATCAAGTGTTAAAAAAAAAAGTGATGCAAAGAAAAGGAGAAATGATTCTCTGAAGTGTTTGTTTCAAAAGAAAGAAAATCTACAAGTTGAATTCCTAAACTTAGATCCTCAGAAAGGAACTACAACTCATCATATAGCTAACTTTATGGAATTTACCATAAATATCCATGATTAACTAGACAAAATGATGTTTTGTTGTCAAAGAGTAGCTGTAAAATGCATCGTTCTTTGCCTAATTGACGTTTTGGAATTTAAAACTAGACAGGCGTTTTTTTGGAAACGAAATTGATGACTTCCAAAAAAAAATCAGGGCTGTCTTGTTCTTAATGTTAGATTGTCTAAAAAAGATTCAAATTTGTCTTATTTACAAGTTAAAATGTTGCACTTTTTTTTTATTTCGGTTTTATCTTTTTTTTTTTTTTTTTTTTTTTTTATAACGCAGCCCATACATATGTCCTCTTCACTTACATATAGACTTCAACTTCAAAAACCTGGTGGTGAAAACAGTTTACCTTCACCCCCTAATTCCTCATGTGGAGATGAGGTGAACAAAGAAGCATCATTTATTACTTCTTTTTCACTACCAACACATTATAGTCCATATATCGCAAATGGTTTATCAAATTCTCTACCAGAAAATTATACCATCGATCACTCTGTTACTACAATTGCTGGTAGCAAACGTAATCACCGTATTCATAACCGAAAAGATCGCCGTGTGATAATGTCGGAGTCGTCTTCCAAGTATACATTACAAACCTATCGATGCACAGACTGTGGTAAAGTTTACAAACATCCAAATTGCCTCTCAAAACATCAGTGGGAACACTCAGAACAATGGGAATATACATCAAAGTTCCTGTTAACCAAACATCAGCAAGTTCAAATGTTGGAAGCAGCTAATATTCTCATGAATTTAGATAAAAAGCATAAAAATTTCAGTGATGATGATGAAAATTATACTCAGCAAGATTATGAATCAGATATTGATATTGAAATGGATGATATTTAAAATAAACTTTTCTCTCTTGTGCGCAATAAGCCACCCTGCCTTCTTTAAAGTGGTCCGTGTAATTGAGTATGTGGAACAATAATGACGGAGTTCCTGAGCTTTGAGAATGGTACAAATAATTTGGTTCTCAGATAAGGCACAGAGCATGGATGGTAAGTTTTCCTTTGAACGTCATGAATCACAGTCGCAAAATAGATCAAGGAAATAGATACTTTACAGGGCTCATAATAAAGCTTATTTTTCATCTTCATCTCATTGAGTGAAGCGTATTATGTAAACAAGTTTAGAATAATCACAAAAAAGGGGTTATGCATTGGTTACGTTATATTTTATTAATATCACTAAATGTTCACTTTTCTAGCTAATTCGCTCATCATATCCAGTAGGTCCTGTATCGTAAATTCCAAGTGAATACCAACATCAGGATAACACTGTCTAATCAAATTTTCCATTCGTTCATGCTGCTGTATAAATTCTTCCTGAATTCCACGCCAAACGACTTGCAATAGACCCTCTTCTTCTGAGAAATGTTTGTCAACACGTTTATATAGTTGTTCCAAAGACTTTTTAATTTCTTTAGATGGATACATAGTGATCACTTTACGAAGCTGGGTCTTGTTGTAATTCATGTGGAATGACACTTCTTCAGGCATACTACTTGTACGCGCCATCGTTTCCACACCTTCAAAGAACTCCAAAAGTCTACCTAATGGACGGCGGATGATGACGTGAACATAGGAATTCAAGCTACTGTCGTACTGAGATTTGGCATGTTTGATCCATTTTTCGAGAACATGTAACTTATTAGTACGTAAAGTATGATATAAATGATGCATATTTTCTACGAATACAATTTGTTAATTCAAAAACATTTCTTTTCTTGTATGACTTACCAATATACATAATCGTTGCGTTCAACTGATCCTTGTCGTCTCCTGTTTGATCACCTTCTTTTGCAATGCTTTCCAAACTTGCCATCATGGCTTGAATTACCTTTTCATAAGCTGAATTGACTGTCACTCGTGTTTCTGATTCAGGCTGAACATGAACTGCCGCCACTTCCAGTCGCATGGCAAAGATAGGAAATGTCCTAAAGAAACTCAAGACGCCTTTTCGTTTCTTGATGCTCACTTTGGTTTCTTCTATAATACGAATTTGATCGCCAATGAAGCTTTCAAACATGCGAGTCAGTCTTTGAGATAATGACTCGCATAGCTTTAATGCAAACTCTTGGTCAGAGCCTTCCCATTTTTCTTGTTGGTATTCAACAGCAGCTAACATACTGACGGTCAAACTAAAAAAAAAAAAAAAAAAAAAAAAAAAATGGTTAAAAAATGAAAGCTGATTAAAGTAAAAGATCTCTTTTTTACGTGGGATCTGATTTCACACCATATTCAAGAAGACTGACCATATTAGGCTCCATAGTTTCAAAAATAATTTCCATCCAAGATAAAATCTTTTTTGATATCTTTACATCCCTTATCTTGTCGCGTCGACTGTAAAGCTCGGATTTGTTGGGTACTTGGGAGTAAACCATTCCACGTTCCAAAAATGAACGTGTGCTAGTAAGTTCAAAAAGATCGCTCATGTAATTTTGCTCTCTACAGAGCAACATGATCGATTGATTCATCATCTGTGCAAAAGCCTACAATGGATGTTTAGGTGGGAATATTTATTTCTGCTTTAATGAATACGGTTACCTCGTCTGTAGCCTTTTCATCTTCATCAATACTAGATCGATTACTATTAGTACCCTCAGCAGATCCACGTAACATATGACGGTATCGATGTGGCTTTAAGTCTTCAGTACGTAAGGTGGGTGCATATGCTAAAGCACGAGCAGGACGAGATTCTTCAGGCTTAAAAACTATATAAAATGTAAGTACAATTTGTACACACTTTTTTTTTTTTTTGCATAGTTTACGGTATTCAAGTTCATCTACATCTCTTTTACGTAATGAACTATAAAAATTACGAGTAGTATCAATCAATTCGCGAATATCTCGTTCAAATAAGGGCGCCATTGCCTGCGCATAGCACTTTTGGATAGTAATGATAAGATTAGTTACTCATATATTTTAGTAAATGTAGAGATATCTTACTCTTTGCAATTCACCATACATTCTTGGCTCCATTTCCTTTTCCCATAAGTTAAATCCCTGAAACTTGATGAGCTGATCTTCCACCGTTTCATGAGGGTGTGCCATGATTGATACACTCTGATTCTTTCTATTATTAGTAGGTGATGACTTTGTTCTCATCTCTTGGTATACTTTAGCCTATATATCTTCCATTTAGAACCATGTTGTGCTCGTTAAATAAATTAACTTTACTTGTTGCTCAAATTGGTCTTTTAAAAATTTAAATACTCGTTCACTAAATCGGTTTCCGTGTACATTATAAGATTCTAGACGTTCTTGTACAGCTATCATGCTCTGCAGCCCATCAGGTAACTTTGTCTTTAATATTTTTTGCAGCATCTCTGCTGATTCCTGAATACGAATTACATCATCTACAGTGTCCATTGAATCATATTGTAAGCTATCTAAACATCGCTTGGGTATAGAAATAGCACTCTATAAAAAATATTGATTGGACAGACGTACAAAAAGCAAAAATAGGGCTTACGAGTAACGCATCCAGCTCGGTTATAAGGGATAGTTGATTCGTATTTAGAATTTGAAGTGCTCTATTTTGAATCTCGATTTCTCTAATATCATCTCCCATGCTCTATAAATCGTAGTAAGTATAAAAATGCTTTCTTTACATGAATGGGTTTACATTCAACTCTGCAGCATAAAGAGATAACCAGCTTTCCATACTATCTAATTCAGCTAAAGATTTATCAATATGATCTACAATTGATCTCACCCTTTCATCCGATTGTATAATAGCATGTACATTTGCCTATTACACACACAATCATTCATCTTTCTTATAATAATAAGTAAAAATATCTTACTGCTTCCAAGGCATGTAGCTCCCCTAATAATCGTTTTTCAAGAACTGTTGCGTTACCATTCGCTTTCCAATTAAAATCCGTCAATAGCTCTTCTACATTCATCAAAAAGGCACGCTCGGCCAGTTTATCCTGTATTTCTTCTTCCTTTTTTGTCTCTCTAACCCACCAAAGATTGTGTAAGCTTCGCATAATCTACACAAAAGCCCGTACACTATTACCTTTCTCTTCTAAAACTTGTCTTTCTCTTTTTTCCCTTTCTCTTTTAGCCTCTCTTGCTCTACGTTCCTCGTTTTGTCTTGGCTCATGTAGTTCTATGATAAGCCTTATGAATTTTTTTCCTTTCATTCATATTTTATGTTTTTACCTGGGACAGCAATAGATACAGGAGAGCTAATAGGTGTCCTTACTGTAGACACAGCTGGTATAGGTGACATAGGTGATTCAGCTCGATGGACCGAGCTAGCAGTGGGCGAAATAGGTGACTCTTCGCTTAAAGTAGGAGCTAAAGGATCAGCCAAAACTAATTTTTGTTTAAGCTATTATGTTTATATAAGATCAAAGAAGAAAAAACTTACATCTTAAAATACGTGGTTCATCAATATTGACAAGTTTCGGCATACGACTTGCATAACGTCTACAAAACTTTTTAAGGTGTCAAATATGAAATCCTCTTGCTTTTTATGCAAATATGTTACGTCAATCAAAAAGGCTAGGAAAATCATCTTATCTTTTCCTCTTTCTACTGCCCACAAGTATGCCTTGTTTAATGTAATTGAAAATTGATGAGCCTAAATGTAAACTGGTTTGGTTCTGCCTCCTGATGAATTATTAAACGTTCATTCCAACTTACATCCACAATCTGAATTTGTTTAATCTCTTCTAAAGCCCATGTTTTACCAATGCTAAATGCTCCATTTTGGTTTCTTTTCACTTTTAAAAGCCGTATTGTATTTCGTTTTTCTAATACAAATATTCAGTGTCATATTTATGGAGCTATTGTGTATATCTAGCTTACGGGTTAAGCATAAATAACGAGGTGTTCCTCTAATGTCTCTACTGCTTTCTGATGACTGAATGTCTTTATAAGTTTTGACATGAACAATTAACTTCTCCGAAGAACCTTGTGGAAATAAACTTGTGATGAGCAATTGTCTTATGCCGTCCATGAAGCAGAAGAAGAAAGGGCAATTTTATAATTTGTATTCAAACGCCTATTGAATTACTTGTATAATGCGTGACTTTTTCCTCCAGCCAAAATGTACATAGTTTGTGTGCCTCTTTTACTGATATTTTATATATTTAATTTCAAAAGATGGTAAAGACGAAAAAAAAGATGGACAAGAACCCGCATATATAAAAACTTTGTCCTTTCATAGGTTGTATTGGCTGCTGCAGTTGTTACAAAAAGTGGAAAACGTAACAAAAAAGATAAACAATAAAAACTACTATCCAAAGCTCATAACATGTAATAGCTGTTATTTCTCGCCAGTTTCGTCAGATGCCACGTTCACGTATTGAAGGATTATTGGCATCCTTCCCCAAACTGACAAGTACAGGACAACAACACACAATTGCTGAAAATGAACACGTTCGTTTTGTTTATCAACCTTTAGATGAGCTATTCATTGTGTTGATTACTAACCGCCAGGTAATAATCTTGTATCATCTTTATAAACTGATGACTTATGTTTATTATAATAGTCAAACATTTTACAAGACATTGAATCACTTCATTTGTTTGCTCGCATTGTTACCGACATTTGCCACTCATTCGATGAGGCTGACATCTTTCGTAACGCTTTTGAATTATTGTGTGCCTTTGACGAAATTATTTCTGTCGGTTACAGAGAAAATGTAAACTTGTCTCAAGTCAAGAGCTCTATCGAAATGGAGAGTCATGAAGAAAGAATCCAAGAAATCATTGCTAAAGTAAGAATTACTTATTTATTAACAAACTTGTAACCTACTTTTTTTTTTGTAGAATAAAGAGGCGGAGGCAAAGGAGGAGCTTAAGAGAAGGGCCAAGCAATTTGAAATGCAAAGAAAGGAAGCTCAAAAACGTGGGCAAGAGTTTATGCAAGGAAACTTCAAGTCAAGTAACAATAGTTTTGGTGGAGGTTATAGTGGACAGTCCTTCTCTCCTTCTTTTGAAACATCACCTACCAACATCTCAAGGGAAACTTATACGTAAATAATTATTGCCACGGTTCTCTTTAGATAAACTAACTGTTTGCATGGAATAGTCCTGTAGAGACTGCCGTTAGTGCAGATGCACCTCCAAAACCAAAGGGTATGCAATTAGGCCGTAAATCCAAGACTGTCAATCTTTTTGAATAAAACCAAAATCCATGTATTTCTTGCTTTTTACTTCCATGTGCTAGTTTGTCTTTAGTATTCTTAAATATGGCTCATAAAGGAATGTACTGAAATTTTTTCATATGAAAGAGAATTTACAAGATAATTTTTACAGAAACAACCTAAAGGTTAAGTAGCTATTACATTGCAAGCAGTTTTTATTATTATTATTATTATTATTATTATTATTATTCTTGGCTTAAAGTTTTCACATTGCATTGCAATTAAGACATTTTAGCAATAACCAGAAAGTTCAACAAAACCATAGTTGCCCTAAGCATTGCAGGCGTAAAATGATTGTTTGGTGAGGAAATTGGGAAAATTAAGAAGAAAATCCTTAATAATGCACTTCTTTTAATCCATTGACAAATGATTAAAGTTTGTGATATACTTTATATAGTGTTATGGTCAACATTTAAAAAAAACTTGATCTTGTGTCAAGACCTGTAGAAAAGGGAGGAAGTAACATACATGCATCGGTAATCTACATCTTAAACAATGGTATTACTGATACTTTTTTGCTCAATCTATTAGCAAATAGCTTGACATGTTCAGCGAAAGGACTTTGGGGCACTGGTTGCATTTATTGACGAAGAGCTGTAAGAAAATCTGTGATAAGTGTACTTTCATTGATATTCATTGTGTCGAGTCATTTTGAAGGCATAAAGGCGTTTTCTTATTCATGAATTTACTCATATTTACATTATTAATGTCAATATATTATTGAATAAAGAAGAGAGTGTTTCAATCGCAATTGATCTACAAAAGCACAGTGTTACGTATCTCAGCATTTTGATGCAAGAGAAAAGTGTCCTTTTACTTTAAAAGCTCATTATAGGAATATATGCTCTCCTCTCTATATAGTTTACTCAAACAAGGAAGTCTGTATGTATATTAAGGGGTTTTTTTTTTCTTTTTTACATCAACATGCATCTCTTTAGTAGTGATAAAAATTTTATGGATTTTACTTGGTGCAGAAAGAATATGTCGCTTGTTGAGTTGAATTGCAACTTACATTACTGTAACATGGTTTTATTGGTAACTTATAGCAAGCTTATAGATTATTAAAAGAAATGTATAGGAGGTATTGTATATAGAGAGATTTTTGGATTAAGATAATAAAGTCGGACAGCATGAAGAATGAAGGCGATAATGTAAATAGAAGAAATCCTAATTTTCATGTTGAAGCTAAGATACATACTTGCTAGAATAAGACGCACTCCTTTCTATTTATTCACACTCGTCATAGACTTTCTAGGTAAGTGATACACCGAATGCTGGCCATTCTTTTTTTTTAATCAAATATATAGGTAAGTAAAAACCACGTGTATCATGAAAAAATAGGCCTGTTGCTATTTACAATATAATGAGCAAGAACAAAAGTAACATAAAGACGTTTATAGATAGTAAATAGGAAACTAAATCATGTCGGCCATACTTTTGTCATGATCGAGGTTTGAAATAAAGATGTGCTCTCAAGAAAAGATAGAGAATACCAAAGAAGGTAGGAAAAAAGAATGGGTAGGAATTTCATGATAAGTATACGGTGGATTTGTCTTCTTCAATTATACAACACATGCAGTTTTTGTTACATCTATAAGGTTTTAAAAACATATTTTAGAAATGCTATATGTTCAAAGTTTTATCATCGTCATCCTTTGCTACTATATTTATGGTTGTAAACTATAGAATTGTTATGCTAATTTTTTTTACTTTAAGCCAAATGGCCTGATTTAATTAGAATAACAATTTTTATGCGCCTTAGCTAAATAAATCATTCATTTGCTACTCTTCATAAAAAAATGACGGTGCTATACCAAGAGGGCTATTTTACAAATTAAAAGTATTTCAATTTGAAAATATTGTTTTAGTATAATGCAAATATAAAGCATCCATATTATTTGCTTATTAATGTTAATACTTTAATAGCAAGAAAAAATACAGGTTAACTATGTAGAAAAGAGATACGAAAAATTTTGTCTCATTCTAACCAGGTATTATCAAAGTTCCAATACATTTCATCGGTGATTATGAGAATTTTATTTTGATTTTCTATTAAAAAAACTGTATCAACGACCTTCCAAACTTAATTAGCCCTAGCTTAAATTTTTGCAACTAAGAGTTGTACGCGAATTGAATTTTTATACATAGCGAGCAAAAAGATGAGTTTTATTCATACAAACATTAAGTGTGTCCAAATAGTAGCCTCCATTCAGTTAATTCTTTATATCTTAAATTATGCTTTTTAACAAGCATAATAATTATGACTTCGTTATTATTTATTCATTTATTGTTGCATTGGTAACATTTTCTATGCAAAAGTTATAACATTAATTTGATATATTTTGCGTATAATGACGAAATCACAGTAAGATACAAGTAAATAAAGAATATTCATAAACTACAATTGTAGTCTTGTAATAAATAATATAAATACATAAATGATACACAACTATAACTTTATATACATAAAAAGCATAATACATACAGCAAATTCCTGACTATAGCTCTTTCTTTTGTACTAAAGATTACTATAAGCATTGCTAAATATAGCAGCACATATGTACATAAGCATAAATAGTTATCTAATGAAATATCTGTGTTAATATTTAATGAAGTACTTTAAAAGGCATGCCAATTATAATTAAAACTGTTTAAACAAATATTATAAAAAAGCATACTAGATAAATAAATATTTAGTATATATACGTGGTATAACTTTTTTTTTTGTAAAAAAAAAATAAAATAAATAAAAATAAAAATAAAAATAAAGCAATTCAAAAGAATATACATCGAAAGCACATCAAGTTTTTTATATTGACGATTGATTAATACACATTTTATTTCAACTAATAGCTTAAAGCTTTGCTTTAATCGATTCTATTAATAATAGGACATTATTTTCTTTATATAAAGGAGTAGAAGTATTTTTCTTCAATGAATACATAAATAACATTTATTTATTTAAACATGATAGCCATGCAAAAACTTTGAAGAGTAATGCAAATATATAAATTATGCCCTAACATTCATTTTGCTTTACAATCAAATATAAGATAAATGGGGAATAAGTTGAGTGGTTTAAGTCTCTAACTATCATTAAAATACCTGTTGGGATAGTTATTAAAATCATCAGCCACTGTTAACTAATAATAGAAGTTATCACTAGGACAAAATTAGTAACTTTTATTTATTCTAAAATTGTGAGTTTTTGTTTGTACAGAAAACAAAGAGCATGCTGATCAAATTAATCATATTCGTATGCTGTACTATCAAAAATGTGGCCTGGCATGATAAACCAAAAGGGTGAACAACCACATGGGAAAATTTTCCGCATTTAATATTGATTTGAGGATAATTAATGAATCTTGGAGAGGCACTAGCCTCAACCAATTTTTTACGAGATTTTTTGAGATTTTTCTGATTATATAATTATTATGAAGTTATAAGTTTTGATGAATTTCACTTCAAAATCCCATTATTATCAACTTCTTATTTATTATTTCAAGACTCTTTTAACCTAATGTCCAAACACTTGCTACGACTGTGCATGTATATGATATTGTGGGTCAAATGCTCATAGTACATACAAGCGATTTACTTTTAAAAAATTTACTTTATAAAAAGCGTACATTTTCTCCTCTAGAGTTAACAAAAAAACTGAAGCTCTTAAATTTTTTATCACACTTTTCATTTATTTATTGTTAATCTGCGAACATTTTAGGATATCCTAAATCTATAAACTAATTGTTATTTTTTGAAGATTATTTTTCAAAGCAATTAAGAAATAATACAATTTAATAAAATAACCAGCTTCATGATCATGAGAGTTATAATAAAAAGGTCAAAAATTCAAATACAAGCCTTTAAGAATTAATAAAAAAAAAAGGATTGGATGAATGACACTTTTTTTTGCACACAGGAATAATAACGCTGTACCTATTTATGAGAACAGTATAAAGTTTGTATCCAATTGAAGAAGGTCTGCATAAATTTAATTAAAATTAAAAGACCTACCATTGTTACTCAAAAAAGATTTAATGAATGATACTTGGCTTTTCTTTATTTTTCTCTATCTTTCAAAAGTTAGTAAATTTATAATATATAGGAATGAGGGATATTTAGCTTTATGTATAATAATTCTCAATGAAAAATATAATTTAACAAATATTTCTAATAACACAAACATAAATTAGTGAATCCCACAATGTTTTGTAAATAATTAATGATATCCAATACTCCTCTGTATTTTTTTTTTACAGTTATAAACTCAAAAAATTATAAAATCTTTGTAGATTGGTTGGTTAGACAATAAAAAGGCGTTTGGGGTTATTTTTCAGGCTTAGAAAGAGATATTGTGTAAAATTTAAAGTCATTATCGGTTTACAGAACATAATTTGTGTAGATATGATTTCTAACTATAAAGATTTAGGCTAAGCTCAACTTATAATTTGTTATTTATGAATAGTGCTATATTCAACGATAACCTATAATTTTATTTAGTATGACATGTTACTAAGGTGTTTTCTTAGTCACAACATAATTCAACGTCAATATCTCATGTTTTAAACTGTAATAGTTATAATAAGAAAGCTTCATGTAGTCTAATAAAACATTTAGGTAACTAATAAAATAAACAAGATAATAAGTAGCAGCCCCACAAATTTTGTTCATTATTTATTTACTTTCTATATTAGAGTTATCAAATTATGAGTATAATTAGCATTAATGCAAATTCTTTTATAAAGCATATACAATATCCAATCGACTAAGATATAATTATTGGCACGTATTAAGTTAAGTAACTAGTTAATGTGATTTTAAAGCAAAGAATACAACCAATACAGCTGCTTATTATACTAAAGGACGGAATGAATCAGATACATATATGTAGCCAATACTGTACGATGATATAATTAAAGCTACCAGAAATTAGTAAAAATCCAGAAAAGAAAGGCTTTTATCATGGTCACTCCAAGCTCATATATGGTAAACTAGGGAATTTGAGAACATTCAAAACCCAACATACTTGGATTAACAATGATCAAGCATGTCAAGCAAATATATTTCAGTGTTAACAGCTTTGTCAGTAAGGTACGTTTTTACTAATAAATAAAGTAAAAAGACCCAAGTATATTTAAAAATAAAGACAAATGGACTCCTGAGTAGTGGCTATTAGTTGTTTGGTCTGATGAATTGTACTTATTTTAATAACAGTATATATTTCAGCACTCATTAAATTATGTATAAATCCTTTTCTCATTTTTATAAAATAATATTTCATTCAAACATCCAGTAAAGATAAACTTCTATTTGTATTCATTGTCTTAAACTATTCCTTTATCCTTATTTTTATCATTCTAATTTAACATCATTTTTGCTCTATTCCTTGTAGTTCCTATTCTTAGTGTGTATCACTCAATTCTTTATTGTCATTATTTCTTGTGCTTCTTAGCTACTCGAATCATGCTTAATTTCTTGCCCAGTCCCTTTTTCCGCTTTTGCTTGAAAAATTCAACTCATCATATAAGAAACAAAAAGCATATATAATACAGCATGCCTTGTCTACCATAAAGTTTGACAAAGTTTTATTGATAGCTTGGAGCTGCTTTTAGTCTAAAAAACAGTTTTTTTCTTTTATAATTCGCAACTTTCAATAGTTTTTTGAAATTTTTTTCTTTCTCTTTTTCTCTTTTATAAACAACATCATCTAATTGCACATTTTTGAAGTTTTTTTTCTGTTTTCTTCTTTATTTTCATTAGCCATACTTTTTTTTTAAGAAAAAAAGATACTCTTTTCTTTTTAATGTTTAAATGTAGAAGGACCACTCTTTGGGTACCAAAAAGATATGTGTCTGTGTGCATGCATTACGGAGCATTCTTGTTTAAAAATATCTTATTTACCCCTTTTGTTCAATTATAAATAGCTAATAGAAATTATAAGATTAGTTAAAGTATGTAAGCATACTTCTTATTTAAAGCTACTATAGACAAAAGAGTAACGAGCTGATCATACTAACACATATGTTACTAAGGACATACGGAAAACATTGAATAAAGTTACAGAGCGTGGTCATCTATCGGTTCTTACTCTATATACTTGGTGTATTAGTTCTTGAAAACTGTTATAAGTCAAACAAAATTTAAGAGAAAATGTTTTTTATTTAGCATATTGTGCCAAAATAAATTATATTAGCGCTTTAATGTTGTTAATAACATACAAAAAGAATAGCATTCATGGATTCTTAGAATTTTTAAACAATTGAGTTTTCACAAAAGTATAAATCTGATTTACGTGTATAAATGTAGTTTTTTATTTAATGTACATTAAACTACAATATATTGCTACGATTCACTGATGTTTAAAATAAAACAATCATATTGTATATTTAATTATTTAAAATATAAATTTAGGCGCTGCTAAAGTGATCGACGTTAAAAAATACAAGTTATTGTTTAAATTTTTTTCTTCATCCTACTTTATTACTTTTTGAACCTTTCCTTTACTATTTATAGTTTAATAAAAGATACCTATTTATGTTTCTTTTGATTCTAAATCTTTAATGAATCGCTATATTATGACCCAAAATTGATTACATGATAAATTCCTTGTAGCATATGTGTATTGTTTAGCCACTGAAAAATCTATGATGTCTGTTTAAAGCTCAGCTGCAACTCAAAAATCATGTTGAAAGGAACCTAAAATAGAAAACTCAGTTTCCCTTTATTTTTCCTCTTGCTTGGCTCTTCATTAAGGGCACTTTCATCTCTTTGCTAACAATAAAGAGTTTCTTTTGGATAAACCACGATGAGTGGACTTACAGCGTTTTTACAAACAGAACTTCTAACGCTTTCGAGTGAGGCTAGAAGAAAACATCCAGAGATTAAAGAAGTAAAAAGAAAAGCATATAGTATACATCGACACGGTTTTATTAATGCAAGTTTCGGCTTTAGGCAGCAGAAAGATTAGGTGTCATTTTAAGAAGCTTCAAAGAAAGACCTGGATACGGGATTGCTAATGGTAAGATTTTTTTTTCTTTAATAAGTATTCGTTTTGTTGAATATATTGTTTGAGTAGAGTTGGCAAAAACCGAGGACGCTTTACGGCCGTTTGTATTAGCCTGTGAAACCAAGCAGATAAAGCTTATTACTATTGCTATTGGATGTATACAGAAACTTATATCATTCCATGCAATACCAGAGGTAAAAAAAAAAAAAAAAAAAAAAAAAAAAAAAAAAAAAAAAAGGTAATATCTCGTTTTAATTTATTTTTTACTTCTTAAAATAGACATCAGTTCGAACAATTTTAAGGACTTTGACAGACATTAGCTCACACGGTGTGGATATTCAATTAAAAATATTACAAACAGTTTTACCATTATTGAATAATTATAGAAGTGTACATGATGATATCCTAGCAGAGGTAAGTCATATCTGTCACCTCCTGCTCTCCTTTCTCCTAATTTTTCTCTCTAGGCACTCTTGATCTGCTTTCGCCTACAAGATTCAAAAGCGATGGTAGTCAACAATACGGCAGCAGCAACTTTACGTCAATTAGTTATATTTGTGTTTGATAAAGTAACAAAGGAGGATGCACTTGGCTTAGAATTATCGGATACATGTCATGAAGTAGAGATAAGTTCAGGAGAAAAGATTAAGCTACGTCCATGCGCGAAGGACGCATACTATTTATTCCAGGATTTGTGCTTACTGACAAATGGAGACCCTCCAGAGTACCTCCGATTGAATCATCTTTCAAAAACGTTTGGGTTAGAATTAATAGAAAGCATATTGGCAAACCATTACGCCCTTTTCAAAGAGGTATTTTTAAAAGAAAGAAATTTAGTTAGCAATACTTGGTTTAATCAAAAGTTAAAATAGCATACAGAATTCAGTTCAATCTTGAAAGAACGTGTTTGCCCAATGTTTATAAGAAACTTCTCGGAAAAGCATGAATTTTCTCAAACAATGCGACTTACTAGAGTAGTTGACATTTTAATCAAACAGTTCAGCGAGATCTTGGTTATGGAGTGCGAAGTGTTTTTATCTATGTTTGTGAAAATATTAGAGCCGGAAAATCCTCTTTGGCTACGGGTGTTGGTCATGGAAGTATTTAAAGGTGTTTGCAGTGATCCCGGGTTGACACGTTCAATTTATAATTGGTATGATCGTTTAGATGGTGCAACAAATGTCTTTCAAGGTATGATCACTGGGTTTGGGCGGTTAGCAACAGAAAAGCCTCAGTCGATCGGTGTCAATCAATCTGGACGTGAAAGCATTGATGGATCAAGTCATACAGGATATACAGCTTACGCGACTCAAAATATTTCTTCGTCCTCTTCAATTCTTGAAAGTTTGAGTGCTGCTTCATCAACTATGCGTATTCAATGGTAAGATATTTGAAAGCTAAGTCTGCTATATACTAATTCTATTCGCGTATATAGTATTGACCAATTAGACAAATCAGAGCCACCGAGTATACCAGAAACATACATATTCTACCTTGCTTTACAGTGCTTAAACTCAATTGCTGATGGATTGGCAGGTTTTGCGTTATCTCGTTTTTCGCCTGGATCTGCTAGAATAATTACTGATAATGATCCCTTAAAGCAAGATCTTCAGCTTGCTACTGAAATGGCGAATGTAGCCTGGCCCGGTCTGCTAGCTGCTATGTCATTCTATTTGACAGCAAATCTTGACGAAGAACTTTTTCAATCTACCATGAAATCGTATCAAAATTTTGCCAACGTTTGTGGCGTCTTGGACCTTGTTACTCCTCGAGACGCATTTTTAACCAACTTGTGTAAAAACACAATTCCGATGATTCCCATCCTATCATCAGGTCTGATGTCTAATAGTAGCAAGAGTAGTTCTTCAAATTTAACGACCGCTTCATCCACTCATACTCCAGCTATATCCTTTTCTGAATTGCCTGCTCAGCAACAACAGGCTTTGGCTAGTATCAACTTGAATGAAAAAAATTTGTATAGTCTACGGGTTCTACTGAATATTACTATGTTTTTGAGCAACGTAATGGATTCCTCATGGTATCTTGTTCTAGAAACTTTTCAATTAGCCGACTTTTTACTATTCAATCGTCCTACACCCAAAACTCCTTCAAATACTAGTGTGCCTGCATCTGCATCAGGAGCAAGTCTAAGGAGAACCATGACAAACACATCTGCCTCTGGAATAAGCCTTTCAAGTAAGTCTTATTTTAAAACATATTATTTGCTTTGTGTGTTAAATTTTTCTTAGCTCAAGCTTCTACCAGCCAAGTAAAGGATTCCGATCACGTTGCAATTATTGGAGCATCGTTTCAAAGACTATTTGAAAACAGCAAGCTTTTGGACAATGATTCGTTTATTGCATTTGCAACCTCTCTATGTCGATTAAGTTCTGAAGTCAGCGGTGTTCCCTTTAATGAAAATGATTCGGTTTCTTCTCACAAATCTTCAAGAGTGGTAAGTCCAAAAATAGTATTTTGATAGTAAGAAGTATGATTTTAATTATCTTTCTGAAGAAAATTTACAATTCGAGGTCATTTGCTATAGACAAACTTCAATATGTGTCGACTCTAGATATGAACAGACTTATCAACTCAAATAACCAATCTTCAGAGATATGGAACCTTATCATGACACATCTTATTGCAACAGCTAATTATCCATTGACACCAGCGTCAATTCGTACACAATGCTGTGAAGCAATTACCGAGATTATTGTAGATGTCATGAACTTTGTCTTATCCGAATACAAACAAGTAGACGAGAACATTCAGACTCGCTTACTCTTAGCTCTCAATCAATGTATCAACTATACCCCATCAACAAAAGAAGAAGAAACCTTATTTCAAGAATCATCTGCTATTAATGCGAAGGCGTCCAATGAGGTGCAAAAAATGGCCTTGGAAACATTAAATAATGTCTTGCAAACATCTGGTCATTCTTTCACCTGTGGGTGGGGCTTGATATTTGACATGCTTCGCCATTTTGCCGTTTCGGCCATCGGATCCCCTATCGATGTCGCTTACGATGAATCAGACTCTGAAGCACTCGAAGGTCGTTCAAGTATTGATACCATCGGATCATCCATTATGACGACGAATGCACCTACAGTCACTACCAATAAGGCAGCCACATCAGCAGGATCTATAAGAATTGCCTTTGCAAGTCTTCAACTTATTTGTACTGACTTTTTATCACTCTTATCGCCCGACTGTCTTCGTCAATGTATTGCCACACTTGGCTCATTTGGCATGCAAAGTGATGATTTGAATATTAGTTTAACAGCTGTAGGGTTATTATGGAATTTGTCTGATTTTATTCAGACACGGCGTATGGATCTTATCAAACAAGAGGCAGATGACTCATGGAGTGAACCAATAGACAGTGAAAATTTGAATATAGATTTGAGTCTCAGTGGTGCTGACAGTGGGTCATCAAAAACGTACAGCATTTTGTGGATGCTGTTACTCTTACAATTATCGCATACATGCACAGATTGGCGCCCAGAAGTACGTAATGGAGCCAATCAAACGCTGTTCAGAACAATTAGCATGAATGGTCACGTACTTGGTGCTCACTTGTGGAACGCTTGCATATGGAAAGTACTCTTCCCGTTACTTGATTCAATCAAAATGTCATCTATCCGAGCTTCCAAAATATCCCACAGTAAAGCAAATTCACCTAATGCGGAAAGAGACAATTCTGGGTTCATGCTTCACCACTCAAGAGATACAGCAGATAAGCAGTGGGATGAAACCAAGGTGCTAATTTTGACTGGCTTATCCTCTATTTTCCATGACTTTTTGAAGGACCTTTATCAGCTTGAACATTTTTCAAGAGCATTTACATTATTGCTTGCTCATTTGGAGGATTCTTGTTTGCGATCCAGTCAAGAGGTATCATTGGCTAGTATCAAGAGTCTTAAATCGATTGTTGATGTTTCTCCAGAGTTTGAGCATACAAAGGAACTGATGCCACTTTGGCGTCGCACATGGAGTACCTGGGAAGTGATTGGCCACGGCATCAACAAGTCAGTGGCAGATAAACCATCAGGTAGTTCGCTTGAGCATGAACTTCAACCGCTTACGCTCTCTTTGTCAACCTCCAGTGCAGCTCCAATCTCTAATGATTTTACACAAGATACCTTAACAGCTTATGTCTCGGTCTTTACGGACCTACATAAGCTCATTTCGGATACACTTACCTTGGAGGATGTTGGCTCTTTGCTCGATGTTTTGAGAAACGTATTGGTCTATTCAACAAGTCCTCAATATCGTCCAGATATTGATCATTTGTCACCACTTCAAGAAGCCGTTTTGGAAGCTGTACAGATCTTAGACATGAACATGCCCGGCGTTTCACCTCTGGTGATTGCAGATTTGGCAGAATATATGACTTTGGCATTTCTAAGTGCTCCTGAGGATAAACAGAGCAAGGATCGAGGTTACATTCCACCCAGTCAAAGAAAATTCTCTACTGTTACTTATATAGCATTGAACAAAACATGTAGTCAATTGGTATCCAAACTATTTAAACAACATGCTCATGTGCTAGCTCTTTATACAGAAGGCGTCTTTGAGCGTATTATCGGTGCTTATGGTCTACCAATGAAGTTAAAATATGATTGTCCACCACCTTGCAGGCATAATGATGACAAGACACCTTTATGGAAACTAGCCACCGATAGACTTTTAGATATACTTGTTATTGGATTAGAAAAGCTTGAAAGCTTTGGAGAAGGTAAAATAAATTGGTGTGGTAAGGGGTTTTTTTTTTTGGCTAAACAAAGAAAAAAAAAATGCGATAGATGTATCGCTGGAACGATTTGTTGGTGTCTGGCGTACTTTAGTAGACATATTAGAAGGAAGTCTTTTATCGCCTAGTTCACCACCTGAAAGTATGAAGATTGAAGAATTAGATGTTGATGAACATTTTGATATCTCAGTCTTGAATGTGATACAAAATGATATTGTTATTTACATGGGCCAACCTCGTGTACCAATTGAAGTGATTCAAAAATTAGTTAATGTAATTAGAGAAAGCTCAAGGCTGTACTATATAGAGGAAGAAGAGAAGGATGAGGAACAAGTATCAAGTGATATAGTTGGTACTACTGGTACTATTGTGCCTGTGATGAAAGAATCATTTGCTTATGCTGCTTTTATGACATTATTTACATTGTGCTCAGCTGATAAAAAAGGTTTGAGTCATGAAATATTTTTATTGAATGACTATTCATATATTTATGTAGACAACCAACAAGTACGTAAGAGAATAGCTAAAGTTACCGTTCCTGTGTTGCTTGAAAGATGTGAAACCATCCTTCGAAATTATACAGCAGATGAGCCTCTACTAGGAAGATGTCCGTTCCCAAGGTACTTGATGCGGTGAGAGGCGCAAAAAAATGCATGACTTTCAATATATACTTATTTTATAACATGTAGAGTAAGAAAAGAAGAAATATTGTTCTTTTTGAAACAATCAATCCAATTAAAAATGCAAGAAAATATTCTGACGATTGAAGACAATACAAGTAAGTCTTTGCGTTTTTTAACTGTAAAATCTAATCTATATTAGACCCTGTAAAAAAACTACTACTATCTGGATCAAGAGCACATCTTTTTTATTTATATCCATCCTTGTGTAGTATGATTACATGCGAAGATGATGTAGTCATCGGTCTGATTCAAGAATGCCTGCAAGTGACTGGTGCAGAAATGGGATTATCCTCACCTCTTGTACACATTTAAAATAAAACCTCTTTCGCTCACTAAGCTGTACTCGGTTTTTTTCAAATCTTTTTGTTTATTCACAACACCCTAAAATGTAGACTTCTTCATTAAAAATTGAATCTCTTCTTTACTCGCCTTGGTTTCAACATTAATTTATTGCATTAGCTGAATGCTACTCTCCTCTACTGAATAGCTCAAAACTATAGCTTATTTTTATTTATTTTACAATGGTTGGTATTAAACATTAATTTACAAACAAAAGTTGAAAAGAAGAATGAAGTGTATCAAGCAAGGTGGCCATTAAATAGACCAATTTGTATGCGTAAACATAAAAGTGTGAGTAATAAACAAAAGTATATTTCTATCACTTTTCATTCAATGTAATCAACAACGAGTTAAATTTAAAGCGACATCTTAAGAAGAATGAACAGTAAAAGCCTATGTATCAACATATTGATGTGAGTTATATTAATTCTCTTTTATAATTGTACAACATCTTGTGCCAATCGGCGCAAATATTTTATTCGCTTGATAAAATACAGTTGTCCCACTCTCAAAGTGAGGACTCCCTGATAACTATTTCACAGATTGTAGGATCTTCAATAAAAAAGTTATCATACATAGTTATCAATATAGATCTGAGTTTTTATATAAAAATGCAGTTTAGACCTATAACAAAATGATTCTTTGAATGCTGAATTATATTTTCAAGATGTCGAATAGGAATTTCATAAGTGGCATCGATAATTCTTGCTTCGACTGTCTCTGAATTCTGCAGTTTATGATGCTTAATTTTGCCCTTCATTAGACTCCAGAATTGTTTGATAGAGTTAAGCTCCGATGAATAAGGAGTACGATAAACAAATTTATAACCTCCATTTCTTCCCTTGATCATTTCTTCTACTTGTTTTGATGTATGTATTGGGGCATTATCTATGATAATATAAATTTTTCTCATATTGTCATTCCTATCCATAATATCCAAAATCTTGCTAAGAAATATCATATAATGACCACTTGTCGTGCCCTTTAGTCCTTTCTGTCTTAAAGCCACATTAAGTTTTTTTTTTTTCTTTCTTTCCTCAATTTGAACTTTTCTTGTTTTTGGTGGCTCTTTTGATACATAAATACTTAGATTCACTACTCCAACAGATAATATAGAGCCAATAATTGAATGTGAATGTACTTTCGTTACAGGAGTTGTACCAATTTCTACTTTCCCTTTTGGAGCCTATACTCTACTTGATTTCATGTTGATATGAAAAGTGGCTTCATCAATAAAAACGCAATTCTTAGAAAAATCCATGTGTCAGTTTGACTTCATGTAACAATCCAGTCAATCGCTTTTGTATGTTTTCCTTACCTATACTTGCTTCTGGCCAAAATGTTGATTTTTTCATGGAAATATTACATTCGTCCTTCCTAAATTCATGTGTCTTTGATTTTTTTATCTCAAATTCAGAAAATTTTGCTTGTTAGCAGATCAACAGCGCCTTGAATCGCAGAGGAAGGATTCTCATCGAAAAACTCGATCAAACGCTGCTTATGCTCCTCCTGTAATTGCGTATTCAATCTGTTTTGGCGATTTGTTTGTTTTTTTTTATCAAACATAAAAATATCTGGACCCTCTTCGTGTTTTTTTCACCAACTGCGAGTCGTACTCTCTTTAACTCCTGCCTAAAGGGTAGTAGCTCTAACTGTCATCAGCTGCTGAAGTTTATAAACAAAAAGCATATCTTTGGGTGTCGTACCATATTTGTTATATTTGGTTGAACGACCACAGTTATCATTTACTGACGCATATTACTTCTCATCAACTTGCTCTGATATCTTTCTGATGGGAGGAATATTAGCATTCCTATCAAAGTGTGAACCAAGAGTAACTAACTGCTTTAAATCATATGAATCAACCTTCTCATCTACAATATCTATAGCTTCGATACCACTCTCATCATAAACATTTCCACAGCCATTTTCTTTCAAAAATATTAATGACCATTCTCAACTAAGAGATATACTTTGAAAAAAGTGTGAAATGGCTTTCAATCAATTATCAGTTAATTTTTTTCTCAAATTTCACAACTTTTTTTCCAGGAAATACTCACTTTGAGAGTGGAACGACTATACCTATTCATTGAATATTTTCATTAAAATACTGTATTTTATGGAATATTGTCATAGAAAACTAGAACTAATCAAACTAAGAAAATTAAGGCATTTAAAGCCATCTGCTTACAGATCTTGTCTTTGCTTCACCTGACAGACCAATTTTCTGACTCAACTTCTGTTTGATCCGCTCTTGCAACGCTCTCTTCTCCTGATAATCGGTATATAGCTTGCTCAGATCATATTCGCCCTTTAGGGTTTGTCTTTTCATCGCTCTGGAAATTTCACTGGTGTTATGTTCTCAATGACACTAGTCATTGTCAGGGGCTATGAATTTTTTCCAGCTTTTGCTTGGCATATTACTTGTAATGGAATTTTAATTATTCAATAAGTCTAAACTTTTACAAAAAAAATCTGCTTACAGATCTTGTTTGTTTGTTTCCATTCGTATACTTACATGATAAGCCATTGTTTTATTATTATTATTGACAAAATTGCTTGATATTTAATATAAAATTTTATAGAATAAGATGAACTCAAACCTTGCAATAAACAAATAAATATCTAAGACTCTCGACTTAACCAAAAAAAAAAAAAAAAAAAAAAAAAAAAAAAAAAAAAAAAAAAAAAAAAAACGTATCCTAGTATTAATAAAAAATTGTCTTCAAAATTCAAAATCGCGAAAGCGTGGGGAATTTTCGCATAGATGTCGGAGTTACTTACAAGGATCCTGGTTGTTTAAGGGATCATTAACCTTTTGGTTTTTGTGGTAAAAAAACGGGCCTATGAGTAATTTAAGGTGGATTGCATCAACAACACGCTTTTATATTTCTTTTTTTTTTTTTACTTTATGCTCTTTTTCTCTTACCACTTTTGACATCTAAACCCCGCAGTTTTAAAACAAAAAAAATCCCTTGCACAACTGGTGGCCCCGACAAGCTTTTTTTTTCTTTCACTTTTTACAAAAAAAATTGTAAGTACCTCTTGTAACCCTATTAAAGTAAACCAAAAGGATTTACTTTATTTCTCTTTTCTTTAATAAGGCAGTTCAATGGCAGAAGTAAAAGAACAAGAGCAGCAATTAGTGGAGAACTTGGAAAACCAGGCACCCCTTGAGGAAGGTAGCGCCACATAAATTGACAAGGATAACACAAAACATAGATCTCTAACAGATTAATTTGCTTAGTCGTCGATGAAACCTTCCAGTTGACTATCAAATTGCCTGGAAAACCCAGTGAAATCAAAATTATTGTAAGTTAAAAACGTGCTTAAGGAGAAAAAAATCTTAATAGTGATTCATGGATCTGTTTTTAATATAGACAAGCCCTAGAGAATCTATCTTAGATATTAAGCAATCTATTATGGAGTCTCCTGATACATGTGCTCACTCTTGCTTTTATTTAACTTATAACGGAAACAGAATCAATGACTACGTAGAGTTAGGTGAAGTAGAAGGCATTGCAGCTGACAGTGTACTTGAACTTGTTGAAGGTAATTTAAATTAGAAGGGAAAGCTTAGCCATTTAAATTAATTATATGCCCTTCTTTACTTTAGCCAATTATACTGAACACGATGTCAAGTTGCACATCACTCGTCTTCGTGATTTATTAGCTGGACCTTATAAGTCTAGTCCATCATCTGTTGGTATTGACCCTGCTTTGTCTTATTTGACTGCTGTTACGGGTGAAATTGGTAAAATATAAAACACAGGATGTCGCGAGAAGTATGAATAACCAGTTTATAGACGAAGAGATTGTTCAAGATGCTGATAAAAAAATGGATGATTTGTTCTCTGAGGAGCCTGTTCCTGAGCATGCCTTTACTAACAAGGATATCAACGAACGTTTCCAGCTTTCCAATATCGTTCCTAGCGGATTTCAGAGATATGCACCTGAATGTATCAAGAGCTTATCTCTTTCTGGTTGGAACCCAGTCCCTCATAGACAAAAATTGAAAGGCGATCTTTTGTATTTAGTTGTCAATACCTTGGAAAACGACATTGTTCATATTACTGCTTCTACTAAAGGCTTTTTTGTTAACAACTCCAACCACCACACATTTGATCCTTCACCTAAGCGCGTTCATGCTCACTCGTTGATTACTCTTTTGCAAAAGGTTTCACCCCTATTTGCCAGCAGGTTTACTAAATTACAAGATTTCATCACCCAACACCATATGTTTGAAGTCCTCCCTGTTAATACATGTTATCCTAACTATCCCTGGGCTGTCGAACAACCTGAGCATGTCTATGATCCTGCTCGTCCTGCAGAATCTCTTTTACAAGCTGGTTCAGATGAATCTCTTCGTGACTGGAATGATGAGCTTCAATCTCATCGCGAGTTGCCAAAGACAAACTTACAAGAACGCGTTCTTCGTGAACGTTTGATTACCAAGATTCAAGCCGAATTCACCGAGGCTGCTGTACGTGGTGCCTTGGCCGTCGTCAATGGATCTGTACTTCCCTTGAACCCTCTTGAGCCCGAATCATCTCACATGTACGTCTACAACAACATCTTTTTCAGTAAGGGCAATGATGGTCGAGGTACCTTTGAAAACTTGGGTGCAGATGAGGCCGCCCATGTAGCCACTGGTAAAGACCTTGAAGGTGTGAAGCTCTTGAACAGTATTGATCCTGAAGGCCTTTACACTTTGGCTAGTGTCATCGTGGACTATAAAGGTGTTCGTATCGTTGCTCAAAGTATTGTTCCCGGTATTTTCCGTCGTCAAGATGAGGATGCAATTATTTACGGCTCAGTTGACAATGGAGAAACTATTGCATCCGATGCCAAATTCCATGAAATTGTTGGTAAAGAAGTTGCCAAGTCGCTTCATTTACAAGAACATACCGTAGTAAATTCTAAGGGAGAAAATGCCAAGCTATTCAGTTCTCAAGAGACAAAAGGTCTTTCTGGTGCTGATGGTCGTCGTTATATGTTAGATCTCTACCGATTGAATCCTGTGGACATTGAGTTCCAAGAGGCTGAGTGTGTTGAAAAGGATGACAAGCCCGCTTATCCTCACAAGATGACCTTATTAAGACCTGAGTTGATGAGTTTGTTCTGGGAACACAAATTCAGACAATGGGTCAAGGTAAAGACGGAGCAAATTAAAAAAGAAAAGGGCATTAAAGATGCTGCAGAGGCTGGTCTTGAAGAAAAGAAAGAAACCTCTGATGAGAAAAAAGATGCTGATGAAAAGAAGGAAGAACAAGCAGAGGAAGAAGAGATCAAGATTGACGTTAACGAATTCCAACTTAACTTCAACCCTGATGTCTTTACCAGTGCTAAGCAGCCCAGCGAAGATGTAAAACAGCAAGAAGAAATTATCCGCGAAGCTTCCAAGTTTTTGAGAGATGACATTATACCTAGTATGGTTCTTGACTTCGCCTCTTATTCCATTTCACCTTTAGACGGTGACGCTCTTACAAAGGCTATGCACCGCCGTGGTATTAACATGCGTTATCTCGGCCGACTTGCTGAATTGGTCTCTCTCAGCAAAGACAAGCGTATCGAACATATATTTGATCTCGCTGTTCAGGAAATGACTGTCCGTGCTTCCAAGCGTCTTCTTCGCAACTACCTCTCAAAATGCAGTTTGGAAGAGACGCCTCTTTGTATCTCTCATTTCTTGAACTGCTTGCTTGGTGCCCGTTTCAACTCCAAGCCATCACCCGTCTTGCCTGAAGGTACCAACAGAAATGACTTTGAGTGGGCCCAATTGACGCCTCACACACTCAAGAACGCATTGACACAGCAAATTCTTGTCCGCTTCCGTTACAATCTCACCGATGACGCATTTGACAAACTTAAGTTAACCCCTACTTTGCGTGAAATCTGTCTTCGTACCGGTATCCAAGTACACGCTAGAAATTACCGCACAGAGCCTTATAGTGAAGAGGAGCGTGCTATTCATGCTGCTGAAGATGCTGCCTATCAAGCAGCGATCGACCGCAAGAAGCAAGAATCATCTAGTCGAGGTAACAAGAAATCCAAAAAAGCCAACAATGTCCCACGCTCTCCCAACAGACGCACAACTACTTTTGTTCCTGATGACATTTTAAATGTTATGCCTACAGTGAAACAGGCCACTGCAAGAAGCGTGTTTGCTGAAGAGACCTTTGAAGCTGGTAAAATGAGTTTGGCTCAAGGTCATAAGCAATTGGGTCTTGAACTCCTGCTTGAATCTTTGGCTCTGCATGAACAAACCTATGGTTTCTTGCACCCAGAGACAAGCAAATGTTATGCTACCTTGGCTATGATTTATCATCATAGTGAAGATCGAGAATCTGCTTTGGATCTTCAACGTAAAGCAGTTATCTCTTCTGAAAGAACTTGTGGTATCGATCATCCTGAAACAATCCATCATTATGTAAGTAGATTCAAAAGATATAAAAGGAAAATATGCTGACATGAAATGATAGTTGAACCTCGGCTTGTTTGAACATGCAGCTGGTCGTACCAAGCTTGCTCTTCGTTATATTCTTCACTCATTGAACTATTGGGATCTCTTATTTGGCCCCGGCCATCCTGACTCTGCCACTGCTGATGTAAATAACAAATTGAAAAAAGGTTGAAAAGTAATTCTAAGTGAATTTTAATAGAATAATGCAGGTGTAATGCTTCAATCACTTCGTGATTATCCTACTAGTACTAAGTTCTTTGAAAGAGCTTGTGCCACCCAAGAAGCTATTTTGGGCAAAGATCATGTAATTACAGCTACTGGTTATCATGTTCTTGCAAAGGCATATACCCTTGAAGGTGATTTCACAAAGGCCTTGGCAGCTGAAAAAATTGCCTTTGGTGTCTTTGATAAAAAGGTAATAATGACATGCAATAAGCATTCAAATTTCTAACTTGTTTTGTATATACAGCTTGGTCCTGAGGACCCTCGTACAAAAGACAGCGATTTATGGTTAAAGGAATTGACAACTAATGCTGTTCTTATGGCCCAGCGTGCTCGTGATCAACAGCAACAATTGCAACAGCAGCAGCAGCAGCAACAGCAACAACAACAAGCAGCTAAGACTGCCCCCACTGCTGCTGAATCCTCTCCTGGTGAACTTCCCATTGATCAAGTCTTGCAATACATCAATGGACCCTCTTCGAAGAAAGGAAAAAAGAAGAATCAAAAGAAGAAATAAGTGTTTAAAATAGAATTTTCCCCTTTTGTAAATGTAAAATTTGATGTAAAGAACAAAAAATAGAGAAAAGTTAGAACGTTGTTACTTTGAAACTTTTAATACTAAAAACGAGCATTTTGGATTTCTTTTCCTAATTGAGTTTTTCTATGTTTACACAATGCCTATAAGTAACTTTGTTTGGCATTCTTTCACTCTTGTAACGAAACATTTGCTATAAAGCGCCCTTAGTGACTTATTAGCACTTTGATAATCTTGGCGAGCAGTTTGCAAAAAGAAAATTAGCGGCCGAAGTGATGAAAATTTACATTTTGCACTTGACTGGATATTTTTGCAGCAAAGTTTACGTGAAATGGTATTAAATGTCAAACCCAAGGTACAAACTGTATATGTTTATTTAAAGTTTTTGACTTCTTCAAGACAAAGAAGAGTTGAATTGAATATTTAATCCAATTTTGTAGATCTGACATGTTAATTTCATATGTAGCATGTATTATTCTTTTATCTAAGGAATCTTCTTCAGTAAGTCTTTTATATCTAAAAACCTCATTCATCTTGGTCGAACATTCTTTTATGGGACTTAAAAAAGGAGAATAAGGACGAAGATATACATATTTGTATCCATGACTTTGTACATACTTCTCGGGCTTCCCAGCATGATAAATAGATGCATTATCGATTACAAGATACATATTATGCATCTTGCGCTGATTAAACGAATTTATTACGCCTGAAATAAATCTCTTATACTGCTCAACTCTTGTTCCCTTTTGATTGAGATTGCATAGCAGCTTTAGATGAGCCAAGAGCCTTCATTTTCTTAATGGCTTTTGGTTTTCTCAAGGACATGTTGATTATACCATATGCCAAAGTAGCATCAAAGATTGTGACTTATACCTCTCTTTAACTGGATAATTCCGCATTGTATCCTTTTCCATCTTCTTGAATGAACTTATACGATGTTTGACTTATCATTAACTAAGAACAAAAAAAAACTCACTAAAGTATACAGTGCCTGCAATGCCAAATTGTAGATATCTTTAAATACCACCTCCACTTTTGAGCAGCTACAAAGAAATAAGTTATAGATCTTAGGAGAACATATATTTAATTTTGGCTATTAGAGAATGAGTTAGGTGAGATGGTATTATCACATATATATTCTATTAAGCTTTCTGTCATAGCATTTATCATTCTAAGAGTGCTCTTGTACTTTTCAAAAGAAAACTTGTTTGGTAATCTAGAGGCAATATTACTATAAGCATTCTGTAATTCAGACTGTTATTATTAACTTAATCAAATGATGTTCATTAAGTCTGAGAGATATCAACTTTTCTAGCAGTATAAAGGATCTTTTTTTGCACTTGAAACAAAAAAGATATGATTATATGGTCCAACTTGGTCAGGATATGAGCAACCAAAAATAGTTATTTTGACAAGTAACAGTAAAATTGAGAGTAACGTCAGAAAAGGATTCGGTTGATATAAATATTGGTAATAAAGGCCCATCTTTTCTCGAAGAATGAATCTATAACTGTCCTTTGCTCATAGTGCTAGCTTAAAAAGAAGATAACTCTTTCCTTAAAAGAATCAAGATTGAAAATAAAATCGTATTATTTAAAGTAGCTCTGGCTGTAGCATACGCTTGTAGATTCTTTATTGTAGAATTAACAACTTTAGTATCTGATCTCATGCGCTTTTCTCATGCTCTCTTGATATGTCCATGGTGCAATAATGTACTAATTGATTCACCAAAGACTTTTTATGAATAGCGGGCACCTCAATCTAGCTACAGTCTGTCATTATCTTGTTAAATGAAGGATTATTACTAGCAACGCTTCTTTTGGCTCACTGCAGGTTTCATAAAGACACCAATTGGCATATTTATCAACTATTTTTTGTTGTCAACACAAAAACGAAGCTTAGCAATCAAACTGAAAATGAATTCCCTTTTAATGATAGGAAATTTGATCACAATAAATGTCGTTAATGCTCAAGTTGTTCATTTCACTGCTTGATTTGTTGTCAAGGGACAGACGTGAAGACGGAAATTCAGAAAAACACGTATAATAGCTGCTGAAAAGTAGGTGACTTTTAAACTTCTCAGCTTAAAAATAGTAGAAAGTTCGGACAACCTTGCCACGAAGCCTAAGAGAATGAACCGCAACTTCAGAACATCGATATCCCTTGTAAATAGCATTTAAACTCAACCCAAATAAAATGGTAACAAGGTATTTGTTAACCTCGTCTTAGTCGTTTTCCAATGTAATTATTGGATTACAAGCTGGAAGTCCAAAACGACGAATTTGATACAGAAAACATCGGCTCAATAGGATATGATAATGATAATCGAACTGGCTGGTAGAAACATTTCGAAGCCAAATGCGAAATTTGAAAGCGAATTATTAAGGATTTTTACAATCATTTATTTTAGTTAATACATTATCAACGCAATAAATCTCAAAAGAGACTCTAGTTAACCCTTACCAGATGTGCATATATAGCTATTCATATTTCGAGATTCTCATTAAATACTATGGCAATTTTATTTGATGCAATCATACAACTATCAAGTGCCCCATCAACATCCTAGAAATTCAACAGTTCGTAATGGCATTCAAAGACGTATTGGCTTGGAAAAAGCTGTAATTAACTAATAGGCTTTGTTTCATTCTACTATTATACTATTTTTATGTATATACAAAGATAAAATGTATAGCGTAGGGCTTATGTTACAATCGTAACATTTTAAACCCGATTTTATATACCATGTTGCATTTCATTAGATAAATATATAAATAAAGTAGTATTATATCTCACTGTTATTATTTAGATGTAAAATTTAGAATAAGAAATATGCTTTCAGCTCTATTTAATACAGACAAACTTGGTTGGTATAAAGCCATAATAATTGGTTTGCTTTTATTTCATTTTATTTGCTCAATTGAGACCGCAAACATGGGTAGACACCAATAACGCGTTCGAATAGGGCAACTTATTAATTAACCACAAACTTGATCTTCTGCTTGAACGCATCCCTGCAATGGATTCAGTGTCTAGGTACTTGAAAAGCAAATCTATATCGAAACTTGCTCACTTTTTGGAAGCTCACTGAACCTATCTTAGGTATCTTCCAAAGCCTTGATTTGTGTACTAATGAGCCAATTGATGGCTAAACCGTACTCTATCTGCTCACGGACTATTTGGAAAGGAGTTTATTAAATCTATAAAAATTTACACTAATTATAGCGAGCAAGTTTATAGTTGCAAGAGCCTTGTTGGCATTGTGCTCTAAAAGATGTTGAGGGCTAAAATAACCTCCCGGTTTAAATGGCACACTAAGATGAAAAAAGACAGAACATTTTGGCAGGTTGTGATCATAAAGTGCATATTCATATAAGTCAGGTTGCACATCTAGAGAGGTTCCAGCAGTAGCTCACAGAAAGGCTATGCTCTTCAGGTACTTTGAGAGGATGTGTCATATTGGAATGATTAGCGATAAATACCATGTCTTTCTCGATAAAGCTTCTTAGGAAAACTGCAAAAATCTTTGGAAATACTATATTGACAAGTTCGTATTTTTTTAGTATAATTTAGGAGAAACCATTCACACAGCTGAAAATAAAACGTCATCAGGTTTATTCGGCCGCGCGTTCAATGTGTGTACTTTTTTTTGGAGAAGCGCGATTCTCTTTTTTTCGCCATTGTCATTAAATATGGTAAACATTCTCACCCTGTTTCTTTCTTAATATAATGTCCAGTTTTCTAATTTGCTGTGAGGTTTATTTGTTAATAGTTTAGAAATCAATACGATAACGATGTTTCAACTTGGTCACCCCAAGGTCGCATTCATCAGGTCGAATATGCAGTTGAAGCTGTTAAGCAGGGATCTGCTGCTATTGGCTTAAGAAGCAACAAATATGCTGTCTTGCTTGCACTTAAGGTACAGCCACAGAAAAGGGAGAAAAAGAACAATAGACTGAAACGTATTGTTTTAGCGTTCCTCTGGCGAGCTTGCTTCCTATCAAAAAAAATTAATCAAGATTGATGACCACATGGGTATTGGCATTGCAGGTTTAACTTCTGATGCTCGTGTATTAAGGTAAACTTAGCTATCTAATTATACAAACTTATACATTACTCAACATTCTTTTATAGCAATTTCATGCGTTCAGAAGCCATGAAATCAAAGATGTTGTATGATAGACCCTTACCAGTTCAAAGAATTGTAAATGCCATAGCAGACAGTAAGTTGACTTATCACATTTTGTAAGCAATGAATAACAGACATCACTTTATAGAGGCACAAGTAAACACTCAACAATATGGACGTAGACCTTATGGTGTTGGTCTATTAGTCATTGGACACGATGTAAGAGTTGAACATGTATCAAAAAAAAGACGAGATGCTTAAAAATGACAATTAGGAAACTGGACCTCATCTTTTTGAATGTTCTCCTTCTGGTACAAGCTTTGAATATCATGCTATGTCTATTGGTGCTCGATCTCAATCCGCTAAAACATATCTTGAAAAACACTATGAAGAATTTGCAAATGGTAAACAAAAAAAAGAAACAACAATATAATGCAGAAAAAGCTTATTTCATATACAGCTTCTTTGGAGGAACTTGTCCGTCATGGTCTTCAAGCTCTTCGTGACACATTGCAACAAGATAAAGAATTGAATATTAACAATACATCTCTTGGTATTGTGGGCGAAGATAGAGAGTTTGAGATTGTTGAAGGAGATGCATTACAGCACTATTTGGATTTGCTCGGAGAAGAAACAGGTAGAACAAGATTACCTGTTGGTGTTTCTGCTGCCGAATCTGTAGCAGCAGAGTCAGCAAGAGCTGATGCTTCTACCACAGCCACAGCTGATTTGATGGATACTTCTGATGCCTAAAAGTTACTTTTTTAACATAAAATAATAATAAAAAAAGAGCTGTAAAAAACGTGTGTTCTGTTGCTTGCAATGAATTGTTACTGCAAAATCCATTGATTTGATTGGACAATAATTTATTCACAGTCCCATCATTGCCTTTTGATTTTTTTATCTATGTACCCTCTTCCAAGGGTACTACGTGTTTTCTATAATTTTCTTTTAGAATGGTAATAGAATGGTATTCATTTTAGTTTCAATTGCTGACATGTTTATAAAAAGTCCACGGCAGTTGTTGTTGGTTTTGCTGTTGCTGGTGCAGCTACTGCAGCTCGTCTCGGTTTAAGAGCATTTCAAGAATACCAAAAGATGCCAAAGGCCCCCAGACTTTCAAAGTTTTATAAAGGAGGATTTGACGCAAAGATGAACAAAAGAGAAGCAGCTTTAATTCTTGGTATTAGGTAATAATTGAATAGGATTTACATAAAATAGACAATTCATTTCCTGTAGAGAATCACAAGCAACTAGAGCAAAAATAAAGGAAGCTCACCGACGTATCATGTTACTTAATCACCCCGATCGAGGAGGATCGCCTTTCTTGGCTTTAAAGATCAACGAAGCAAAAGAATTCTTGGAGCAGAAGGTTAAAAAGTAGAAAAGAGAAAAGGTCCTTTTTTATATCATACATTTTGTAAACTCCCTTTCATCATTCTATTTACACATCTTTTGATTTCAATAAACTATCCTTCTTTTAGTTGAATATCCATATCAAATGCGAGAGTCTACCTTTTTTTTGTAAATTCCAGTATTTTCTGTCTAATTTTGACCCAAGGGAGACAATTAAATTGGACCGTAATGTAACATGTGAATTTCGTCTGTAACAACTGTCAAATTCGACAGATTTTAGATTTTCAATTATAGTCGAGATTCTCTAGATTTGACTTAAAATAACTTGAAGTTCTTTATTGTACTGTTTTATTGTATAACAAGTATGATTGGCATCATTCAGTTCATGACTCGCCTAGTTCTAATTGTGCCATTACCACTCTCATCTACAACTTTTTCTTGTCTGCCCTCATAAAAAAAAAATAATATTCATTTTAATCCTTAGTTCTTGATTAGACTTTCAAGATAAAAGAAAAGCACAAACTGAAAACAGGAAAAATATAAATTGACGATACAGGTAGCCGCGAGCATTGTACAGAATAAGGGTATCTCTCATCTGAGCTCAAACTTCGTATTAGTTTTTTCAAAAAAAAAACTCCGGAAACCCAGTACTTCAAAAAAATATTTTTTCAACAGCTTTACTCTTTTTTTTATACTTTTATTTTTCAAAAAATGGCCGACACCACTGAAGTTAAGAAACCTACTGAGCCCGTTCTCGATATTTCTGATAGCAACGTTCAAGCCAAGTACAAGGAAGCTGGTCGTATTGCCGATGGTAAGAAAAAATACGCGTTTTTTTTTTGAATTGGTTTTATTAAAACATAAATCTAGACGTTCTCGAAAAGGTCATTAAGCTTTGTGTTGTTGATGCCAAAATCATTGATATTTGTATTGCTGGTGATAAAGCCATTCTCGAAGCTACCAGTCTTGTTTATAACAAGAAGGGAAAGAACAAGATCACTAAGGGTAAGAAGAACAATGTCTTGGGTGGCTGAGACTTGACCTTTTTTTTTAAAAATAGGTATCGGTTTCCCTACCACTGTCTCTGTCAACAACTGTGTTGCTCACTTTACCCCTCTTCCCTCTGATCCTGAGTCTCAAACTGTCTTGAAGGAAGGTGATGTTGCCAAGATGTAAGTATAAAGATAGAAGGGGAGAGAGAGAGAGAGAGGAAATAGACCTCGCTAATAATTGTCAATAGTCAATTGGGTGTTCAATTTGATGGTTACTGTTCTACTGTTGCCACCACCATTGTTATTGGTGCTAATGGTGCCGTTACTGGCCCCAAGGCTGATGCTATCCAAGCTGCTCGTACTGCTCTTGAAGCTGCTGTTCGTATGATCCGTCCTGGTAACAAGGTAATACAGAATCTATTTGCATCATTTCGCGGTTTGACGCATACGATTGTTTAGAACATGGATGTCACCAAGACTGTTGACAAGATCGCCGAAGCTTATGATGTCAAGCCTGTTGAAGGCATGTTGAGCCACAACCAAACCCAAAACAAGACTGATGGTGAAAAGCAAATCATCTTGAACCCCACTGATGCCCACTTGGCTGGCTTCAAGCGCTGTGAATTTGGAGAAAACGAAGTTTACTGTGTTGACATCCTTGTCTCTAGCGGTGAGGGTAAAGTACGTCCTTTGAAGACCCGTACCACTATCTACAAAAAGACCGATATCCGTTACCAACTCAAGATGGCCACCTCTCGTGCCGTTCTTTCTGAAATTCAAGCCAAGGCTGGTGCCTTCCCCTTCTCTCTTCGTGATCTTGAGGATGAACGTAAGGCTCGTATGGGTATTGTTGAAGCTGCCAAGCACCAAACTGTCTTGCCCTATGACGTTGTTTATGAACGTGAAGGTGCCTTTGTCGCCCAATACTTGACTACCCTCTTTGTTACCAAGAAGGGTAATGTCATGGTCACCAACCCTCGCTTTGATGCTGTCAGTGTTCAAACTGAAAAGTCTGTCAAAGATGAAGAGATCGTTAAGCTTCTTGCTTCTGAATGGGAAGTTCCCAAGAAGGCCAAGAAATAAATTAACGGCTTAGAAAAAAATTGACGACTTGAGTTTTACCTGTAAATAACGGTTGTCAGACAAAAAGCATTTTAAAAAAGGAAAATCTACTTCTTTTTGGAAATAAAATTTGTGTATATTTCATATGATAATACGAGATGCGTTTTTTGTTAATTTTTTTTTAAAAAAAAAGGGTATGTTTAACTGATGGGATCAAGCACAAGAAGGTGTGTGGGTCTGGTCCCAAAAAAAAAGGTGTGGTTTGAAAAAGTTAGTGTTTGTTACAATTCTTTGTGTTAATTGATTTGCCTATAAGAAAAACATCGAAAAGGCATGTTATTTGCATCTCGCTTGATGTAAACAGAATACTTTGTCTGGAATTAAAGCCGTTGCAGGAGCAAAAGAATCCAAATGCACCTAAAAAAAAGCACGCACCAACTTTAAGTTTACCCCTATTTCCTATCCCCTTGATTAGAAAATAGACTTTCCGAAAAAAAAGACGTGTGCTAAAATTAGATCAAGCAGATCCGTTCATTTTCTTTTCTTTTTCGCTGAACCGGTATTTACGATCGAATTGGTAAATACAATTATACGCTTTTGGTTATTTTATTATCAGATAGCACCTAAATCAAGATGAGCTGTAGTATAATTAATCCCTCCTCCTTTCTCTTCCCCCCCCCCTTTTTTTTTTCCAACGCAAGCTTCGAACGTGGGTGATACTAAAACCTTCATCTATGTTCCACCTGTCAAAATATCCATCAGTTAATTTACTTTGCCGAGGACCCTGACAGAGGAGTGTTGATATCAGATCATAACAAACAGAAAGAAAAAAAATTAAATAGTATGCAGAAAATGCCTCACTGTAAGAAGAAGAAAAAAAGACGCGTGTTTAACAGAATAAGAAAGTTTATTATGTCATAAAATAACAAAATCACCAATTCAAGGCGGAAGGATCTCTCACCGTCTTCTATCGCCACTGAACATTCTGATGTACTGGCATACAAGTAAAGACAACTAGGATCATTTCGATTTATAAAGTAATCGTGTTTATCTATTTAAAGTCTGATGGATCTAATTTAATATGAACCCTGATTGACATGAATATCATTACGATTTATTATATTGGATAGGTTTAGAGGTTGTGAGAATATGTTGATGAGACAATCATGACATCACTTGCTATTAAATAGAATGCTTTTATTCTTCCCTTCATCTTTTTTCATTTCCCTTCTTCTCTAAAAAAAAAAAAGTCATGCCTGTTGCAAATTACATAGCGTGGGCAATCTATGCTGGTATATTCTTTGTAAGTCCAAGAAAGAAAAAAGGGGACATTAGGAAATAACAGATGATGAATAGACGATGGGATTATTTAGTGTAGGATTTATAAAGTTTTATCAGAGCAAAAGAGACGCATCATTATGGGTTACTATAGTCACCATGATTACCTTGACGATAGCCTTTGGCATGGTAACATTAATACCGCTTGATATCTTTTTAGTCTCAAACACAGTCGATCGACACACGGGGCTCAAAAAGAGATGGGCAGATGGAGACACAATTTATTGGACAACTCTGATTGTTCAAGTATTGTATTACGGTAAGGGCTACTTTTAGTAATAATCATAAAGACCTAACCCCCCCCTCTCTCTCTCTCTGCCTGTTAGTATTTTATGGATTACTTGTGTTCATGAATTTTTTTGTCTTGCCATTTTCATATTTTTATTATGAAAAATATCACACAGCAAGAGTCAAGGCACTCAAGTATAGTTCCCTTTTTGGTATAGTTGGTATCCTGTTATACCTCTTTGGCTTATTCGTAAAACCCAATACTCTACCTCCACATATCAATTTGGAATGGTTTAATAATCTATTGATAGAAAGCAGTAAGTTCTTTTGATATATTATTTCATATTCTAATCGTAATACAAGATGGTGCAAAGGCATTTTGGTTTGTTGTTGGATGCTTATTTATACCTGGAATGATCGTTTTCATCATTTACACTGTAAGTAAAAAAAGAAGTCAATAATGCGTACGAGAGTATTCATGATGGAGAAATCACAGGCACCTGGTTTATCACTCGTTTTTTTTAAACTCATTAAAGAAAAGAGAAGGGTCGATAGAGAACATGAAGAAGTGAACCAGAAACTCATCAAAGTTCGGGAACAACAAAGGATGATTGAACATAAATATGCCGCATCAAGCGCAGCATTAAGTACACATGATCATGCCACTTTAGAGAATTTGAATGATGAAGAAAGGTAAATGAGAAAGAGAGAGAGGACTTTTTTTATTTATTGAAAATAGGATATTATTACGCCAATTGTCAAGTGTTGAAGAAGAAGAACATCATTTTTTACAGAGAATGCTTGTCGTGTTGAGACCATTTAAAGTAAAGAATGAGTTATGAAAACATGTGTGTCTGACGGTGTAACACTAGGTACTGATTGGAATTATTTTATTGCTATTGACTCTATTGATGATTGCATCCTTATTTGTTACCATGTGAGTAACGTCAAATTTAATTTTCATTGGTTTATTATTCATGCAACAGGTTTAATTCTAGTATTGACAAGGTTACGTTTTCAATTTGTGGATCGAAATGTGGATATATCATTGGACAAACAGAATTATTGAATCCAATCAATTTTATATTTGTGCAATCATCAAAGGTTAATATATAATTTTAATTGTAAATAACAAAAGTGGCTGATAATCACTTAGTTATTTCCACTGGATTATGTCTTGATGGTTGTTATCATCATTCAGTTCTTTTTGGCTACTGCTATTGGCATTAGTCGAATTGGTATCAAATTCCTTTGGGTTACGTTATATCGTATCAAAAAGAAATCGACTTCACCTCAAGGATTATTAATGATCACCAGTCTACTCACATTTGCTTTATTCTCATTTACTTATTCCATCACTTCATCACTTGCACCTGGCTATACTCATTTTGGTAGTCAAGTCTATGTAAGTTCTTTATTAGACCATGCTTTATCTCTAATTCATGTTCACTAGTGTAATCATACTGAAGGTGGTGTCAGAGATTGTTCCTTTGAGACCGATAAAATATTTCCTTGTGACATTTGGGCACCTACAGGTAACACGATATATTAACAAACAGACAGCTTTATTGACAAACTAGAATAGAAATATGTACTCCTACTGTAACTTCAACCTTGATTGATCGAATCATTTTAAATACTCCCACCTTTGGATTCATATTTTATTATTCTCAGTGGTTATTCTTGCTTAGTTTTATTCTTGGCTTCTTTATCAACATGTTTAAATCACCTCAAAATGAAGAAGAACAAGGTCTGTTGGATTATGTTGATGCTTAGCTACTTTATGGTCTGCACGTTTTTATTATAGTAAATTGTTTGTGTGAGAAAATTGGGGGGTCAAGGCTCGTGCTTATCTTTTGTATTACTCATGCGATTTTCTCTCTTTTTATTTTTGTAAATGTTTAATAAATAAATCCCCTTTTTAAAGTATAAGAAACAAGTGAACAGCTGCCGATCAATTGATATAATTGTAACCATCCCTCAATCAGTGTGCGTAAAATAATGAAATACAAGACGGAAACCCCCTTTCCGAAAAAAGACTTGCGGAGTTGTCTAAATTTAAAATCCAACAAAGAATATTAATACTTAATACTTGTTTATTTTTTTGCATATAAAAAGGACCTATTTTTTTTTTTTTTTTTTTTCTTTCTTTTTATATCTTTTATTATTATTCATTCTTTTATTACTTTCTTTATAAATGTTAAACAATTATATTACTCAAAAGACTATGGATACTCCTACTCTTTCTTGGTTCAGCTGTGATGCTAATTTTTACAATACTGGATTTTATGATAAAGCAAGTCATGTCTTGTCTCATTTACCAGACACAACCAATCTTGTCAACTTTGATCAATTTGGTTTTTCAACAACATTTGATAGCAGACAAGATTGTTATTCAATGTATGATCCATTTGCTTGTTTTTCTACAAAAACAGAAGAGTTATCATCACAAGGTACTCCTGTTTCTGCTGCTTCTGATTATTTTGGAACATCCAGCTCTGTCTCATCACCTGCAAGCTGTGGTGACGATCCTATCTTTCCTACTTCTCCCCTTCCTCGTAAATCAAAGGTCGAAAAGAGAGGTCGTCGAACAAAGAAATCTGCTGAACCCATCGAAAAGATATTTGCTTGCGAATTCCAAGATTGTGGTAAAGTATTTGGTCGTCAGGAACATGTCAAGCGTCATGTACGTTCCATTCATACCAAGGAAAAGCCTTATGTTTGTCCTTATGACAGTTGCCAAAAGCGATTTGCTAGATCCGATAATTTAAATCAACACATCAGAACCCATCGAAAAACAAGCAAGGATTGTTAAACTCTTATCACACACACACTCTCTCTCTCACATTGGACAACCGGTTTGCGCCTCTGTTTTTTGTATATTTTTTTTATGTGTTTGCGTTCTTTTTTTCCTTCTTATCGTACTAGTATACGATTCAATCTTTATTAAATGTAAATAAAAATTTGTCATTCAATTTGAACATCCTTCATTTATTTCAATTAAATAAGATTGAAATTAAATTTTTGTTTATTGTTTATTTACAGTCTGACAGTCTAATTGAAAACATCAAAGTTTGTGTTTGATTGACTTGTAAATAATAAAGTACGATAAATAATTCCAAGGCAAATAAAGAATCAAACTATCTTTCAAATCTTCTTTTCTCTCTCTCTCCCCTTTGATAAAAGGGTTAGGTGAATGCTCATTCCTTTTTTGGTAACTAATATTTTATTTTTATATAAAATTAAACCAACTTTTCTTCTAGACTCTAACCCTATCTCGTTCATCTCACTGTGGTTTTCATCTGAAAGAGAAAGATAAACAAGTTTGGACATACATACATTTATAGTATCAGACGTTCTGGTTTCTTTGACATGGAATTATCCCCTTATTGCATCCTCCCCTTCTCCTCCCCTTCCCTTCCTTACTTTCTTCTCTAAGAAGCTTATTTCCTGAAACAAGAAAGAATGATGTTGATGTCAAGTTGAGAACACTGATGAGACTTTTATTACAAGTGAAACAAGATGAGCTCATTCATTTATATGATCACTGTCATCAGATTCAATTCAACCTATACCTCAGTCATCACTTGGTCCTCCTGGCAGTCTTTTGATCTTTTTTTCTTTGACAAATCTCTATTCGACTGGATTCATAGTCTGGAAGAGTTGTTTATATGAAATACAGTTAAATTAGACAAGTTTATTCATCTCATCCTTTGTGAAATCCTGATTTTTTTTTTTTTTTTTTTTTGGCTCAGACAGGCAGATGGTTTTATTTCCTTATTCTTTCATAAATCAACATACTTTTTTGTGCAATTGTTACTAAAGATTAGTTACATTCAATGCCTTATTACAATTAAAATGCTTTAAAGTCATCAAAAAGCATTTGCATGATTTGCATATCTTTACTTCTTGTCAACATGTATCAATGACCCCTTACATAGCCCTTGACTAATGCTAACCACAATAACCAATGATTCATCAGCACATAGCTCACTGGCAATCATGGCTTATTTATGACTGCAGGAATGATGGCAACTGGAATGGATGATTAAGTTTAGCGATCGTCTCTGATCCCTTCTGTTCCAATAGCTCAACCCCTTCAATCAAAACATCATCCCTTTTGGCAACATAGTCCACATCTTTTTGAATCACAATTCAGTTGTTGTAGTACTTGTATTAATAAAAACATATTTTACAGACCAGAAAAATGATTTGTTTTCAAGCCTGTCCCAATCGACCTTTGTCAAATGTTGGCTATCTTTTTTCTCTAAAAAAAGAAAACAACCTGAAATTCAAACAGATACTTTTTATTGTCCCACTTCATCATAACTCTTTTTTTTTTTCCTATTTCAATCAGAAAGATGATTCTTTTCTTGATCACTTGTACTCTCCCAAGATTTTTTTTTTTTTACAAGTTGTCCTGACTGTAAAAAAGGATAACGGACAATTGGGTTGAAGACTATAAAAAGATGATCCATAGTTTGTTGATTGTGTGGTTTTGCTGGTTAGGGCTACTGATTTGTCTTAATAATTGGGGCATAATATATATGAATTACTTTTTAGTTTGCTACTCTTTCATATATGTTTGTCCTTTTTCATTAAATGCTTTTTAAAAGCATAAAGAAAATGAGCTCAATAGCTAAAGAGATTTGTACCAAATCAAATGAAAAAGAAACGTAGATGTCGTTTACCACAATACATTTGTATGGGCTGATGACAAATACAATCATGGGTCATAACGACAAGTAAAAAAGCACACGCACAATAATGAAGCCAAACATGACTTTACGTTATTTTAGTAAGTTTGAGCCCATGTTTATTGTTTATCATCATCCGATGGTTTATTGATAGGAAAATTATCTCACTGCGTTTGAAGGAGATGATGATGCTTAAACAAGGTCTTTTGACCTAATTTACTAAAAGAATTTTATTATCGTAAATTAGAGTGCAGTGGAAAGGTAGCATGTACGAAGCGCAGTGTATATTTGAGAGGCATAGGAATACAATAAGGCTCCTTTCACACTGAATGATCGTCACTCTTTTCTTTTGATAAAATCAATCCAAAAAGACCTAATTGAACAGCTTCCTACTAGACTTGAACTAGAATGTCTGGCATACATGGGCATTTTGCCCTTCTTTTTATGTTTTTGCTCTAAACTCAGTTACAGAAAAAGACAAGTGACGGAGTTGAATGAACTGTCAAGCAAACTTCTGTGTTACAAAAGGGGCTGTGTCAGTCTATTAATAGCGAAAAAGTGAAAGAAATTGCATAAACGGTCAGACGTTTTTTTATATAAAAAACTCCACTTCGGATAAACCAATCTTTTAGAAAAATGAACGTCTCCGACGACATTCTGTCAAAAAGAGGTCTTGTTATGTAAAAGGTATGTCTTTAGTACATGCTAGCTAACATGGCGACTTTGCTCGAGTTTGCATTATAAGCTTCCCAAGATATTCTAGCCAAAAAGAAAAAAAGAAAAAGAAAAAAAAAAAAATACTTGAATAATGTAGGACAATTTCACCTTCCTCTTTCTATCTTGGGGAAGGTAATAAACAAAAAAAAGAAACCAATGACAGGTCTATTTACAAAAAGCTCGGGAACCATAGCTTTAAAGAGAAAAACAGCATATCGTTCTAGGTTACATGTAGTATTTATCTTACTTTTCTTAATTGCAGCAAATCTGATGGGGGGCTTGATTTGCTGGTAACAATTTAAAATTATAGAACATTTCAGTGAAACAGGTTATAAAACACAAAAGGAACCAAGAGGATCATATTAAAAGTGAATAATGTAAAGAGTGTATAATGAACAACTCATGATTTATTACAAAAATGAATAAAGACAGCATTGACTCATTCTTTTTTTGTAGGAGAGGCATACAGCAATCTACTCAAATATTTATAAAAAAAAGAGAGAGAGAGAAAGGGGCATTTTCCCTCCTTTTGTCATACTGTTATTCTGTATGCATAGTAACTGTCATTAAATTCTGGCATAATTAGAAAGGGCACATTCTAGATTTTCATTCTTAATGTAGTCAGACTTTTGTGCAGAAGAACGGCCTAGTCCTTTAAGAAATTCCCAGTCACTTTATTGTCAGTTATTTGATGCACCCACTTTTGTTTGATTCTTTTTGTTATTATTATTCATCAACCATGCATTAATGTATATCCTTGAAAGAATTCATATCAGTCTAAAGTGCCCACAACTGGCTTTTCTAGTGTACTATTATAATAAATAAAATCAAAGGCAAACATAGTGACAAAGGATATTCTAAGCTTATTTTTGTTTGTTTGTACCTGATAGATATACTATTGGTACCAGATGATAAAAAGAAAAAGAATATAAAGTATTAATTTGACTTTATACCACGTTAACTATTTACACTCTCAAAATTTAACCTTAAGCATTGAAAAAAAAAAAAAAAAAAAAAAAAAAAAAAAAAAAAAAGTTTATTTTCAAAGAGTATTCTGATGGCTTTCATCATACCGATCTTAAGGAATATCTCTTAAGCAAGCAAATCGATACTGTCATTGTCATAGGCATGATGATTCACAACTGTGTTAATGCAACTACTTATTCTAGTACAGATGAAGGCTTCAAGTCAATTGTTGTAGCAGAGGCTGTCAACACAATGGATCAACAAATCTTTGGTGAAATGATTCCAGCTGAAACTATCTGGAAGAGCTTCTTGGCCGGTATCGCTTTTGCTTATGCTAAAGCTAAAAAGTATATGATATTTTGAATGGAAATTACAAGTTAATATTTTTAGAGAAGATAATTGGTATGTGTAAACAAAATAAAATTCCCCAGACTTTGCAAAATCACAATAAGTATATTTAGACTAGTGCATTTTTTTTGTTAGGATTATTGCAGAAGAGCTTTGTTTACGTCCTCGATGATCATCTTCTCCCAGTCGCCGGCACTTACGATGTCGTCTGGATGTTTGACTGATTTTGACGCTGATAAAGCTTTCTGTACATATTCAGGTGTATTTTCCTCTTCGCTGCCACTTGAATCCTGACTTGAACTATAATACGTAATGTACGGTTGGTCTGTACTTATTGTCAAATCCAAGTTTTCGTTAGAATACTCGTCAATTGCTTGAACCATCGCCATCAACTTCATGTGGTTCAGCGTTACAAGGCGTTTCACAGAAAGAACGATCTGAAGTAATCGAGCAGCAGCAGCATAGTGGGTGGCGGTAGGTGAAATAACAGCTGTTGCTTTTTTGTAAAAAATGAATTTACCTGAAGGAAGCATCCTGGTTCCAAAGACTGTCAATTTTGTTTTTTGCCACTGGCATGTCATCGCCTCTAGTTCCCCAACCAATTCTCTCGAACCAAGCCAATTTGACCAAAGTTTTAGCATGTGTTGCTGCATTTTTTTCCCTTTATTAATATCGTAAGACGCTTCTTCGTCTGTTGGTTTCTCCTCAGAAGTAAGGTAATCACTGCCGTCATGGTTACTACGAAGGATAAAATCTACACGTTGTTGAGCAATATCCTCATTTTGCCCTTGAAGCTTTTTAATGACGGCAGAGTAACACTCAGCCCTCTTTACAAAGAAGGTTTCATCAAACAAAAAGGCTCTGTCCCAAATGAAACTGTAAAAATTTGAACGTAGCCATCCTTCATCGTTGGAGTCGTTTAGTCTTTTTGAGCGCCAGAGGTCGAACAGTCCATTAATTACAACTCTGAGATACTTGACACTATGTGTTAATACTTTTTGGGTGTGATTCTTGGTCTCTTCTGCTGTTGATCCCAGCACACAGATATCGTCTAAATAATAGACAAGGCGGATCCCTTGCTGTCGTAGAGGTTCTATCGCAAATCGCATTATCTTGCTGAACACCCTTGGGCTTACGCTCATCCCGAACGCTAAAGTTTTGTATTGATATACAATCCCTTGGTTCTGAAAAGTTAGGTATTTCTTTGAGTTGGGGTGAATCGGGGTAACAACATAAGCGTCTTTCAGATTCAGTTTGCAAATAAAATCGTTCTGCTATATCATTTCCCTTAGAGCTGGAACTCCCTCCATCTTGAAATAGTGGCATTGAATATAATTGTTGATTTGTTGACAATCCAAGATTGGTCGACGCTTTGTTGCTTCTTGAATTGTGAAAAAGTTGAATAGATAGTCCTTGCTCTGCGTGGGTGATATTTCTATGATCCCTGCAAGAAGGAACTTCTCCACTGCTTCGTTGACTGCTGACTGTTCGATCTGGTTCAAGTTGATTCGACGTAATTTCCATGGCGTTGGTTTCTTTACTAGTGGTATTTGATATCCTTCCTTTACTACTGATAAAGGCCATGGATGTCTTGTGATGGACTGCCATTGTTGAACAAATCGATGTAGTCATCCCTCTGGTGCTATTCCATCTGTTGGAACGCTGTAATTTGCTGTGTAAGTTATTGGTTGTTGGAGGTGTTGGAGGTGAGGTTGTTGGTTGTGGTGGAAATTGCTGGTGTAACTGTTCTGTTGATCTCCCCATCTCTGTGGAGTACCCTGACCAAAAAAAGATCCTCGTAATCCATAGCCTCTTCCGTACCTGAAACCTCTGCCTTCTCGTTGGTTTTCTCTTGAACCAAATTCATTTCTTCTACTACTTCCTCGGTTTCCACTGGCCTGTTGAACCAGCTTCTGTTCAAATGTAGCTTGATGGAATTTTGTGAGAAATTCATCGCTGTAAGCATTCTTTGTTTTTGAGTCGTCCTCAGTGGACTCCAAATGTTTGATACTGATTGGGATGTTAAGAGCCTTGTCTGAGTATTCTTTTGCTTCTCTTTCTTGGGCCTTTGCTGTTGCAAGCCCAAAAATTGCCAAACGCTTGCTTTGCTCCATACATTTCTCGATGATGGTCTTAGCTTCTGCTTGGTTGGCAGCTTCTTCCAGAACGTATTGCAATTGTTCAAAGATTTCCATTGCCACTCTGGCTTGGAATCTAGTGTTGTCTGTGATCTTATAGATCGTGTTGACAACCATTGTTGTTTCAGTTGAGTGTCGTTTGAGGTAAGGCAAGATGGTCTTGTTGATTTTTTCTGGTGTTATCCATTCATCCAGTGCATATCGTTGCGTTTCTATCTTGAACTTTCTAAAGTTCTCCTGTAGATGATGCGGTGGGGTGTTGGCCAATGCATCAGAGATTTCCACTGGTATTTCAGCTCCAGTGGCTCTCTCTTCTTTCTCGACATCCATTTGTCGAACGGCGTTACGGATAATGGCTTCCATCTCACTTTGTGTATATGTTCTTTCATGGCTGTCATTGATGTTGATATCACTCACAATTTATTCCACGAATGCGCGGCTTTTGGAGGTATAAAGGGAAAAAGAGAGATTTCAAGTATATTTTATATTTTGTTATATTTTTTAGCTATAAAAGAAAAATAAAGCGCGGCTCTTGGAGCTTGTTACCACATTGGAATCCAAGTCGCAGTCAACAAGGATTGTTGAAGGAACGACCAACAATTACAAAACTTTAGTTCACTAAAAAAATTGAAGACGTATATAATTTTAGGCGGGAGTTTTCTCAGCTATTGATGCTAATCATTCGCTGAAAACATCATTTTTAGGTCAATTTGATTTAACTTATTGTGACATTTCTCTTAGTTCAAAAGGACAAAATTCCTAGACATAAAGGGCTAATCGTTTTTGGCTTAATGCCATTAGTTTTTGTTTAAACATGATATTTTATTTATTTATGGTCCATTTGAGCGCTAAAATATACAACAAATAAGTGTCCGCCCGGACCAGTTCAATCCGTTTGGAAGTGAGTGTTAAGAAAAAAAAGCCCTTCTGGTTCAAGAGTAAAAAATGAGAAAGGAAAGTAGGATGCATAGAGAGACATACGAAGTTAGTTGAATTGTTTCAGCCATTCAGTTAGTTTTTGGCCATGAGGTGTCTTGCATGGAATGGTCGTATAGTGTTGTAGTTGATCTAATTCATGGAGAATAGAACATATAACGGGCCATCACCAGGTCCAGGGACATTTATTTTTTGGTTATGGACCTTCAATTTTCTCAAAGTGACAAAATTTACCGTTCTCACTGTATCACAGAATGGCTTCATCTTCCCATCTTTATCCTTTTTCCCTTTTTGACTATCAAAAAGGTTTTTTTTTATCTTCAACCATCTCTTGATCTGACCCGGGCAATACAATAATTTACGTTATTATGTGCTCAATTGGGTTATTTTAATTTTCAGATAAATAAAATATTCTTTAATCGCATAGTGAAAGCTAATTCATCAACAGTCTGTATCCGTAACATCTAAATGTGCTATTTTCACATGTATTCAGAGTAACCAAAAGTGCACAGAAGCTGATTCATCGGCCATCGGAACGGAGAGGAAAATCATTTTAGATGCTCCGAATTTCTTTTTCGTAATGACCTATAAAGGTTATGTAAATAATGATTTATAGAATACTCAGTTGACATATGTAAATCATATGGTAAATCCTTTGATACTTCGTTTATTTCTTCTACTTTTGCTAAACAAAGTAGAGTAAAAATGAAAATAAAAATAGATACTCAAGAAATAAGCAATAAAGTATACAAAAGAAGAAAAAAGATCAAGTTCTCTCTTCTTTTTTATTTTCAGTTTACTGTAATATTCATATGTGTGTACCTGATTCCTTGCAAGTGCTACAAATAAACCTTGGGCACTTTATAAATTTTTCTTATCAAAATAAACATGCCAACAGAATAACACAGACGATAGTACAAGATTTCCTAAGTTAGTGACTGTTTATAGCAAGGTCCGTTTAAACACTCATGATTGAAAAGCAAAGGGAAATAAGGACATCAAGTGTAACTTTATACCAAGAAAAGTAAAAGTAACGGTAAAAAAGAAAGACACGCCTATCACTATTATAAAAAAGAAAAGATGAGATCAAATAAGCTTTTATTATTATTATTATTATTATTCAATGCAATGTGGTTGACATCAAGGTGACACTTAAACTAAAAGTTACATTAGCATGAAACAGACCATACCGCTCTGAGCAAGAAAAAGGACTATGATCCAAGTGAATAAAGAACTTACAAAAAAACTTGATGGATATCATTGAAAGCAAAGACCCTATTGTATGAATTAGGTTAGTCAGACAGTAAGAAGGATGAATATCAAAATTATCCGACATACATCCTACTGTAAGCATTCTTAAAACCCAACTCCTTTCAACTTTATTCCTATTATCAGTGATAGCTTCATGCTAACTGTACAGTAGACTTGAATAGCACATCACAAGAGATCACATTTCTTTGCTTTTCAACAGCTATCAAAAAGCATGCTTTGAATTCAATCGATATTGGGAAAGAAATCAATAGATCAAAGCCAAATAAATATTCTCAAATAGATTTTTTTGTTTTACCTTGTTTATGAATTTATTAGACAGTAATTATTTATCAACTGTGACAATAGATAAAGATAATCTTATTCTTTGAATTTCCAAGCAAAATATGTTCCAAATAATACAACTAAAGATGAAATGCATGTCAAACTGAAAACAAAAGAAGAAATTTCCAACTTGAACTTATAATCAAGTTTGAAAGAGTCGAAACTGGTAGTGATTCAATCATTATAGAGAAGTATGTTTACAGAAAGATATAAAACTAGTTTCAATCAACCTGGTGGGCATTTCGAAAGCATTGGGCAGCGGGTTTTGTTGATACTTAATCGTACATGTGTGTTTATGAAAAGCAGACAGAAGCTGCATACTGGCAGAAAACAGGCAAAAGAAGACCATCATGTTTCAATAAAGCAATTATATTCAGCTGAATTTACACATAATCACAAGTTTACATGGTGAAAAAAGAAATCACGTTCAACCAAGTAAATGTGTACAACAATAAAGGTAACCTAGGCTACCTCTTATATCCAGTATGAGTTCTCAAAAATAAAAAGAATCAAACCATAAAGAATATAATCTTAACAATCGTCAGCACTAGACTTTATATGTTAATCGGTTTATCAGCACATGAAAAAAGAAAAAGTGGCTAGCCAACTAAAATCTTTAGTAAAAAAAAAAAAGATATTAATATAGAAGCAGTGATATGTGGTACTTTATCAACAGAGAAGTGACGACTCAGCTTGGTATGAACAGTAGTCTTAGGTATACATCTATCATTGAATGAGAGTAAACAAAAACAGTTCATAAAAATGTCAAACAGTTAGATCCTGTTGTGTTTCCTTACTATTTCAATTATAACCGACTAGGGTTTTCTGTGTGAAAATAGTTTTTTTTTTCTTTTTAATACTTTTAGTAAATGAAATGACGATATATGTCAAAAGCTTAAAAAAATGATGAACTCAAAACAAAACAGCAACCGACAAAAGAGAACTGATTTCTATTTTAGTTAGCTTCACTGACATTCGTCACCAAAAAAAATTCCAAAACATTTTATTCCGCGTGTAACATGGATCAAGTGTAATATGTCACTTTTTTTTTTCTATATGCATTCTGTGATATACAACTTGAAAAAAAAAAAAATTTAAGGAGACGAATAAAAAAAAATAAACTTTTTTTTATTATCATCAAGAAAGATTTCCTATTTTATAAAGATGTACGCTAAAGTTGCGGAAATTTCGGAAACTAAGCACCATTGACAAGCTTGTACAACAGTTGAACCGACATCTTTTCATCGTTACAGAGTTTATTATTACAAAAAATTAAGAAATAGAGTTATTATCTGTGCACTATATATTTGTGTCTGGGTGGCTTACCCTTATTTCATCATAAATAAATAAAAAAGAAGGATCTTTTTCTCTTTTTTTTTTCTTTTTTCTTTCTCAATTCTATGAACTCGTCCCAATCCTTCTGTCAGTACGACTACGACAACAATCAATCTATAAACCAATTACAACAAATGGAACTTGATAGAATTCATCAAGTTCAACAACAAGCCGTCTTACAAAGACATATGGCTTTATTTCGTCAACAAAGTAAAAACGAAAAGAAAGGACAAGTAGCAATTACTTATGCATTTTACTAGTGCTCTATTGTCAGCAATCTTGTTTACCATCACAAGAATCTCTTTATAACAATGACTTTATGTCAGTGAGTGATAATGATTCATATCAAAAGTAAGCCCACATATAGCATTGACATGTGCCTTTTTAATGACTTTCTTATAGTGTAAACATGACGGATAATAATCATATTCCTACCAAAATAGAAAAAGCATTGAAACGAGCTGAACACAATGCTATCGAACGAGAGCGACGGGAAAAGTTAAACAACAAGTATCAGCAACTCGCCCTTTCTTTGCCCAACCTTCAAAATGATCGTAGACCTTCAAAAGGTACTATTCTTGAACGTACTCTTGAATATGGTAAATTATATCAATCTTTACTCTTTTTCTTTACAACTAACAATGACTATAGTCAAAATGACTGTTCAAAAAGAAAATATGCTTAAGCATGAGATTGATCAATTACGTAAAGCCAATCATACCTTATACTCACAAATGGCAGCATTTGTAAGCGATGATGATACTGATGACGATGATATTGTTGAAACTCCTGAAGACGCATTCAGTTGCAAGTCTTTACCTTCTTTTTGTGATGCTCCCCTCTTCCATTCATTTGAAAAACAAGACAAAAAGAAAATGATATGCTCTCAAGTCTGCATTGCTTAAACTTGAATTAGATTCCTCATATCTATTCATGAACCAAAGCAGATTTTTTTTTGTCAAACAAACCCTTATTTCTTCATACTCACTCCTTTCACTTTTGTTATTATGCCTTGTATTTAGCAGTTCTTTTATATGTGGTAATATATGTAATCACACACACACACACGCACACTATATAAATTCATGTAAATACTCCCTTCTCATTCCCTTTTCTTTCCTTCTCATCTATATATAAGCCATATGGGAATTAATAAAGAAAACGTTTAATTTATTATGAATAAAAAAAAAATCTTGTTGTACAGAAAAAACAACATGAGGAAATAGTATGTGGCTCTTCGGGTAGCACATACACAGACAGACAGATTTTTCTATAGTAAGTTTAGCAAACGAAAGAGAAAGTAACACATTCAAAAGTTTATTAATCGTCATCGAGAAAGAATGAATCTAAACTTGCCAATTCTTCTGCTAAATCTTCTTTCATTGAATAATTGGGTGGGGTTGAATTCATGGTGGATTCTGAAGTCACCTCGTCTGGATCTTCAAACAGTGTGCTCGAGGAAGATATCAAGTGTCCAGCCAAGTGCCGAGTTCTTCTCTTTGGAGATGAGTCAAAACTATCTATGGATGAAGACGAACTATCGCCGACAATGATCGATCTTCTATTTGAGTTTTCTTCTTGTGCCTTTATGGCTTCTTCGGTAAATATAGAAGGGTAGTGATCAATTAAATCTTGAATCAATCTTTGAGGATGTCGTTCAAACGTGCTGACTTTGGACTCTGTCTGAGGGCGTAGCAGAATGTGACTTAACGTTTGGGCCAATGACCTTGAGACTGTAGGATTTTTTATCAGTCTATTTATAACATTAGCTAAAAAAAGAAACGGTTACTGAACGTGCTCGTAATTTACCCGTGAAAATGAGAAAAGAGCAATCTGGAGACATGATAATTTGCAGAAGGCAAAGTGGTTAATAATTTACTAATTGATGTCAGTCGACTCTCCTTATCTTGATTCTCTAATGATACATTATGATTAGCAACTAAAAAAAAAAAAAAGAAAAAAAAAAACCTTACGATTTGAATATAATATTTTACACGGTTCATAAAGCTCAAATGTAAATAAACAATCAGGCAACTCCATCAAGTAGAGTTTAATGAGAGAAACAATGAGTAAGGTATCGTAGCTTTGGAGCAACTCGATTGCTATATGTGGGTATCGCTGATTTATTTCTTCTCTTGCAGCATGAACTCTGTTCAGAGGTAAAGCTAAAGACCATATATGCTTCTTTTCTATATATCATGTCAGTGAGTATAAAAAGGGCTGAGATATAGACAGTATAAACCTTTATCATCTAATTCGGAAAGGCCTACATGAGAAAGTTAGAAAATGGTTTGCTCACGTATAAATTTATTTTACCAGATTCGATGGCTGCTATTCCTTTGGAGATAAACTGAGGAACCAAAGTACCCTCTGTTCTAGTAATCTCATCCAATGGCACACCAAACAATTGATGATGCGCTGTTCCATAAAAGTAATTTTCATAGAGAATAGGACGAGGTACAAATTGCCCTGTTCTGTGCTGCTCAACAATGATCTGAACATCTTTATCCGGCTTTAATGTTTCTTGATAAAGCATCATGTTATCCACCGTTTCTTTATATCTTGGTATCGTGTTTGATAATGAGGCTGCTAAACAGATAAACACTTTACTGTACTTTTAGTCTTTTATCTCTAACCAAACATTATCTATGTACCTTGTTTTAAAGTCTCTATCCTTTCCAATTCTAATTTTCCCATCTCTTCATAATGCAAAAGTAACTCTTCCTCTATTCGTGTACGCATCTTATCCACTTGAATAACCACATCTTTATATGCTTTATCTGCCACCAACATCTCCTTCACAAAGACCTCCAAGTGCTGTCCTCGTTTAAAGAATCCAGAGAAGCCTTTGTTAGCTGAACTTGTCTGTGTTATTGTTACTGTTATGACCTTTTCAAACCTATCCTGTCCTGTCTGTCGAATGAAATTCAATCCAATCAAATCATGTAAAACCGATGGTAACTGATCCTCGGCCTTTAACCAAGCTGTAATGGCGTCTTTATTAAAAGTCATCTCTGGGAAGCGTTTTAACCATTCCTCAACTCCAAATCGCTCATGAAACACACGTGTACCCAACTTGATCACATTCAATCGATAGTTTGGTTGAATTGACACGAGTGCTTTGCATTTGGCCTGGTAAGCCAATTTGGTTTGATCGAGTTGTTTGACAAGTGATTCGAATTGGTTCATTTGTGTCTTCATTGTCTGTTTTGAATTTTGTATATGACGATTGTACCTGTTTGCGAATCGTTGGAGAGGGTCAAGAGCGGTCGTGTGAAGGTTGTCAGCACGTGCAAAGTGTTCCTTGGCCGACGCTTCACTCTCAGCGCAAACAACGTGAAAGCAACGGGAAAGACCTGTTAGTGCTTCTTCATCTTGTGGTGGCTTTAGTTTAGTTAGTGTGGTTCCATAAGATCGCTCGGCATCAATACGCTGCTGGATATAGTTCATAATGTTCTTATTTTCAGATATAGATTGGTTCAATTTTTTATGTAATACTTCAAACCCAATTTTAAAATTAGGATATGGATCAATGGATGCCGTAGGTGACCAAAAGCTGGTTTGAAAGACATGATGTTGATTTGTAGCGGTAGTGGGCATATTAAAGAAGAAGGAAAAAAGAAAAATTAAAAAAATCGTGCCTTTTTATTATTTAAACATATAATAGTTCATGTAAATGGATTTCTATTTTGAGAGTAAAAAAATGTGTTTGAATGTTACCTAAATATAATATAGCAAAAAATACATAAAAAATCGACATATAAAAGTTAAGAAAAGGGAGGGAAATGCAAAAATAGGGGGACCATAAAAGTAAAAAAGAAGAAAAATTATTGTTCACTGCTAAAACTGTGAGTTCTTGAGCTTTTTTTTTTGTTTGATGGTTCAGAGATATTCTCTGGATCCAGTGGGTGCTTAGTGCTTATTAAACTAGGGTTATTCTTTGTAGACAGCGGTGTTTCATTGAATTCAACGGGTATTATGCCTCTCAGCATTTGCTGTGATCGATATTGTTGCGATGGTTGATGTCCTGTTTGTTGTTGTTGCTGCTGCTGCTGCTGCTGCTGCTGTTGCTTTTGTCGATAATGCTCAACATCTTGATAATCATTAGTAGCAGGTTGATGAGCAAATGATCTTTGAGACCTTCTTCTCAAAAGACTATTGTAAGGTATAGTATCCTTATCACCGCTATCATTTGAACTTCCTGAACTACTGTTACTTGTACTATTTCCATTAATGCTTCTATCTCCAAGGCTTCCACTAAAAAAGGAAAGTAGATGGAAATGTAAGAAGAAAAATGAATATTCTTTAACTTTACTATGTATGGAAATGTACCTTCTAGGAGATATCTGGTTGGCTCTTCTCTTTATTTTTTCGTTTAATTGATCGCCCGATGATTGCTTTAATTCAAAGTCTTTCAAGTATGATTGGTACTGCCTGTATTTGTCCGTCTGCCTGTACTCTTTCAATGCTACCAAGTATTCGTCTTTGGCACGCATGGCCATTCTTTCATAGGCTTGTCTTTCACCTTCATCTAAAGCCTTCCACTGGTCACCAATGATCTTCGATACCTCTTCAAATGGCAGCCTTTGATCTTTTAACCTTGTTCGAATATCACTCGAAAACATGATATATGCTGACATGGGTCTGATTGGTGCATTTCTATCCTTTTTTGGACGTTTGCGATATTTCCTTTTGGGAGCAGTCGTATCACTTTGCACAGAGCCATTGTCTTCATTGGATGATATGCATAGCATTGAATTATAGTTACTAGCGCTGGCCATAGAAACATTTTCATTTGAGCTGTTAGCACTGCTGTCATTACAACTGTATGAATTGTTATCATGATTAGGAGTAGGTGAGACAAATCGGTTATTGGAAAGAGAGCCAGAATTGTTGCTACTACTATTTCCATTTGTGTTACTAAGACCCAATCCACTGTTCATACTGTGAGGACTAGCTAGACCAGTGATGAAAGCTTCGTAACTATTATTATTGCCGTAATTTGGCTTGGAACTATACGTTTTTAATGAGGAGGATTCAAGAGGGTATTCTAGAATAGGGAGGTAAGTCGATGACATCATACAGCATCTTAAACTTTACTTGATCCCATTATATTTGTAGTAAGTGGTTGATCTCGAGGAATGCCTTTGGCAGTAGCAATTTCTCTTTGTATTAACTATAAATGTCCACCTTTAGTTTCTATCTTCTCTTTTGGCTAATAATAATTACCCTTCTGTGACCACGTTTTACATTCATAACAGTCATATCTTCTTCAGTGATTTCTAGAATCTGTATAGAACATGTCAATACAAACCTTATTTGATTTTTTTTTTCTTACCGAAGCAACAGAATCGAACCCTTCAAAGATAAATTTTTCGTAGTATTGGCTTAAATTACAATGTTGTAAAAACTCTCTTACAGTTTGATAGCTTGAATTATTGGCATCATATGCTTGTCGCTGTAACGATTGCATGATTTATAAATTTACTGCTTAAACAAAAAAAGAATTGACATTAAGCAATTTCTTTCAGTGTAAACACCTACATAAAAATAACATAAAATTTTTTTGTTCCCTTTTATATAAAAATAAAAAAATAAAATAAAAAAAAGTCAAATAGAATGGAAATCGATGAAAAATCGCAGTTTATTTTATATCTTTTTTACTTCCCAAATCGAGGAAAGCTACAACTGCCATTTTAAGAAATCCAGACAATTCTCTCTCTCTCTATTTTTCTTTTCTTCTCCTTTCAATATCATTCATTTATTGAAAAACTATCATAGTTCACATAGTGGTATGCAATCTTTGTTAAAAAGCTATACCAAGTAGAATAACAATTGTAAAATATAAATTCCAATTTTTCTATATGAAAATCAACAATGTCATAAATGTCTTGATCTGCTATATTAGGAAACTTGTCTATAGTGAAATTTTGATCAAGATCGAGCTTTTGCCATCTATCGACCGATTTTCAGATTTTGAATTTCAAAAAATCATATCGAAAATACACTCAAACATCCAGAATTTAAGCTGGCCTTGCTTTCGTCATCTATGATAAAAATGGTTATTGTGTAAAAATACATGCTGTGTACTCATTTTAAATAATTTTATACAACAAACCAAATGATTACAAAATAAGTCTTTTTAATATATCCATTTTCAATGCATGAATTAACACAAAGAGAACACCAATATATTTTATATGTCATTCTGTTAATAAAAGTCATAAATACGTCTTGCAAATTATTGCAGTAGTTCAATTATGTTATTTTCTTATTTAAGTGACTGTAGCTTATCATCAATGTTGGCTCTTTTTTTTATAAACACTCCTTTTAATGTTTTGTGAGCTTGTCATTGGAACTCATGAGAAAGGGGTACAAGGAAAAGAAGGGGGGGAGTTTATTAAGCTGTGATTATCTGACTTTACTTTAAAATGAATACTCTATCATAAACATACAAAAACAAAAATAGATGGTATGTCAGTATGATTACCCTTTTTTAAGGAGGAAGCGATTAACTTAACATAGACAACAGTTTATATAAGCAAATAGTTTACAAATATACTCGGGCGACGCATTACAATCTTCTTTTACGTGGCATATCTGCCATTGATATAATAAAAGCTTAAAAAAGTTAAATAATTATTCAATTATCCTATTTCAGGCTATGCTCTATCCCTCAAAGCAGCTTATAATGCCCAAATATTTCCTTTTTTAAAAATAAGCTTTTTGATTAACTTTTTTGTAGTACACAACCGGATATATGTAATAAGGGGTTTTAATTTCCATAAAAAGAACGCAAGGTTGGCCCTGGAATTTTATTGAGATTTTGTAGAAGCAAATTAGAGGAATTGTTGCGATAATGTGCGTACAAATCTATTGTATTGTCTTCACATTGAAATTACATACACTTCAATACTAAGCTAGCCAATAAGGCTATGTAATTGAAAGAAAGAAACGTTCGAATGAAACCTTTATACGAGCCATGTCTTTTTATTCAATGTAAAACATATTTAAAAGAAAACTCTTAAGCCAATATTGACAAGAACTCGTGGTATCAGCTCATCAAATAAATGCAATACATACTTCTGGATAAATGTATTATCAAGTGGAAATCTTAGTATTTTGTAACTAGTATTCCTTTATGCATTTAGAATGTAGTAAATATATTGATAAGAAGGAGTGTCTTAGTGAATTACCGTGTTGATATTTTCTGCTTGATTATGGAAGGCTGTCTACATAATTCACTATCAGGTGCTTGCTTTTGACTGAAATAAAATTGTCTTAAGATAAAAGTCTGTTTTTGTACATCTCTTTTGATGAAAATGATGTTTAAACAATGGCGAGCATATTGTAACAGATGTCTTAAAGTTGATTGAAATGGTAATATATAGACTTCAAATAGATACTAGTAGTCATACAATTATTCTTAGCACGTTCTTATTTTTCCTTTCACTGTCAGCAAGCTGATATTGTCTTTAACAAGAGTAGCAAAAGAGGGTCGTTACCCAATAGTTGAAAAAAGCTAAGAAATAACCTTAGGATACATTTAGAAAGAGTGAAGTATGTGAAAGATATATACTTGATATTGAAAATTAAGATAGCACTAACAGCATACAACCATTTACATAAATTTCTGTATTGTTGATACATGATCAATTGGAATTATATATTAACAAGATTAGATAACTGATGCTCTAATGACAGAACACGTAGACTTATTGAAGTCCATGAAAAAAACTGAGCAAAAGCATTTGAAAAGGATTGTAGTTAATAAGTGCTTTTACATGATTGTCGTTATGCTGTGCACAAATAAAAACTTTATTATTTATGTTATATGTATTTCTAAAGTTTTGATTTTAGAATTGACCTCTTTTCTTATTTGATGAGATTGATTCACTTGAAAGCATTATCCAAAACAGAAGAGTGACTTTATAGGGAAGCTGAATAATATTTCCTATTGATAATCTGCTTTAAGCTGCCATTTACTATTTAAAACAATGACATTATTCATTCAATTTAAGTCCTGCCTTTAATGACCATTTAAAAATAGCTTGATTTAGAGGACTTTATTTTGCAAATGTATACTATTTTAGCTTATATCAATGCACGATAACCTTTTTTAGACTATTCAGTCTTGCATAAATAAAAAAGGTTTTATTTATAACCTAAGCTTTAAAAAAGACAATTTCGTCTCACTTTATATTGTTTCCCTATCCTACCCCTTTTTTATAAGTAATCCTATAAAATGAATGAAAAAACCTATGTCTTCTTGATCGTATAATGTATAACTCTACTTGATATGCAATAAATCAAATACCCTCATTTCCTTTTATCAAAGTAAATTGATAACCTTGAAGTATGACACTCTGTGGAATTGTTTGATGTGATATATAAATTACTCTTCTTTTGTATGAAGGTAAATATCTTTCTTGTTTCAAACATAGAAATAATACATCCTTTACTCAATTTACTTTATATTCTATATTCACCTGCTACTCCTCCTATATTTGCCAAATTTCAACCTAGATGATGTTTACATACAATCATACGATCTTCTCGAATATCAATGCTACAAGAAAATATACTTTTGTACAATATGTCATTGAAGTTATCCAATGAATAAATTCCATTGTTTTTTTTATAAGACGAACACAATAATGCCTACAATAAGGGTGGAGAGAGAGAGTCTTCGATCCGATGGAAGGTGTGTTAACCGAAATCAGTGATCCAAACGTAGTACTTGAAACCATAACGAGCCAAATGTCCTATCTGAGTCTCAAACCAGCAGAGAAAGAGACTACTGCAAAAGATTCAACAAAAAAAGCTATAAAAGTGGTCAAGAAAGCAGTGTCTACAAAGACTACAACGATCAAAACAGAGAGATATATATTGACTGAATGATCGAAGGTCCTACGGAAAGAGGAAAAGTGATTTTGCATGCAAAGGATCTTGGAATTAATCCTTGTACTGCCATGTGCTGGTGGAAACACTATCAAGAAACTGGGAAGGTAGTTTACAAAAAGTTACAAAGAAATCCCGGCCGGCCCAACTCACTGACTACTGAGCATGAGTAGCACATTCAACAAATAATAGATAAAGTGGAAAGTCTCGGATCTGGGTTACACTAAGAACTGCGTTTTTGTTGTTGAGGTTGCATTGAAGACAGCCAAACAAAAAAAAAAAAAAAAAAAAAAAAAAAAAAAAAGAAAAAGAAAGAAAGCTTGCAGGAGGCAAAGAGCAAAGAACAGGCGACATTATTATTGAAGAATCTACTATAGAGTACGTTGATGTGGAGAAGAGTACTGCCATCGAGAACAACAATCAAGTAGCAAAAGGTACAACTACTGCCCATTTTATAAGATCTATAAGTGAGCTTCTTGATATCATGGACATGGATAAAAGTCTTATAGATAGTTATCTTGTAATGGATTGCTGTACTATTCATAAGTCTCATTCAAAGATAAAAAAATTGAGAGTAGAGGTTATAGAGTAACGTACTTATCTCCTTGTTCGCCAGAGCTCAACCCAATTGAGCAGTTTTAGGCTATAGTTAAAGGAAGCTCAAACATCGTCGAATGAAATCTTATCGAGTTGAAGTGCTGATGCTTGTAATCAAGTTCTTTATAGCTTCTCTAGTCAAATCATCCACTGTTGTAATAAAACATCCATGTGAACATGCTTTTAAAATCATACTATGATATTTTCATAACTCCATATCTTTTTAGAATATAAACCTTGCGAGAATTGTATGATTAAAATAGCTTTATTGGGCCCAGCAAAGGATCTTTAACGGAGATTTTTGATCAGTGAATGCATCATCATTATGCAGTGACATTACAATGTGATGGTCCAATATTTTATGCTCATCAAGTTTGTTCTTAACATATTTATCATTGAGGTTTGATGAAAAAACATAAAGAACTTGACACATTCAGATGCTAATAACTTCTCGAGTCCTACCTACTATATGTAACTACTATTTTATGTGAATCTAGAAAATAAGTATGTTATATTGCAAGCTACTACATGATGTAAGCTCATTGTAGGCACATTGCTATTGTTCAATTGTACATATATTTACAAGAACTGGCTGCAAATGAAAATTTTGCGTTGAATAAATTTGTGACAAAAGATGTCTTTGTTGAAGTTTTTCTGAGTCTTGTTCTCTCGAAGGGTGGAAATAGCACAAGACTGAAGGATACGACAAAAAATCTTTGTACGAATATTATAGAAACGAAATAACAAAGTCTAAAAAAACATATTTCCCTGAATCCGAATTTGACTTTCGAGTCGACCAAAAATGTAATTTGTATTATAAAAATCTGTTCATAGCAAGAATCCGCGGTTTTTCCCCTTAACCTAAGAATTACTCTACTGATAGCTCTGTAAAGTCTCAACCGTATGTCACCTATCTACAAATAATGCTACAATAAAAGCATATTTTAGAAAGACTAGATGATAGTGAGAAAAGCAAAGTTCTAGAGCTGGCAAAAGAGATGTGTAGACGATCATAGCAAAGCAATTACAAAAAAGACTATCAGTACAGTATTAGAAAAGCTACAACTTTTACCTTTTCGAAAATTGAAGCTTTCAAGTAAACTCTTCTTTGACCAGAATGATCAAAAATTGGTGCGTAGCTTAAAAGCAAAGTTTGGTCAAGATGCTGTCTTAGTTTTTGGAGATTGGTCCGCCTCTAATGTCAAGCATCAAGAACCGACAAGAAGCAAGGCATTAATCAGGATGTTAAAGAAGAACAGGTTTGCTGTCTACTTAATCAATGAATACAAAACATCTTCCCATTGCCCAACCTGTGAAAATGAATTAGAAAAATTCAAAACCGAGCCAAAACCTCGCCCTTACCAACGGAGAAAGAAGCCAGACGTGCTATGTAATGGTTTGCTGAGTTAACCCAAAGAAAGAAAAAAATTAGATTAATTCTTGATAACTAATGTAGCACTAGGTGTAAGAACCTCTCATGTCTTAAACAACAAACCGCAGGAATAAAAAGACTTTGGAATCGCGATCAAGCAGCCGTATTGAATTTTCTCAAGAACTTAAATAGTTTGAGAAAGACTGGCAAACGCCCTAGCTTTTTCACCAGAAAATATCCTTTAGACTGATCATCTTTAGGTAGAACAAAAGTAGGAAAATCATAAAAAATTCACCACCAAGGTTATCGCTTTGGTCATTTAATACAGATATTACATTAAAACAAGTACAAAGCGACAACAATAAATGTTCCAAACGAAATTTTCATTTAGGTTAGTGACATTTATTTTTCTGGTAACGACGTTTGTTTTTTTTGCTAAACGATGTTTATTTTCTTTAACCGACAAAATTTATCAGCCTCACTGTATTGGCTACTGAAGAGGACTTTAAAAAACCTTGCACAGAATGCCTACGTGATTATTTCTGTCTTCTTTTGTTGCAGAAAAAAAAAAAAGTACTATAGAATGGAGGATCAAGAAGAACAAAGATCACAATTCTTTGGTGTCATTAAATCAGCAAGATCTTTTATAAATTTAATAAAATCAATAAACATTAAAAACGTAAATGACTTTTTTTTAAAAAAAAAGGAAGAATAGACTAATAAGAATATAGATTGCTACGTGTTATATTCACGATGAAGGAATGACACTCACTGTCGAAGAATCTCGTTGTGTTAAAGCAACTGCATATTTTAAAAGTCATATGTTTCAAGTATATCGAAAGCAATCAGATACAGACATACCAATGTTTGGTTTACCTTTAAATGCATTGATTGATTGTTTTGGTTTAATGCTGCCACATACCAATGTATCAAAAGCACTAACAGAAACATGTGATATTCGATATAATGGACTTGGTTCCTATTTAAGTCTGAAGTAATAATAATTGACAAAAAATAAAAAAAGTAGAATTGGTTCACTTAATGAATATGTAGACGATATGACAAAGATCATGGACAAACAATTTCATGTAACTTAACTCCGATAGAACCAGAAGAAGAAGAAGTAGATGCATTAACAGGAACAGATATTCACATTCAAAAGATGATTTTGAAGGTAAATTATAGAGATTATTAAATAAAACTAATACATAAGCGCAGTCAGATTGGTTAATAAGTGTGATTGGAGAATTGGATAAAACATGTGAAAATATAGCCTTCACATTTTCACCCAACGATCCTTCATTTACTTTAAGAGCGATTGGAACAACAGGTACTTCAGAAACATCTTATCCAGAGAATTCTGATCCATTTATCAGCTTTGAGTGTGATCGAGAACTGACATTTAGGTACAAAAAAAAAAAGATGTGTAGGTTACACAGAAAGATAATCTGTGTTTTCTAGTTATCTCTACAGCCATATAATAATGTGTAAAAAAGCATTAGAACATTCAGTTGAAGTATCTGTCGAAATGTCTTTAAATGGATTACTTTGTATGCTGGTAACTAATTACAACTACTTTCTGTCTTATTTTACTTACTCTGCTTAGTTTCAAATTGAAGGAAGCAATGACACCAAAGATTTCGTTGAGTTTACGGTAAAACAAGATTTTTTTTATATTGCTGATAATCAAAAAATTAACAATCGTCTGCATATTAGTTTCTGCCTACTGGCCCTACAATCGACTAAAAAGGCAATATAGCTGAGATTGTCTTTTAAGTCACAGTAAATCATCTAAAAAAACATGAATTTACTTTTTTATTATAAATACTCGTATTCTTTTTTTTTTTCCCATCAATTTTTTAAAATAAATTTTATAAATCAAAACATGTCTGGTCCTCATCTTTGGCTTCGCGCAGAAACTAAGCCTATGGAACATAGAGCTGCACTAACTCCTACCACTGCCAAGGCTCTCTTGGATGCTGGTTTCAAGATTACTGTTGAGCGTTCTGAAGAGCGTATCTTTGATGATGAAGAATATGCCAAGTAAGTAGTAAAATCCATGGTATATTATCAATCGAAACTAATTATAGCCTGCAGTGTTGGTTGTCCTCTTGTTGAAAAGCTTAGCTGGAAGACTGACGCTCCTGCTGATGCCTATATTGTTGGTTTGAAAGAACTTCCCGAAAACGATGACTCTCCTTTGCACCACACACATATCTTCTTTGCTCATTGTTTCAAGAATCAAGGAGGCTGGAAAGAATTGTTACAACGTTTTGATGCTGGAAAGGGTACTATTCTCGATCTTGAGTTCTTGAATGACTCAAACGGTAAATACATATTTTATTGTTTATGGGCTATTTTGTATTCTAAGAATTATTTGGGTTAGGTCGTCGTGTTGCTGCTTTTGGTTACATGGCAGGCTTTACAGGTTCTGCTGTTGGTATTGATGTTTGGTGTCACCAAAAAACAAACGCTGGAAAAGTTTATGGAGCACTTACACCTTATCCTAACGAGAATGTTTTAATTGATCACATCAAGAGTCGCTTAGCACAAGCTGGTAAGTGTTTTATTGATACAAGTAAAAGAGCAGGTTTTAAAACATTTCCTACCTTTAGTTGCCTTGAACAACAACCAATTCCCTAAAGTAATGGTCATGGGTGCCTTGGGTCGTTGTGGTACCGGTGCATGCGATTTCGCACGCAAAGCTGGTATTCCTGAAGAAAACATCATCAGATGGGATATTAATGAAACCAAGGACGGTGGTCCTTTCCCTCAAATCCTTGAAGCTGATATCTTTATCAACTGTATTTACCTCAACAAGAAGATTCCTCCCTTCATCACTCAAGAATTGATCGATGGTCCTCGTAAGCTCTCAATTATTTGTGACGTCTCTTGTGATACAACCAACCCCAATAACCCTATTCCTATCTACTCTATCAACACCACATTCGACAAGCCTACTGTCCCTGTCAAGACATCCAACCCCTATCCTCTTGAAGTATGCTCTATTGACCATTTGCCTACTCTTTTACCTAGAGAAAGCTCTGATATGTTTTCTCAAGACCTCTTGCCTACCATGTTGGCCTTAAAGAACCGTCAAGAATCTCCTGTTTGGACTGGTGCTGAAAACTTGTACAAGGAAAAACTCGAGGCATCCAGATCAGCTTAAATACGTTCATTTTCCCTGTAATATAGTCGAATCCCCCATTTTGTTGTGTATATTTTTTTTAAAAGAAACAAAATAAAGCTGAACCACAAGGCTACTTCATCTTTTTAGTTACTTTATGCTCTTCATATGCATGTGCATATTTTATAGTAAAGTTCACCACCAAACTTTTTTTTTAAAAAAAACACACACATAATTTAGTACTTTGATTTGCTAGCTTAATGATTTTGATAAAAAGAAAACTTAAAAGCTAACTTAATAGAACACATGTAACCTATTTTTGAATTGTCATCAGATTTATATAAGATCACATAAAAAAATAAAGTAAAGCGATTCCAATATGTATCAAGGCGTTCAAGAGACTTTTATAATGGCCATAATGTAAATATAAAAGTTATTTGTCGATTAAATGGAGTTATGCTATCTATATTTTTCTAAATGCTTGAAAAGTAAATAAAACATGTCTCTAATTTGATTATAACTTTGTGAAGAATTGGTTGAATTTCAAAAGACAGTTAAACAAACGTTTGATGTTGAATTTACACTTGGATTGGGATGTGTTTATTATATTATTTACTACAGTAAACAAATTTGATCAAAATAAGATAGCTTAGATTTAACGAGATAGCCTAATCGAATATCTTTTATCATTCCAGTGTAATTTTTTCTTTTGATTACTTTTGATCTTAAGATTTTGGAAGTAAATTTGATTACTTTTTGTAAGTATAAAAGAAACTGATCAAAAACTTGTGTTAAAGTTTGTAAATTTGATTTTCTTGTTATAAGTGACCACCAGATCTTGTTAGGTAGATCAGACTTGCTTTAAAAGGTAAAGTAATTTGATTTGAACAAAAAATGAGATACAATGAAGGTTACTGACTTGTTTGTGTTGTAAGATGTTATTTTATTGGTTGTCTTGTAAGTTTGAGTATTAAATTGGATAAAGTCTGCTCGTAAAGTCTGCTCGTAAAGCTTGATTGTGAGATTGAGATTGCATTGCAAGTTGTTGTTTTATATAGAATTTAAGCGGATGCTTGTTAAGTAATGATCACCAGATATTTTATGTAAGATTAACACGATGTTTCTTGATAAAATGATATAAAAGTAAAGTAAAATAAGAGATCAGGAACTTCTTGTAAGTAAGTTAGCCTGTTTTATAGAGTTAAGTATATAAAAATATAAAAGAACTTGACTCGGTTGGTTTCTGCGTTTCTTTATCATTTTTGTTACAGAGATAAAGATCATAGAGTTTTTTTTTAAATAAAAAAAAGGTTTATTTGAATAAAAGATATTTGAAAGTAAAGTTATTAAAGTAAATAGTGTAACTTGTTAATACTTGGGATTTGGATTGTGTTAAAGTGTTGTAGATTTGTTTAATTTGAGTTTTGAAGCCTTGAATGACTTGAGTTTGATCAACTTGATTGAACGTTTAACAGTTCTTTTGATAAATTAATTTGGCTTTGAGTAGTGACTACCAGATCTTTATAGATCAATAAGGTTAAGAGTAAGATTGTTTTATAAAAGATGAAAAATAAAAGGGGCCTTTCTTGATTCGTGATAACTCTGGTATCAGATCAGAAAGAATAAGTAAAAATAAAAAGAAGAGAAAAGGTAATTGTGACCCAATAAGAAAAGATTGCTTTTTAAACGCAAGAAGATTTGATTTATTGAATGTCTGTTATTTTGGTTAAAAATATTCATCTTATTTATATAAAAAAAGGCATGGCTTATTATTTACGTTGGTTGCAATCTACGTCGACCGACGCCAATGTCGCTGGACATCCAAATTTGTTCTTGTGATCATTGTAATTTTTGTTCCTTCAATGGCTTGTAAGAGTTAACGGTTTTGAAATAGAATAAAGTTGATAAAAAAGATTAAAAATAAGACTTGAATTAAGTATTGATATTAGATTCGCTTGAGTAGAGTGACCACCAGATCTTGTTAAGTAGATCAGTCTGAATTGAATAAAAGTAAAATAAAAAGATAAAATAAAAAAGAGATTACAATGAAGTATATGATTCAAGGGATTATTGATTCTTCCTATTTATAAAATAAAAGAAGTATTTTGTTTCAAAGGAGATTTATTTGGATAAGGTAAGATAATAATAATTCTTGATAAACTGATGATATTTATATGTTTTTGATTTTCTTGATTTTGCGATGTTTTTAGATTTTTGTGTTTTCCTTTGAATTTAGTTGGGTTATTCAATTTCATTGAGTTTATCAAAAATATTGAGGACATGAACTTAGTTCAGGTCCGAACTTTCTTCGTCACATTACAACACTGTTACAGAGCTTCAACAGAATTAGAAGATCAAAACATTCAGCGTTACACAAACCATATTTCAAAAAACAAAAAGAAACGCTCCTAGGTGGGCTCGAACCACCAACCTCCTGATTAACAGTCAGACGCGCTAGCCAATTGCGCCATAAGAGCCGGATGGGGGCGCTAAAATTAAGTATAACAGATCAAATACTTTCCGGTCCGAAATAATGCGGACCGGACATGATATGGGCACCCCATTTCCTTGTATTTTTTGGAGGGTTATATTGTATCTGGAAGTATTAACGATGTCTGATGTCGTTGTAATAACTTTTTTGGCTTATATATCAATATATAATTATTATTCATTGAATTTACTGTTATTATTCACATACTTATATAAATAGGACTGTTAGTGTGTTTTGTTTGCAAGACAAAATACTTGAGTGAATGTCCTGGAAAAAATCTTTTGATGTTCGGACTATTTAAGCTCAAATTTTGTTAAACTTGTATGAACATTGGTGTGTCTCTCCAAAGGTACCACAATAAGCTAAAATTTATTATTTTTGCAATCAAATCAATTAAATAAAGTATCTCTTTTTAGGTTTTAAAGCTTATTTAGATCATCAAGTTTCGTTTAATAAATTGAAAGATTAATGATAATAGATATTGTCTAAAAAAAAAGACAACAAAACAAGTAAATTATATCATTAGAAAGAGTATATTATATTTAATTCAATTAGACCGGAAGAAAACTTTGTAAGCTTAATATTAGTATTTCCCTAAAGTTTTGCGATGAGTGCACTCTTCAATTTATTTGTTCATTTGATAAAACTTTGACGTATTTTTTCTATCAACTATTTACCTAAAATACGTTAGCTGCTTTTTTACGTACATAAGATACACTGACTGTTTTCAATAACACGCTCCAAGACAGAATAGTATATATGTGAGTATGAGATAATGTACTAAGAGAAGTAACAGGATTACAAAATCATAAATCATATGCCCTGGTTCATTTGATTTTTTTTTCTGTATTTTTGAATGTTCCCAAAATAGGAACGACCACGATTTTCTAACTACTTCTTTTTTCTATATATTTCTCTATCTCTTTCTCTCTCTTTCTTTCTCTTCACACTTCCTTAAAGACATTTAACTAAAGTAACTATTGGTAAAATGATATTTTTTTCTTTTTTTGTTGTAAATCTGTTCCTTTTTATTCATTTGATTTAAAACTTATTTTTAGATTCTTTCCCATTATTAATAATAAAACTATATTTGTCCCAATGACAGACATTAATTACAATGGAATTAACAAGGAAGAAAGTGACGAAAATAATTCAGAATATACCCCCAGTCCAAGACTAGCCCGTAGGCCAGTAACAATGTCAACTCGCAGGAGTTCTCGATTATTATACTTAGAAAAATATGGTCTTAATCAACCTGGTTGGCATAGTTCAGACAATCTCAACGATTATGACAATGACTCAAGCGAAGAGGAAAGCCCACAAGAAAATATAGAAGAGCAGAGAAAGAAAATTAAGGAATATAAAGCTCAACCTACAACAAACGTATCGTCACCAGTGCTAAATCATTTTGCACCGAACACACAGCCAATTTGTGATGCCTCTTTGAAACGTCCAGTGTCTATAAGAAATTATGTACAAACTACGTCAGCTCAAAAAAGACCTTCCAGATTTGTTAAGCCTATCAATTCAGCCACCTCTATTGGAAAGGTTGTTTTACCCCCTACAGAGTTTATTCATGTACATAAATTATTAGAGGCTTATGAAAAGAAAGTATATATTGAAGGTTATCTTCAGAAAAGAAATGACCTAAAATCAGACGGATCTCTATGTAATGCAGCAAAGTGGAGTATTTGGTACATAGAATTGTGTGGCCCTATACTCAGTCTTTGGGATGCATCCTCATCATCCGATCAAGATGTATTTCCCCAATATATTAATATCACTGACTCAACTGTAAATATCGAGGCCAATTCAACACCCAACACATTTTCGTTAAACTCAGCTGGTGCAAACCGTTATATTCTACAAGCTCTTGATTCGCATATGCTTCGTTGTTGGGTCTCGGCCATACGTCTGTCGTGCTTTGAATGCTCGCGCATCCAGGAAATATACACAAGAAAATTTATTTCTCGGTCAAATTTCTCAAAATGTCTAAATACACCTAAAAAGCCACGATCTACTACGACTGGTTTTCTTCATGCTCGTTTCCCCAATGGAACAGGATGGAAACAATACTGGGTATCGGTGTCAAATGAGAAAAAACAAAAGGGTTTATTTGGTAAAAAGAAAGTGCCAACTAGCGCCCGTATCCTGTTTTATGATTCCAAAAAATCAAAATATCCAGTCATGACTGTCCAACAAGTCGTACAAGCATACACTGTGTATCCAGAGTCACCTAAACTGATAAATATGGCAACGCTCTTTAAAATCGAAGGGTCTTTATACAAAAATGGTCATGGAAGCAACGTTCAATTAGTCAACGCATCCGCAGGTATTTTACTTATGGCACCTACAGCAAATGAACTTGTTGAGTGGCTTGTTCAAGTTTATGATACCTTCCAGCTCTACGGCCGGCCTAACTCACTCCTGAACGATCCTTTTAATCCAAAGGCACTAAATTTTGGTGAAGCAACTTCGCATGGATCGAGTACAAGGTTGTTTTTAGAGATTGAGGAAGTAAATGGTGTAAACATAGAAGGCAATTTGTTAAATAACAAAGCAGAGTTTTCAACAATCTTATCACAAAAATTAAGAGGTGGATTAGCCCCTTTACGGACCGAAAGATCTATGGTTGCAGTAGATCACGCTAGATTACCAAAACCCGCGATAAATGTAAGACATTCAAGGGCATTGACATGTGCTAGTGACGTTAGTGATGAAGAAGATGAAAAAAGCGAAAGCGAGACGGATAGTGATGATGACTCTCTTTTCAAGCTAGGTACAAAACCAGTAAAGTCAAAATCCACATTAAAACAAGCTCCGGAGTTACCAACCTCAAATTCAAATACGACATCTAAATCGAGCTCGGAAATATCAGAAATATCTTCATCCAATACAATTGCTGGAGCAACACATACGCTTTTAGCTGCAACTCATAAATCATCAATGGATGATGATTTCTCTAGTAGCATCTTGTCTAATCCTGTATTTAATAACACAGCTAAAGTATTACCTCAGCAACAAAGGAATTTAAAAAACCCAACACCAAGCGATACAAATGTTCCCAAATCATTAGATCTTGAAGGCTCTTCTAGTCGTGTAAAGGAAGATATTCAAAAGAGAAAAGTACCTGTGGGAAAAGGACAAAGAAAAAGAAGTACTGCCTCTTCAAAACCATATATTCCTTCTCCTAGAGCATCAGTGGTATCTCCTGTCTGGTCAATGAACCATTCAGCTGCTTCTGTCATCAACCCAGATTACAGTAGCCAATGGGAAACTTCTTCAGTTGATCCTCGAATGATGGCCGGCGCTGGTTCACATCGTTTTAGCAATGCTGATATATTCCAACAGTTACAGCAGAGACCAAATCAAACACGCTATACATCTAGCGTAACAGGTTACAATCATCAAGAGAACGACTATGATGATGATGATACACCAATTGCCAATAGACACCCTACAAGAAATAATGCTTCAAGTCCTGTCAACAATCATATAAAAACTAAAAAAATAGACCAAAATTATACGAGATCCAACTCTCCAATGACGAATAACCATTTCTCACCTAATGGATTTGTCAACCGCATAGATGAAATGAAAAAGAAAGAGGGACGAAAAAGTATGATAGACGATCAGAATATAATGTGGAATCGTCTTATGATGGAACAAAGACAGCAACAACTAATGATGCAGCAGGTAAATGAGAAGAGAGAAAAAAAAGGCTTTTTATACTAAAAGCGATTTAAAGTGCATGCAGCAGTATAATATGATGCCTATGATGATGCCAGTGATGGATCCAAGGCTTTTACCTCAACCCTATATGATGGTAGACCCTCGTTTTATGCCTCCATCGCCAATGATGATGCCACCTAGCATGAGGACTCCATCACCTACAACAAATGCCAATACTAATGCCCATTCATTTCGCAATAGTCAATGTTATTCAAAAGATATCGACCTTCATAGACGATATGAAAAAAGAAACATGTCTTTAGCAACCTCTGTCGCTGACAGCGCCTATGCAGCTGAATCTCAACCAAGACGTACTAAGAATTAACCTTACTTTCATTTCCTTCAACAACATTCTCTTTTTGGATTTTCTTCCTAACCTCAATTTTGTATATAAAACAATAAAAAAAATCGTAAACACCGTTGCATTACTCATATACAGCCATCTTGGAAAAGCTACGCGAAATTAACTTTTTGAAAATGACTTATAAATTTGCGCTGTATCTCAAAAATTAACCTAACTTCAGTTACTAAACTTCATTTCTAGACAACTTGGAATTTATTTTGATACATTTTAAAACACGATGCTGGTATTATATATGTTCATCCTTGTTTTTAAATACATCAATCTGACGTGCTGGTCAGTAAAGATTGTACACTATTTTTAGGAATAAATGTCGTGTTTGCTTGTCGCTTTTTTGTATATATTGTACTATTAATTTTGTAAAAATGCGAATTTACTTTTTGAAAATGGTGTATTATGTCAGTCCAACTTTTGCTATCCTTTAACAAATAAATATTGGATTGTTCATATCTATTCCCTATATCCTTCTTTACTTGTAATTTTAATATGTAATCTCAACAGCGCCCGTCATTGTGCGGTCTACGAATAAACACCTTATACAAAAAAAAGTATTGGATTGTTCACTATTCTTTACTTCATTTTTTAATTTTATGACAGGAGCTTGTGAGTACAGGTCTTTTCCTTTCAGATACCTAGTTTCAACGCTAGTATGGGGCCTGATACTAGCACATTTTAATTTTATTTGATGACATAAAAACTTTTCACTGTATTGCTTCTTACATTTCTTATTAGTGCTCTTTGATCTATAGCTGTCAATGTTTTTCAGTAGTTATTACCCTTCTTTGCTCATATGATGACATCTTTTTATAATTTTTAGTGATATTATATACACTTTGCTGGGAATATCAATGACAAATACAAGTGTCAAAAAATAATAATGATCAGAACTTTATTGTAAAACGCTTGTTTGCTGCGTTTGAATTCAACAGCTGATTTTAGAAATACCGCGAAGTAATGTTATAACAGCTTTTCACATCTTTTCTTTTTTTTATTAAATTACTCCAAGATGGTAAACAAAGCTGTAGTAAAAAACGTATTATCCGGTGATACTGTTATATTAAAAGGTAACCCTCGACCTAATGGTCCTCCTCCTGAAAGGCTTTTGGCCCTGTCCAATGTTCAAGCACCAAGATTAGGCAACACAACACGATCAGATGAGGTATAATAAAACACTTTCAGTTGCTAAAAATCCGAACTAAAAGCCTCATTTTAGCCTTTTGGCTTTGGTTCACGTGAATTTCTTCGAAAGTTACTTGTAGGCAAAGAGGTTTCGTTCGTTCCTGAATATACTGTTCCGACAACACAACGCGAATATGGTAGTATCTATTTAGCTAACGGTGACAATGTTCAAGAGTTGGCCGTAAAAGCTGGTTGGTTAAAAGTACGTGAGGGAGGCAAAAATATGACTGAAAATCAGGAAGAAATTCTTGAAAGATTGGAGCAATTACAAAATGAGGCACAGGCTGCCAAAGTCGGTATGTGGAGTGATGCTGAGAAGGTAAGACATAGCTGAATATGTTTCTTTCTAGAATAAAATAAATTCATTGTGCTACATATAACAGGGAGTTCGTGAGGTGGCATTCACTTTTGATCGTGACCCTCATACATTTTTGAACAAGTACAAAGGAAAGCCCTTGGACGGTAATATGCTTATAATGAAAGGTATATGTGTCATTAATCACGATTTTATTTTTGTAGCCATCATAGAGCAAGTTCGCGATGGGTCAACTTTCCGAGTCTTACTGCTTTTACCAGACAACTCTCAACAAATTGTTACTTTAAGCTTATCTGGGATTAAGGCACCAGCTTGTAAACGCGATAATGCAGAAGATACAGCCACGTCAGAGCCATTTGGTGAAGAAGCCAAATATTTCGTTGAAGCACGTTTGCTTCAGCGTGGAGTTAAAGTCATCTTGGAAGGTCTTTCTCAAGGACAAAACTTTGTGGGATCAATTCAACACCCTGCTGGTAATATTGCTGAACTTTTGCTCTCTCAGGGTTACGCTAAATGTATCGATTGGAGCATCACCTTGGCAACTTCAGGCCCTACTCCCTTAAGGAATGCAGAGAAAATGGCCAAAGAAAAGAAGTTGCGTCTCTGGCGCAATTTTGTTGCAAAGGCTGCTACTGAATCAAATGAATTTGATGCCTCTGTGGTACGTATCCTTACAGGTGACACAGTCCTTGTAAAGACTAAGAATGGTGGTGTTGAGAAGAAGCTTCAATTAGCAAGCATCAAGCAAGCTCCTCGCGGTGCTGGATCTACTGCTCCAACTGCAAAGAGTAAGGATTTGAAAGAAATCGGATACCAATTTGAGGCAAGAGAATTTTTGAGAAAAAAGTTGATTGGCAAACAAGTTCATGTTGTTATTGATTATCACAAGCCTGCTCAAGATGGGTTTGAAGCAAAGGACTGTGCTACTATCACTCAAGGAAGCCAAAATGTTGCTGAGCAGCTTGTTCTTCGCGGTCTTGCTACTGTCATTCGTCACAAAAAAGATGATGATAATCGCGCTCGCTGTTATGATCAACTTTTGATAGCCGAAAAGAAGGCTGAAGAACAGCAAAAAGGAGTCCACAGTCCCAAAGATCCTCCTGTAGTTAGAATTGTAGATGCCTCCGAAAACGCTGCCAAAGCTCGCCAGTTTTTTACCTTTTTGAAACGTAGTGGTAAGCTCCACGCTGTAGTTGAATTTGTGGCCAATGGATCTCGTCTGTTTATTTGGATTCCCAAGGAAAACTGTCGAATCTCATTCGTACTCTCTGGTGTTCGTGCTCCGCGTGTAGGCCGTACACCTAACGACAAATCTGAACCCTATGGTCAAGAAGCTTTGGAATACGTTTCTCAAAAGTGTCTTCAACATGATGTTGAAATTGAAGTGGAAAATGTGGATAAAGTCGGGAGCTTTGTTGGTTCCCTATTCGTTCAAGGTGAAAACTTGTCTGTTTCATTGCTCGAGCGTGGATTAGCTACAATTCATGAATATTCTGCCGATGAATCTCATTATGTTAATCAGCTCTATGGTGCTGAGCGCGAGGCCAAGAATGAAAAGAAGGGTCTGTGGGCTGGCAGTGAGAGAGAAGAAATTGAACAGACAAATGTGACTACAAATGCAGGCCCTAATCGTGAATATATTGATGTTGTTGTTTCTGAAATATTGAGCGGCTCACACTTTTATGTCCAAAAGATTACAGATGAAATACCAAAGCTCGAGGCATTAATGAAGGAAATTGGCGCATACTACTCCCATCGTCCTGCTGATCCTGCTTTCAAGCCCCGTGTTGGAGATACGGTCGCTGCCAAATTTACTGAGGATAACAGTTGGTACAGAGCAAAGGTGCGCCGTATCTCTCATGAAGGTATCGAAGTTCATTATATTGATTATGGTAACTCTGAAACGTTATCATCTGCTCGTGTTCGTGCCTTAGCCGACCAATTTAAAACACTGAAAGCTCAAGCCTATGAAGCCGTCTTATCATTTGTAAAGTGCCCTGAAAGAAATCAAGATTATGGTCTTGAAGCTGTAGACCGATTTGGCGACTTTACTGCTAACAAGCAGTTAGTGGCTAATGTTGATGCCCGTGAAGGAAACGTGCTGTGCCTTACACTCTATGATTTCCATAAATCCACTAGTGCAGAGGTTAGCGTCAACCTGGATATGGTACATGATGGTCAAGCTTATGTTACACCTAAAGTGCGCTATGCTCATGGAAATGAAACTATTATCAAAGCTCTTCAAGAAGCTCAAGAGGAAGCAATTCGACAAAGACTCGGCATGTTTGAGTACGGTGATATCACTGGTGACGAAGATATTAGAGATACTTATTATTAATTATTCCTTTTTCTTGCTTCTTTTTATTTAAAATATCATGAAAAGTTTTCTCTTGTATTCTGATTAAAAAAGTACATTTTATTTTCTCTCTCCAACCTTTGTTTATTGAAATGCCAAAGTATATTTTTCGGCAACGGCTTTTGTACTTGAACTAGCAAATCCTGTACCTTCAGGAGTCATGTCCACGATGTCTTTGGATTTGACTTTCTTTTCACACACATAACACTTTTTTGGTTTTTTTACAAACATATCCACACAAGTATTACAGATAATATGACCACATGTGCGCATTACTAAGTAGAATGCATTAGAAACAAATATAAAAAATATAAAGTATACATACTGGATAGCTTTGAGGTATTGGTAAGTGACTTCAGACAGGCGGGGCAAACGTTTTTGTCTTTATCATTTCCTTCATTTTGAAATTTGACATCAATCAATGACTTCATACTAAATAAATAATGAGTTGATATACAATAAGCATTTCAATCTCTATACCTTAAAGGATGAGCCTTTTCTATAGCATGGCATAAAACTTGAGTTTTTACAGGCTTTAAAAGAGAATTGTCAGCAGCAGGTGTTAAAGATGGCTACAAGAATAAAATAAAAAAAATAAGTCCATTTAAAAGTACAAAATATACTCTAACTTCAAGCATTACCACCCAGAATGACGCGATTTTTGGTTTAGCAGCCTCTTCCTTTTCTACTTTCAACTGCAAAGAAGTTCGCTCGATATCCTTTTCGGCCACTGATCTTATGTCTTCTTCCGTAAATTCAAACTTACGCTTCTTTCCACTGCTGTTGTTACTACTGATGGAGTCGTGTTCAGATTTATCTGACTTTGGTTTGTCGACATCTTGTTCATTTTTGAAATTGGTATGATGTCTATTTCCAAGCATACTATTCTGTGTCTTGTCAAACTCATTCAACAATGCGCGTTTAGCTTCTTCCTCCTCCATTTCTTTTTTATTGTTTAATTCTTGTAATTTTTGTTCAGTTTGTTGCTGTTCCAGCTTGATTGCTTCTCTCTGTTGTAAGATGTTTTCATACATGCATTCTCTACAGGCAATGTGTCCCTCGGCACAACATACAGGATCCCTTGCTGTTTGAAGGCAAAGAAAGCAGGCATTATAATTTCTAAATGAGTCTCTACCTAAACGTTGCTGTATGTAAACATGAGTAAAACCCTTTTCTAGAAAAATTAACTATCACTTACTCTTTTTGTACCATAATCAAGTTTGTGTGCTTCATGGTATGTAAATACGCTTGAAGCTGTATTATTTTTAGAGTGTCGAGGCATCTATATTAATTATTTTTTTTAACAAAGCTGAAAAAAAAAAAAAAGAAATACTCCGTTTACTAGTTTTTTTTTTCTTTCTCGTTAAACAAAAGCAAATGGGAGATCATAAACATAAAAAAGATTCTAAAAAATCCTCTCGAAAAGAGCATAGAGAAAGTCACAAAGAACATAAAAAGCACAAAAAGAGTAGTAAAAGAAGAGAAGATGAAAAGGAAGTAGAGATCGATTATTCAGATCCTTCACTTTGGGTTGAGGCGCCAGGTAGCACGGAGATGACTCCAGCTGAATATTTAAAAAATCAGCAAGAAGGAATTAGCGCAAGAAGCCAAGAAGTCTTGAATGAAGATACAACACAACCAAAAGAAGAGAATGCTAGACATGGTTGGATGCTTGATAGCGGATTTGATTTTGGTTCAATGGGTGTAGCCAGACAAAAAGAGGAGGACAAGCAAAAACCAGACCCTGATCAAGTAAAAAAAAGAAAGCATTTCTTCATTCAGTATATTTACAAGTTTATTCTTATTCTAGCCAAAAATTAGTTCACGTGAACTCAACCAACACTTGGTAAAAGGCCTTAAGTTTGAAGAATATCCACAACAAAAGCCTTCTATAAAATTTGGTGACGCTGGCTCTAACTGGAGAATGATGAAGCTGAAACGCACAAAAGAGCAAGCTGAAGATGAAGGCAGACCTTTATGGGAAGTAGGAGTTGAGAAATACGGCGTAAGTGACTAAAAATGTTCGTCTATATATATTGATTCATTTTATTTTTTAAAGTCTGCAGAAAGGTTTCAGGAAGCATTAGATGAAAGAGAATACTTGGATAGCAGAAAGGGACACAGAGCTAGTGACGATAGAAAAAGTAGCAGGAAAGGGCATGATGATCGTCGTAGAGATAGACTCGATTCAGGCAAGAGAGATGACAAGAACGAAAGACGAAAAGACGATGGTGAAGGTGGTCGCAGATATATGTTCACGAATAATGATTCATACCAGAGGACATTCAAACGTCCCGAACCTCCTAAAAGGGCACGTTCAACTTCACCCGAAGTACAACATTCTCGACAAAAGCAAGAAGCGCAACCAACTCCTACCCAAGTATTAGCTAATACTCCTGCAACATATACAGTACCAACCGTCCAACAGACACCTGCTGTACCAGCACTCACCCGAGACCAGCTTAATAAACTAAATGCTAAATTAGTAAAGGCACGAATAATGGGTATGGGTGATGTCGAAGTGTTAGAAAAGGAATATAACAATGAACTTGAAAGATTTGAACAGGCACAAAAAGCATCTAGAAGCGTTGAGGTAGTTCCTGCATTTGATAATCAAGGTCGATTATATGATTACGCATTAAACCAGAAGAGTCAAAAACCGGAAGAATTAAAGGGAAAGAAGAAATACGAAGGAACTCATGATAAAATTACAGGCGAGCGCATAAAGTATGGAACGGCTGATGAATCATTGTCAATAGCCGAGATGGTCAGACAAGAAAGAGGTGGCGGTAGAGGCTTTGACATGGATATGGAATTTGCTAATCGTATTGTATCTGATACTACATTTGAGGTAATACATATAAAACCTCAGGTTTAGAGTGTTTGCTTACTTAAAGATCTGAGTAGAATAGCTTAGATTACATGGATGAAAAAGCAGATATTATAGCATCAAAGAAAGGTCAAACAGAAGAGCAGAAAATGAAAAGAGCAGTAACCGGTAAGTGCTCATTTGCAAATGATATTCATGTAACAGCTTGGGATTTAATTTAGTAACATTTAATTAGATTATAAACGTACACAAGATGCGTTGGAGCGTTGTAGGTTTTGTTATCACGATAACAAACCTCCTCAACTTGCCATGGTGTCACTTGCTACAACCTGCTACCTTGCTTTGTCAAATGTTCAAGAGCTCACAGAAGGGCATTGCATGATTGTACCTCTCCAACATGTCACTAGTACATTAGAATGCGATGACGATGTGTGGACTGAGATAAGAGTAAGTTTATCTGTTTTTGTGTTTAAAATAGATTAATGGACTAAATGGACATGTGCTTAGAACTTTCAAAAGTGTTTGATGAAAATGTTTCATGAGCAAGACAAAGGAACAATATTCATTGAAACAGTAGTTAATCTCAGATCACACAGACATACAGTCATTGAGGCAATACCTGTACCATATGGTATATATGAAGATGCCCCGGCTTATTTTAGAGAAGCCATCATGTCTTCTGAGGAAGAATGGTCCCAGCACAAAAAGCTCATTGACACATCTGATCGTGGCTTTCGCCATTCGATGGTTAAAAACTTGCCTTATTTTCACGTTTGGTTTGGATTAGATAAAGGCTACGGCCATGTCATTGAAGACTCTAATAGTTTTCCATATTGGTTTGGTAAAGAAACAATTGCTGGTATGATGGATATTGGCCCTGAATTATGGCGTCGACCAAAATACTATCATCAAAGTGAAAATCACTATCGACAACAGGAATTTCTGAAGTATTGGGAAAAGTGGGATTGGACTGCTGCACTATAATTTTTTGATACAAAATAAAAATCTTTTTTCTGACTTCTAATGCATTCAGCCGAACAGTAAAGGGAAAACAAACACTATGTAACAAGCATCATGTTACAAACAATCGCGCATTAAAGAGTTTGGTCAACATGACTAATGTCATTAATAAGTAATACGATTGTTGACGAAGCGAAGTCAAGAAATGTGGTACATCCGCCCTGGTATCAAGCAATCAAGAAATATTTTGGTTAAATCAACTCTTATCCCACCCTATAAAAAAAAATTGAGTTATGAATACTCAGCATTTGAAGGTATAAGGGAAAAAGGGGATTATATATTTTATTTAGTTATATATTATAAGTTTAATAAAGGAAAATAAAGCGCGGCTATTGGAGCCTGTACCACATTTCTTGACTTCGCTTCGTCAATAATCGTATTTAAAGCTGATCTGTTTCTTTTGAAACTCATATCCAACAATATAATTTTATTTCCATGCTTAATTAATCTCAGTGAAAACAAATTTATTTACATCATCTTATACATAAGACGAAAAAGTATTATATCGTAAATCAATTACTAAATAAATCTTTTTCCCTATTTTCGTTTATATAATAGTAACATGAGAAATCTTCATCGTCTGTCCACACTTGGTCATCCCTCTTTGTTTGCCGGATCCAAGCTCTAGCTGAACGATGTTAAGGCAGTATAGGCTCCATATTCAGCAAAATATTATCTGTTCTTTAATATAATAATCCAACTTGTGGGCTATGTTGATGACCTTGAATGTATTTATGAAAGAGGGAGGTTTAAAGTAGTTAGATGCAAGACTCAACGTAAGAAAGTAAAAGCACTTTATTTATTGGACTTCATTAACTATATTAGCACATCAGATGCATTAAAAAAAAAAACAAAAAAAATTTATATACAAGGGTTTTAAATAGTATGCCATTGAAAGTATCTCAGTTCCTTTTATATACGACTTTCTGCTATGAATTAACTTGGTAACTACATTGAGTACTTTCTTTTTTTTTGTATATAATCATAATACGTATATCTTATTAAAAGCTTTTATTTATTTCAACTATCGCAAGTAATTATGCGGCCTTAGAGATACATAAAGAATGCATACACCAGTTACGTTTAGTATAAAAGAAAATTCTGAATACAAATAGGTAATTATCACTAAAATGCTATAACTGAACTTCTTCGACCGCTTTGTAAGCTTGTTTGACATGAATATCACTATTTAAATCATCTAAAAAAAAACAAACAAACAAAGTTTACATCAGTATCAGCATTAAAGATGCCTTTTTGATGATTGATCCCTAACATGTGAGCAGAGTGAAGTGTAGCAGCTTCAAATGTCTCAAGCATGTCACAAGTCGTAAACCTTTGAAGACTTCGGATACATTAATCAATTGTAATAGTGCTATCAGCCAAAGGTTCTGTGCCTGTGGTATGTACAGTGTCATTTTTATCTATTTCAGCTTCACCGCTCACAAGGACATAATTGCCTTTTAAGAGACCCATAGCAGAAAGTGTACTAACTACCAGAACTGTGCCTGTAGCGTGGAAATAGTAAGCAATATGAGTCGAGCTTGGGTGGGTATGAATACCATCACAGATGAGATCTTAAAATAGTTGAGGGTTGTTTTTTGCCTATCAGTAGAAGATTTCGATGCTCCAGGATGATGAGTGCTTGCGTCAGGAATTGGAAGGCCAGATGCATCTAATGCTCCAGGTAGCCCAAGGCCAAGAAAGATTACTATGTGCAGCAAAAAGATGACAAGGCGCTTTGTGCACAAAATAGCATATTTTAAAGTTAAAATGATGCTAGCGCCAATAGCCATAAGAATAAGCTTAAAATACTAAAAACCAAAACCAAGACAAAAGATATGGTAAACACATTTGTCTTGTGGCTCCAGAGATTACTCTAAAATACACTATAAAGCGAATTGATCACATTGTTGAATTTGAAAACCGAAATTGAAAAATAATTTAGAAAAAAAAAAAAACTGCCTTATTTATTAAGCAATATGTATTCAGCATTTAGTATTTCAAAACCTGTCCTTCATAATCAATAAGCTTGCCTGAATCAGCAGCTGTAGCGCTGTCAAGCTTGGCCAATTGTTTTGAGATTGATTCATCTGGATTAATTACCAGTTCTGGATAGATTTTACTAATACCAACAGTCATGTCAGTCTTGACCAAGCCAGGATGAGTAGCATAGACAACAAAGTTTTCCTTGGCGAGTTGAATGGATTGTAACTTGGTAAGCATGGTAACACAACACTTGGAGATTTTGTAAGCAGTACCCTCAGAGGAGTCAGTCAATTCAATGCTTCCAAGAAGGGATGACATGTTGAGAATCTTTTTAACGCGGTCAGGGCCACGTTTGCGAAGTAAAGGCAAGAATGCATTGGTGACTTCATTGACAGCTAATACGTTTGTTTCAAAGAGTTCAAGGATTTCTTTCTTGGGGCTTTATGTAAATGTTAAGCATATCTCTTTGTTAAATTAAAACATTTATAACTTACGCTTGTTCAGGAGCGGTATGTGATCCTGCAATGCCGGCATTGTTAATCAAGACATCAACACCTTCAGGAGCAAGCTTTGAAATTTCTTCAACAGCTTCCTGTTGTCCATGATGTTCAATTAGCAAGAGCCTTATAATATATGTATAGGAACTATTACCTTGATGGACTTTTCACTAGTGGTGTCCAATTTGATGCCGTACACCTTCTTACCATCAACCAATTTCTGCAAGCCTTCAGATTTATCAGGATTACGAGCACAAGCAAAGACAGTGTCTCCTCGATCAGAAATTTGTTTAACAAATTCGAGTCCAATACCACGAGAAGCGCCAGTAATAACGTAAGAAACCATAGCTGTAAATTTAAAGAGTAAAATAATATGAAAAGAAAGTTTCAGAGTAAACTTTTCTTATTTAAATAGATATAACAACTATCGGGTATATAATCTTATGTTAAGTGAAACCATTGTTTACGAATCCTTCTATAGATAGTATCTCCTGTGATTGAAATTCATAGATCACTTCAAAGCCAAGTCGTTCAGTGATTCTGGTTGGATGATTTAAATTTTCCTGGATTTTTTTTTTTAAAAAAAAACTCAGTCATTTAATGACTATAACAAAGGATTCATAGTAAAAGCTAAAATTAATTATAGACTTGGGTATTCCATGATTAATTGCGCAGAAACACAAGAGCGATAGATACTTGTACGGCTGTGGTTTTCTCTTAGTTTTACTGATTAATATCTCATGTTCAGAGAGCAGTAAATGGATTATAACACAATTTTTACATACATACCGTATTGGATTAATAAGCAACGCGTATGCTATTTTTTCCCAAAATAAGAATTTTTAATTATTGGTTTTTAACTGTAAATTTATGGATAGCTTTTTTATTTTGTGGACAATAAATTTCATTTTGCGGATTGGCTCAAGGGCCAGACATCTATCGAAAAACGAATATGAATGGTTTATCCGGTTTACATAATCATCAACTGATACAGTTTTAGCTGATTCAATAATTCTCGTGTTTAGGTTGTCATTTGCATTCAAGCAATCTTTCCTAGTGTCCCCTTTTACTTTGAACCAGAATGATTCAATAGGATTCAAAAATGGCGAGTAAGGTGGCAAGTATATAACTTTATATCCGCGCGATGCAGTTAGATCTTCAACTTTAGTGATTTTATGAATGGCAGCGTTGTCCATAACAAGATAACGTCCTTTCATATCGAATTGATCCAAAGTGTCCATGACACCGATCAAAAACTCTATGAAATGCTCACTACGAGTGCCTACCCTAGCATTTACTCCAACCACTTCAGCCTTGCCATTTTCTCTTTTTCTTTTCTTGTTACTATTCATTTTTTCTGAACAGCCTTTGGCTTACGGAATGTGAGATCAATCACTCCCTTTTCACAAATAGCGCCAATTATTGATACTGTAATGCCTATATTTGCAGGAATTACTGCTTTAGCAGACATTCCCCTCTTGGATCTACCGAAGTTTCTACGAATATTTATATTAAAACCTGCCTCATCAATGAAAACACAGTTTTTATGCCAATTCATATTTTCATCACTTTTCCACTCAAGAACCTGTCTCTACGTATTTGGAGATTACCAAGAGTAGTTCTTGAAGATATAACTGCTTCTAGTTTCTTGAGAGTTAAAGCATGTGAGACTAGATGTCTGTGAAGGCCTGATAATGTAATTGATTGGATTTCGCTAAAAGCCTCAAGTAGTGCATCTCTTGCCTGCCAGAGTACAGCTCGTGGGTTCTTCTCATAAAAAATACATAGGAAGTTGGTGTGATGAGGCTGAAGTTTTCTTTCCAACTTACTCGTTGCTTTCTACCACCTGGTAAGCGTTTTTCTTCATCTTCCTTATAAGTTTTTACATAGTTTTGAGCGGTCCGCTCAACAATTCCAACAATTGCACCTGCTTTTCTTGCAGAAAGTCCTTCTTCAATAACAAGATCAAGAAGCTTCTGTACTTGTTCAGGTGGGTAGGTTCTATACGCTCCTCGAGTTTTTTTTTATACAACTTTTTTCTAGATTGCTTGAAGTCATTCTGAATTTCCACAATAATTGGTTGCTATTCTGCTTCTGAATGGCTTTCATTCTCCAAGGTCTGACAATATACCTGGTAGCTCTTTAAATCCAAAATCTTTTTGAATGCCTGTTCAGGCACACTATCATCTTCATTTAGTCCTTTCCAGTGATGCTATTCTAATTCTGTTGTTTGGTACAAGTTATTTATATTCTCAAATTCCATTGGTTCATACTTTGGAATCTCGTCGAAAACATTAAAACAATGCATATACTCTTCTGGTACGCCGTAAATAGACATTTTGTAGTGAAGTAAAGAATTTATTATCCACTAAATAAAAATCATTGTACGCAATTTTTTTTTTAAATTTTAAAGATTATTTATTTGTAAAGTCCATTTGAGCGTGGGGTGTTTATCACATCTGTTCGCCTGGACTAGTTCAATATGAAGTAAAGTAATGTGAGGCTAAAAAATCCTTCGGGATCAAAGGTAAAAAAGGTCAATAGAACAGTATTTAGAACGTGGTAACATCCTTAATGTTTTAAGAGCCAATTTAGAAGGAGCTGACCATGTGGAGGTCTGGTACAGGTGTCGATATAGTTGTAAAGATAATCCAGTTTAAATAGTATTGAACATATGGTTGGCCAACGAAGGATCCAAGGGTAACTGTACAACTTGAACGAGGAAGTTTTGTTGGTAGGAGATTTAAAAGGAACGACAAAGGACCTTCAATAGTGCTAGGCATTTGTAGCCGGTTGTGCATGTTGAGACATTGAATTGCATGCGATTTTGTCAGCGTCTGATTTGGATGGATGGGACAGGGCCTGGGTTTGCTGCCAGGTAGCCATCCAATGCGCCATCTTATGCATCGGCTACGTTCTTTTCGGGTCATCGGCAACTAAAGGATTGGATCAAGTGAGACTGTTGGTCTACAACAAGAAAGCAGTTTTGAATTTTTATGTTGCTTTTGATTATATAGACCTTGTTGTAGAAGCTGTTTCTTGATGGCCTTGAAGGTCTTGATACTGACTTCTTCCACTGGAAGAGGTATGCTTTTCCAAAGTGAGGACTTGGATAGTTTGTATCATTGTTGATGTCTATCATGTTGTATGTGCGGCATAAGTTTTGTTAGGAGAGCATCTTCAGGTAGCGTAAAAGATCGAAAGAGGAATTGAGCTTGGAGTATGTTTAGTCGCTCTTTCATCGTTGGCAAGCGTGATAAGTGACGCATAACTTTGGTTGAGGCTCGTTTAGATGCGCCATATATTCGTCGTAAGCATTCATTCTGAGCATCTTCGAGCACTTTTATTTGGGAAGCAGTTAGCTGATTGATCGCTAATCCATATTTTAGCCGAGCACGTACTATTTGTGCATAGAATCTAGTGGATAGAAGCCTGTCGAAACCATTGGGGTTGACACCCACAGAAGTCAATACGTTCATCATAACAAATGCCTTGCAAACATTGCGTTCTATTAGTTTTTGTGGGTTGAGGTAGCCACCTGGTTTAAAGGGAACTCCAAGGTACGAAAAGGAATGCTGTTTGAGTAAAGTCTGTCCATAAAACTTATAGCTCAAGTCATCGTTCATGTCACTTAACACCACGCATTTAGATGGGTTCCAATGGAAGCAGAGTGAGAAACTGTAATCTTCACAAATTTTTAGTAGCTTTGGCATTTGTGCTTTTTCAGAGATCAGGACTACATAGTCAGCATATAACAAGCAGTTTATAACTGGAGATAATTCCATTGGGGGAGTATTCTCTGATGGTTGCTTCAATCGCAGTATTTTCGGTAGATCACTGATATATATAGAATAGAGCAATGGGGAGAGTATTGATCCTTGTAGAACTTCTGTTCGTGGGGAGAAGCGATAGGAAGTCTCATTATTAAGAAGGGCTTCAAGGTAAACTTGATCAAAAAGATGTTGGAGGAGAGCCAGTAGTGGAGGTGGTGTTGTTGGCTATAGGGGACTGCCAGATAAGATTACTGTCAACAGTGTCATAAGCAGATTTTATGTCGAGGAAGATCAAGGTAGGTTTAACCTTGTGGTGAACGCGTAATATTTGGCATATTTCAGCCAAACAGAAGGCTTGATCTAGTGATCCACGACATTCTCTGAACCCTCCTTGCGTTATGTCAATAGGAGGGCTGTACAATATGGATGTCATTCTGTAGACAGCGTTCTAGAATTTTGCGAAAGATCGAGGTCAGACTGATAGGCCTAAAGTTGCCAGGATCTGTTGGAGTACCTTTCTTGTGAATAGGTACTAGTTGAGCCACCCGCTAACTTTAGGGGACACAGGATCATTTCCAGCATAATTGGAATAATGCTAGCAAGATTGGTACAAGTAGATGTTGAATAGGAAGAAGCATCTCGTTTTTTACATGGTCAACATCAGGAGCCTTGTTCGAAGGGAGTGATCGAATAGCTGATAGGATATCTGGCAATGTAATTGGGCAAGCCAATTCAAATGGTAAGCTATCTGAACTGACTTCGTACCTTTGCATTTCCTGTGTAGCTTCTCTAGAGTATACGTTTTCAAGATGTCTCACCATTGTGTCAGCTGAATTCTTGGGTCCTTCCATTATTGAAAATGTTGGGCTTGTCGTATTTACCTCATTAAATATTTATTATTCGTATGAGATTACCCAGATCTTATATAAGAAATAACAAGCACTGAACATATAATATCACTTATTACATATTCTCTAAGACTCATCTCCAATATTAACCATATACAATATTTATATTGTTCAAACTCAATACTAAAGTTGACTTCGATCCCTGAATAATTACATTTTCTATATAAATGCGTATTTTGATTAAATGGGTCTCTCTCTCGTCTTGAAATCTAATAAAGAGGTTACATAGAGACCCGTTCACTAGTTTTCAAGTACTATTTCCTTTCTATTTTCTTACTTTATTATCTGCAAATATCTCATGGCTTATTGTTCTTCGTTTTCGTACGACTGATTTTGGCAATTGCTTTTGCATATTGACTAGATGCCAACTGTTGACAGAAATGTTCCTAGTTTTCTTTGCGCTTCTTTTGAATAAGTCGCCGTAGAGATGCACGAGCCTCTTGATGTTTGAGCCAATATTTTAGTTTGCTGAGTCCTTGAGCTTTTCGCCACTTACGGTAACATCTTTCTCGGTACTCATAGGCCATTTGCATATCCTCCGTCCAGAAGTCCTTCAGTGGTTCCACTAGTTGTAATTGTCGTCCGCAGCTTGTGTCCAAGGAGTGATAAATCGCCTGGCAAAGTTGTCTATTGAACTGTTCAATGTACATCGTTGCTGTTTGATGATCTCGAAGTGACGTAGCAATTGTTATTGTATGAGACTTTAAAATATTTTGGTGGTCGTTTCGAATTCTTTTATGTATTGCTTGAATATCTTGGGGCTTTTTAGTCGACCAAGTCTCCAAGTGACTCGCTTCTCTGGCTGACTACCTGTCGTGGTTCTCGGAATGTCAAAACTGAAGGTCATTAGTTTGTGATTGGAATCTAATGATAGACCACTTCTTATTACTAAACAAGGGTTATTCAGTTCATTACTATTTAAGAAATAGTCTATTATGTTATTGCCCTGGTATGTCATATAAGTAGGTTGACCAAAGCATAGCCTTGAATTCCACACAATCAGGTTATTTTGTTGAATCCAGTTGTATAATTGATTCCCTCTAGAGTTTGAGTAGTGGTCGCCAGTATAATTTCCCATTCTGGCATTAAAATCACCACATATAATGGTTTGTTTGGTATGTGGGATGGTTTTTGGTAGTGAATCAAGCGCTTCTGCAATGGTTTGGTTATCAAGTGAAGGTGGAAAATACACACAGTGTATCAAAACATCTTTGATTGTAAAAGAGAGCTTATACTGTGAGAGTTGTGAATCGTCGTTGGGTAGGTGATGTACATGGAATTGACATGTATGATTAACCAAAAGACTGATGCCTTGGCTTCCTTTTGTGGCGAGTGGATGTGTTTTTATTCCATATGTATGGTATTGTTTCCAATGGGTGGGGTATCTATTTGGTGATAATAGCCAAGTTTCTACGATTAATAAGACTGATGAGTGTTTTGCTAGAGATAGAATAGGTGATATAGCTTGTTTGGGTAACCCGGTGGCGTTGAAGAGCATGATATTTAATTGGTTCATTAAATATCAAAATCAATGCTACGTTGGGAGCTGTTGGCGTTGTTTGAGGAACTGTGATTATCATCATGTTCATTAGTTGTGCTCATTTGATCATCCTCTGAGTAGAATAGATCATCTACTAACTCTTGGTGTCTTGGGTGTCTCGTTGGAATGATGTCTAAAAGTGTCTTTTGGCTAATCCATCCTTTAGAGAAGAAATGGCGGGAAACAGCAAACTTGACGGGTACTCTTATGAACTGTAATGCGCGTTCCATACGGTCGCAATGGTGCATAAAAGCGCGGTTTGTACGTTCTTCTACTGGTAAATTTGCGTATTTAGGATCCCTAAGATTTTGGGAGGTACAAGGGTCAAAGTCATCTTTGATGGTAACTTTGAATCGCTGAAGTTGTTGTCGCAGTTCAGTAGCATAGTCATTATGAACCAATAAGGCCAAGATGTTTCGGTCAGGATAATGTATGCCAAGGATTCGGTTGTTATTAATGTCAAGCTTTCGCAAACGGGATCTAACCTGTCCGATTGGAACTCTAGCCTTCGTAGGAACGTAAATATATTGGAATCCTTGGTTGTCTGATGGTGGCTGAAGGAAGCGTGCAGCAGCCTCTTGGCGCTGTAGGCGTCTTTGGTTACGACTTGCAAATAGATTGTCCTTAATACGTTGTACCTTAGCAGGTTCGTGCCAGGGAGCGGATTCGATGTTACTCATTTGTGTCATAGCTTCGGGGTTTCGGCGAGGGGGTTGTTGATTTAAACTGGGAAAGGAATCCGCAGTTTGAGTTTGTTGTAAAAGTTGTTGCTGGAGTTTATCAGTTTGGGAGCGAAGGCTATTAATTTCTTCTCTTGCCTGCTGAAGTTCTTGTGTCAAGCGTTGAATTGTATCAAGAAGAGTTTGAAAGTCGTTTTGGCTGCTGTGAGTTGTTGGTGTGTGCGTATTGTTATTTTCTTGGAAAGATCTAGTTTGTTCCATGTCTGTCGGTGCCTGAATTTGCGATTGTTCTTGACATGAATCGTTAATGACATGCTTCATTGATGCTGCCTGAAAGCATTTGCCACAGCTAACGCAGCGGAATAGAAGGTGTGGTGGACTCGACTTGGTAGAACCATGTCGTCGGAAGTGACCTTGTTGATTACAGTTTGGACATATTAAGCGTTTACGCTCTTTACTAAAAATTGAGAGAAGAGAATCAACTTCCTCTGTCGACAAAGGATGATTTGCTGATCCCTGAAGACTATTGGAGTCTATAGGCATTGATTGATGATAATAAATGTCGAATTGAAGTTGTAGCTGTTGTTGTTTTGTAGCGTAAAAAATCTAAGACGAGTGTTAATTGTTTTCAAAAAATTATTGTCCGCAAAGTAAAAAAAGCTATCCGCAAATTTACAGTCAAAAACCAATAATTTAGTATCCAATCTTTTGTTTTTTTTTTTCTGTGAATAAAGTTGATCCTGACGTTCACCTGCCACTATCGCCGCCTGTTCTATCAGAATATAGAATTAAAGGTGTCTATTCACAAATTTTTAACATATTTTAAGTTTTTTTAGGCTTCATCGCTTATTTTTATAAATATTAGGATTGTACAAACTTCATTAAAGACTTTAGTAAAGATAGCGCATGGTTAATTTTTGTACTGGAGAGGTCGCCAAACATTAAAAAATTATTTCTTGTGCAGTTAAATTTCATCTGGGCTTTACCTCTTTGTTTTAAGAGAAACTAGCATGTGAATAAAAAAAAGAATATTAGAGTATTCAGTGTTATGCTCTGGTAAGAAAATTATCAAAATAGCAATAAAACCAAAGAATATAAATAGTAGACTTTGTAATGATTACCTTTGAACAATTAAGATTGTCTTAAATAAAGTTCTGTCTCAAAAAGTATCCTTTGATTTTATCGTTATTCCTTAATTACTCTACCAGAACATAACAAGCTTAAAGAGAATTCGTACGAATGACACAGCGTCTAGTAAGAAACCTAAAAATAAGATAAAATCATCAGTTGCTTTGTTGGAAACATTGCGAAAGATGAGCGATAGTAAAAAGAAGTAATGAATAATTATGAATAAAGCTGGTTGTTACTTTTATTCTTTAATGTATTGAATAAAACTACTTTGCTTGGCTTCTTTAACTAATTTGCAAGTTGGATACTGACAGGATTAACCAAGGAGAAGATGAATGTAGATCTAATCCCAGAAGAAAAGAGAGCCATATAGCTGTCTGTGCCTACTGCTGCCATCAAATCATACATTATCAAAAGCGGCAGAGGCAGATAAGTGTATGAAAAGAGAATCAGACTGACGTATGGCTGTGCTAGATTTTGTTGCTTTCTTTGTAGATGAGGTATTCTCATATATTCATTTCAAATTAGTAAATGTTTAGGAATGCATATATGTACAATATTACCTTCAATCTTTTCTAAAAGAATACTTACAGTAATCAAAATCACATCTGCTCGGATTGCCATCTCCTTACCACACATATTCATGTGCTTAGAGCTAGATGTACCTACTGCTGCCACCTGATCATACACCATCGGTGTACAAAGAGAGAATCAGACTGACGTTGGCTGTGCTTGAGTGATCAGATTTTGTTGAATTGCTTGCAAATGTCTCGAATCAAGTTAGTGCAATGTTTGGAAAAAATGTGTACATTCCTAATATTACCTTTAATTTCCTTAAAAGAATACCAAATCACCACATTTGCTCGAATTTCTCCCTACCACACACATCCAAGCAAGATGTACCTACTGCTGCCATCAAATCATACATTGTCAAAAACGGCAGAGGTAGACAAGTGTACAAAAAGAGAATCAGACTGATGTAGGGTGTGAGGATACCATTTGAATAATCTCCATGGTAACAATGTGTGAAAAAGAGGAAAAAGTTGGTTATTGAAATTGCGTTGAGTAATTCTTGATACACTGTGACGAAAATAGAAATTCTTTTAATCAAACTGTACCACTTGACGAAGAAAGTTCGGACCTGAACTAAGTTCATGTCCTCAATATTTTTGATAACTCAATGAAATTAAAAACTCAACAAAATTCACAATTCAAAGGAAAACACAAAAATCTAAAAACATCACAAAATTAAGAAAACCAAAAACATATAAATATCAACAATTTATCAAGAATTATTATTATTATTATTATCTTACCTTATCCAAATAAATCTCGTTTGAAACAAGATACTTCTTTTATTTTATAAATAGGAAGAATCAATAATCCCTTGAATCATATACTTCATTGTAATCTCTTTATTTTATCTTTTATTTTATTTTTTTATTTTACTTTTATCCAATTCAGACTGATCTACTTAACAAGATCTGGTGGTCACTCTACTCAAGCGAACTTACAACTCAAATTATCTACTCTTTTTGGATATTACTTTATCCAATACCTTATTCAATTACTAAAACTTTGTCTCAAAAACTTATATCAAACCTACTTAAACCCGAAAGCCTAACAATCTCACAACACTCCTCCGACCGTCATTTTTTCAACAAAAAAAAAGTCTACGGGAGTGTATCAAGAATTGCACCACTTTTCTTCCCCCATTAAATGCAGGCAACACGCAAAATGGCAAGAAGACCAAAATTAGACGGTCTAAAGGGTGCCTAAACTATTTCTTCAGCAATCAGAGATTCTTTGAACATTCCTGATGGTGTCTTGATTGCACATTTTAAAGAATTTAGTGATGTGAAACGTTTGATCGATGATTATTTACAAAACCAAGTTGGCCCTGCTGAGAAGGATGCAAGAATTGTACATGACATTGTTACCGTTGCACTTGACGATATCAGTAAATTGGTCATTAAAAAAGTAAAGAATTCTAGAAAAGAAAACCCCACAAAAATGGTAATGATTAACGGAGATTGTATCTTTGTTAAACAAGCGTTGATGTTGGCGAGTTATTGTAAAAAGGTCAAGTTATACTTAGAAAATACACAAATCAAGAATATGTTTGCCCTCGAGTATTCAAAAGCAATCAGGATCAAGAGAAGAGAAGAAGAGATCCAAGAAGCCAATGCTAATCTCAAACATAAAGGTCAGATGTTGATGTATACTGCAGCAGATTGTGGATATGACGAGATAAACGCCAATTTGGAGAGAGACAAAGGTAAAAGGAAAGCAGCAACAGCTAATGAGGAAGAAGACAGCGAAGATAAGGGATCTGTTGGTCAGGAGAATTTGGATAATGAGGATGAGGATGACAGAGGCAATGAAAAGAGATTGAGACAGGAGACTCCTTCTGACACTGAGGAACATCATGGTATAGTTTGAGTTAGGATAGAAATTATACGGATTCTAATAGGCTTTAGATGTATCATTTCTGACAACCACATCTGGAGGCACCTATCAAAATTCAGTTTCGTCAAACAGCAGCCCTTACATTGCGTACGTTACTAGCTTGGATGAGATAAAACCAATGACGTTGGAAAACCTTGGTGAGGTTCGTTATATGTCGAAAAGTGAACCGGTGATTGATAGACTGTAAGATGTAGTTGCTGACATGAGCTGTTTGCACAACTAATTGCTTTTATTTCATAGAATGTACAGCGGTATTGACTTTGTTGATGCTTGTGAAGACCGCCAATACACGCCTGGTATCCTTGATGACAACATCCACAGTTTTGTTGATCAGTTTGTTCGAGTAAGTAGTACTCAAAGTGGAAAGTAATGAAACAAATTTTGTTATAGGCAGTGCGATATAAAGATGGCAATTTGCTATTGAGTCCCTTGAAACCTGAATTGGTCAATATCACCATTCTTTTATTATCCTGGTAAATTCGCTTGCTTTTCTTGAAATTGCTTGTAACTAATGAAGATCGTTTAGTCATTTCAACATACTCAAAGAGTATAGAATTCAGCAATTAAATTTTCAATCATACAGGCCAGTAGAAAATCAAGACAATAGGGAGACTGATTACAAGATGAAATACGTTGTGCCTTTTATCAATTCTGTTTTCCATGTCAATGATAGATTCCAAATATATTGGTCAGCTATATAAAAAATCAGTGGTAGCAGGAATTGATGATTTTTTAGGGACGTACCATTCGATTTCTATGATTGTTCAAATATGAGTATTCAGCGTCGTCAAACATCAGATGCCAAGTTTGTTGAAATTGGTGGTTTGGAAATTGGAGCTGTGGAAATCAAATCATTTCATACAGCAGCTGTTGATATCGACAACGATATCGTACGACTTGGTGAGATAACCAAAAGAATGCTTCATAGAAGGGTGATGAAGGCGAAATCACCAAGAGAGTTTATGACTTTTGGAGTCATGGTTTATGGCTCAATTATTGAATATTATATTCATCAGTATCACCCATCACAATCATCAATAGCAGCAGCACGATCATCATCATCATACACATTTAAATTGATCCAAAGATGCACGTTACCAACGTTGTCAAATACATACACCCACATGATGCTGTCCTTAGAATACTTGATTTACTACAAGAAACTGATGGAAGATAGTCTTGCTCGGGGATAGTGATATTGATGAGCCATACCTCTATAGTACCATTGATAATGGATTTATACCCACAGTAACATTGTTGAATTTAGATAAGGTGTTTAAATAAAAGTTTTTTATATCTGTTGTAAACACATTCCATGAGTATTCAAAAAAAAAAGACGATGTAGGGAAGAAAAGAGCAAGAACCGAATCCCATGTAAGCCCTACCACTATCGCTCAGTCAGTGCTCGCCAGCCAACCTAACAATTCCAACGGCTCGAAGACCGAGGAAATCGATCTCACTACTGCTGCATCAAAGTATGCTACGATTGATCCTGTGGCCTCTAATGCTGGAGGGTCCACCTCTACCAACCCTTCTCCAGAGCAGACGGTCGATAAATACAGTGATATCGAAATTGATGACATAGACGATTCAGACTATGTACCACCGGAGGAGTCCGAAGGAAGCAGTGGCGATAGTCAAGATGAAGAAAAAGCTGACAAAATGCTAATTGATAGCCAAGAGGTCGAGGAATTACAACATGAGGAAAATAACCAAGTGGTTTTTGCACAATATTCCCGAAAGGGTGCTGTAGTTACCCATTCGTCTTCGGACGACAAATGCAACATCTCTGAACCTTTACTATGAGTATAAGAGATAGCTCTCATGTCTCCTTGGCCTCACTTAATTGTCGAGGTCTTAAAAAAATATTAACTAACTCTGGTCGCTCTTTTTCTCAAATTTTACGCTCAGTCCCTTACGATTTACTTGCCCTACAAGAGACATATGCTTCTACTGAGCAACTACAAAATGGTTTTAATATGATCTTACAAGCTTCAGATAGCAACTGGACTCACCACTGTGGTCTGATTTCCTTCAATCCTTCTCTGTCACTTCTTCCATTATGGTCCTCTATCTATGGACGGATTTTGGCAACCACGGTTACGCACAACTCCAATTTATTTGAACCACTTACTATATATGTTATATATGCCCCTGCCACTAGTACAACACGTCTTAACTTCTTAAGTGAATCCAACCAACTGCTTCAGTTTCATCAGACACCAGAAGGTCGCTGCATTCTTATAGGTGACTTCAATCATAATATATACAAATCAATCAGGTCTGATCGTGCTGTGGAATGGCAACACTGGATTCATCGCTTCTGACATGATCCTATCCACTCCCATCAAGAATATCATAACATGCCTAAATTCTGTAATATTTCTACTATTGATTTTTTGTTAATCACTATTGATCTCAAATATAATGTTTCTCGACCTGCTGTCCAATATGTTCCACACTGTGATCACTCAGCTGTGTCTATCAATCTCCTTTTTGGAACACAACGGTCTGGTCCAGGTATATGGCGGCGCAATCCTTATCTAGTGCAAGATTTGAGCTTCAGAAAAGAATTAAAATCGTTTTGTGACGCTGCCTCACGATATATTCCAGATCTTGATGCTCCTTCCCAATGGGACCACTTTAAGATTGTTCTGAAAGGTTTCATTCAAGCCTTCTCTCACAAATTGCACGCCAAGCATCGACGAAAGGAAGCTTACCTGCAACGACAGAGGCGCAGGCTCCTCAGACATCAACAATTCGAGCATGCCGCAGACGCGTTAAGTCATGCTGAGGCCCAGCTCGACCAAATGGCCGATTCTTCAGCAAGTACCCTTGCCCTAAGGTCTGGTCTACGTTGGCGAGAACACGGTGAACGCTCCAATTCGTACTTCTATAAGACAATCAGGACCCGTACTCAAAAACAGACTATCCACGAACTTCTTTCTTCAGAGGAATACTTGGTTCGCTCTCCAAACCAGCTTAACAATTGCGCCAAACAATTTTACGAGCAGCTATACTCTCCCGACCCAATTGACTATGAGACGCTGGAGGAACTACTGACACAGATTCCTCCCTCAACTTGCTTTGATACAGCTATAAGTACTGCTTTAACATCTGAATGGACCGAAGAGGAGGTACTTACGTGCGCTTCTAAAGCATCATCCCACAGCAGCCCGAGAGTGAATGGCATTCCTTACGAGCTGCTACAACTTCTGCTGCAGCACCCTTTCTGTATTGACCTATTCACGAAGGTACTCAACACTGCTCTCCAACACAGTAACTTTCCCGCTACTCGGCAACAATCGATTGTAATCCTTTTACCAAAAAAAGGAGATCGAATTCAATTAAAAAGCTGGAGGCCCATCTCTTTGATATGTACAAATGCAAAAATCTACACTAGATTGCTAGCAACAAGAGTCAATGACGTACTGCCTCACCTGATCGACATGTACCAGACGGGATTTATGCCTAACCGTTTCATAGCAGACAATGGAGTCATCACTCGACTAGTAATGGATGTTGCTCAAAGAATGAAGTCTTCTGGTATTGCTTTACTTTTGGATCAAGAGAAAGCTTATGACCGAGTGCATCCTCAGTATTTAAAAGCATGTCTAGATAAATATGGCTTCCCACAACCATTGGTTGTCAGCATTATCTCCCTGTTTTTTGGGACTTCTCTTTGTATAAACGTTAATGGTTTCCTCACGACACTGATTTCGCAGGATAGAGGCTTACGCCAAGGAGACTCCCTTTCTCCCCTACTTTTCAATTTGGCAATAGAACCATTGCTACATGCTATATTGTCCTCTCCACTTATCTCCGGATTTACAATCCTTAAACAGCAGCATCCTAATTTTGCCTCCCTGCCAATATCATCGCCACCATTGAAGGCATTAGCCTATGCAGACGATGTCCTGGTCTTCCTTACACGACCTACAGAGTTGAAGGCACTATTATATTTAGTATCTCTATACGGCAAAGCTTCCAACGCTCGCTTGAGCCGTGGTAAGACTATGGCTGTCTCCCTTTCAGGGAAGATCACCATGATTGGAGACAAACGCTCTTTGCTAACGGAATCGCCCAGTGACATGACAAACGGGGATCTTCAGCTATCACTTATCTTAGATATCCTCTCACAAGCAGTGCTCAACAACTGTCTAGTTATTTAGATAACCTTATTGTAAAAATCGAGAAATATGCTACCATCTTCTCACAGTGACGGTTGTCCATACTAGGTCGCAGTATGGTTGTCAACTCACTCCTCCTTAGTCATATTTGGCATAATATAAGGGTTTTGTCACCTCCTCAAAATTTCTTTCAGCGGATACGTACGGTGATTATATCTTTTTTTGAAACAGAAGAACTTTCTGCATGTGAAATTCCAAGACTGCCAGCAACCACGTAACGAGGGCGGTATTGCTATAATGAACCCGTCGAAGCAACATTCTGCCTTGCAGATATGATGGCTTATTCCACTGATCCTCTCATCCGATCTAGCACCCACCCCAGAATCTTTTACTACCAGCTTCATGAAATACACTCTCTGTGCCTTGTCGTTTGCGCCATCACCGCTTTTACCTCTACTATTTCCTGAGCGACGCACCACCGATCTACACAGAATTGGTTGTTTTAACTCCTTATTCAATACTATTGGTCAAATAGATTTTGAGATCGATTGGACGGCACTGAACGCTAGCTCAGCTTCAGAGATCCCCTTGAGCCGTATATGCCCATTACTGCTTACCAATGATACTTACCACACTTGCAACTATTGGAAATCAAATTTGGTTAAAGACTTATATAGATTTAGCACTGTAGATGGAAAGCTTATCCCAATCACCTCCTTTCTATCGAGAAAACAACGTAATCGATCTGAAACATATTTTGACCTCCTCTCACTAGGTCACGTTAAGGAAGAAAACTTTTTTGCAGCTCTCAGAAGCACTTCTGATCTCTCACCTGGTCTTGTTATCTCCTCTTTGGGTTTCTCACCCCCTGAACCGGAATTTCATTCTCTACTTAGCTCACTTTTACCAGATGGCACACCAATTGAAAATATATCAACAAAATGGTTCCGTCATATTGACAAGCTGCCGCTAGCTAGTTTACCTTCTCATTACCCTCGAACCAGCAAGTCATCCTGGACACAGTTTTGGCACGCCTCAATTCCGCATCCAGCACGAACCATTCTTTGGCGACTCTATCATTCCAGGCTGTCAACACGATCTCGATTGCACAAAATCATGCCAAACACTACTATTGATGAAAGATGTATGCTGTGTGGCGCAATCGAATCTGATGAACATTTCTTCTGGTCTTGTCCACTTAAACAGCCTATGTGGGATACACTTTCAACTCGTTTCTTAGACCAGACCCCACGTCTGACTTTTGATGAAATCTCTCGACCTCACGCAATCTTAGCCATAGTGCGTCCGCACTGGCAACTTGATTCTTTCCAATTAATCGTCTGTGGTGTACTGTGCCTCTGGCGAACTCATTGGAAACATGTTTTTGATGGATCGCCCTTTTGGCCAAATGAAGCAGCTGCTAGAGCTATTATGCTCCTCCGCAGAATACATCAAGAAAATCTTTATCAGAAAGAATTCCAAGACAATAATCAGGTATAACATTAATTTTATACTTTTGTTCTATCTATTTAGATGCTTTCTTACAGTGTACGCCTAAAGGCAGCACAAGAATAAACTCCTCATACATAAAAAAAATTTACCAGCCGCACTGTATCATTTATATTACCACCCCTTGGCTCTAAACTCTTGCATTGGCTTGGCCCTAATTAATCTAGTATTGTTTGTTACTTTGTCTATCACCTCTTCCCTTCTTTACCCTTTTTCCCTTTTGCCTATCAAAAGGTTTTTAGCTCCCACCCAAACCTTGAACTGGCTCGGGCAATGCAATAATTTCATATTACTATGTGCTCAATTTGGGTCATTAAAATTTTACAATAAATACACTATTATTAAACGTATCATTTATATTATTTACAAAAAGGAAAATAAAGCATGGCATTTGAGGTTGTTGCCACATTTGGAGAGGATTCGCAGCCAACGAGGATTGTTCAAGAAAACTCGACCAACAATACTACATTGGCTTACTGTTCAAGAAGTTCTCGATTTAGCGGCTGATTTCTACAAAATCCTTGAAGATCGCTCAAAACAATTCTGCTGTATGCATATTCACTTCTAGATGGTTATGACTTTTCCTGCAAAAAGCTCTTTTCTTTTAAGCTTATTTTTACAAACTGTCCAAAACTGTCCAATTGGGTTGAGCTCAAGGGAGTAAACCGAAAGATAAATACAACAGTAGCAGCATTGCTCAATTATTTTATAAAATCAGTATTCTTGTGAATAGGAGCATTGTCCATAACAATGTAACTGCTCTTCAATCACCCTTGCTGATACAAAATATCAGCAGCATTTGCAATGAAATTATAGTATCTAGTTACATTTCCCCTTTTGATATTTTCAACAGTCCGAGTACCACCTGCTACCTTTCTCTTCTTCGAAGGGACTAGTTCCCTTGGTCTTCTTTGATGTTTATTACACAATAAGGAGGGATAGCACCCAAAATAGTTATTGTTTTGATCCTTGTCTTGGGTACATCTGCAAAAGTACAGCTCCCCCCCATTTTTCTATCATGCTACAGAGCGCCTCATGTTCATTTCTTTCTATTCATTTATTGATACATTATTAATTATGTTTAGCCATTAGCTTTGTTAAATATATTCCATAACAAAGAGCAAGTAATGTTATTGTAATCCTTTAAGAGAATTGGTAACCAAAATAAGTTACAAGTAACAAGACCTTTTTAATAGAAGAAAGATAATTATTCTTTGTACATGTTCATTATTTCTAGTTTGAGAAGTTACATTTTCATTTCTTTGTCTTGATGTGGAATAATCGTGGTTTCTTACTATTTGGATTTTGGATCGGGGTTGGTGGCTTAAGTGTTTGTTTAGGTATTCTATATTTTGACAATCTATTAACATGTGTTTCTGTTGAGTCCTTTCAATATCTAACTTTTATTTCTCTACTCATAGTGTTATTGCTGAAGCTATTAATCAAAATGATATTATGACCCAAAATCATTGTTAGTATCAATTCTATGAACAAAGGAACAAAAACTAAATACAGAGATAGACCAACGGAAACACAACGTGATAGGTCTTCTGAGAAGTCCCGATTATTATGCATCTCAAGACAAAGAAATCATAATTAAGCCCTTTAAAATAAACACATTTTAATAAACAACACCTTGCTTCTAAAAAGTTCTATTGCTTCCGATTTATTTGGTTGTCACTAACTTGGAAAAATCACAATATTATATAAACCCTCGTTTATTTTCTTCTTTCTCTTGCTTTATCAACCCTATTCTGTTCCAAATACCTGGTATCAAGGACCTGTGAGAGGCGTCGGCTTCAGAAGGCTGCTGAAGAAGCATGAACTCTTGGTGTATTTAATTGATGAGTTTTGAACAAGCCAGTGCTGCCCTTCTTGTGAAAAGCATAGCCCGACAACCTTGAAGAGAATACCAAATCCACGGCCATATCAAAGACGAAACAATCCTGAAGTTATTTATCATGGTTTACTTAGGTTATTAAATACTCTGTTCTATGATTATCAAAGTTGTTCGTTGACTTGTTTTTTTTTTGTCCCTTAGATGTACAAATCGAAATTGCAAAGAGACCGTGCAAAATATTTCAGGTGTTGAAGAGCTTCGTGGAAGTTTATGGAATCGGGATTTGGCAGCATGCCTAAGTATGATTCATATTGTTCGTAACCTTCACTTCAATGGTCATATACCAGAGAGGTTTCAGCGTGCTGGGGTTGAAAGAAGAAGACCGATTGGAAGACCTGAAGAGAATGAAGAAAGACGAGTTTTACCAAGAATTCTATAACTATTCAACACAGTTATCGCTGTATTATCCTAGACGCACTTTGGTAAGCTTGAAGTTAAATAACTTGGTACTTTGTTTATTAACATTCGGTTGTTGCACCTTTTATCATGTAATTTACTTTTCTTGTTATTGGTAAGTTTCATATTGGTATATTATCTATTTTCTACTTTCCATTTTTTTATGTATATAATCATAATACGTATATCTTATTAAAAGCTTTTATTTATTTTAACTATCGCAAGTAATTATGCGGCCATAGAGATACATAAAGAATGCATACACCAGTTACGTTTAGTATAAAAGAAAATTCTGAATACAAATAGGTAATTATCACTAAAATGCTATAACTGAACTTCTTCGACCGCTTTGTAAGCTTGTTTGACATGAATATCACTATTTAAATCATCTAAAAACAAACAAACAAACAAAGTTTACATCAGTATCAGCATTAAAGGTGCCTTTTTGATGATTGATCCCTAACATGTGAGCAGAGTGAAGTGTAGCAGCTTCAAATACCTCAAGCATGTCACAAGTCGTAAACCTTTGAAGACTTCGGATACATTAATCAATTGTAATAGTGCTATCAGCCAAAGGTTCTGTGCCTGTGGTATGTACATTGTCATTTTTATCTATTTCAGCTTCACCGCTCACAAGGACATAATTGCCTTTTGAGAGACCCATAGCAGAAAGTGTACTAGCTACCAGAACTGTGCCTGTAGCATGGAAATAGTAAGCAATATGAGTCGAGCTTGGGTGGGTATGAATACCATCACAGATGAGGCCTTAAAATAGTTGAGGGTTGTTTTTTGCCTATCAGTAGAAGATTTCGATGCTCCAGGATGATGTGTGCTTGCGTCAGGAATTGGAAGGCCAGATACATCTAACGCGCCAGGTAGCCCAAGGCCAAGAAAGATTACTATGTATGCAGCAAAAAGATGACAAGGCGCTTTGTGCACAAAATAGCATATTTTAAAGTTAAAATGATGCTAGCGCCAATAGCCATAAGAATAAGCTTAAAATACTAAAAACCAAAACCAAGACAAAAGATATGGTAAACACATTTGTCTTGTGGCTCCAGAGATTACTCTAAAATACACTATAAAGCGAATTGATCACATTGTTGAATTTGAAAACCGAAATTGAAAAATAATTTAGAAAAAAAAAAAAAACTGCCTTATTTATTAAGCAATATGTATTCAGCATTTAGTATTTCAAAACCTGTCCTTCATAATCAATAAGCTTGCCTGAATCAGCAGCTGTAGCGCTGTCAAGCTTGGCCAATTGTTTTGAGATTGATTCGTCTGGATTGATAAATTTAAACGTAGCGGATTCCTGAAAATCAGCGCTCATGTCAGTCCTGACTAAGCCAGGATGAGAAGAATAGACAACAAAGTTTTCCTTGGCGAGTTGAATGGATTGTAACTTGGTAAGCATGTTAAGAGCACTTTTAGAGATTCTGTAAGCAGTAGTCTCAGAGAAGTCAGCCAATTCAATGCTTCCTAAATAGGATGACATGTTGAGAATCTTTTTAACGCGGTCAGGGCCACGTTTGCGAAGTAAAGGCAAGAATGCATTGGTGGCTTCATTGACAGCTAATACGTTTGTTTCAAAGAGTTCAAGGATTTCTTTCTTGGGGCTTTATGTAAATGTTAAGCATATCTCTTTGTTAAATTGAAACATTTATAACTTACGTTTGTTCAGGAGCGGTATATGATCCTGCAATGCCGGCATTGTTAATCAAGACATCAACACCTTCAGGAGCAAGCTTTGAAATTTCTTCAACAGCTTCCTGTTGTCCATGATGTTCAATCAGCAAGAGCCTTGTAATATATGTATAAGAACTATTACCTTGATGGACTTTTCACTAGTGGTGTCCAATTTGATGCCGTACACCTTCTTACCATCAACCAATTTCTGCAAGCCTTCAGATTTATCAGGATTACGAGCACAAGCAAAGACAGTGTCTCCTCGATCAGAAATTTGTTTAACAAATTCGAGTCCAATACCACGAGAAGTGCCAGTAATAACGTAAGAAACCATAGCTGTAAATTTAAAGAGTTTAAAATAATATGAAAAAGAAAGTTTCAGAGTAAACTTTTCTTATTTAAATAGATATAACAACTATCGGATATATAACCCTATGTTAAGTGAAACCATTGTTTACTAATCATTCTTTATGGATAGTATATCTTGTGATTGAAATTTATGGATCACTTCAAAGCCAAGTCATTCAGTAATTCTGGTTGGATGATTTAATTTTTCCGGGTTTTTTAAAAAAAAAACTCAGTCATTTAATGACTATAACGAAGGATTCATAGTAAAAGCTAAAATTAACTATAGACTTGGGTATTCCATGATTAATTGCGCAGAAACACAAGAACGATAGATACTTGTACGGCTGTGGTTTTCTCTTAGTTTTACTGATTAATACCTCATGTTCAGAGAGCAGTAAATGGATTATAACGCAATTTTTACATACATATCGTATTGGATTAATAAGCAACGCGTATGCTATTTTTTCCCAAAACAAGAATTTTTAATTACAAATCAAAGATGAAAAATTAAAAAAGAAACAAGGCCAATATTCAAGTACAATTTATGCATTTTATGTACAGTTGTTATTACAGGATGCGATGTTTCATTATGTAAGCTATACAGAAGTAACCTTTTTATTGCTCAAATGAGTTTGTCTAGAAGTGTAAAAACTCTTCTAGTATTTTAACACCACGAAATCTTTTACGACCGGAAGTGCTAGCTAAGTTTTTCTATGATTGATATCTTCATAAAGAAGCCAACAACTGCCAAATTGTATTATTAATATTTTTATTGTAATCAAGACAAATATACTTCTAAACGCTTTTTGAAGTCTCTAGCTACCTTCATACATTCATAAAGCTATACACGCATTCTTTCAAATTCTTGTTTTCAATATAGCTAATTTAATTAGAAATGAATACCTTGCTTGGACTTAGCTCTAGCTTCGCCCTTTTGCTTAAAACAGTAATTTCTACTGATCAGCGATACAGCGGAGTTTCTCTTTCTCTTTCTTTGATAATGGCTGTGCTCGATATTTATTACAATATATGTAAGATAGCCACCTGCTTGATTTATCAACGAAAGTAAAACTTGCCTTTGAAAAAAAGAAAAAAAAATGAGGTATTTTCAATGCTTTGTTCCTCCTTGTACTATGTACTAGTAAGCAACGTATAGTCTTCTTTTATTTAACTGTAATACCTTTGCATTTTAGATCAGACATTCAGGTATTATTTGGCCCAACCCGAAGGATATGCTGAATAATATCCATTTAGGAGCTCTTTCTTAACATTAAGTCATTAACAATTTAATTATACAATGTTCAATAGATGCCCTGTTTCCAAAGATAAGCATTTTTGAGCATCATAAAAGCTCTTCAATTTTTTCTTAAAACTCCATCAAGCCAGATTTCTTAACACTAGTTGTGTATATGTGTGTGTGTGTGTTTTTTTTTGTATCTTTATTCTACTCTCTTATTAGTCACTTCACTATCATATCTATGTAGCCTCTTGTCAAAAAGTCTGAAGACAAATTAATGCAAGCCCAACCTGCGTTACTGAAGCTTCATTTTCAATGTCTCACTAATTAAATAATTGCTAATAATAAATCATGAGTGAGATAACATAATGAAACCTTGGTGGTTACAAAAGCATGGTTGTAGAAAAGTTTGTCTATTTTAATAATGGATATGATAAATGTGTACTTTTAAAACCGATTAGCGTCTCCTTGACATGCTGCCGACCAATCTTTTTAGATTTTAAATGGGTATATGAATCCATTTCTCGTTCAACACACACATTAAATCGTCCTATGTAGTCATCTTATCCATTATACGAGGTGTCAGTCACCTCAGAATACATTAAATGTTCTCAATCGGATTGAGGTAAGGCCATTGCAAAGGCCATACCTCAAAGGCGTTGGAATCAGTTTGTTGCTTCCACCATGATAGATAGACTCATGTGTAATATAGTTCATCTTTATTAAAGACATAGACATCATGTATACTTGTTTGAAGCCAGAAGTGAAGGGGCTAATTTAGAATATTATCATCTCCAACGACAAGGAAACCGAATTTTTCAGCAGTAAATTATTGCCGAGCTTTTGTAGAATGAATTGCCAACTTGATTGTGAGGTTATATGCTGAGAAAGCAATATCTCCTCTTTTATACAAAGAAACATGCTGCCCCGTTATTCTCCAAGAGACAAAACTGAGATTTATCTGATCTATTACACTGCTCATATCCTTCATGGTTTAATATAGACACTTTTTGATCCACATGTATCTTTTGTGAGCATGATAGGCTTTGAGGAGATGATACATACCTGACATACTGTCTTTTTGTATTCTAAAAAGCGACCTTCTTGAGAGCTTCACAAAATAGTATTGAATTTACTGCCGTTGGAAGCAATGGTTGCAGTCGTAGTAGGATATTTAAGTGCATCAAGTTCTTTTTTTGTAAGCTCCTTTAATCTTCCTGAACATTTTCGAATGGTAATCTTAACTGTTGATCTTGAATGCATAGATTATCAGCAATTTTTTGATACATATATTTAGTCTATCGTTTATTCAATGATAGAATATATTTATTCCACTGATAGCTCCCTTTCGACTTTCTGACGGTGTTAGTATTGTTTGGCTTCATTTTTAATTTAAGCTAGAAAAGAAAGTAAAAAAAAAAAAAAAAAAAAAAAAAAAAAAAAAAAAAAAAAATTTGTTCATGCTGCTCATTTTTTGTAATATTGTTTTATACTTTATTGCATTCCAAGTGCTTAGCAAGATTTGACATAAAAACACATAATTAAGCTCAAAAACTTCTTTTGTACTTCTTTCCATTTTATTTGTTAGGTTGGGTATACAGACTTTTAATACTGAAAATTGTCTATTTCGACATCTGATCAAAGCAATAGAAGCTTAATATAAAAAGTGAAATAACATGTATGCACATTTACTGCAATCTATATAACAGATTACAGCAAAAAAGAACCTTTTTCTTTATGGTTTTAATAAGAATGAATAATGATACTTTATGGATCAATACATGAGTGTAAATAACATCAATCCTTTTTTATAGTTGTACATTATATTCTTCTAACGGACACAACGAATTATTCACTTGGCAAAATGCCTTGTTTGATAAAATAAATCGCCACAAGTTGATAGACAATGAATGGTACATCTTACTCTATCACTTGCAACCTTTTTCTTTTCTTTTTCTTTCTTACAGAAGCAGGTATTCAGTCACAAATGACATGTTTGATTCTGCCTTTTAGGTAGATGAATAAAACAATCAATTCTCATTTTCTGGACATAGCTGTTCTTATTACAGTGATACCCAAGCACTTAGTACTCAATGATCTGCTAGAATCATTTAAAGCAAAACTGAATCCTATCGCTGACAATCAAAAGCGCCCTTAATATGAAAAATGTCCATGACCGATTGGTACAAAAGAATATTTTTAGTGGAATAAAAACATTGAATAAATGATGATCTTTCATGCATGTAGCTTGCTGGTTACTTTTTAAAAGATATAAATTACAGCATACTATAAATTTTACAATTATCACGATCAAAAATATAAAATAATGAGGCACAGGGTATTGAAGCAGTTTGAACTTTGTAGAACTTGAATTGATGTTTTTCAATATAATAATCGTATGAACACTGTATGAAATAGTACTGCAATATCCATTATTGCACAAAAATCAATTTCAAGCTAAATATTAAGCATACGAAAGTGTTTGTTCTACAGTGCAGGTTTGCTGAAAGCAGAAAGACCTTTATTATCTATTTTTTATAGTCCTACTCATATGACTCATGTTGAATTTTTGAAGTAAACAGCCAAAGATAAGAAACCCCTTTGTAAATATGGGATCAAAAACAAAACGGTCCTTTTTAATGTAAAGTGGCATTCTGACTTTAAATTTCTTCCAATCATTGTTGTACTAAGGATATTGTCTTGGCAAGTGCAAATAAAAGTCGTGAAACTAAAGCAGAACAGACTTGGGGACAATTTCAAGATTTGTAGTTTATTACTACAGTATTCAATACCCAAATTAAATGCCGTAAGAGTGAAGAAAAGACACATGCATTAATAGAGTACAAGTCCAAACTTGCTTGAATAGTTTATGTCCTTTGGCTAAAGTCCACGTCATGCTATAGTATTCGGTGTTTCAACAAACATCAATTTTTATAGGCCATTAATTAAAATAATATAAGATTTAAGGCAACAAAAAAAAAAACAAGCACACACACACTTCTTTTTTTTTTTTCTCAAAATCATTTTTCTAGTTTGAATATGGCACAGCTGGACGTCAGCAGCCAAAAAATTCTACTGAAAAGAGCTATTCTCGGCTTAATTGCTGTGGTTGCTTTTTCTTCACGTTTGTTCAGTATTGTCCGTTATGAATCTATTATTCACGAATTTGACCCATGGTGAGAAGGAAGAAAAAAAAAAAAAGAGAATTGATTTCAATGCACATGTAACTCATCATCCTTTCTATCTAGGTTTAATTACCGTGCCACTCGTATGTTAGTCAAAGATGGTTTTTATGATTTTTGGAATTGGTTTGATGACCGTTCCTGGTATCCACTTGGACGCGTTGTTGGAGGAACAGTCTATCCAGGCTTGATGGTCACTGCTGCCATCATTCACAACATGCTTCACTTTCTCCATTTCCCTGTAGACATTCGAAATATTTGCGTTCTTTTAGCACCCATGTTTTCTGGATTAACATCGCTTGCAACTTATTTGTTGACGAGTGAGTTAAAGGATAGTGCTGCTGGTTTATTGGCAGCTGCCTTTATTGGTATCGCGCCTGGTTACATTTCACGTTCAGTCGCTGGTTCATATGATAATGAAGCTATCGCTATCTTTTTGCTGATGTTTACATTTTATTTATGGATAAAGGCGCTCAAGTTGGGATCTGCCCTTTGGGCCTCTGCCGCCGCCTTCTTTTACTTTTACATGGTGGCCGCTTGGGGTGGTTATGTGTTTATCATCAACCTTATCCCTCTCCATGCCTTTGTGTTGATGTTGATGGGACGTTTCTCTAACCGAGTTTATGTATCTTATTCTACCTTTTACATCTTGGGTACTTTGATGTCAATGCAGATTCCTTTCGTAGGCTTTCAACCCACCCGTACCTCTGAACACATGGCTGCCCTTGGTGTCTTTGGTCTTTGCCAAATCTTGGGGTTTGTCAACTTACTTCGTAGTCACCTTCAAGCCAAACAGTTTCAAATTGTCCTCAAGGCCTTTGTTGCTATCACCTTTGTCTTGGGCTTTTCTGCTCTTGTCGGCTTGACACTCACAGGCTATATTGCACCCTGGACAGGTCGATTCTATTCTCTTTGGGATACAGGGTATGCCAAGATTCACATTCCTATCATTGCCTCTGTATCCGAGCATCAACCTACTGCTTGGCCCATGTTTTTCTTTGACTTGCAGATGCTCATTTTTGTTTTCCCTGTGGGTATCTACCTCTGTTTCCAAAAGCTTCGTGATGAACATGTGTTTGTGATTGTTTACAGTATCTTTGCTTCCTACTTTGCAGGTGTCATGGTCCGTCTGATGCTCACACTGACCCCAGTTGTCTGTGTTTGTGGCGGTATTGCGATCTCGACCTTATTAGACACCTATCTTCGATTGGACACTTCATCTCAAATGACTGAGAAGCGATCGGAAGAAAAGAGTTCAGGTAGCAGTAAGAAGAAAAGTCAAGCAAAGAAGGAGAGTAGTGAAGAAAAACACAGCATTCTTGGCGCTGGTCCTCGATTACTTGTCGTTGGTTGTTTTACCTTTTTCCTTACCATGTTTGTGTGGCATTGTACCTGGGTAACCTCCAATGCTTATTCATCTCCTTCAGTTGTCTTGGCCTCTCGTAACCCAGATGGTTCACAACGTATCATTGATGACTATCGCGAGGCCTATTATTGGTTACGCAAGAACACGGATGAGAATGCAAAGATCATGTCCTGGTGGGATTATGGATACCAAATCGCCGGTTTCTCTAATCGAACCACTCTTGTAGACAACAACACGTGGAACAATACACATATCGCGACTGTTGGACGTGCGATGGCAACCAACGAGGCTGATGCGTATGAGATCATGAAGCGACACGATGTAGATTATGTGCTTGTGGTCTTTGGTGGTTTGCTCGGTTATTCCGGTGATGACATCAACAAGTTTTTATGGATGATTCGTATCTCTCAAGGTATCTGGCCCGATAAGATCCAAGAAAGCAACTATTTTACGCCCACAGGAGAATATCGTGTGGATGATCATGCCTCCAAGGCCATGCGAGAGTCCCTCATGTACAAGATGAGTTATTATCGTTTCCATGAACTATTTGGAGGACGACAAGCTTTTGATCGTGTACGTAATCAACCTTTGCCTAGTCAAGGACCAGAATTGAATGTGCTTGAAGAAGCATTTACATCTGAAAATTGGATTGTAAGAATTTATAAAGTAAAAGATTATGATATGCTTGGAAGAGATCATCATGATGCTATGCTGTTTCAATCAGGAAAGAAGAATGTGAAGGCAAAGAGAAGCAAAAAGAGTGAAAACCGCAGACGTCGAGCAGCAGCAGCTTATGACGATCTTGATTAAAGACAACACCACAGTTCATTATTTTATTCTCCCCTTCCCCCTTTTTTTTTTTCCTTTTATATAATAAAAAAAAAAAAGAGGAGAGAAAATTGTGTTATATTCTGTATTTTATATGGTTTTTAAGAAAAAAGTGTTGTTTGAATGAAATCAATAAAGACAAGTTCTTTATGGTACGATCAATAAGGATTGAGAAAAAGGAAGATTTTAATAAAGAAGAGATGAATCTACACAGTTTAATTGTTGGCTTATTTTTTTTCAAAAGAGTATGCTTTATCTAATCTATCGTTCTGCTCTAATCGACAAAATAAAGTAAGGGAAAGAATTCGAAATTAGTATGTGTCAAGTGATATAAATAATAGGCGTCTTATCAACAAACACTCTCCTTGATTTCCTTTTTGTACTTGGGTTTTATTTTATAAATAAATAAATAAATAAATAAATAAATAAAAAAGGGGAGGGGAAAGTATATGTGTTTGTGATATTGCTCTTTGTGTATGTAAATATTTAAATAGTTTGCTATGTACATGATTGAGGGGAGGTGTTTGTTATACATTTGAAGTATAAACTAAAAATCCATTTTGTTGATTAAAGTTATAATAAGCATGTAAGTGAACATTCGTATGCTTTGTTTCTTCTTTTATTGGTACTTTGGATGGTGGAAGATCGATTTCGTCTTCGTGATCAAGTTCACTCAGACAAGTGTCGAACCAGTGCTGTTCTAATAAATCACTTTTTGGACCACGCAAGAAATTAGCAATCAAAACATATTTACGAATAGGTAAATCAATCCTTGCTTTATCGTATTCTGCTAATTTCGCAAAAGATATTAATTCAATATTATTCATTTAAAGAAGAAGAAGAAAAGAAGAAAATAAATTCAAATTTATATCTTTTTACTGCGAGTCGAATGACGTTGCAAAAAAAAAAAAAAAAAAAAAAAAAAAAAAAAAAAAAAAAAAAAAGGAGAAAGAGGAAGAAGAGGTTATTTGTTCTAATAGCAAAGAATTGGTCAATCAATCACGACATATCCTTAAATGATGACTTTATTTTTTATTCGGAATTGACTAATGCATCATTCAAGCTATTTTATGTGCAATAAATTCTATTTCTTTATCTTCTCCTTCTATGCTCTTCATACTTGTGCACATCGTTAAAGGCACCAATGACTTTATTCAAAAAGAGTTACACAATACTGCCTTTAAGCATAATAAATCTAGAATGAATATACGAAAATGAACGGGTTTCTCCTCGGTGAAATATTTTCACTGCAGAATTATAATCATTACCCAAATACATCCCCCCTCCTTCCTTTTTTTTTTGTTATTACTGCAATTATTATAATTATTTCTTAATTGAAAGCATTCTTTGTGATAGTCAATTGAATCTAGAATTAAAAAAAAAAAAAAAAAAAAACTTTATAAAATATCATTTCATATTGCTGTCAATAAAGTCCGTTTTGAAGTTGTGAAATCTTTATTAAAAGAGAGAGAAAGAAAAAAAAAATTCATGTCAAGAACCCTTTTATTATTTCAGGTTAGGATATGATATGTCGGTACATGTAGGTTTCAGTCTCAATACTCTAACATTAGTCTCATAAACTCAAGTTGCTTTACATAACCAAAAATAAGCAAATCATTGCTCGCGTCAATCCGAATACTATCAGAAAAAAAAAAGGGGGGAAGATGAAAGACATGATGAATTGTGATATTTAATAGAATATAAACTGAACTGTCTGCATCATGTTGGAAATAAATACAAGTTAAATTAGATACACTGCAATTCATACGCGATGAATTACTTTATATGGAAACATCCTTTTATTCGAATCAAAAGAAGAGGTTATAAATTAATTTCCTTTTTACTAAATACGTTCCTTGATATTTATTAACGCGATCAGATCAGTCAAGAGCATAATTATTTCGCGATTCAAAAAAAAAAAAAAAAAAAAAAAAAAAAAAAAAAAAAAAAAAAAAAAAAAAAAAAAAAAACTCTCTTCTTGGTAATCAGATGAAAAGATAACCATTACCATAGCTGGTATCTACACCCCCCCCCTTCCCCTTAATTATCGTAGCTATGACTGATAATAAGTTCACTGGTATTTTATCTTTCTCTAAACTACAAAGTATTTGTGATTCAATAGAGTGACGTAATCATACACTATGTTTCAATATAATCTTTATTATCTTTTGAACTATTCAACAATGTAAAGTCTATTGATTTCCTTGCTTTCTTTTAATAAAATAGAGGTCATTCCTCAATTACATTTTAGGGGAATTGGTATTGGTTGAAAGAGGAATTTACTTTTAAAAGTTTATTTCATTCAAATGATTACAAAACTAGTTTGTCATTATTTCATGCTTTATTCCATCTTCTTCAAACACAGCTCGTTCTACAAATGACGAATGGCCTTCCCCACATCCCATTCGGCTGTGCTGTTCAGGTACAACAAAATTCTTCTTCCGAACTAACCTTGTCTCACCCACTTTTGAACACAGACAGGCGATCTTTATGACAGACAGGCGAGTATCGGCTGTTGTGAAGATGAAAAGTGAGATGATGGTGAGATGACATCATTTGGTGATGGTTGGCAAGTAACACAGAAAGACACAAAAGCATGAAAGGGTGAAAGACACCAATCAAATATTATTTTTTTAATTTATACATCATCAGTAAAAATATAATTACCCCTCCCCCTCTTTTCTTTCATTTCCCCTTTCTTTCTTTCTTTCTCTTTTTATAAAAATGCAAAATAAGAAACGGGTGACAATAAACAAGAGGACATCTTCTTTATCATTAGGTTATCAATCCATGACAGAATCAACAAATGATTATACACGTCAATTAGTAACAAGTGCACTTAATTTACCACTCACTACACATTTAAATATCAAACCATCAAATACCTTGAGTCATACACAAGATGAAAAGGTGATTGAGTTGTTACATCCACGTCTATTGAAATCTTCTATTCGTAAACCGAAATCAGCTCCTTGTAGCCCAACAAAATCAGTTCAATTCGATAAAGAAAATTTAGAAGATATTTGCTATTTTAAAAAGGCACAGACACCACTCACTATAAGTTATCGGAAAAATATCTTTTGGGCTACTTTTGATGATGAGAGTGAACAAGAAGAACAAGTGGATTTAATATTTTCAAATTGGCCAAGTAGTGGATTAAATGATGTGATTGATAAAAGAAACAAAGTGATTCGTATTGAGAAATCATCTTTTGAAGTTCAAGATGATGTATTAATTGGTAAACTGTTGGTACGTAATTTGGATTATCAAAAGACAGTGAACATTCGTTATACATTTGACTATTGGGAAACAGTTCAAAATGTACAAGCAATCTATCAATTCAACTATCCATCAAATACTATTTATGATGTATTCACATTCAACATTGATATCACCTCTGATTCACTTTATTTTGCTATTCAATATCAAGTTGGTTCTCAAGAGTTTTGGGATAATAATGATTCCAAGAATTACGAAATACAATTTATACACAACAAGAAGGAAGAAAAGAAAAAGGAAGAATTATTAAAGAAACGTTACGATTTTTCACAGTCAATTCATCAAGCAAAACAATCTTTATTATCTTCTATCACTACTTCTACTATGGTTACAACGAGTACAAATACTACTGTTCCTATTGATATATCATCAAGGCGTCATCATCATCATCATCATCATCATCAAAGCAAAAGTGCCAACTCTTCTCCTACTAGTTCATATTGTCATTCACCACTTGCTTCATCTCCTTCCATGGAATTAAATTCTCCGTCTTACATGGACCTCGTTAGTAAATATTGCTTTTATGGTTCAAGTCCAACTCGTTCTCCCATGTCAACTTATTAATATTGTAACAACTCCTCTTTGATATTCAGAACAGCAAAAAAAAAAAAACATGAAATAAAAAATAAAAGAGAGAAAGCTGGTAGAACTTTAAGTTTTCAACCTGTTGCACAAAGCTCCCTATGTACGGTGATATGCCTTATATGTAATGTGCCTAATGCATACTTGGATTATTTAAAATAAGCATGCCTCAGATGCTTAACTTGCTTAGATTTAGTATGTCTAACGTGCTTAATGTGATAACTGAAACATTTTAACCTTCTTCTATTCCCCCCTTCTCCCCCCCCCCTTTTTTTTTCTCTCTCTCTCTCTCTCTCTCTCTTTTCATTATATCCATTTCATGTAAAGTAAGTCTTTTTTTCTATAATGTCTACCAAAATGATCTTTAGCTATTCTCACTATACTGGCTTAATTTTAATTCTTTTGTTTAATGAATACAAAGACCTTCTTTGCTGCAATTTAACTAAAATGACTTACTAAGCCAGTGAATACCTTTGTGTGAAAAAATTCTTGAAAATCTAAATTTACTCACGTACTTAAGCTGTAATGACTTCCATCTCGTTTGCTTTCATGCTTATGTCCTTTATTCTCTAAATACTCTATTCATGCCATTTCGCCCTTGCCTAAACTCAACAGAAAATAACCTTAGGTCACTCATTCAACAGTTTTGAAATCTTCTTATTAATGACATCAGATATCTTCACGTTGTTATGCTTTGCGTATTTTGCTTTTATAGTCAATCACAAACTTTGAAGTCTCAACTGTATCTGCATGATTGTCAGTAGTGAGCTACAAGAATAAATCATAAACAAAGATAGCTTTTGAAGCATTCTTTTTATTTGGCAAATAAAAGATATTTATACGATTCATTAACAACCGCATGCATTAACATCAACCCAAATCTTGAAGGGTCCTTGGATAGACCAACCACCTTGAGTATCTCTGTTATTACCAGCACAGTATTGAGTGACTTCATTACAGGCAAACGTAATATCATCTGCATGAACTCTTTCGTATTGTTCCCCATAGCTATTCTCTACTCGAATATCCACCATGGATCTTCTTCCGCTTCCGGTATTGTAAGGACCATAGGTTCTTGGGGAAGCGTGGTTTTTACTGATATACTCGTTGTCAAAGTCGTGTTTGGCCCTGTTGCAAGCATTCAATACGTCTACAATATAACCCCACTGACCACTTCCATAGCAACCATGAGGAGATCGTTTGGCTAAAGGTGCGCTGCTCGTAGGGGTTGGTTTGGCTTGAACCAAAAGAGGAGCCAAAGCTAAGAGACCAAAGATGTAATTTGTAGAGACCATGATATGATTTGAAGATATTTTTATTTTTCAACAAAGCAATCCATGCTTATTTATATACTTTTTTTTGTAAATCCATAGAGACCTGGATTTCCACATAAATGACTGCAACATTCTGCGCATTGTAACAAAGGACAGCTTGTACGTGGCTACAAAAATCTTCATTAATGTGTACCACGTTAACAGGCAATCATGCTTTATTAAAGAGCGCAGGAAATATAACTGCGCAATAGACTTTCTCCGCTGTAATGCATCGATTTATTATTCACGAACACAATATTCCTTTTTTGGGCCTGATTCAAAAGAAAATCTGCTCTTTCTTATCATATTCGCAGTGTGGCTCCAATTGCTCTATGCTTTCTGATCTGATCTAGACTTTCTCTTCACGCGCTTTTTTGTTTCCTTAAAGCCATCTCTGAATTTGAAAAAAAAAAGTGAAACAATAAGGAACCAATTGGATGAATATCGAGTTTATAGCAAGTTTCAAACTAGTTTAATGTAAATTGAACCACTATCTAATTTGAGAAACATAGATCTCATCTTGCAAGAAAGAGGCATGAACCAATACTTTTTATTGCGGATGCTATAGATAGCAGACATTAAAGCATGAAGCTATCAGAAGTTTTTACTAGACAGTCCTTAATAATCATTATATCTGTCCTCTACTGATTCATAGAATCAAATCTATTCGTTTTTTTATGCATCATTTGAAAGTATATCCACACAATCTAAACATCCTTCAGTGCTTGTACTAATCTCTTGTTTCTCTTTCGAAGCGCACACTATTCAGTTTCCAATATATGCTTTATCACTTAAAAAAAGGAGTCTGTTCGCAGAATTAGTATACTCTCAGTATCGTAAATACATACTCAAAGGGCGTAACCATGCATTTATATTCTTCTTCTCGTTCAAGTCTGAGAGAGTGCATGTATAACATATTTGCAAATTATGTGCTTTATTTCCAGAAATAATCTAAGAGTCCTCATCATCCAGGCACGTTCATAATAAAAGCAATATTAGAGGATCTCAGCAGTGCCCGTTTATCAACTAATTTTTGGACTTTGAAAAATAAAAATGATTACGTTAAATTTATTATTAAAAATAAGAGTGAATAATCATCAAAAGAGACGATGATTTGATTAGCTTGATGTCAAACTTAGAAAACTAACCCTCAAAGTCACTAACATTTTCTGTTCTTTACTGAACAATCAAATCTTCAAAGACATCACCTTCAAGTAACAATTGAAAATCAAAATTTGAGCCAACGGTTGTCATTTATCAAAAGGGGCTAGAAGATACAGAATTGACTGAAGATAAATATAATAGCAACTGCCAAATCATGCACGACAGTCATCCTGTATTACATTGATCAAGTAACATGGAATTCAAAAGCCTCTTTCTTGGAAAAGAAGCCCCAATGATTGACTGAGCTTTTGCACAGTTAAATCATTGATGTCTGACAAACATTTCGAGAAAAAAAAAAAAAAGCAACTGAACTTAAAAGGGGCAAAGTTGGCTCTCATCGAACAACAAGGATGATCTGAGTCTATAGTCAAAATGGTTCAGCCTCTTGCAAAAGAAATAATAATAATAATAAATGCATTTAGGCTACTATACTTGAGACTTGTGATTGAGATGCTTTTTGTGATAGTAGCAGAGGCTTGTTGACTGAAATGTTGGTTCTAATCGTTCGATGGACATGCATTACTTTTTAGGTAAGAGCTTAATGTAACACAGTGAAGAAAAGAAGGTAATCAAAGGACACATGAAACCCACTGTATCCCAGTGTGACATCAACCAAACACTTACACTATGGTTACTAAAGTGATGTATTGAAATTAAGAAAGGTATAATTGCTAGAGGATTTAAAGTATCAAAAAAAGCTTCCATGTGATAAGTGCATGGAATTTGCCTCGGTACTTGCAAACTCTGATAATCGTAGATCTCACGCGTTATTTAGGAACAACTCCTTTTATTTTGATCTTACGCAAGTTTAAGTATATGATATTATGTATTTTCTGAAAAGGAAAGGAGAGTTTATCAATTTACTGTTATTATTATTACAGGAAAAAACAAAGTTGGTGAGAATATAGCTATTAGTGAATTTATTTATTACTATATACTTATTCAGAGCTAACTTATACAATGCTCTGTCTTGGAGAATTTTATTCATGCTTCACTTGGCTGGAAATGTTCACCAGCAATAAAGCATATTAAATACCAACGGATTCATGTAGCGCAGATTTTCTATTTGATATATCAAATTCTTTGAATTGGGAAAGGACTTGTGCCACGTTACGAATGTCTACATGGCAAGTGCCTGGCTTTAAGTCAGGGATGTATTCTAAAGTATCAAATTACACAAATCAAGATTTTTTTTTTTACATACAAGATCAATATCCTGATCTGGAAGGTTTGCCATGTTTTTTTTTTTTTTTTTTTTTTTTTTTTTTTTTTTTTTGCAGCAGCAGCAGCAGCAGCAGCAAAAATACAAGGGATTGTTCCATAATGCTTTTTTTTGTGAAAATTATTCATAAAGGAGCATAATCGATATATTCAAAAAGGTAAAGTAACTGACTGTAATTTAGTTCTATGCATAGTTTCGTTATTATCGGTAGCTTAACAACTGAAAAAATCTAGAAAATAATACAGAAAGTTGGCCATCAATTTCATTTGAAAGGCAATAAGGGTATAAATTTGTTTTGCTAAAATGAGTTTCAATTAAACACAAATAATAAAAGAAAGTTGGAGTATAGAGCTGGATATCTCTCTCCAAAACAACCTGCAACCGGACGTATAATTCTAGGTTTAGCACCAAAGTTATTTTTCAATAAAGTCTTTAAACTATAGCTAGAATCTATAGCTTGATAGATGAATTTAATCTCGAGCTCTTTTGATATATGTTATAAATCCTAATAGAATACGAGGTAAATAAATTAAGAAAAAAAAGAACAGAAAAGTAAAATGTTAATGGTTGAGCAAGTCTTAATTTTGCTAAAGACAACATATGAAAAAATCTATGATATTATTAATGCCAGTTGGTATCATTGCTCATGCTGTATTCAAGAGAACAAACATCAAAACTAAATACAATAACTACTGAGAATTTCTACTGCCTGGCGGAGAAAGGAAAACCAAAGGAGAAACGGCATTGAATTTCAATCAAGACTTGATGGTCCTGGTGTGGTTGAAGCAAATATACCGGACAACACAGGGGACTACACAGAGAGAACTGGAAAGGGCAGAGGGGAAAAAGTTGACCATTTGAATCAGCTTTATAAGGATAGCTATCATACAGCCTTTCATTGAATCCTTATATGCAAATATGAATGTTTATTCTGTTGTTCATAACATCACGCCTTAATGTAATCGAGATATAAAATAAAATCAAAAGAGACGAGGCTGATTTGTTATTGTAAGAGCACATTCATGTAAACTTCAATAAAACGTACTTTTTTAAAAAAAAAATTTCAAAACTTCTTTTATGCTTTCGAAAGGACGATTATAGCAAACTCAGTAATAAAGAATTTAGTAGGTTGTTGTCTAAAAAATTAATTCAATCATCGCTAGCTGCTACTCGTATCTGATTGCAAGTAAAAATAATAAGATGCATATCAAAAGCACTTGATACAACTTGACATGATAATATACAGACAACAAAAAGTACTTGTATTTCAATATAAAATCAAATTATATTAAAATTACTGGAAAAACTTCATCCTGTAATTCTTTCAATCACTACTACTCATTATATTAAAGTAAAAATGCAAACACAACTATTCTATTCAAGTCAGAAGCTTCTCAACGCCAATTTGTGAGTCAAATGATTTAATCAACTACAATACGTCTACAGTAGAAAAATCTTTATGCGTATTCAATCTGAACACTTATAAAACTAATCAATAGTCTGCATTTTCGTACTTAATAAATAAATGTTAGCAACACGACTTGGCTATTATTAGTTTATTTATGAAAATATCAATTCCGCAAAAAAATCAACAAGTATTTTGGGCCGAAAAGGACTCCATGGTTTTAAAGACTAACTCGTAAACCCCAAATAAAATAAAAAATACTAGAAGAGCTTTTTAAACACTTCTAGACAAACTCATTTGAACAATAAAAAGGTTACTTCTATAGCATACATAATGAAACATCGCATACTGTAATAACAGCTGTACGTAAAATGCATAAATTATACTTGAATATTGGCCTTGTTTTCTTGACTCAAAAAACTAGATAGCCATTCTTGTTTCCCCTTTTTTTTTAATTTTTCATCTTTGATTTGTAATTAAAAATTCTTTTTTTTTTTGGGAAAAAATAGTATACGCGTTGCTTATTAATGCAATACGGTATGTATGTAAAAATTGCGTTATAATTCATTTACTGCTTTCTAGACATGAGATATCAACCCCATAAAACTAGAAGCAAATCACAGACGTACAAGTATCTATCTTTCTTGTGTATCTGCGCAATTAATCATGGAATAGTTAATTTTAGCTTTTACTATGAATCCTTTTAGTCACAAAGTGACTGAGTTTTTTTAAAAAGTCCCCAAACATTTAAATCATCCAACCAGAATTACTGAATGACTTGGCTTTGAAGTGATCCATAAATTTCAATCACAAGATATATTATCCATAAAGAATGATTCGTAAACAATGGTTTCACTTAACATAAGGTTATATATCCGATAGTTGTTATATCTATTTAAGTAACAAAAATTTGTCTTGAAACTTTCTTTTTCATATTATTTTAAACTCTTTAAATTTACAGCTATGGTTTCTTACGTTATTACTGGCACTTCTCGTGGTATTGGACTCGAATTTGTTAAACAAATTTCTGATCGAGGAGATACTGTATTTGCTTGTGCTCGTAATCCTGATAAATCTGAAGGCTTGCAGAAATTGGTTGATGGTAAGAAGGTGTACGGCATCAAATTGGACACCACTAGTGAAAAGTCCATCAAGGTAGTAGTTCCTATACATATATTATAAGGCTCTTGCTAATTGAACATCATGGACAACAGGAAGCTGTTGAAGAGATTTCAAAGCTTGCTCCTGAAGGTGTTGATGTCTTGATTAACAATGCCGGCATTGCAGGATCACATACCGCTCCTGAACAAGCGTAAGTTATAAATGTTTCAATTTAACAAAGAGATATGCTTAACATTTACATAAAGCCCCAAGAAAGAAATCCTTGAGGTCTTTGAAACAAACGTATTAGCTGTCAATGAAGTCACCAATGCATTCTTGCCTTTACTTCGCAAACGTGGCCCTGACCGCGTTAAAAAGATTCTCAACATGTCATCCCTTCTTGGAAGCATTGAATTGGCTGACTTCTCTGAGGGTGCTGCTTACAGAATCGCCAAGGGTGGTCTTAACATGCTTACCAAGTTACAATCCATTCAACTCGCCAAGGAAAACTTTATTGTCTATTCTTCTCATCCTGGCTTGGTCAAGACTGACATGAGTGTTGGTATTAGTAAACTCTATCCAGAACTGGTAATTAATCCAGATGAATCAATCTCAAAACAATTGGCCAAGCTTGACAGCGCTACAGCTGCTGATTCAGGCAAATTTATTGATTACGAAGGACAGGTTTTGAAATACTAAATGCTGAATACATATTGCTTAATAAATAAATCAGTTTTTTTTTTTTTCTAAATTATTTTTCAATTTCGGTTTTCAAATTCAACAATGTGATCAATTCGCTTTATAGTGTATTTTAGAGTAATCTCTGGAGTCATAAGACAAATGTGTTTACCATATCTTTTGTCTTGGTTTTGGTTTTTAGTATTTTAAGCTTATTCTTATGGCTATTGAAGCTAGCATCATTTTAACTTTAAAATATGCTATTTTGTGAACAAAGCGTCTTCTTGTCACCTTTCTGCTGCACACATAATAATCTTTCTTGACTAATAAAACTACCCATAAAAAGAATATCGAATTTATAATATTTTAAAGTGCTATATTATTGATAAGTGAGATATAACTGTGGCGTTTATTTGATGCTAATTATGTTATATATTGATACAAGTACTGAAGGTAAGTAGTCTCTTTAGCTTGGCGTTCCATTTGTAGTCTTGGGGTTCGTAAAGAAGAGGTCAAACTTTATGTTGTTGAACAAAAATTATTCATGACTGATTACTGTTCTTTTTGATAGGAAGGCCGATTTGATGATTATGCAAACTCTAACATTTTCAAGTTTATTACTTGTAATGACTAATATGCTTTAAAAAAAAGATTGTACAATCAGTTTCTAGGGTTTTATTGAATGTATCAATATGATAGGATGGTTGTGCTGTTTTTAATGTAAAATATTTTCCTGATTCACTATAATCAAGTAAACTGAAGTAAACAGAAGTTTGCATGTAAATAGGGTCTACATTTAATTATATTCATAAAGTTTTACGAGCCATCTACTGTCCGTCCTTTTTATATTTAAGGTTTGAATGATACTCTCGCGTTCGAATCAAGGGTTGATTTTTTCATTAAAAATACTCCTACATTAAAAAGTGCTAATGTTGACTTAAAGAAAGCTTCAATTAGTAAAGATGGAGGCTAATCAAAGGAAGATATATATATATAATTGCCAGTTCAGGCTGTTCTTAAGCGTCTTAAATGTTCAAAGAGTAAGTTAAATCGGTCTATGAACTGCTTTATTTCAAAATTGATATGTATATCATGTTGTTTTAACTAAAAAAAAAAATTAATGTTATTTTGAAAGTGAGAGAAGTTAAGTAGCCTTTTGCACCATAAAACGTCAACAGCAAGTGCCTTTTGATAATGAATCAGCTTGCATAAATTGTGGCTTATAGTGTATTTGACTATAAACAATTTACTTTTAGTCCTTTTTTTTTCTTTTTTTTTTTTTTCTCTTCTATTTCTATTTAATATATAGAAAGAAGGCTTTATATTATGGCGAAAAAAGCAAAGAAATACAAGAGTAAAAATAATAAAGGCAAGCAATCAGAAGGTTTTTTTCTTATTCTTAAACAAGTGAGAAAAAAATGCCACGTTTCTAATAATAAGTTTGTAGACTTTCCCCATATACCATTTTCATCATCGTCATCCGCTGCAGAATCCTCAATACACCAAAATTCAGATCATGAAGAGGATTTCATTCCATTAGAAGATCCCAAGATCAGCAGACAACAACGGAGATTTGAGGAAAGGAAACAATTGAAAGCTAATCCTTTTAGCAAAGATGCTTTTGAAGGAAGTCGTTATAATTTTTGTTATCCTTGGATGGAAATGATGAATTTTGATTTCGCAAACACAGAAACACATTCTTACGATATGTAAGTTAAAAAGAATCTTTTACAAATAGGAAAAACTGACCTTTTCCAAAGTTTTCGACAAGAAGTTGACTGCTTTTTACGATATATTGAACCTACAGAAATTGAAATGGAGTTAAGAGAAAGTATTGTACAGAGAATCAGCAAAGCCATCAGTAAACAATGGCCAGATGCTGAAGTGAGTGTTTTTGGCAGTTTTGCTACATGTTTATTTCTTCCTAATAGGTAAAAAGTGACCATCAATTAGGATAACAAAACAAAACATTTATGCTTATCATTTAAAAAGTGACATAGATCTTGACATCACCTTCTACGAACAAAATCCGCGATTGGATGCAGTTGCTAATGCTTTAAAAAAAGCGGGATTATGTGACAAACCGCAAGTCATTCGACATGCAACTGTAAGGAGCAGATCTTATATCACTTTTGGAAACTTAAAGTTAGTTTATGATAGGTACCAGTGATAAAATTTGAGGAATTGTATACTGGATTGAAGGTCGATATTGTACTGAATACAACAAATGGTGTACGAAGCGCTGATTTAGTAAGAAGAGCAATACTCGATCATCCTGCAGCCCGACCGCTCATTCTTATTATTAAATATTATCTGGCGCAATGTAAACTGAATGAAGTCTATACAGGAGGCCTAGGTGGATATGCTATAGTTTGTTTAGTAGTGAGCTTCTTACAGGTAAGAACCAAGCAAGCAAGAAAAAAAAAAATGGATTAGTAAAACGAGATTTTTTTTTTTTTCATCTATAGAGGCATCCCATGGTGGCAACAGGTCAAATCGATCCAATGGAAAATATCAGTGTCCTTCTTTTAGACTTCTTGTTACTTTATGGTATTCATTTTTCTATGGAATGTGTAGGAATTGATATTCGAGGAGAAGGCTGTTATTTTTACAAGGTACATACAAATCATTACAATTGAAAGTAAAAAAAAAAAAAAAAAAAAAAAAAAAGGAAACTAAACAAATGCAATAAGGAATTGAATAAGTTTGGAAGAAGTAGAAACGGAAAGGAACTTTTTTCAATTCTTGATCCTCAAGATGAGAGCAATGATATTGGATCTAAGTCCTTTGAAGCTGAGAGTGCAGCTGACGAGTTTCGTTATGCATATAATGTAATTATTAGGAAAATGAGAGTACTTGAAGAAGAATTAGAAGCAAATGATTACAAGCAATTAAGCTCCCATGTGACATCGTCCTTCCAAAGCTGTTCTGTATTATCAACATTTTTATATGTAACTCCAGAATTTGTGAAGCAAAGACAAGCCATGGAAAATGCATATGAAGAACAAATGTATTAAAAAAAATATTTATGATGTAAACACTCAATTGGATACTCTGTTTCCCAGAAGCCACTTTAAATTACTGTAACTTACCGTGATTGTATTATATTACAAACTAAATTTTATCACATCTTCATTATGCAATATTAAATACAACTTCAATATATGTCATGTATAATAAGGAAAACGGAGAGCTGTATGCAAAGATTTGCGCTCTGTTGTAATTTTTAATTTGATAGTAGCAAGCGTAATGTGGTTAAAGTGTGCTCTACATATCCTAAGCAGAGATTTATACCGATATTTTGATATTTGTGTAGGAAGAATGAAGCACAAGCATCAAGAGGAGATAGGGAGTAAATGTAATTGCGAGTCAATGTCCGGCACCTAAATAAAAAAGCGTGAGTGACCTATTTATTTGAAAATAGCCCTTGTAATAAGTAAAAAAATAAACAAATAAATGGCTTGCATCTTGCTGTTCAAAAAAAAAAAATGCAGATAGTGAATATCATATTAGTAACGAATATACGAGCTAGAATGTGAGAGGTTATCGTCATCGATCAGACAAAGAAGAAGGAGAAATATTTTTCAAAAAAAAGCGCTTGCAAAATTGAAAGTATGCTTCTAAGATAGATGGTTCACCTGTAGATTTTGTTTCCCTATTTGATTTGTCATAGCAAAACTTATTTCTTTATTGCTTTCTTTTATACAAGTTTGAAGCAATTGCTGTGTGTTTTGGTATTATTGCACATAAAAGAATAGAAAAAATTGATACAAAAAAGTTGGGGATTGAGTAGTGTAAAAACTATGAAACTGTAAGTCGCTGTACAGGTGTATCTTCATCATCTACAATAATAATCTCTTCTTCCTCTTCCTCCTCTTCCTCTTCTCCTTCTTCGTTTCTTTGTTCATCTTCCTCTTCTTCTTCCAAGGCTAAGGCAAGTGCAAGATCGTTCCAATCCAAATCATCACCACAACGCTCCAACAAATCATCGAACCAAGATTCCAAACATCGGTCGCTCTCATACCTTACTGCCTTTGCTTCCAAGTTACTCTCATCAGCTGACAATTGTTCAATTTCTAACAAGAGAATCTTGAATGTTTCGATCAATTCAGCGGATATTTCACCAGAGGAAGGTGTTGAATTGATTTGATTCAAAACTTGAGTTAATTCAGAAAGTAAATTATTCTGATCTATACAAAGACGTTTTTCGCTACTATCAACAATAGAAGGCGACCGACTACGTTTGTTGGACATATTGTATACGGGAGGTTGTTTTTTTAAAAAAAGGTAAAAGGATAAAACAGCTGATAAAAAAAAGTCCTAAAAATATACAATAGAAAAAACCTGATTGGACTACGATTTGTGTTCGAGTTACCACAGAGGAAAAGATATTTATTTACAAAGCAGCATGTTCTAAGAAGGAGGTAGTCCTGCCTTATTAATCTTTCTATCTCGCATTGTCTTTCTATTGTGATTGCCAAATCGTGCCTTATTTTTTTCTTTATATGAATGGTCTTTGGTAATAGGCTTTTTAGATGGCTGTGATTGTTGTGATGTCTGTGATGCCTGTGATGCTTGTGGTTTTTTGGATATTTCATCTTGCTTTCCATCAAATAGCATGTATTTATCCAGTATACGCTGCTTTCTTGGCTATTATTAAATGAATAAGTATATGTATAACTTTGATTTCCACCTTTAATCATATAACTTACATTTCTGCTAAACATAATAGCCCAACCTTCTAACTGTTCATCTGTCATACCTGTTTGTTTTCTGAGTTCTATTCTTTTAGGTGATTTTCTGGCTGTACTGTTACGTGCCAATATATCTGGATTCTCCATAAATAGATGAACTAGTAAACTTTCATGCTGGATACCTGGATCTAAGTGGGGTGCCTTTTGCTTAACGATGTCCTGTGCATCTTCTTGTCCGACTGTCGCCACACCAGCAGCGTCGTTAATATCGTCATAAGTGTCATCATATTCATCCTCATACATATCAATCACACGCTGCATCATACTGTCCTTGTCGATAAATGACTTATCATCCAACAGGCTATCTGCGTTGGCCTTGTCCTTTTTACCCAAATATATTTTAGAAGCATCAATCTTGTTGTGTGAAAACACATCAAACTCGTCATTATCATAGATGTTTTTACGGCTAGATAACACTTGGGTAGGCACATCGCGCTCTTGAAGTAATTGTATAATAACAGCTTCAGGATCATTGTTATTTGCATCCAAGTAAGTCTCAATCATATCATCTGATAAATTGCCCAGTACATCGCGTACCTGTGCTATCTTCTGTTCTCGATCATCATCATTATTTTGTGGTCGCCAATCCTCTCGTTGCTCAATCGTATCTCTGACTTGTTCCATTTGCAACTGCAATATTTGTAACATCTCATCCTCGCCTGCAAACCGACTTGAATTTATTTGACTAATCTTGTCGCTAATTGCATATGCTAATTCCCAGTCCATGATAAGTGGTGCGTCCACAAAGGCAGAAGAGGGTTTGATCTCGTTTTTTTCAATCCACTGAGCCAAAAACTCGATTGCCTTATCCTTATTGATTGGTTCACCTATAACAACCAACTGATCGCTGACTGTGTAACCTAACGGACGGAAAAAGTGCAAATCTGCTGCGGATTGGAAAGCAGAGACAAAACATCTCTTGATTGTATACGCATAGGGCGCTAATTCGCGATCGCTATCTACTAGAGCTTTCAAACAAGGTACAAGGTCTCGATACCAGTCAGCGATCAACGTGTCCAGAGGTAAAAATTCAGGAAGTGTAGCAGACACAAGAGCATCAAATGTACGGGCAAGGACGTAGGCTCTTTCCAAAACATCTCGGTCAAGAGTTGCTTGAGACAAGGATTCAATTGATTCAACAAGCGTATGAAGTATTGGCGTCAAATTTTCGGCAAAATCTTGGATAATTTCTCGTACTTGTAACTTGTTTGTGCTGCTGTAAACCACAGCTAGCTTGACGAGTAGATCAGTTTGGAATAAGCAGTGATTTTCTGTGCTTGGTAAGCGAGATAGCCGTACATATACAAGAAGAAGATACCGAAGAAGTGTAGAATCTACACGCTCACCGTCAAGATAGGCATCCCAAACTTGGTGAATAAAGTTAACAAAAGAAGGTGAAGTATTTGTGGTGATTATAAAGGTTTTATCCTCCATGTTAAGTATGGCGCTCAAATTGGCTTTCCAAAACTTGAAAGCAGCTTCCCAAATGTCTTGAAATTCAACATTATAAGGAACAAATTGAAGAAATTCCATCCTGATCTATCAAAAAAAAGAAAGAGTGTAGAAATGCAGAGAAAGGGTGTGTACTGAAATAAATGACGTAAAGCGGAGTTTTTCGAGGCTTTAATAAAGATGAAGATACACTTGAGAACTTCCTTTTCCTTTTAAAAAAAGGAACAACTATGCCCGTAATGTCTTGCATATAAACTTTCTTTTTCTCGTATAATTACGTGTGTTGACACTTGTACATTTAAATAGGCATATCATTCACAATTCAATGAAGGAGATTATCAGTCTCTTGGCAATATGTTTTTATTGCCCATAAAAACCAAATTTAGAGGCAATGCACCTTACTGTAATTAAACAAATATTTTGTTAAGCATGTACTTGTTGATTACTTATCATTGTATATAGCGGATGGTGTTGGAGAAGATATTATTGATGAAGCCCTCGACTTATTTCGTGCTAACTGTCTTTTCCGTAATTTTGAAATCAAGGGCAACGCGGATCGAGTTCTCATCTATTTAATCCTCTTCATCTCACAGTGCCTTGGCTCTCTCAACAAGAATATGCCACAAAGTGAAGCTTACAAATCATTAAACACTTTGGCCCTTTCAAACTTTTCGATTCCTAGTGACCCTGGGTTTCCTTTGAATGCTATGTATCAAGGGCCGACTGATAAGTTTCAAGCAGGTAAGTTATTGTAAACATGGGAAATTACATGTTATTTTTTTATATTGATTTTTTTTTATATATTTTCTTTAAAAAGATCAAATGAAACAGTATCTTCAACAACTTCGTCAAGAACTTGCGCTCCGATTAGTTGATAGGATTTACGTGGACGGGCAATTAAGCAAATGGTGGATGTGCTTTTCAAAGAGAAAGTTCATGAACCTTACACTTTAACTTGACTTTTTATGAGCTTGGTGGCTCATATCAATACCTCGTTTAGCCCAAAAGGATTTACCGTAGGTGACAAGCTATATTTCAATGTTAAACAATAAAAAAAGGATTATACATTATTATCACTCACCAGTTCGTCTCCCTTTTTAATCTTTCTGTTCCCATTGACAAAAATACCGACTTTAATATGGTTTGTGTTTTCATCCAAATAATTCATAAAACAAACATTTGGCTCTGGTCCACAACCACGAAAGTCATTGCAAAATCTTGCTTCATTTCCACAACGTCCTGCGTCAATGGACAGATCAGTGCCGTACTTGAGTACGTAATCTGAAGTTGATTCGTATCCATCTTCGTATTCAACCACACCCAAGTAATCAATGATTAGTTGCTTTGGTTGCAGTGTTTGGGCTGCAAATAAACCATAGGCACCACAACAAGGGTGCTTTGGATCTGTTATCTTCTTGATCTTAACATGCTTACGTTGTTCTTTGATGCTTGGAAATGTACCAGTAATGTGAACATGCTGATTGATGAATTGAGAACTGCGGGTAATGGCTTTCGAAGGCTGGAATAGTTCTTTGAGATCGGGAGGTACATGAGGAGACCAAAATAGCTTATCAATATATTTTGTTTCTGATGTCCAACCAGAAGGAGAAGAAGTGGAAGCAGCAGGTACATTCCTTAGATAGGCCATTTGATTCGACATTTTTATTTAAATTACAGAAAAAAAAAAAGTAAAATTTGCTCTTTCATTTTTCAAGTTATTATTGCACATTTGTATTAATAGCTAAACATTAGAACATAGACCTTTCTTCATCAAACACTTCTGTTTCATAGATAAAATAGAAAAGCGTAAAATAAAAAAAATAAAAAATAAAAAAGAATTATTAAGAGTTGCTGAGACCATAGTAATATTAAAAAAAGTTATTGCATTAGACACGTCAATTTTACTATTATTTCTTTGATTTGAGACGCTTTCTACTACTTCAACACATGCTCTCTTACCCATTGTGCTGCACAATAGTCAAAATTAAAATATAATAAACTAAATTTTTGTATTTATCCTGCTTAGATGAACATTCTTGTTTAGCAAAAAATTAAAAGAAAAATAAAGCTGGGAAAATGGCGTGTTACGCCGGTACTAGTGGCAAGCAAGAGTACAAGACATTCTGCTACACTCACAGACTTAATCATGGAAGTAGTTCAACATATTGTCAAAGACAAGGCAGATTGACTTTATAAGGCTACAGCATATTACATGTTGAGCATAGGCGGTTAATCGATTTACTGAGTAAACTATAGAAAACTTAGGGTTGGAATTTTATTAAAAAAAAAAAAAAACTTGAAGTCTACGAAAAAAATTTGAAAAGTTTCGTATGAATATTAAAAGGTATCTATTATCATTTTATGCTAGAAAGTAGCTCAAATGGTATTGACAATCGTCCATAGCATACACCTTCTTTCTTAGTAGTTGGGGCAATTCCGATCAATCGTAAAATTTTGTGCAACATACTGCCATAAAAGATGATTTTTTAAGCCATCGGCTACATGAATCAAAAACATCTTCTTTACAAGAATAAGGAATGCTAGCCCTCGCTCAACACAGATCCATTGAAGATGTTCTATATACAATTAAAATGCATTGTTTTTATTTCTATAGTTTCAATATGGCTCAAGCATTCAAAGAAAGGACTGCTAACTATGATAATTGTGCCCCTGCAACTGCTAACTGATCTGCTTTTTCATTTCCTTCTTCCCCTGAATGTCCAGGCACATAAACAAACTTAACAGGCCCCTTTCTACTATCCACTAAATCTAATATTTTTTCAAACAAATCTCTATTTTCAACAGGTTTTCCATTGGATGATCTCCATCCATTTATCTTCCATGCCTTTGACCATTCTGTGGATGCCTTAATCACATATTGAGAATCAGTCCTAATTTCCAACAATTCGCTGTCTTTTTGGCTTTGTTCTAATGCATGAATGACTGCTGTTGCTTCTGCTCTTTGGTTGGTTTGCTTTAGGCCCGCAAGTCGTCTACTCACATTTCTAGGATCATTATCGCCCCAGTATACCCCATAACCTGCACGAGCACCCTTCTGACCATTACCCGAAGAGGCGCCATCCGTATAGACAACTGTTCTCTTTTTTTGTGGATAGCGTGTGCTTGAAAGATCTATTTTTGTTTTTTTGGTAGATTGAAAACTTTCTGTTTCTAAACGACGTTTGACTTGCAAACTTTGAGTGATGGATGCTGTGTTGCTATCACCTTTAACGAATTGTTCAGCTTCTTCTTTTGTTGGAAATTTTTTATATTTTGCACCCTTAATGCCATCCACTTGTTCTTTGCATTCTGGCCATGACTTGTAAATGCCGGGATTACGACCAACCCTGACAGCATAAAAGTAGGCCATATTTAGACGGTTGGCAAATTGCTTCAGAATGGTTGATTAAGACAAAAAAAAAATGCAAACGAAAAATTATTATCATTTTTTCCCTTACCCTTTGAGATTCTAGCTCCGCAGGTCTTCATATAGAGTACTAACCGATTACCAAAATTAGAACTACGGATCACAGCAAAAACCACAACATAGCCTTAACAAATAATTCAGAGCTCTATCCCAATGGAAAATCCAAAATAATATAGGAAATCCAAAGAAATCAAGCAAGTAATAATAAGATTAATTTTCTGTTTATAAAAAGTTTTTTATTCTTTTTTTTCTAATGCTTGTCTCCATCTTTCTTCTCTTTCTGCTTTTAATTTCTCTAATGTACTCTTTACATCCTCTGTTGTTGTAGGTGGTTTATGTGTTTTTTCGTAGTCTGGCCAAAATTTAATGCCCTTAACAAACTTATCATAAAATTCTGGTCCACCAAAATAAAGCATACTTCCTACTGGGAAAAATACATAAAATCCAAACTATAGCAAATTTAACCTTTAATTTACATTTAAAAGCAGATTTTGTTACATACTTTGACAACTTCTAATCGTGGTCCACCCATGAATGAAATATAAAAAAAAGCAAATGATTTTTCCTTTTTAAAATTTTCCAACCCTGGGTTTTATATATCTGAGTTGGATAAATATTAGACCGAAATGACAGGTATTTAAGAAAAAAGAAATATGAAAGAATAAAAGATTACAGCACTGACAAATTAATAGCTTGTAATAAAGAAATACTTGAAATGATTAGAAGCTTATATATACATCACCGGCTACTGCTTAGATCACTGACGCTATTTCTTTTTCCGATTTTTTTTTATTTTTCTTCTAAAAAAGATTTTTGCCTTTTTTTTTTTCTCTTAAATTTTTTATGGCAGAAGAATCCGATCCTTTTGAATGTCGCTTGACATTTCTTTCACTACTGCAAAAACTAAATGCTTCACAACAGTCAATTCATAAAGTAGCCAACTATGCTATGAGACATAGAAAATTGTCAGAAGATTTATACAGTTGTTTAATTGAAGAACTTGAGCAGGTAAACTACCATTTCACTGCATAACAAAAAAAAAGAAGAAAAAGGAAGAAGGAGAAAGAGAGAGAGAGAGAGAAATAGCTCAACTTATTTCCTTCTTTTTTTTCTCTTTTTTCCTTTTTCTTTTTTTTTTATGATTAAAAAGTTTAATAAATGTTGGAGTTCACTTTTGTTAATTTGTTCTTGATTTTTAATTGTCATTTTGCCTTTTTATTTAACTCTTTAGGCGTCCACTAACGCCCGACTGAATATCATTTATGTAATGGATGCTATCTTTTCAGCTAGTCAAAAATCAAAATTTGCTGGTTATGTAGACCTCACACGACCTGATTTACCACGAATTATACACGCAGTAGTTGCTAAAGATGCAAAAAGCGTAGTTAATGTACCCAACACACAAAAGGTAAAATAGCGATAATAACTATGTTCAATATGTTTATGTTGTGTATTAGATTATGAATCATTGGAAACGAAAAGGTATTTTTGATATTCATATTTTAGAAGAAGCAGAAAAACCATTGTTAGAACGAGAGCAAAGGTAATACATAAAAACAGAGTAAAGGAAAATATAATGAATGATGAACAGTAGTTCTACCAAACTTGGTAACGAGTCATTTTCTAAACAAGATATATTAAGAAGGATGGAAGAAGATAGAGAAAGGGTAAAGGAATATAACAAGAGTATATTTGTATTAAATTCATATTAGCATAAGCGAATAAAAGAGGAGATATGGATTCGACCACCTGAAGAGTCTAAAAATGCAGAATTTGAAGACTTTTGGAATTCGATAGACAAATTAAATCCTGAAGTAGATTACGAACAAATGATGCTTCAAAATAGACAAAGATTACCTTTTTACGCTTGGGATTCTGTATTTAATTATACAAAATAAAAATAAAGTGTGTTGTAAATAAATGATTTTATTTAATAAAGCCGATTTGCACAAGTTTGCAAAAGAATATAAAGATGAGGGGGGATACATAATGTATCAAGTATTATGTGTGTTATACAAGCAACAACTTTCTGAGTTCACCAGGACTATCTAGTTCAAAGTAGGAAGGAATGTCAAATATGACACTTTCTTGTTTTTAACTCCAGGAACTTGAAACGAGGTCCTTTTGAACATAATCATCAAAAGTAACGTTGGAGATACCAAAGACAGTTGAACTTCTTCTTCTGCCATTATTTTTAATAGGAACAGGTGCTGTTTGAGTTGTAAATTTTGACAACACACTATCACATTCTTCTGTGACTGATGGCCTTCTTTCTGATGACATATCGCTCAAAGAAGAAGAGGGATCTTCATGTTTCGTGGTAGGTTGACGATGATTGGACTTTGCTATATTCTCACGAAGAGAGTTGAAGATTCTTGTAAACATTTTATTAAATGGAAAAAAAAAAAAAAATGCAAAAAAGCTTACTGAATTTATATCCTTTTTTTTTTTTTTTTTTTTCTCATCTATTTTGCATGATTAAATTACACAAATAAGAAAAAAAAGGTGTTCTAAAAAAGGAAAAAATGCCCTTTGAAAATCCATTGGTTTAGACTTTTTAGACTGACAAGATATGAAACTAAGTTAAATGCTTATCTTTGTGTGCCTTTTATTAATCCTGCTTTATTTTGAATGTTTCATTTATAATTATTTGATAAACTGTCCTTGAATGAATACATGATTGTTTTTTTTTAAACATTGTGGTTCCTTTTTTCGTTTTTATCAACTCATTTATATAGTTGATCTCCTTCTAATTCCTTTTACTGCGCTCTTACAATTTTAACAAGCCTTTCTGTTTTTATTCTTTGGGGTTTATCTTTTGGGTTTTTATTCAGAATTTTCTCAATCAGTATTTAATATAGAGATTGTGAATGACTGCATAAATAAAGACTTAAAATTAATGTATTTTCAAGAAAATAGCCGTCAATAAAGGCAGATTGTAACGGCTGACAGCTTAAATTATTTATGAGTATAGAGCATTGTCGACTAAAATAAAATTACTTGTAGAATTTTGAGCAAAGGTATCTTGAGCCAATGCCTTTATTATTGCTGGAAATGCACAGGTTTTATTCTAAGCAACGGTGTCTACAAGGGTTATGAGTTTACAGATAATTGCGGTTAATGAGTTTGCTTAAGGTTTTATGGTAGAACTTTTACTTATGATGCTAGAATTAACCAAAATGTTGAATTTCTTTGTGTAAAGAATTATATTAAAAAAAAAGAGGAAAGGACAAGTATTTGAGAAGCTTGTATGATGTGATTATTGAAGAGCAAATGATGTTTAATGTTAAAAGCTCGAAGGATGGTATCAATTAGGGTTTATAGGGCAAGGATGAGACAAGATATATAAAAAGTGATTTAAATAGACGGAAAATATGAAGAGCTAATGATATAATAATAAACAATTAATTAAAGTTTACTTATAAAATTGAAAGAGTGACTATGTACAGAATAATGAATATCATTTTTGAGTGTAGAATGTTGAAACTCTTCTTAATATTAAATTGAAAATTTTGTTTTAAATATGAATTATGATCAACTTCATATTGCTTGTTATCCTTATATTTCATCAAGTTTGCACCACAATACTTGCACTCAAAAATAAGCAAGGATGAGAAGAGAGAAGTCATTGAATTTTCAAAGTGAGCATCAACCGACATTTGCCAAGAGAATATTTTGGTACGATTGATCAATGGCACCTAATGCTTGACTATATGTTTAGGATATATTTGAACTATTAGCTTGTGCTTATTGCAATTAGTGAAAAACATCTTGCGATAAAGCACTTTTAATGAACCTAATTCTACAATAGTTTAAGCAATTTGAGTTACAGCAAAAAAGATAATTTCTTTTATTGGACCAATTTTAATGATATCACGCCTGTACGACCATTGTTAATTTCTCGCATGATAATTTGTTCACTTGTAAAAACTAATTTACGCTTATTTCGATGTAAGGCAGGGATTGGACTTGTACCAGACCTATTCAACATCTCAAATGTGCCAAAATTTTAATTTCTGGAGCTTGCCTGACACCAAAGAAAGAATTATAAGTTAAAAATTTTGCTTTTAAAAAAGCCTTTAAAGGTTGATACCTTTTTTGTAATTCCTATAAAAAAAAAGGTACGATACAGACGTAGCCTTTGAATCAATTTAATCTCTGGAATAAATTGATTATTTTATGAACATGCTCTTTTTTATTTTTCTATGTAAAATTATGTATGTATATGTACGTGTTTAATTGTATGAAGTGTTTTGTTTTCACTTTCTAGAAGCACGTCTTTTCTTTATCGATTCTGCCAAATCATCCAGCATTTTTTCAGTTGTTTCAAAATTCACGCATGCATCAGTGATCGAAACACCATACTTAAGTGCAGCAGGGCCGGCCTCTGGTACACTTTGTTTACCTTCATTGATATGTGATTCAATCATGACACCCACCAAAGAATTTTCTCCAGCTGCAATTTGTTCACCGAGGTTTTGACATACCTTGGGCTGATTACGATGATCTTTGGAGGAGTTTCCGTGAGAACAATCGATCATGATGTTAGGTCTCAGGCCAGCCTTTTCCATCGCTGTACGAGCCTTTTGAACATGTTCGGCAGCATAATTTGGTCCGTCATTCGATCCACGCAAAATGACGTGACAATCAGGATTACCAGCGGTATGGACAATACTGACAGTTCCATTTTTAGTCACACTCAAGAAATGGTGAGGTGCAGAGGCGGATCCAATACCATCAATAGCCACACGAATATTACCATCTGTACCATTCTTAAAACCGACAGGGAAAGAAACACCAGAGGCTAATTCTCGATGAAGCTGCGATTCAGTTGTACGCGCACCAATGGCGCCCCAAGACATCAAATCAGCAAGATACTGAGGTGAGATGGTATCCAGTAATTCAACAGCCACGGGCATACCCATGTTTGTAAGATCACAAAGAAGTTTACGGCCTACACGGAGACCTTTGTTGATGTTGTAGCTAAGTAAAAAGTTAGTTACCAAAATAAAAAAACAAATGGATCAAGAATTTTTTTTTTTACCTGTTATTAATATCGGGATCATTGATAAGACCTTTCCAGCCAACAGTTGTTCGTGGTTTTTCAAAATAGGCGCGCATAATAATCAAAAGTTCATCTTTAAGCTTCTCTTTGACCTTTAATAATCTTTGACCTATTTCAATAAAGATTATTGAGTGACTTCAAACACTCGCTCTTTGTCTTCAGTGACTTACAGTAATCTTTAGCAGCTTCTGTATCATGAATAGAACAAGGACCAACAATGACAATCAAACGATCGTCTTTACCTTGAAGAATATCAGCACATTCTTGACGCGCTTTTTTTACTGTATTCTGAGTTGCTTCGGACTAAAGAGTATTTTTTAGTCAAAGAAAACACTCAATGTTCAATGACACTTACAGGAGGAAATTCTTCTTGTAAGAAAGAAGGAGTTAATAAAGCATTGTATCCAGTAATACGAACGTCTTCCATGTTTATAAATAGTAGTACAAAAGAAAATAGAAAGTAGAAAAAAGCTAAAGATTGAAATAGTTGAAAACTTTAAAAGCAGTCATTTTTTTTTTTTTTTTTTTTTTTCTATTAGAATGACTCATGTGAACTCATTATGAGTGCCAATAGGCTTAGTGTAACCAATATGTCATTTTTTCATTTTCATATGATGAATTGTAGCTGTTTTTTTAATATTTTCATTTTCGCTGTGTTTGATCGATCTTAATGATTTGAAAACGAACTGAATATAGTTTAATTTATTGGAATGTCCTCAAAAGGCCTAATCTCAACTGTAAAACATCTAAAAAATAAATTTACGTACTCTATTCTTCTTTGTACTAGAAGGTTGCTTTTAATATGTGACTCGAATAATATTTTCTCTTCATTTTTTTACTAGTAAATTCATTTTAATTATACACACATCAGTAAATCTGTTTTACTTAATGTATGACAACAACCTCATCTTATTTGTCGTTATACAATAAGCTTTCTTCTATCTATATAAGCCTACAATGTACATGCATTCGACTTGAATTAAAAGATTTGCTTAATTACATAAACTTTATATTAAGAGTTGTAAACGATGAGTATATATGCAAAATATACGTGCATGCATATGTTCCCTTTATTAAAAAAAAAAGGAAAAGCCTTGGAAGTGACAATACTTCATAAAACTAACCAACTGTTTTCGACAAGATTAATTTCTTCATTTTAATATATTATAAAAGTATTGTTCTTTAATCCTATACTATCATTAAAATACGTATTCACCTCTTTTATATGATTTCAAATAGTATCCATGTTGGATATATGTGGGAGAACAAAAAGATTACAAGCACCCTCATAAGATAGCTCTACTTTTTCATATTTTCTTCAAAAGTGAGCTATCAAAATTTTCTTACAAATAAATACCTGGTCCTTACATTAAAATTGAACTATAAGTCATTAAGAATCTTGTTTATTTTAGCCAAATTTTAAGCTTTTGCACAAACAAAAATGTGAAGTACAGATAATTATTTAGCATCATTTAATTAAGATGGCTCATAACAAATTGAAAAAATGACGTTTTAAATGAATCAAAGTAGGACTTTTTCAATATCAAAAATTACAACCAACATAGACTTGAAGATCACTCAGCGTGAAAAAAGCCATTTCAAAGTCAATTTCGGTGTTTAAAATCATATGTGTGGAATGAGAAAGCAAATGTGTTGACAAGAAGTGCGATACAAGGATCCCCCTCTTTTTTCGTAAATAATAGGTAAAGAAAGAAGGACTCATCCATCTAAAAAAGCATAATTACTAACCTATACTTCATTCTTTAAACAACAACCTTCAACAAATTTCAAACATTTCATTATCTTAAATTCATCACTTGCATCCATCCATCCATCCATCCATCCATCCATCTATTATTGCTTCAACAATATGATAGACCATCATGCCTGCCTTAGGTTTGCCCGCTAACGTCAGCGCCACCGCTGATGGTACTCGTAAATTGTTCAACAAGTGGTCTTATGAAGATGTCGAAGTTAAAGACATTTCTCTCCAAGATTACATTCAAATCCGTCAACAAGTTTACTTGCCCCACACCGCTGGTCGTTTCGCTGTCAAGCGTTTCCGTAAGGCTCAGGTATGCAGAATTGAAGGATAATAAAAAGAAAAGAATTAATTAGTTTGGTTAGTGTCCCATTGTTGAACGTTTGACTAATGCTTTGATGATGACTGGTCGTAACAACGGTAAGAAGCTCATGGCTGCCCGTATTGTTCAACATGCTTTCGAAATTATCAACTTGTTGACTGATGCCAATCCTCTTCAAATCCTCGTTGATGCTATCATCAACTGTGGTCCTCGTGAAGACTCTACCCGTATCGGTTCTCAAGGTACCGTTCGTCGTCAAGCTGTTGATGTTTCTCCTCTCCGTCGTGTCAACCAAGCCATCTCTTTGTTGACTGTTGGTACTCGTGAATCTGCTTTCCGTAACGTCAAGACTGTTGCCGAATGTCTTGCTGACGAATTGATCAACGCTGCTAAGGGTTCTGCCAACTCTTACGCTATCAAGAAGAAGGATGAACTTGAACGTGTTGCCAAGTGTAAGCTATCTATTTTCTCATGTCTATGTGTATGTATACTTACATTTCTATTTTATAGCCAACCGATAAATGGTTTTTACGACATTTTTATACAACAAAAGAAGAGAGCTCGCATTACGCTTACTTGTTTTCTCTTTACATTAAAAAAGATTTACAAACAATAACAACTGATTTTTTTTTATTCAATCAATCACATATATGATGCAAGATTTTAAGTTGTAGGAATGAATTTGAATGTATTTATCGCTGTATAAGTATTACAAGTTAGTTTTGAGAGCCATAATGTAGAAGTGTTGTAGGCTTATCTGCTTCATGAGTAAAATTACAAATCTTGTTTCTCTAAATTGTTAGCTCTTCAATTTGTTAAGAATAAAGGAAAGCAAATCAAGTGTGACCAGGAGAGTCTTCTTTTTTCTCTTATTGCTATTAATATACACTGATGTGTACATCTTTATCACCAGCAATAAGAAAATATTGTGTATTGAGTTTTTTATCATACTTTTTATGTGCTGCTTTTTTTTTTTGGTAATGTTTGCGGATTATATAGATTGAAGAAATAACTGTAAACACAATTTGTTTGCTATAGATTGGAAACTACCTTTTTCCTTTATTCAACCCAACCTTTCGTATAAAAAAAGAGAAAGAACAAACAATGATGCTTTGATGGTTGCTTTTAATTTTCTTGGTTTTCACAGGATTGAACCAATTTTTCCTCATTTTCTTAATTGAAAAATAGAATGGACTTCTGAGTTGAGTTTCAAATCACAGCGAACGAAGATTGCTGCCAAAAATTTTCTATATATTGACCTTTGCCATACAAAGCTTCACGCACATGTAAATGAGTTTTAATAAGATTGTCTTTTTCTTGTAAGTAATAAGTTGAAATAAATAAATATTTGTAGAGGACGTTATAAATATATCGCTATAACCTTTTATTTTTATTACATAATATTAATGTACCATCGTTATTGATTAAGACGCTTAATTTCTTCCTTTTTTTCCAAGCGAGCATAAACTAGGTTGCTTAAGGTTAGCTTACACATGTAATAAAAAAGAAGCAAAATATTTTTTAAATGGCGAATAAACAAGCGCAACCAGTTCTTTGTAGTGATAATCCCTCTTGGTATCTGTAAACAATAAATTACTGCTTCAAATAAAAAATAAAAATGCCTTGACTGTTCATTTTTAATAAGGTTTAGATTGTAATAAAGGTTACCCTTTATTGTTTGTACAACCATTCTCTGCATGAATTTTACGTAATTTAAAGACCTACCCCTTGATTTTCACTTGTAAAAACACACGCATGAACAGAAGAACTTTTCATATTCAAACTATTGCTACATAAAACTGAACAGGTTTAATTTAACTCGATAGCAACATAAAGGATGAGTTATGACTAGTTTTGCATATAACGCGTGTTGCTAAATGATGATAATTTACACCCAACATCCCAAAGAAATAGATAAAATAGATTACCAACCTATTAATATATTTCTGATTTTCTTTCTGATTGATCTTCAAGTTTACTTTCATAAAAACAAACTTCATGATTAAATGTAAAAAAAAAAAAAAAAAAAAAAAAAAGAATCATAAATCTTCATTTGTCTGAAAAATAAACTTATAGCATTTCTAAAATGTTATATACGACACTGAAATAAGTCCCAAAAAATTAAATGCAGTTTTTCTGCAAACATATTTTTCATGTATCTCCTAGCTTTCCACTACCACGAATACAACTTCGCTTAAAATATGATTTATCACGCTGAATTCAACTTAAATGGTTGAGAAAAGCTATTTATCGTAATGATCTAAGTATAAATTCACTGCGGAAGACATTAGAGAGGGTTCCTAAATTTATAAGAAACGCACAATTGTCTCACTGCTTGAAGAATAATAGAGGATAAATACAATGAATACGATAGCTTCAAAAAGTGTGTACAGAAATGAACCGATGCCAAAAAGACTGCTCTATTTCTAATAAAATTGACGAGATTATATTTACAAATACTATTCAAAATGCCATTTACCATCTCCATTGAGCAAAATATAAAAAATAGATACTTTGTCTTTAAGCTAAGTTATTAAGTAATAATCAATAACTAACGCAGAAGAACCTAATATAGGTTCAAATGAAGGAAAATAAAAAAATGCCTATTTTTCATGTTGGATCGGATCAACTTGGCAACTACATTTACAGTTTTGCTCCTATAAAAGCGAAAATAGTTGCTGGAAAGACTTGAAAGAGAATTTTGAGTGCGGCGGTTAAACAAATTGCTGTAAAAAGAACTCTTGAATCAACTTCACCAATGTATTAAAAGCATTCAGAAGGATTGGGCTCAAAGTAAATGTATAGGTATTGCTATTACAGCATTCTAATTTCGTTTGTAATATAGGCTAGCAAACGTAAAATCAACAGATTAACTTATTGATAAAAATTCTGACAAAAATGAATATAAAAATCAGTTGATATTTCAAGAAAAAACCAGAACAGCAGTATTGTACGTATATGATACTTCATTATAATCAAATAAAATTGCTGATAACGCAAATAAAAAATAAAAAATAAAAAAAACTTATGCTCACTCAGAACAGAACATATGCTAAAGCGCCTCGTTATATGAAGCTATATGTAAAGGAGTTATATGTTATTAGTACATGGATATCAAGATTACTACCGATGACAACTGCTTTTTTTGATATTGGAAAAACAATTTTATAAAAATATTTACCAAGAACACTTTAATTGGATATATTGATATTACCTTCCCCGAATAAGGTATCAATAACAGTAAAGCTTTTATTCTTCAAACGAGTTAAGTAGGAATTTCCGATACATATAATATACCAAAGTCTGACCTTCATCGGTCACGCTCCTCTTGTACTGTTTTCGTCCGTGAGTTCAAGGGATTCATTGACCAAAATATCAACAGGGGCGTTGTAAGAGGGAGGAAGAGTAAATAATTGAATGGAGATATCGTCTTCATCGAAGTGGACACTGAGCGACTTTTGAAATAATATCTTGTGTTTATTGACCAAAGGGTTAACAAAAAAATTCATAATATATTTAAGTTAATGTTTGCTAAATTATAGTATTATAGGTCAAATCAGCAATGAAAGTCTTTCAATTCCACTAAATTGAATGACAACCAGTCACTCATTATAACAGAGAGCCTTTTATCATATGGTTTGATAGTATGCATTGCTTTAATTGCAATGCACTTCCATTTACTTAATAGGCCAATATTTTTGTATGCAATGCCACCTCTAAATCGGAACCACTCACTGTTCGCCTCAAACCATAATTTACACTTTTCAGGTCCACACACAGTTTCTGACAGGTTGTACAGGAACAGATCAGTCGATGGCACAATGCATATCAATGATGGAGTACTGTTTTCTGTGCGTCAGACGTTAAACAACACAGTCAACCTCAATGATGATACTACTGAGCGGCAGATTGAAAGCTTCATGATCATACCAATCCAACGATCAGAATTGACGGTAACCATTGATGGTTCTGATAATATTGTAAATGAATATGGCCGCATGGTATATATCGCCTCCTGTAGTGACGAAGAAAAAGTGTTCTACATGAGCTATGAAATCACCAGCATTGGCAATATTTTTCTTGGTCGAGCTATTAGTAATGCAAAGACAGTGAAGACTAGAAGTGAGAAAAGGCTACATGCTGCTTTAATTATAGCATTACAATGTAGCTTGTAATGTGATGATCAGTACAATTTCAGGCTCACAAAAAGTAAAATAGTAGAGCCAACTTACCCTAAACTAGATTATAACGGTAAAGATAGTAATTCTATTGATACATATAATCGATTAGTCTATATTGATGTTCGAATAAATCAGGAAATGCTCGCATAATCGATCAGTATGTTAAAACTGGATATCAATCGTTCTTTGTTATTTATGACCTTTCAAATCTCACTGGCTAAGTGTCTGGCTACAAGACTGGACATGAGCTATTATCTCAATGATAACATCTGTGGTGACGAAGACAGGGAAGGAAAGAAAGACCGATGATTTGCTTGAATAGCATACACACAACTTGTGAAAAAAAAAAAGACGTTCTGTTCAATAATGTCGTATTCACCTTGATTATTTTTTTAATACTATGTGAGATCACTCAAATGCTCTTAAATTTATAACTTGTACAATGTATCATGTATAACACAGTAGTATGTACGATAAACAGTCCACACAATTATACTGTATCACCTTATATCATAAGCCACATTGTGATATTGCAAGACATATTTTGTATTGAACGGGCTCTCTCTCTCGTCCTGTCAATTGAGATTCAAGAGATTTATCAATTGTTTGACTTATTTGTTAGTTTTATTGATCAAAAGACATTGTTCTGACAAATATGAAATATGAGACAGAAACTAAAAAGTAAAAAGACAATAGTTGTGAAACTAAAGATTGTATACATGACTTTATTCATAAAAACAATTAAGGCTGTTTATGCTTTTTGAATATCTGGATCTTTACCTTTATTTTAATTGATCGGTTAAAAGTAATGATATAGGAAGGGTGGGAAAGATAATGGAAAGATAATAGATAAAAGTTAGCCGCTGTCTTCTTGATATATCAAGGAACAACGAATGACAAGTTCCTGCAAAATACGAACACATGCTCAGTAATATATGGTATGTTGATAGTGACAAGCCTGATGCAAGCATAGCATTGCCTGTATAGACACTTCATCACCAGCTACGACTTCTTGCTCGTTGATATCCTATTATTCCGAAAAGAGCTACAGTTTATGTCAAGGTTACGATGCTTAGGAGCAAGTGACACCTAAAGTGTCAAGAACTCGTGAGTTGAAAGAGGAAAGTCGAACCAGACGATATTCTCTTTCAAAAGAATAAAATAAAAGGGGGATATGATTCAATCATCACATCTAACGATGATAATGGAGACCATGCCATGATTAGGTCCAGTACAAAAGTCATGTCACTCTCCGAGATCAATTTGTTAAATATAAAAAAGTAAGGATAGATAATTACTGTTCATTGGTTTATAAAAATCAGCCAAAGTAAGATCAGACAATTAGTCATCTGTTACTGCAGTGGTAGTACTATAAGTAAGGCCTTTGGCCTTTGCTCTACTTCCTGTGGTTGCACTCGAACTTTTGCATAAAAAAAAGCGTTTGCTATAAAATAAAAATGATTAGCTTCATCTGATAATGCTTGATTCATGCGTAGTTTTTGTCAATTTCTTTTCATGAGTCTATGTTTTGTAGAACCATTTGGAAGCAGCTTAATTCATGATCCAGAAAATAGGAGCAAAATTAACAACTTTATTGCTTTTCAATTTTTTTCTGGTTTTATAAATATGTCGCCTTATAGTATAATATATCCATCTGTGTACCCAACATGTTGTTAACATCAAGATAATTTGAAAATCCTTGTCATTCTAAAAATATATGGCATTTATATTGCAATAAAACTACAATACGAAAATACTCTTGCATTCAACTTATATGGCATCTCCATATTTGTAATCACTTGTTGGCAACTAGAATAAAAACTTCAAGCTATTTTTATTTCAAAGTCATATTTAAGCCTTAACGGCGTACTTGCGAAGAGGGAAGTGAGCTTCCTTCTTTTGTTGACGAAGAGTCTTCTTAGACTTTTCGAAAGGAGTCAAAGCTCTACGCATAGCACGGGTCTTCTTAACACGGAGATCCAAAGGAACGTACTTCTTCTTGTGATAGAAGAGAGCAAGTTGTTCACGTTGAGTTTGGTTGATAACAGTCAAGACACGAGCAACGTTCTTACGAGCTTCACCACTATATAAAATTAGTTTGTGCGCTACAATTAGCCTCACATTCCTACTTACACTTCTTGGCTCTTACCACCAGCAACCTTTTGGACGCGGAGGTTAGCAAGGGCTTGCTTTTGTTCATCAAGAACCTTCAAGAGTTCAGCCTTGTTCTTGTTACGAAGTTCGAAAGCCTTAACGATAGCCTATCGGTAAAAATTAGTTTTCAATCACTTGGACAGTATAAACAATCCATCCAAACAAGCATCATCTGTCTACATCAAAAAGTGGTGTAAATAACTCGATGTACAAGTATAAAAGAAATGATTGCATGAGTAGTCGCTTGTTGTAAAATACTAAATGTCTCATGGAACTGCTTTTGTGGTCGTTGCTTTTCTTTCCAAAAAAGAATGCGCTTTAATTATATTGAATTCAAATTTGTCTCGGCTCTTATAAAAACGTTTTCCTCTCTACTTTTCAAGAATCGTGCATATTTTTTCTGAAAACAACTTTTTGATTATAAAGGCTACTGTATTCTTTTTTATGACAGATGGATGGATGGATGGATTGCTTTTGATTTATGCTTTATTTACCATTTGTGAGACTGGTGATAATTTAAAGGGAAGGGATTCTTTGCAGGCTGGTCTTCATAGATTGATTTGTAGACTTCTTATCCGTGACGTTTAATATTGAAATACCGCTTGTCAGAGAAAAGCACTTTAGTAGCATAAACCACTCGCCATTATTGATTCCGTCATTGGATGAAGATCTTTAATTCTATGTATTTCTCTTCGAGTTTCACATGGTCATTTTCTACTTTCCAAAAGTTCTGAATCCTTCTGGTCTTTATCCCTACATGTTTCTATTTTTATCTCTTGGTGGCGTTTATTACATAACATTCTGGTGTTCATGTTGAAGTTGCCCTTGTGGAGTCCAGGTTCAGCTTCCGTGCTATCGAGTATGACTTGCTAATACTGATAGTACATTTCCCACTCTGGTCAGCTATTCTATTAGGTGAGTGTATCAACGGGATTCTGATCTTGATATCTTTGAATTTACAATTACAAGATATTTTTTAGCCCTCTTCAAAAAAAAGATAAATAGAATTACAAGATCCCAACAGCTTCTACAGTATTCGAACCTTAGACTCAGACAAAGCAAAGGTGATTTCAAACAAGGAAGGAGCAGGGTTGTAAGAATAATGAGTATATGCTGCAAGACATGTCAGAATTTAAAGTTAGATTTCTTGTCTTGTAAATATCTAAATCACCTGTGAAGGTGAAACCACATCCGCTACGGCACTTTTTCTCTGGAAGATGGCCAGCCTTCCTTTATTCTCCTAGACTGAATGTGATATATATGGATATTTTCACTTGCATTTGAATCTCTATTCCAAAGTATACGACAGGCTTTATAATGTAATATACTGTTGGTATAATTTCTGTCTGAGAGCTTCATTGGACATAAGTTTTTGTTCTTATAAGAATTGCAAATCTAAATATGTCAGTAAAATAAAAGGTTAGTAATAATAGAAATATGCTCTAATGCCTATTATAAATGTTTTTGATGCTCAAAATTCATTAATATTTACTACACAAATGGTTCTTTCTGTTATTAATCACGATATTAATAGTGAGATTAATGACTTTCCTAGTGTAGCCGATTCTTGCCATAATCCTAACAACACACCGTTTGGGTTTAAATTATGGGTACAAACGGCCAAAAACCCAAAATGAAGTGCTTCACTTAACAACAAGTCAGACAATAACAATGATGTTATTCTGCAAAGCTAAACAGTTTTTCTTCGAGATATTGATAAATTTTTTATTGTTATACCTATAGGCTTCAGAGAAAGAGAAATGATTAGAAATCACCAGCCCATTTAGCTTAATTTTGATAATGAAGATAAGATGGAAGTATTAAATAAGAAGTTTTTGGTTCTCAATAGAAAAATCAAAGTATAAGCAACGTTGAATAAAATCTCTGATGGGATCAGAATAGGATAATCAATATTCCTTATGAACATGATAACAAGTTAAAATCTTTGATGATACAATCATTTGAAAGGTATAAAATATTTAGAAATAGGGTTCCATCATACAGTGGATGGTGGATAATTTAACGGCAGAGGATATGTTACTCTTGTCAACGATAAAGTAAGAAGTTATGGACCTCTTACCCCTCAAATTTCATTTTGGGAACAAGATCACTACTTACATATTGTTTAGAATAATATCAAACCCATTTGCAGTCATCCTCATGCTGATGGTCATACAAGGGTGAATTGCTTAGCTGTCCTTTGTAAAAGAAAAGCTTGCTTCATCTGTGAGAATACTCAACATTTTAAAGCCCAATGTCCGTATACTCCTTGGAATCGTAAGTGAAAACAGGCTGCAGCACGCCGTTCTAGGGTAATGAAAACTAATGTAGAGCAGATGAACACTGAACAAAAGGCATTCGTATTGAGTAGTCCTCAAGAAATGGATATGAAAATGTCAGAAGAAAATAAGAATAAACTCGACAGCACATCTGTAGCAGAAAACAAAACAAATTTCAGGAGGTGGTTTTCTACTGTAGACACAATAGATGAAGAGAATATTAACAGTAGTAGCTTACCTATTCAAAGCAATAAAGATTCAAGTCAAAAGAAAATGAGCAGAAAAGAAGCCACTAAGAGGTTACTGCATCTACTTGACATATTTAATAATTTTTCTATGAATATGTAGAAATGCAATAACTCGGAAGCATTACACCTACTTCAGCTGTGGAAAGAGCCAAGGAAAAAAAAAGTCCTTTTCGACGATAATTTAAAAACAGAAGAAAACGTTGCACTTGAAGACGAAGATGATGAAAATAACTCTGTGCCAGGAGAGTTATCACAGGCTTCCACTGACTTCAACTTTTAATTATTATAAATAACCATAGTAATAAGGTCATAATATGAATACAGGCTCAGTTAATTACAGAACAATTTACAAAAACAACAAGCTACAACACACTAATAACTTTATTCGATATGTAAGACAACAGCAACTAAATATGTCAAGAAACAAATATATCTCTTCACACATTCGATAAAATAACATGAAATTCCAAGCTCATCAGACACTATGGACCGAGTACTGTGGAATCATTAGTCTCGATCAATCCCAAAATATGAAACTAATTCAACAACCTGACGATCAATGGTTTTTACTTGTAAAGCTCGCTTGGTGGAATGAATCTATGCAACCCATTTTTATACTAAATCTCTATATTCCAGCAAGTAATGCAGCTGACAGAAATGTCTTCTTTTCGAGCGCACCTTTTAATTTAGACTCCATGAATAATTCAGATACTATTATTCAAAATCTCTTCATAGCAGGGGGACTTTAACTTTTCATTTGGCAACAATGTTTATCACAACGCAAGACGATTGAACATCCCACATCACTTTCTACAGTTTATGCTTTTTCAGTTTGGAGACTGTATAAACAATGTGAAAGAAGATATCAGCTTCTAGTCTACAATGATATTTTTTTTTCCTTAACGGGTCAAAAAACTCTTATTTGTTATGATCACCTAGTATTCTTTGGTTTTACTTTTGGAGCTTAGTAGAAATACTGCTGGAATGTGACTTGTAATAATACATGGCTTCATACTGCTGCTATATAATTCTTTCATAACCAGTGCAAATCTACTCAAATCCTTGAGTTAACCCAGCTGGTCATCACAGCATTAATTTTACTTTAAATAATACTAATAAAGTTCACGCTTCTACAAAAAGAAAATAACATAAGACATACTAAAGATTCTACTTTTTTATTGTCTTTTACTTTCCATTTTGTATTTGTTTGAATTTTTTTATTATGCCTTTTAATTGGAATTACAGAACAAGAGCTTTTTTTTAAAAAAAAAAAAATTGCTCGAAGCGCTACAAACAATATCTTGCAACATATTACCAAAGTGAAAGTCTAATGATGAAGCGGTTTATTTTTTAGTAAGTAATATTATTCACAAGTCCAGCGCATATGCACATTCACTCGCTCATATGAAGGATGGTTTCCAAGAGTAATAATTTTGAATCCGTACTTCTTGTAAAGGTTTACTGCACTCTCCAATTTTGTGTTTCCAAAAATTTCAACTGTAGAATGTCCATGATCTTTAGCCCAAGCTAATGCTTCTCTCATCAGCAAATTCGAATATCCTTTTCCTTTGTGACCCTCTCTAACAGACATTTTTGCTAGTTCACACTGTCCATCATGAAGAACCATGGCTGTTGTTCCAACCACAGTACCTTCATCATTTAAAGCAAATAAAATTTCACCTCCTGGCTTGATTATATTTTCTTCGGCAGCTTCCAATTGACTGATATCTTTTGGTTCCAATTTCTCAAAGAACGTCTGTATCCATGCAGCATTTAACTCTTTAAAGACTTGCTTATGTTCTGGAGACCAAGAAACTATATAGGCCTTACTCAAGATGCTTTTGTCAGCCGGGTTTACTGTATAATATTCTGCTACGATATTCTTAAAAATAGGGGTAATTGTATCTTGATTATTTAGCCATGCATTCTCGCTAATAAATTGATTCCATTCAATACACTGTTTGTCGCTAACGACGTATTTTTTCACTGTTTTGTTGGACATGTTTGATGTAGAAGAATGCGTTTTTAAAAAAAGAAAGAAAAATGAAATTTATAAATACAGATATCTTGAATAAAAGGACAAGCAGTCATCATGACACATACTTTGTTATTCTTTCAAGTAGTTTACGATTCGTTTTAATTGGTAGATCATCCAAATATACAGCCGCAGTTTACTTATTATATAAATCCGGAAATCCGGAGATGTCAAATTATATGAGTTCTATTCTTCTGTATGAACAGACATCTTACACCAAGAAGTTCTATTTGCTTTGTCAATTGTTTTCTTTCTTTCTTTTTCAGTGTTACAAGATGAAAATTAACTTTAAAGACACGATCACACAAGTTAATCTTGTCAGAATGTGAATGAAGGAATGGGGTAAATGCTCTTTGAGGTTATTTGAAACTGAGAATATTTTTTTTTGAATTAATAAGCAACAGCAACAACAAAAAATAAACCAGGAGGAATAGAACACTATCAACTGTGAATAATGTTAAAGAAAATCTTGCAAAAGCATAAAAGAGTCCCTTTCAAGAGGATAATGTCATTTTAATATAAAGACCAAGAATACATTGTATATACACTTGATATCCTCAATAGAGACAACTTGTTAACTTGGACTTTGCAAGTTTAAGTTATTGTGCCAATCAGAACATAACTGTACACATCTTTTTTTTTTTTTTTTTTTTTTTTCGCTTTATTTTGAAATTCAGGTTCAATTTGTTTCCTGTTTAGCAGCTTTCAATTAACAACTTGGCATCCTGTTTAATTTTTCCTCTTTTATTTAAAGTTTGCTTGATTGGTGATTTATGAATATGTTTCAAAAAAAATAATACAGTTGGACTCAATCTGAAAATATTATACACGTGTGTGAATTAAAAATAAAAAAAATTATAAAAAAAAAGAGTGTATAGAAACAATGAGAATGAACTAAAAGTTTTAGTTGAAAAATTGTAACACGAGAAATAAATGACAATTGCTTATTAAAAGTTGCAAGTTTGTTTTAAAAGGATTTTAATTTTTTTTTTTTTCTCTTTTTTATGCATTAAAAATAATTATTAAAAAAAAAGTGTAAAGAGAGAGAGAAAGAGAGAGAAAAGAAAAGAAAATCCTTACTTTTTTTTTAACCTCTTGTTTACAATTATAATTCTTGTTCTCAAGTGTAATGCTGCTAAATCAAGAAAGATACCACATCATTTAAACTTGTACTAAAAAAAGATTTTCCCTCATCATTTTTTTTTTCTTTTCTTTTCTTTAATCAACTAATAATGTCATTATGTTCCAGTGAACAAGAAATACAGTTAACAAGTACATCCATCTTTGAGGGTCATTTGTATATCAGAACAGAAAAGAAGAAATGGAAGTGGAGATTATTTCGATTTGACGGAACAAGCTTCACTTGTCTATCTCCCAAGAAATACCCATACAACCCAAATGTCACTAATCCACTTTATACAACACCCAAAAAGAAATTAATAGATGAACCACCCATAAAGCATTATCAGTTACCAGAATGGACAGTTGATATCGTCAGTATTGCTTCTATTTCACTCTTACGGAAGGCAAAAAGACCACCCATCTGCTTTTCAATTCAAACAATATTTAATGAACGCTTTGTATTAAAGGCAGGAAAACAAAAAGATCTTGAGAGGTGGTTATTTGTGTTGACCAAAATGTGGAAGTTTACTCAAGACCAACAAATATTAGTTTGTCAACAACAACAACAAGAACAAGAACATTATTTTTATGATAAACCATTAGCATTACTTTCAAATGAAAAAATTCAAGTCATTGAAGAATGGAGAAAGTCACTAACTGAATTAATGGCTTACGATTCAAACATAAAAAGAACACCACCTCCTATTGAACCTATACCCGAAGACGATAATTTAAGTATATTTACAGATATGACAAGTATCAGTCGCAGGCGTATTAAAAAAGTAAGAAGGTCAAGTAAACGTTCGACGAAAATTATGCCCTTGTTGGACGAAACCTCAAATTTAAAAAGAAGAAGATCAGACGATGTTCGGCATTGGATAGGTAACACCAAACCACAGACTGAGAATAAATTATTATTGGATGAGAAGAGTAAACCAAGATACCAGAGTTACATGCGAGAGAAGAAAAGTGTACAAAAAAAGATACCAGAACAAAAAAGAATGTCTGTGGTATTGACTGAAGAAGAGGATGAAGAAATTAGTTTAGCTGAATTATTACACAGATTAAATATAACAGAACAACAACAAGCATCCTTAAGACACTGTTCTACATTTGTTACTCCTCTTATTGCACCTTACACATTTCGTCAACCTTTTTAATTCTCACTTTTGTAAAATAAATCTCTCTCTCTTTCTTTTTGTTTGTTAATATTTACATGTTTAAAACTGAACTTCAAGTACTTGTTTACATCCATTCATTTAATAACATTCTTAAAAGATGATCTACTTTCTTTAAAAAAAAAAAAGAATGTCAACATGAACGTGGTAAAGAAGATTGTCACATGTTAATAACTAGATATTGAATGAACGCATCATCTTGAATGTGTGTTATTTATAGTCTAGATAACCAAATAAAAAGACATTCTAAATATATCACATCAAATCCCCTCTTTTTTTCTTCTTTAACCAAAGATCGGATGAATCATAAAATATTCAAGCAACAAACTGGTTAAAGAATAAGACAAAATGATTTAGTATTCTTTCTCAAGAAGATATGTTTATTTTTATATTCATTTTCATTCCATCCCCCCTTCCCTAAAGTATAATCAACTCTGCAGTATGAAAACTAATTCACATGGTTATTCCACCCAAAAGTAAGAAAAATAGAGAAAGTGAAAAGACAGGCTTTGTGAAAAAAGAGGTTGTTTTCTACAAGACTCCTTATGAAACACTTTTAATAGGACTCTCGAAATAGAACAAGTTGTTTACTATTCAAAGCTCAACAGTGTCTGTGTCATACTTTACTTGCACATTTGTTTACAAAAGGTAAATAGATGCAGGGTACAGCTTTCATTCAATTTTATATAAAACAAGTGCTTTTTATAGTACAAAAGAGGTATACAAGGTTTATAGGTGATATATTCCAAAGAGAGAGAGAAAAGAGGTATATGATTGAAGATGACGAGAAAAGAAGAAGGAAGGGGAATATTCATCTTGGTTAATATACAAAGTTTTGTTTTCTTTACTTGCTTTGTGAGAGTTCAGTTGCTTGAAAAGATAGAGTTGATCTACTCGAATAAGAAAGTGTACTGGGTGAACTACTACGTGCTTCTTGTATTTGTTCTAAACCTTGCTCCTCTTTCTCAAATTGTATGACGTAGGGTTGATGATGATAGAGCGCGTGCTGAAATCCAAACTGTTCCGACCGATCTCGATGCATGTCTTTCAGAATCTGTTCTGCTTGTTCACATCGTAAGGTAAGCCAGTAGACATCAGATTTGAGATGGTTGATATGAATCGCTTGCTGATTGATAAATTTCTTTGCTTCATGCGCTTCAGACAAGAGTTCATTAAGTTCTGTGCGGTGACCCTGGCATTTAGTTTCCCGCTGCTGCTGAGTGACTTGAGAGGTATATTGACGATAAAGCTTAAATTGAGTTTGTAGGCTTTGAACAAGAGAATGTTGCTGATCAATTTCAAGGGCTTGCTTTGAGATGATTTGATCTTTACTTTCTAGTTGATCCCTTAAACCCTGAAGGATATATTCATCTTGTTTGATACGATCATGTAACGTTGTCATTTCCCCCTGTTGTACACGAATCTGTGCAGCATCCTCGGCGTGCATCCGTTCATATTCATTTATCTGGGTTGTCTTGTTGGCTGTTTCTTCTTCTAATAATTGGATGCGTTCCTTTGCTTCCCGGAGCTGCTCCGAAAATTGCTGCATTTGTTGTGCATGTGCATGACGTGTTTCCTCAAGGTCTGTTGTCTTTGCAGAGAGTTCTTGTTGTTGCACAATCATTTGACGCTCTTTCTCCGATAATTTTTTCTTGTAATCTTGTTCTAATTGTTCCATTCTTTTTTGCCATGTGTTGGCTTTAATCTGCTTCTCTTGTCGATTAATCTATTTATTTATAATAAATAACTCCTCCTTCCTTCTCATTAATAATTTATTACTGTTTTTGAAGTGCAGCGTTTTTGGAACGAATGTCAGCTAATTCCATATCCTTTGTAAGTTGTATTGATTTCTTTTCATTTTCTAATGTTTGAATCATAGTTTCCATACGTTTTGATTTAGTTAAAAGTATTTCATATTCTTTTTGTATTGATTTTGGTATATTGTTCTTTGATAAAATGTCACTGGATAAAGTGGCAGTTGAATAGCCATCATCTTCGGTATGTTCTAACCGGGAAAAAGAAAATTTGTCAATAAATAATAAATAAATAAAAATATTAACATATCTTACCTTCTGTGAACCGATCAGTTTGAGAAAGAAATCCATAACGTTTATGTCTACTGCTATCATCCACATTAACATCATATTCTCCAGGTCCAGGGATATATTCTTTTTCAGCTATTAAAAAGAACAATCATCATTAAAATCAAGTTGAATAGATTCATGTTTATCATTTACCTGTAGGAAACCGTTTTGACTTTGAAAACATTTGTTAAAATAAAATGAAACCTAAAGAAAAAAAAAAAAAGGAGAAAAAAAAAAAAAAAAAAAAAAATACAAAAATATCAACCGAAAATTAAATATTCAAAAATTGGTGTCATTTGCTTTATTTGGTTTTGTGGTGTTTTCTATTAAAGCAACTTTTTGGCTTGTTCAATCACGAAAGGAGCTAAAAATAATATAACTAAACTTTTTCATTTTTTAAAAAAAAAAAAAAAAATTACCAGCACGGATAGTTAAAGCAACAAGAATAAAGTTGGAGACTGTACCAATAGTACGTTGACGAAGAAAAGCTCTTTGCTCAGGTGTTAATTGTGGTTGCTAATTCAAATACATGTAAGAACAACAAAAATATTAAAGCATAAAAAACAATACTTGTGGCATAAACATTTTTCGTGTAAAAAATTATTGGCAGTGAAAAAGGAAAGAAAAAGAAGGAAAAAAAAATAAAACGGGGGGGGGGGCATTAAGCCACCATTTTAGGCTCTTTGACGGAATTATAATTTTCCATAAAAGGCTTTATCTGCATGAAATACATGCAATTTAACAAAGTAGTAACAATGTAAATACGAGCTAGTTTAAAAGTAATTTGTATTCAGGATACCTTTAAGTTTCCTCACATAAATTTTTACTTGTTCTTTTATTACAAAGCCAGTCTTCTTCCTCCTCCTTTAATATTCTTTTCATAAACAATTATTTGAATGCTATCAGTGAGTTTATATTTGAAAATGATTCAAATTTATTGAAGAAAAGGAACTTTATCTCTTTTTGCTTGCTGAATACATTGCCTTTATGGAAATACAAAAAAGAAAGTTTATTTAAACTAAAATCAAAGATCAACAAGTCCGAGATGTAGTGGAAGGGAATGTTATGATGGTATGACGATTAGAAAATAAGTCTGCTTTTTAATATAATAAATAGCGACTCCAAGATTGTATCAAAGGATTAAGAATACGAATAATAAATTAAAAGGCGACATATCAAATTCACTGTCAACTAGATTTGGAAGGTAAACAAAAAAAAAAGTCGGCCACCCCAGAAAAAAATAATTAAAAAGGGGTTCACTTAAAAACAGGGCCCACTTTCGGAGTCTTACTTGGATACACAACCACTGATTAGTTATCGTGGTTTGAAATAGAGCGTGAGTAACGTGAAAAGTTTAAAAAGATTACGCCTAAAATAACCTGAAAATGACAAATCTATAAGAATAAAAAAATTATGTTTGTTTTTGATTACATAAATAGTTGAATGTATTTGAAATTGAAAGTATTAGTTTCTCTTTTTTTTTTTTTTTTTTTTTTTTTTTTTTTTTTTTTTTTTTTTACATCCTTGCACCAATAAATCTCAAGTTCTCTTCTATTTTAAAATAAATGAGATCCCAACTTAATGATCTTTTTCATTAAAACTCAGTATTGCTTTTATTTTATTTATTTTTTTTTTTTCCAGAAAACGGGTTGGTCCATGAGAATGGACGGAAAAGTTTTTTTTTTTTCCATTCTCTCCTTTTTCACAAAAATGGATGTTTTTAAAGAGCAAACCAACTATGGTCCTTGTCTGTTAACACCTGATTTTCAAGAGTTTGAACCAAACGCTGATGATATTTTAATTGATGAGGATTTATTAGATCTCTTTCGTATCATCAAACAAGTCATACGTAAAAGTGCAGCACCAGAGGATCTAGCGAAACTTTTATTTTGCATAAGTTACGCTCTTTGTGACCACATGAAATTTATGAAACCAATTCACGAAGATCGCATTGTATTCTCTGACGACCAAACCTCGGATGTCTATTGTGTCAAACTATCTGCAAATACTTCCTGCTGCCAAGAGAGTGGATCATTTCCAAAATGGCTAGACTCCTCCGTGGCTTCGGCATCTTCCCCAGCATATGATTTACTTCTCCAAACACCCTACCGTCCTTTTCGCCCTACTTATACATCATTATCCAGTCAATATGAAACACCTACATCCAGTCACTCAACTATATCTGCAGACGTCACACCTTATTCTCAGCAGACCGATACCCTACTTGAACCACATCAGCGTGGGTTTTATTACCAAGGTGACCGTATTACACGAGAGCCCGCTTTACTCCAACGCTATGCAGAACAAGGCATCTTAACTCAAGCATCCCTTTTACGAAAACGAAAAAGACATTCAGCAGATTCCGTTCACGACATTGGTCCTGTAAAAAAAGCTAAAATTCCTCACAGACATGGCGAGTTTGAATCAAGACGTAATAAGAAATTGTTACCCACGTGTAAAAAGTTATTAAGACTGTTCTATTTATTAGGAGATGATATCATTAACCGTCTAAGGACAATCACCTTTGAAGAGCTTGAACAAAAGGCGGATAAACTACTGCCATCTTTCTCACTTGCTATCGAATCCACCTATATTCCAACCGCAGATCCTTTTCTAACAGACGAGCAGCGAGCAAAACTATTAGAACCAGCTCTTCGTGTGCTCACGGACCACTCCAACAAGAAACCGCATCTGGACAACGGCATGAACCAAAATGGAATTTATTACAACACAGATTATTTTCAATTATACCTTGCATTCGAGCAGTTTCAACACACATTTGCCATCTTATTCCCGCATGAGATTGTCCCCATCACAAAGGAAGACAAAGATCGTGATCGAAATTCAAATATGAAAGCCTACCGACGTTGGATCGAACCGCGCTTGATAGATTCTAACTGGGCTGCGTTCAGAAGAAATATTGTGGTGGGTGAACGGATAACACAGCTGGCCAAGTCGGTCGGCCAGGGCATCTTGCTGATCACCAAAGAACTCAGTGGCTCTAAATTACACTTGACATTTACCAACAGTGAGTGGGATGAATTCATCACTGGCCTCAACAGTCGACGGTGGGACGCTACGATTGACTGGAGCAAGACACCCGATCTACAGTACCTTCACCTCCGTCATCAGCAGCAGCAGTTTTGCTCGTTACTGATCACGGAGTTGCAAGAAAAGTTTGCCACACGCTATTGGTTTCAACCCAATGGCTCCCTTGTTCCTTTAAATGATCGAAAGAGAATTTTTCAACAGATCCAAACGACAACAATGATGTTTTCAGGCCTAAAAGAAGAAAATCCATTATGACCAAAAGCAATTACTGTTAATAAAGAAGGCTGTCTTACCTTCTCAAGGTCACTTTTTGTATCACGGTGAAAATCGAGACTCTATTTTTTTTTTTTTTGAAAGGGAGCTCTAGTCGCTGAGCACCTTTTTTTTTTTTTTTTTTTTTTTTTTCCTTCTCAATCTCGTATTAGAATATTCGACGGAGAGAAAAGGATGAAACACAACTTTCCTGTCTTTCGATAACATTCGGTTAATCCATTGTGAAAAGTGCAATTATCCTTTGTCAAACAGCAAGTTACACTGAAATACTAACAGTACAAGCCATAGCTTCTTATAGGAAGTGATAATGAACATCCGGAATAAGTTTTTCACGGGAACTTGAGTTGAAACAATTAAAACGGGTAAAGGTTCGAGTGGAGTAATAAAAAGACAAGGATAAATGGTTCATACACAATTACACCAAAAAAAAATACCTCCTTAGGATTGTTACACCGATGAAAGCTTCACATGTCAGTGAAATAAAGTTACAACCAATTTTAAAAAAAGCATTGACCAACTGTTTACAGTATATAGCCTTCTTTCTATAATTTATAAACAAGCCTATTTAACTTCTTTATTTCTTTTTCCCCTCTTCTTTTTTCTTTTTTTTTTATTATCCTCTTTTTTTTCTGTTTTCTTTTTCTCTTTTTTTTTGTTCTTAATAGACACTGAGAAAATTATTCTGGGTAAAAAAATTGTAAGAATTTTTAGGACCGACATATAAAAATCAGAAGCTCTGTTGGCTGAGAAAGTTCTACTTATCTCTGACATATAAAAGATGAAATCTAACCTTTTCTTTCAGTCATTCACCTTTTCAAAAGTACGTTACTCATTAAAAATTTTCTTTAGATTCTGTAAATTAAAAGGGAAAGTATTGATCCGTTTCCCTTTCTTTTTTTTCTTCTCCGTTTGAGAACCCTTTTTATTTTTAGACAGATTAGAAAAAAAAAATGCAAAACCGTTTGACAAACCTCTAGAAATAGACAATTGTGTAGATCAGAGTATAGATAAGTTTAAATCGTGTATTACATTATTGATCATTATGATAATTTAATGTGAAATCTCTTAAGTCAAAAAAAAAAAAAAAAAAAATGAAAATTACCTGGGTACTTTGTGCACTGTAAAAAAGTACTTGATAAAAATTTTGTGGCCGTTGTTCGGTGAACTCCTTAAAAACTTATAGTCGCCGACAAAATAGTTTAGATTTCTCTTAAGCTCAATGTAAACCAGCTGTTTATGAAATCTCAATTGTCTAAATTGACCCAAGTAGAGCGCTTTATATATTTTTTAAAACTTGATATCTCTTGCTTACTAATAATTAAATCATTATGGCTTATAGGTTGGTTTTATATTACCAGTCTTATTTTTCTTGCTTTATGTTTTGACATAAAACTCAAATTGGCTTCTTTTTCATGTCTTACATCAGCTAAATACTAAATGCAAATGATATACAACCATCATTAGAATTCTTTTAAATTTTCCATTTTCTCAAATTACTATTTGAAACGCAGACATTAATTGGCCTTTTGGCACAAGCAAATTTTTATTTTATGCCGCTTTGTGAGAGTAAAGATATATCCATTTAAACTTTCTCAAAATAAGTATCGTATAAATAAAGTAAACACAAATTTAAATTCTTTATTATCTTTATGTTTTGATATAATGTAAATATTCTTAATATGTTTACTGACATAGTTTTTTTTTTATTTTTATTTTATTTTATTAAAACCACCAATCACCTAATGCCAGTGTGCATCTTTTAATATACATAAAGCTACTTATTGTCTAATGCTTTATATGGTGTATATGTTTATTCTATTTTAGCTTTATATTGGCGATTATTTCCTTGTTCTTTTTGAATGACCAATAGAAAAGTCACTACATATGGTCTAGAAAGGAAAAATATTTTTAACGTGGATCCTTTTCTATCTCATATCCTCCCTATGAATTTATTTGTCTTGTTAAGCTCACAATAAGAAATAAAATTGAGCATTATTCTCTTTATTCTTGGTTTGATTTGATTATTTCCAATGTAGCTGAAACAAAAAAAAAGATTTGCTTCTGCGATTGTAATTTAATGGAACATTACATCAAGTGTATTGTATACCTCAAAAATCACTCTAAACTGTCGAATCTGCTATTGTGATGTTAAAAACTTGCTTGTATAAATAAACTTGATTAATTTTTAATGGCTTTTATATGTAAAACCAAATGTTCATTGTTTGATCAAAAGCATCGGTTACTACTTGTAAATATTGACTAGATCATCATTTTATGCACTAAATCAATAACCTCGGTTCGTTATAGTCTGCTCTTATCGATTGTAGCTGAATTAATTTTTAAGATTTATTGAGTACTCGACTCAGATTTTCAAGGAAAGAAAAAGCTTCATATTGTAAGGCGTTAATCACATACAATTGTAACATATATAAAAAGTTTCTAGTAGAATATGAGTTTTTATTTATTGCTTGTATTAAGCCAATAATTTGTGAATGTGTATATAAAAAGGAAGTACAGCTATGAAAGTAACGTAACATAGAAGCTTAGTTTTGCACAAAAAGTAAAATAGTCAGAAGCAATACTTATCTTCTTAATACATCTTCTTCATTGTTCTGTTTTATTCCTTTTCTATGGATAGCTTGATATTTATTGATCTAAATGTATCTAAGTGCAAAGTCACATCTTTTACTATACAACAATATAACTGCAGAGCTTTGTCTATTAATTCTTATCAAAAGACTAAACTGTGTTGCATGAATGTGATGGTTGAATTTTGAATTTCCGCTTTTCAGGGTCCTCTTCTGCTTTTTCCTGTAATTCTTGTATGAACCTTAGCATGGGATTGAGAGCGATCTAAATATAATTTATCTCTAACCGTTCTCTTTATAGAAACATGGCATATTTTTACTTTTGTTATGCTTGAATGAGAGCGTGCTTTTCTAGTGTCAATGTATTTGAAGTCTGTCTGTAAAATAAGGCTCCGCTGTAACTTTACATAATCTTGCAACATTTTATAAACATAATTGAAGCATTCAAAAAGTTTTTCCACATTTGGAAAGATCAGCTTTCAAAACCCGTGCAAGGTTTTCCCGCTTTATGAATGAAATATCAATGGTATTGCCTAGTTTTGGATAGAATATTATTAGATTTATTTATTTTTTTGTGTTAAACAAATTTAATTATTTAATATTTTTAGTAGTTTCGAAAATTGCTTAATGTAGTTTTAGAAACAGATGGTGAGTCATGCTAGATGAGACTTCTTTTCTCTGCGGGAAAAACTTGAGATCGTCAACGGTCTTTCATGCTGGCGACCAACCTATCAGCAAGCTCTATGGTTATATTTCCCCAAGCTTCTTCTAAAGCTGCCTTGAGCTCACCACTATTATTAATGCTGGCTCTTTTATCTTTGATAGGCTTATCAAGATAGCTCCAGATATGCTCAATAGATTTTAAATCAGGGCTTTGAGCGGGCCATCATGTATCATAACCGCCTGTGTGGCAAATGGCACCATCTTAAAAATTTCATTAAATTTTGAGTCGTATGAAAACTAACGAGGCGTGACTATAAATATCATTTTTGACCATCTTCCTAAGGTCTGTTATTATTTTAAGCGGAATGAAGGAATCTCATCGTACTGGTTTGCTTCATTTTCTTTATTGTCAAACATGCCTCCTCTCCCATCTTCGTGGTAAAAAAGCATTTCAAATTACATTGCTGAGTTGGAGATTGTACAAAAAGAACAGTGTTTTGACCTTGACCAACTTAATTTGAGGAAGTGACCAATTTGTTCTCAAAAAGCTGATCAAACAGGCTTCAAAATTCGACCAATCTTTTCGGCAAAGTGATCAATTGAGAGTGGAAATACTGTAACGCCCTTTTCATAAATTTAAGGATTAAAATGAACACTTGGCTGGCTATTCTAGTCCATCTAAGCCATCTTTGTGGGGTGTCTTCTCTTTGGTGGCTGTAGGAAGTATACAATATATCTCAAGGTTGTGTTCCCAAAAGCTTAGGAAGGGACCATTGTTCTGTAGGACCTCCGCTTTTTCTAAATAAGAGAGTAACTGCCAATGGGAAAGCATGATTAACATCGAATGATTTTATTGATCTTTTTTATGTAACATTTGGAGACCCTCTTTCTTGTGGTTCTATAGTTACCCGACCCTGGTAGGATTAATATTATGTCATGACTATAATAGCTATTGCTGAGAAGAGATCTCTCGCAGCGGGGTTCACTACCCAGAATAGCTGATAAAGGGTGGCCGCAAGATGGAAGCACATGAGATCTCGATGGAGCCCGTATTGCTCTTGGGTATCTGATTAATACGTTGCCAATTACATTGATCTATATAACGCTTTAAGCAAAAACTACAAACTTGTTTAACAAAAGACATTCTTGAATTCCAAATTTGGTTTATATCACCTTCTCGTATTGAATTACAACCACAGATTCTGTCCAAGATTACAACAAAGCTTTTAGAAAAGGGAAAGTGTTATGTGAGGATAAGCCTACTATTAAAATTTTTCAAGCACTTACCGTTGCTATAATTATGAACGATAGTATTTCTTTTTAAAAAAAGAACAAAAGAGCGAATTATTAAAGGAATTTTAACTTATATTAGCTAGAGAGATGTGAAGGAATGGATGTCGATAATATCTTGGAAAAGTTAAAAGAAAAGTTTAGAGAAAGGTTTATAAGTGGATATTATTGAGTTTTCCTGGGATAACAAAATTGTAGCAGCAGTAGCCAAAGAATAAGGTAGCATTCGTCTTTATTAGTAAATAGTAGCCTTTTTTTTAAATAATGAGCATCATTTCTTTCTATGTATTTATCACAATCTTCTTCTGATACAGTTAAATGGTTAAAAATGAAAAAAAGCACAATAGTGCATTAATATTAGAAATACAAAATGATTATTACCATTGCTTTCTATTGATTATGTATTGTCGAGGAAACTGTTGTTTTAGTAACTATTTACCTACTATATATATACCAAAACTATGGCAGCCATACGGCGCAATAATGCGCAAGCCAACCATTTTGTCTTCCAAAAAAAAAAGACTATATATCAAGTTATAGAAATAATCAGAATTATAAAGAAATTGACTTTTAAATTAAAAGACAACTGAATGCCCATACTCTATGTAATTTCAGTTTGTCCGCAACTGTCAACTGTCTTTGACAATTTAATGTAGAAGCGCTAATTGCTTTTCTTGACGATTCAGATGGTGATAAGTCGTATTTCTGTATAATACGTGACTCAACAATCTTTTCCCAATGGTCCTCGTCTCTTTTACAAATGATTTCAGCCTCCTTTGCAACCTTTCTAAATGCGTGTTTCCAAGCACCTTAATACTTAGCAAATGAAGACTTGTCGTATTTGTCAATAATGATTGTACTCAGTTCTTTAATAAACTCATCCAACCCAATCTTTTTATCTGCTGTTGCATTTGATGTTATTGTGAGGAGGGTCACTAGATATAATATTATAAATAGCTGTTTCCGTGGGGCTGTCATTTCACTTGCCCTCTCTATGTATTTCATATACTACCATGGTAACAAGCTTTATAAATTAAGGCAATAAGGGAAGATCGAGATTAAGAACATAAAGCGTGGAGCTGCTGGCTATTTTTTCATCACACGCTGCACACATCAATCTCAAACACAGTTTACAAGCGTCTGATTGTTGTGTATGCCAACAGTAACAGGCGCATGTCTTTTGTATCTTTATTGTCAGCTGAATCGAATGATCTTGAATTTGACAATGAAGACTATCCAAATGAGTCAAGTATCAACCTTGACCCATTCATTCAACAGATGAGCTATGATGATATCCATATAACAGTGATGAAGAATCGAAACTTAAAGACAATGTTCAGCTTTAACATAAATTCACAAATTCACAAATCACAAATATAATCAGTGTCCCTACGCAGCATATTCCCAGAAATATATGGTACGGACCCTCTTCGTAAAAAAAGCTATCTACTCGATTCAATTTGCATAAAGCCATCCCAGCAAATGTATAAGATAAATTTTGTCAATTGTGCAAATTACCAGAAACAGAGCAGCATATGCTCTTTATTTGTATTCAAAAGCAAGACTTGTGGGAAGCAATTTCAAGAAATACTTGTCAAATCCTAAAGGTCCTAACTGCAGCTAAATATTTCAGGATTTATCTACACTTTGACTATCCAAATATTATACCTTACGTTATCATGGCACATTTACAATCTATGCTTTTTTTGCTACAATTATCCGATTTTATAGAAAGCTCATTGGTAACAACTCTTTAAACAGACACCTGTCTTAGATGAGATCGTCATCCATCAAATTCAGAAGGAACTATTGAAACTATCTGCTTACAATTCTTTATCCTAATACCTTTTGTATTTTCATGAGTTTTAATAAATATTAAAATTTTCTTCCATAAAAAAAATATTGAGTGAATTTTTATTGTGAAAATACGCTTCAGCTTGGTGTAACAAACCTGACATGCTAAATTACATTTGACCCCAAATTAAAACACCCTTTGTGTAATGTGACACAATTGTATCGCACTAACTCCTGTTTACCATTCCCTAATTGGCGATCTTGATGTTTTTTTTTATGGAGGCAAAGCTCAAGTTTATTGATGTGACGATATAAAGTCTTTAATTTGACTGTAAAAAATTTGCTGAGTTTACTCACTGAAGAATCTTCAATAGCCTTTCATTCATGCTTTCTGGTATGAAGCTCAAAGATAAAATTAAACTACTACCTAAAAACATTAGAGAATACCAAGAGGCATATATTTATATATCTCTTAGTATAAGAGTGCTAAAATTCTATAATTATGAAGCTGGTTTTACTTTTCGTTTTTCCTACAAGGCTATGACAAATGTTTCCATCATTAGGCGAGAAAATGTGTCTTTAAAGACTTTTATATTTACTGTTATTTTATGTTTGCTTCTTAGACAGAAATTTATTGACATGTTCTTTATTTTTGCATTCCAAGTGAATAATTAGATGCAGTTAATGCTATACCAAGTGTCGTTCAATGAATAAATGAAGGTAAAATGACCTCCATGCTTGTTTACTTAAAGGTTTTTTTATTTGACATATTATGTTTTCTAATTAGTAACTTTTAATTTATATTTCGTAGTTATATCTGTAAAAATAAGGCTATTCCCGTTTCAACCATTTTTAGTGTTCTTTAGGTCATCTGCCACGTATAGATATCAAAAGTTATCATGCAGAGCTATCTCAGACGTTAGTTTGAGCATTGCGAAAGAACTTTTATTATTATTGCTATCAAGGGATGGGATACTAATAAAAGCTAGTTCAAAAAACTTCTTTGCTAGAAACCTTATAATGCTTATACTCTCCTTAATTCTTTTATTCCAAAATAAATGTATATTTCTTGCCAAAAAAAAACTTTAATTTAACAGAATATGAAATAGCATAATTTAAAAAAACGCTCGATTAAAGCATGTTTATTTTCTATCAAATCAGTCCAAATACTATTAAAACTGTTAAAAAGCATGAAAAAGAGCTATTAGAGGAATACAGATATCTACTATCGTATTGCGATTGACAAAACATATGTTTTAAGAAAATTCTGATATATTGAACCTTCCAAATCAACGATTGGAATAGTTATCTAAAAAATCAAGAAAGGCACTACTATTTTACAAAAGCAGCCAAGAAGGTCAAATACACTTCTAAAAGATATCTTGTATATCTAATACTTTCTCAAGCCAGCAGTTAACATTCTTAATGACAGTGTGTTGTATGTTATTTTGAAATGTCGACAAAAAGGTCGCTTTTTGGATGTGTCTAGAATAATATACAAAACCGGCTTTTACCCTTAAGAAGCGTTGAAAAGATCATATTAAGCTCATTCTCATTTAGTTCATCAGAAGAAAACCCGTATCACAAACCCGATGAATATTCAAAGAATTCTATGAGCATTTGATACAACTCAATCCTTGGTTTTTCTAATAGCATCAGCAACAAGCATCGGCAGGTGTTCTTATTTAGAGAAAATCAACAGTAAGACTTCAAGGCAAAACATATTTCAGAGTTTAAATAAATTTTGAAGTCAAGAATCTACTAGGAGCTTTATACTTGTCAAAAAGGTAATGTTTATATCATTTTCACCCCAAATTATGTTCTAGCACAGTTTTTATATATATCAATAGAAGGTAGTAAAGCAATATATTACAAATATTTACCATTGCAAATTGACTAAGTTTCCATTTCCGAAGAGAGCTAGCATAAAAACTATATCCATATGCTTAGTATTATCCATAAACATCCTGATGATTTGATCATAGTATCAAAAGCTTCTTAACCTAGAAAAATTACACAATTAGATTTGATAATCAATTTTTGAAGCGCCTTCAATGAGAATGCGCTTTTCACAGAATGATTATTTTTTATTCATTTATTATATTTTCTTTATGATAAGTTTATAATTTAGGAACAATCCTGTGGACAAAAGCTCTACGAAAGTAAAAATATTGAATTTGCAAATAATTTTGGGGTTGCAAACATTTCAAAAACCTAGTAATCTTAAGGCCATTCAAAGACTCATTTCTGATACTCAAAAGCAACTTTAATACAAGTCATTTGAATCATTCAAACACATTGACATTAAAGGTTTAAGGGTGTTTGTAATCCATCTATTGTAGAATATAGCAACAGTTTGTCTCCATAAGTAGACATACACTAGAATGATCAAACCGGGTTTAAAGTTGCAAAAATTAGCCACAAATATCTTGAAAGCCTTTCTACTGATAGATGCATGGTTTTGCAAATGGTCAAATTTATAGAGTATGTACATTTTCATCATGTTAAATAACATAGATTTAAACGAATCTAATTTTTATCCAGTTTACATTTATAAAAGCCAAAAAGTATGTTAATGAATATAGAGCGATAAAGAATATGTATAAACAATCTAGTAAGGCCATATTATTTATATACATCAAATGGTTTATGACCAGTCGAACTTGTAATCATTTTAAGAAATAAAAACAGATATTATCACAGCCAGATCAAAAAATAAAATGCGTGTATTACTTGAGTGAAGTGCTTGTAGTACAATGTGATGTCATCCAAAGATACACATTATATCAAGGCATAACAATGGAAGATTCATTAGATTCAAAAGGCCGTCACACTGCAAATCGAAAGATGAAATTTGCTAAAAACGAATGCATATTCATTACTTGTTAAAAAGTGTATGCTAATGATTGACACAATTTCCTTTTTTATTATATTTTTAACAAATCTTTATTCAAAAGAAAGAGAAATAGGTATTTAATACTTTGTTTTTGTTTATTAACCAACCTGATAAGTTATCTTGGACACGTTTAGATACTATCTTTTCCGATAACACCTTACACAAATATGAAGAATGAATCAATTGCACAATCTTTTTTCTCTTCCTCTTCCTCTTCATTTTATCATTTCTTCTTGCTCTCTTTCATTATCCACACATACACACACACGCGTGCGCTTCTTTTGATACAAAACAATATGCAAAAGATAACAACCAAACCTCGTCCATATCAATGCCCCTTATGTCCCAAAGCCTTCGTTAGATTAGAACACCGAACTCGCCATATCAGAACCCACACGGGAGAAAAGCCACATGGATGCAATCTTTGTCAAAAGCGATTCTCAAGAACGGATGAACTCAATCGACACCTTCGTACAAGGCATCATCCCATCTTAAGGCCTAAATATCACCTTCCTTCCATACAATTCTTGTTAAATTAATTATATTTTATATTTTGTATTCATAGTAAACATCAATAAATGTCATAGTTCTGACTCTATTTTATGCATAAAAAGCTCTATTATTTTATTCAAATTATAATTTTATGCTTGACTATTTTTCTTTTGATTCTGATTCCGATTCAGGTTGTTGTTGAGGTTGTGGTTGTGGTTGATAAGGTGGTTGTGGTTGTGATGGCGGTTGTGATTGTTGAGAAGGGTCTTGCTGATGTGGAAGGTGCTGTTGATGCTGTTGTTGAGCAAATTGCTGCAATTGCATTTGATATTGATGAACCTGATCATTTGTAAACTAAAAATAGTTAATAATAATGCTAACAATAAAATGATTTGTAATTTTACTTGAGGCAATTGAGAGTAATAGGTAGTTGGATCAACAGCGTATTGTGGTGGATAATAAGCAGCAGCAGTAGCAGTAGGATTACCAGCATAGGTTGTTTGATGGTCATAAACTGTGTTTGATTTAACTGCTTCTTCTCTTGGTACAATGTCAATCAAAAAGTCACACATATCAGTCTTAGAAATAGCAGTGGCAATGTCTGATCTTTGTAATGTACGACGTTTATTCTCTTCAGCATGAACCCTATTATATTCATAAGTATCATTCTCATTTACAAGGTATATAATATTATTACCAAGCACGCTTTGTTAATTCAGTAATGAATATTTCGCATCCTTTAGCAAATAAAATTGGAGCCTAAAACAAATTCGTCCAATAATATTAAAACGATATGCAGCAAAAATTATGAATAGCCTATCATTTATTACCTCTGCACTAATCATCTATTCATAATAATCATGTTATTACATCTTGCTACACAGCATATCTATCAATTTACCTTCACTTCATGGTCTGTTTTCATTACTTTTTTAATTCTAGCTAAAGGAAGCGCGTGATTTTTAAAATCAGAATCAAATCTTTCAGCATTGGCCATTTCCTCTTGCCAAAACTTTGATAAATCAAAAACAGGTTGTCCAGCAGTAGCTACTGGAGCCTGTCCTGAAGTATTAGGTGGTTGATATGAGTGAGTTAAAGACTGTGGATGCTGAAGCTCGTGGTGTTGAGGTTCTTGGTGTGGATGACTAGTCATTATTTTATATATAGAAAAAAAGAAAAAAAAAAAAGAAAATTCGACGAATGAAGTTTTTTATAAAAAGTCACACAAAGAATGGGGATGCAAACAAGTATTTGTATCGACAATAGAATTTATTTTTTTAACTAGAGAACGCAAAGCATTAATATACCTTTAATGTACATTAAATTCTAACGATGACTTATTGATTGAAGAACTGGACAGCTCAATATATCACGTAGACATTCTTTATAGAAAAAGCCTTTAGCGTTTAAATTGATAGCTCGATGCATGTAATTGTGTCAACTTTTTTTTTGTCTGTGTGAAAGTTTAAATAGCGGATGAGTTCCAGTTTCAACATGGATGGTTATTAGACTTGGCTGTTTTTGTATATTTTTGATTAATGAGATGGTCTCGATGTAGCTGACATTAAAAGTCTGTAACTGTGCTTCAAGCTACTTTATATTTCTTTTACATTCATGAGCAGCAATTCAAATAAAGGTTTTGTTTTCAGAATTCCTTGTTTAGATATTTCTAACGTATTTCCTTAAAGTCCAATGCCCTATTTGTGGCCAGTGGGTGTTGTCAAGTAATATCAATGCTCATATTGATTCTAACTGTCCAACATCAACATTGACATCGAAATCAAACTTTTTTGGTTCACCACAAAAGACAAATCAAGAAAAAATAGCTCCTGTATTTACACCAAAAGAAACTAAAAGCCCAGCAAAACGTGCTTTAGAGAGTTCACCTCCATCGTTAGCGCCGACATCAGCAACAAAGAGAAAAAAGCTTAATGCAGTATCTGAAGCGATGCCATTGGCTGCTAAAGGTTTTTATTATCATTCACTTAATTTTTCTTTTTGCTAAATTCTTTTATCAGTACGACCTTTGACATTATCAGATTTTGTAGGACAACAAGAGCTTTTAGGACCTACAGGTATACTGAAGACTTTGATTGATAATGATCGTATTCCTTCAATGGTCCTCTGGGGTCCACCTGGTTGCGGCAAAACCACAATAGCCCGTATCATTTCCAAAATGACACGATCACGATTTATTGAACTTTCTGCCACAAGTCACGGAGCTGCTGATGTCAAAAAGGCCTTTGACGACGCTAGGGGACACTTATCCTTGACGGGACAAAAGACGATTATTTTTATTGATGAAATCCACAGGTTTACAAAAGCGCAGCAGGATTTGTTTTTGCCCTATGTAGAGCAAGGCACCATTCATCTTATAGGAGCAACCACTGAAAACCCAAGGTACAAAAAAAGAAAGAAAAAGGAAACAAAAGCTAATGGTGATACTGTAAAGTTTTAAAGTGAACTCTGCACTCTTGTCAAGGTGCAGAGTATTTGTTTTAAAACGTTTGAATGAAGAAGAAATAGAATCCATATTGACAAGAGCATTATATCAGTGGAGAGAAAATGCAAATATTAGCGCAGAAGAATCAAAGAGTATTAAACAATTAGCGGCTTACAGTGATGGAGATGGTAAAGTGCATCTATATATCAATTATTTTTTATATTAACTAGATCCTCAGCTCGAAGTGCATTAAATACACTTGAAATTGCATTGAATTTACTTTCATCAAAAGAAGAACTACTTACAATGGAAGTAGTAAAAGGTCTCACTAAAATTTCTTCAAAAATACAACCAAATTGAACCGTTATTATTAGGTGCCTTTCAGAAATCGCATTTATTGTATGATCGAAATGGAGATCAACATTATGATATTATTAGTGCTTTACATAAAAGTATCAGAGGTAGCGATGCAGATGCAGCTCTTTATTGGCTTGGAAGAATGCTGGAAGCAGGAGAGGACCCATTATATATTGCTAGACGTCTTGTTCGATGCGCTAGTGAAGATATCGGTTTAGCAGATAATACGGCATTGCCGCTGGTAAAATACGAAGAGAATAAGAAATAGAAATCTAACAATTCAGTAGGCTATGTCAGCATATCATGCTTGCGAGAAGATTGGTATGCCAGAATGCGACACAATTCTTGCTCATGTTGTTGTTCATTTGGCAGAGACTAAAAAGAGTGTAAGAAGTTATAAGGCATATAAAGCCGTAAAAGAAACTATTAAGCAAAGACCTGCTTATCCTGTTCCATTACATATCCGTAATGCACCTACTCGATTGATGAAGGTAACGTTCTGTTTATTTTATATATATACAAATATTCACTGCAAGAGAGAGTAGGATTTGGATTATGGAAAAGGATATAAATACAATCCTGATTATGATGAGCCAGTAGATCAAACTTATCTTCCAGAAGAATTAAAGGACGTACACTTTCTTCAATAAAAAGTCTCATTCTTGACCAATTTGTTTAATCTCGTGAATACGTTGTTGAATTGCTTTTATAGCTTCTGTCCATATTTCTAATTGTTTATGTTGACCGACAATGGACGTTTTAAATGGAATTGTCTTGTTAGCTGAAGGTGTGAAGCTTGCTGTCTTTGCTAAGTAATAAGTATGACTTCTTAAAGCCAACTGAATGTCCTGTAAAAAAAGGAAAAGTTAAAGCAAGCGGTGTGAATTTAATAATAATTTACATTGACAAGTGAGAAATAACGAGAAGATAAATCGCGAAAAGCTAGTGCCTTTTCACGAACAAACTTGTCTGTATTCTCGTCCTTTGTTCCTTCGTCAGATAAAATGGCCAATGCTTCACCTGCTGTTTCAATCAGAAGTACAAGTTTCTACTGTAAGACTCAAAACTTCTGTTCAAGTAACAAAAGAAATATTATGTTTTTACCCTTTCCACTTGATAAAGATCTTTTATACGCATAGTACTTTCAGCCATACGCTTTGTAGGGTCAACATATTGATCTTTCGACATTATATGTTTTTTTTAAAAAAAAAAGAGAGAGAAAGAAGGCTGAGATTGAACAACTGTTTTTTATTATTATTTCTCTTTTCCTTTTCTTGAAGCTTCCATAATAAAAGTATTCAACTATATTTACGCTTTATTAGTATATAGATGCTTTATTATTACTATTTCCCTTACCCGAAATAAATCCAAAGTCATTGATTTAATAGGGAGAATATGTTTATAGCCTTCATGTACATCTGTTGGTATCCAATTCGTGTCAGTAGTTGAAGGATATTCACCCTGCAGCGTTTCGATAGATAGACTAAAAGTATAATTTTCTGAAGGCGGATGTATTAGGTGAATTGAATTTAATTTTAATAGGCAAGCTCTTAGATGATATTCGATATCGTTTAATGTACAATTGGATTCACTTTTGTAACTGTTCAACTTATATGAATTTATCTCGAAAACAAATTTTTCGATCGCTTCTTGTTTGTGGCCCATCACTGTCAAGTTGATGAATCTAACTTGTGCCTATGGTATTTATTAGCTACATTTAAATGTTCATTATTAATTGTACCATTTCTATGAGTGGATAAATAGATTGTATAAATTGTGAAATATATGCTTGTACTTTTGGATGAATAGAAATATAAACAGGAACTTGAAATTTCTTTTGTTGCCTAAATGTTTGTCTTGGGTACAAGCTACGATGATATAATATTTGATGAAACCATGTTTCTACTTCTGAAATATTAATAACAACAACAATTTGTTTTTTAACATTTGTTACAGAAATCACACAATAAATCAAGAATATCTATTTCTGTGTGTTACTATTACTGTCATTATACATAATAAACAATAAAAACCTTGTCTAATCAATTTGGGTTCTTTATTCATTTGGGGAAAGAAAGAGGAGAAAAAAAATGAAATAAAATAGAATTCCAAAGTTTTTATTATGCAAATCAGAAAATTTTTTTTATAGTTCATAACCTACAAAAATATAACCAGGCTCTTGACCATAAAGCACAGGATCAACCATTTCAAATCCTAAATACATAAAAGCACGAAGTAAAGTACTTAGCGAATCTTTATAAAGACGACGATCAAGAGATACAATTAAAGCTGTACAACCTGTTTTTTCTTCTGCAAGTTCAATTAAATGTGTGATACTACTGAGTGTTAGTTTTCTATTAATGAGCTTCTAGTTATAAAGTTACCATGTTGGAAATTCACCCTCAGTCCAATCAAGTAAACCTACAAAGGGTGAATTAAGAAATACGGTTTGATTAAGAATGAAGGCTTCACAAGTCAAGGTTTTGTTGTATCGAGTGATATGAATGGATAATACTTCATCTACATTTGTATCAAATAATGTTGCTTGACCAAATACTTGAGTAATCATATCATTCTGACCTGTCTATAGTATTAGTACTGTAATATAATGCTGAAGAAAAGTGTACCTCTTGTACGAGGATGTATATTCACAAAATCTTCATTTTTTTTATTGTCTTGTTCAAAAAGACTATCATTTATGATGGGTTCTAAAGGAATAGATATTTCCTTTTTATTTGGACTAGCAATTAACATGGTTCTATATTCCTTTTTCCCTTGGAAAAAATGGTGCTTGAAGCGTAAAGAAAGATGACGGTGTTTTTATCCAGTGCTGTTAATTCTCTTCAGAAGGCGTTTCTTTCTTTTAAATATTAATACATATATCTATGGTTCTGTTTTTTTTTTTTTTTTTTTTTTTTACCAGTTATAAACGCCCTTAAAAAACAGAAAAAATAAAGTTGAGGTTGTTTTTGTCTTTGTTAAAAAAAAAAGAGGTAGAAATTGTTTAATAAAAAGGAGTTGGTTGAGGTTTTTTTGAATAAAAAATATCTTTTCCGGGGGGTAGAAAAAGTGAAAAAAGTCAAGAAAAAAAAATCAGAATAAAAAATATTTTATATGTAAACACAATCGGAGTTATCAAGTACAAGAGATAAACAATAGTAAATAAACTTTTGATAAAAGGGTTTATTTTGTGTACAAAAAAATATTAAAATATACAAGGTTTAAAAACCAGGAGCTCTAATTTGTTGTTGTTGTTGTTGAGGTTGTCCATAAGGATTTCCAGCATTCAACATCTATATACAGCGTGAATAAAAAAAAAGTAAACGCGTTAAATGACCGGGTAGTTTACCTGCTGTGTTCCTTGCTGTTGCATGGCTTCTTTTTCATAAGCAACCAATGCTTGTTCCTTTTCAATTTCCAAAGCTAAAGGCAGCACTAACAAAAACATGGAAGTAGTAATGACCCATGCGCTCTTTCCAACAAAGGTAGCCCCTGTCTTTGACCAGGATGTCAAGGTAGATACACTCGAAGAAATCCTGTTTCTGTGTTTAAGAGGAATAATGTCCTTCAAAGCAGTAATTCTGTCTAAAAGTGATTCGTCTTCATCGTCAAAGTCCTCATCGTCAGAAAAATCAGAGAAGTCTTCTTCACTTAAGACTTCTTGTTGTTCATATTGTTCAGCGGAAACTTCTTCTAACTTGACCATTTTGTAAGAAAAAAGTGTAAAAGAAAGAAAAGAGAGGAGGGAAAAAATTTTTGTGTGCTAAATGTGGGTCCTTGTTTCTCAGTTTTTGAATTTGCGGTCTATCAATGACGTTTTTTTTCTCTATTTCAGATCAACTTTATAACATAAAAAATAGTATACAAAAGCCTATTACTTTTATATAAAGCTTCACAAAGCAAAAGTATGTTTCCTTCTTAGTAAAGTGAGAGAAAGGGAGATAATACCAGTGTTACAGTTCATGTATTTTTTGTGTGTGTGCGTTTCTTTCTTTCCGCGGGATGAAATATAAAAAATATATAATATTTTTTCTCCATGTTTTTTTTTTTTTTTCTTTTTTTTTTTAAATTATTATTATTATGAGACTTATTATTAGGAATGATTATGATGCTGTATCTGAATGGGTTGGTAAGTTGTTTAATGATATGATTATTATTGTTGAATGAACTAATTAGTATATGAAGCGCATTATATTAAGGAGCGTATCAACCAATTTGAACCTACAAAATCAAGGCCTTTTGTACTAGGTTTACCTACAGGATCGTCACCACTCAATACATATAAACGTCTTGTTGAATTTTGCAAAGAAGGAAAACTATCTTTTAAATATGTTGTTACATTTAATATGGATGAATATGTAGGCATATCACGGTAACTTGTAAAAAAATTTTTTTTCACGTATATTTTCTCACACGCTATATAGTTCTCATAAACAATCTTATTATTCATTCATGTGGAACAATCTGTTTCAACATATAGATATTCCACTGGAAAATATCAACTTTTTAAATGGTAATGCACCTGATTTAGAAGCTGAATGTGCAAGATATGAAGCTGAAATCGCAAAATATGGAGGAATTGAGTTATTTATTGGTGGTATTGGTCCTGATGGTCATATTGCTTTTAATGAACCTGGCTCTTCGCTTACTTCTCGTACTCGTGTTAAAACATTGGCGTATGAAACAATCATTGCTAATGCTAGGTTTTTTGAAGGCGATATTACTAAAGTGCCCAAGTTAGCTTTAACTGTTGGTGTAGCGTAAGTTTTCTTTTTTTGTAATATATTTTACTCATTTATTTATTATAGAACGGTAATGGATGCTCGTGAAGTATGTATCATTATCACAGGTGCTCATAGAAGGTACTTTAGTAGAGCTATATTAATGTATGATATTAAATATATTGAATAGTATTGCATTAGCAAAATGTGTTGAAGAAGGCGTAAATCATATGTGGACTGTGTCAGCAATACAAATGCATCCTAAAGGACTTATTGTATGTGATGAAGATGCTACACTTGAATTACATGTCAAGGTATTTATTATTATTGCTATTATTATTATTATGTATAAGGGTATACTAAATTTTGCGTTGTATAGACTGTGAAGTATTTCAAATCAATTGAACACGTACATCAATCATTAATTGGACAGGAAAACTTGGGTTTGCAGGGTGAACTATTATCACCAAAAAAGGTACAACGTTCAGTTAGATTATCAAGAGATGTAATGGTAAGAAAGCTTTTAAACGGTGAACTATCAGATGAAGAAGAAGAGGATGAAGATCAGGAATTGGAATTACCAAAGCAGCTTTATCCTTCTAATTCAAAAAAGAGACGTCTTGATATCAATGCATAATCCTACTCCCTTTTTTTAAACTGTGCCATACTCTTTATGTAATCTCTTTTTTGTATATGCAATATATTCCCCTCTCTACTTCCATTTTTGTCACTTTTTCTTTACTACTTTATTAAACATCCCTCCGTACATGTATACTAATGCTTTAAACCTTTTATTTCAATTATTTTAAGCTTTAAAATAAAGTAAAAAAAAAAAACTAAACTCACTTATACTTTTATAAAAGCTCATAACATTGAGATGAGATTACTATATACACTATTTCCAGAAATCAAAGTCGCATTTTGTAAAGTTTTATAATACAAGTGCACTTTTAAACATTCGATCGTCCAGAAATTCACTGTGATTGGCCAATCGAGGTTTTTTCATTTTGCCGATTGTATAAAGTAAATTGGCCATTTCATTTTCTTTTATTTCGTTATTCTATATTTTACAAGTTTATTATTCTTTCTTGACAGAGAGAAATAAATGAAAGGAAATGTTCAATCCAATCAGAAAAATCCTTAAGCGAAATTATTTTGGCAGTCTCGCCATCTTTGAAGCGATTTCTGCGGAAAGATGCTTTCAATTTGTTCCAATATTCTTATATAGAGTTTAAGAAGGTCGAATATGGAGGCAAATAATCGCAGTGGTAGCCTCTTTTACTGACGTTTTCTTTCAAATCGTTGGAATGGTGGATAGATGCGTTGTCCACGATCAAATTACACTTTGCATATGTTTGTCTAACTCATCAAGGACCAAGAGAATAAAATTTAAATAGTGCAGAGATTTCGTTATAACTTGTTTTGAAGAAGATACATTTGATTGTCCAGGGATCTTTCGTTTCTTGCTGGTCGACAGGAGTCAAACAAAGAGGGATACCAGACCTCGGTGATAAATTGCACCAAAGACCGCCAATGACGTTCCTCTTTGTGCAGGAACGTGATCATTAGCTGGCTCTTCCTTTCTTGACCAAGCCGTATTTCGAATCATATGCATATGGAAACCAGCTTCGTCAATGAAAACTGGATTCTTCGTAAAATCACTCATTTTCAAAGCCCATGCTTTACAAAGCTCCATGACACGATCGAAGTTTCTATTGTCACATCCAAAGCTGACTCGTTCAAGCGAAAGCAAGCATTATTCTCTAATATGCTTATGAATGGATTTTTTTGATATGTTGAGCTCACAAAAGGAATATGATGTTTGAGCTATTACAACTAGATATTTTTTGTCCAAGTAGTTGATCAAGTATTTGGTATGTATTTCGTTAATCTTAGTCTTTGGTCTCGTTCTCTACGTTGTGCTTTTCACAGGCAACTTCTTTTCATTATCATCTTCGTATTTTTTAAGTATATTCCTTGCTGTTTTTTCATTGATTCCTGCTTTTCTAGTAGCAGCGGTAGTAGATAATTGTTCCTCATATCTGTGATATCTCAATTCTGCAATTTGGTTTTCAATATAGCTTCTATAGGTACCTCTATGTTAGTACTTCGAGCTTTCATTACAGCATCCTTATCTTCGTACTTTTCCTTTTTATATTCTGTTGTACATTCTGTGCTTTTATTTTTACTCTTTTCAGCCCTATGGGACCTCGCAAAAAAGCTAATATTCATCCATCAACATCAGAGTTTAGCTTTATACTCAGTAGTCAAGTCCATTTCCTCTACAGAGCTATCTATTTGCGTAGCATCTGCCATGTTTTCATAAACAAACTTGTATGTGGGGATGGGTTACTCATGTTTTCTTATTTGATTAGGCAAAATGAAAAAATCTCAGTCGGCCAATTACAATTTCAAAGACAAATAATTTGGGAAACCTTGTATAAAGAAGCGCTTCTTTAATTATATTAACAAAAAAACAATAAGAAAGGTTTGTGTAAATAAAGTATGAAAGTCTGCTATTTGATTTTCTGCAAATTCGCTGATTGAGATCTTAACAGTTGCTCATTGGGTTTTTTTTATTTACAAGTACAAAAAATGAATTTTTAAAATTCGTTGATTGAATTTTCGAGTCCGTTATTTGAGACTGTCAGCGCTGTACAAGGCTGGCCCTTCATTGGGAGATATTCAGTGTGAGTCAGAGTAAGTTTGCCACTTGTAAATAATACAAGTTCCTTTTTTTTGACTTTTTTTCTTCTTATAAAACTAATGTCACATACTCGTACAATTATTACTGAAGGTATTTCTTAAAAAGAAATGTTTTCTTGTTCACTTATGTAACAAGACAATTTAGCTTTAAATGAACTTGATGATAAACGTATCAAGGGTATCAAACCTCTTATTCCTCCTCAAATCTTGATGGAAGATATTCCACTCACATTAAAGGCTGCTCAAACAATTCTTGAAGGCAGAAGATCGGCTGAAAACATCATTAAAGGTGTTGATGATCGACTCTTAGTGGTTGTTGGTCCTTGTTCTATTCACGATGTGCAAGCTGCAAAGGAATATGGTATATTTTTAATTGGTATGTTAAAGTGTCGGTTTGTTCACAATATATCTTTAGCTACTCGCTTGATTGAATACAATGAAAGCGCAAAGGAGGATCTTTTGATTATCATGCGCGTTTATTTTGAAAAGCCTAGAACAACTGTAGGTTGGAAAGGCTTAATTAATGATCCTTACATGAATAATAGGTAATAGAATAATTAAAACAAAAACGAAAAAGCAACTGATATGTGCTGTGTAGTTATGAAATCAACAAGGGTCTTCGTATTGCTCGTCAATTATTATTAGATCTTGTAAGAAAAAAAAAAAATAGACATCTCAAATGAATTGTATTCACGTATTTTTTTATCAGAATGAAATGGGTATTCCAACTGGCTGTGAATTCTTGGACACTGTAAGTACTATAATCATTGAAGGACTACAAGCGCTTACTGTATTTTAGATCTCTCCTCAATATACTGGTGATCTTGTCTCATGGGGTGCCATTGGTGCAAGAACAACAGAGTCACAAATCCATCGTGAGTTGGCTTCTGGATTATCTTGTCCAGTTGGATTCAAGAATGGTATGTTCTTGAAATACTTTCTTCTTTTTTCTTATATTTTCCATTGCAGGTACGGATGGTTCAAATGGTGTCGCTTATGATGCTATTCGTGCTGCTAATAACGGTCATCACTTTTTATCAGTAACTAAACAAGGCTTATCCGCTATTGTTCAAACAGAAGGAAATGATGCTTGTCACGTCATTCTTCGTGGTGGTAAAAGTGGAACAAATTATGATGTTGAATCCATCAAGAAAACTGCACAAGAACTTGCAAAATTGAAATTAGCACCTGTTGTCATGGTAGATTGTAGTCATGGTAATTCATGCAAAGATCACAAACGTCAACCTCTTGTTGCACAAGCTCTTGTAAGTTTCGGATATTTCCTTTTTTAGTTTTTGTATTCATTCTTGTACAGGTGGATCAATTAGAACAACCAAAAGTTACTGGTGATAACATTGTAGGTGTCATGATTGAATCAAATTTAGTGGAAGGTAAAGTGAGATTGTTTACTTTTAAGAAAAGCACTCACATTCTTTGCTTTAGGTCGTCAAGATATTCCTAACGAAGGCCCTCATAGATTGAATTACGGGCAATCAATTACCGATGCTTGTATCAATTGGGAGGATACTGTAAAGACATTAGACAACCTTCGTGCTGGTGTGCGTGCCAGACGTGCTGCAAGAGCTTAAACCCCAAGCCCAAAACAACATAAAAAAGCCACACACACACGCACCATAGAAAATTTTTTTATCAAAACGAAGATTCAAATTGCATGAAAAATAAAAAGTTTAAAATTTATCAACAACTTTCTTTTTTTTTTATATATAAAAAATGTCTATTGAATACGAAGGTGCTATTGGTATTGACTTAGGAACTACGTAAATGTCTATCTGTTGGAGAAGAGTAAGCCACTCATATAAATGATTAGTTATTCATGTGTTGGTGTTTGGGAATCTGAACGTGTTGAAATCATTGCAAATGAGCAAGGTAACCGTACTACACCCTCTTACGTTGCTTTCTCTGAAAGTGAACGTCTTGTCGGTGAAGCAGCCAAGAATCAGGCTGCCATGAACCCCAAGAATACTGTCTTTGATGCTAAGCGTCTTATTGGTCGTCGTTTTGACGATGCTGAAGTTAAGGCTGACATGAAGAATTGGCCATTTACTGTTGTTGAAAAGAATGAGAATCCTTTTGTTCAAATTGAGTTTGAAGGCGAAACCAAGACTTATTCTCCTCAAGGTAAGAGGAATAATATCTTGACGGAAAAAATTATATAACTTGTTCAACAGAAATTTCCTCTATGGTTCTTATCAAGATGAAAGAAATTGCTGAGGCCAAGATTGGCAAGAAGGTCACCCAGGCTGTGATCACCGTTCCTGCTTACTTCAACGACAGTCAGCGGCAAGCTACCAAGGATGCCGGTGTCATTTCTGGTCTCAAAGTCCTCCGTATTATTAATGAACCCACTGCTGCTGGTAAGATTATCCTTACATGTATAAAAGCAAATTTTTAAAAGTATGTTTTGTTTAATAGCCATTGCTTACGGCTTGGATAGTAGTGACCAGGCCGAACGTAATGTTCTCATTTACGATTTGGGCGGAGGAACTTTTGATGTTTCTCTTTTGACCATTTCTGGTGGTGTCTTTGCGGTCAAGGCTACTGCTGGTAACACTCACTTGGGGGGTGAAGATTTTGACAATACCCTTGTCAACCACTTTGTTCAAGAAATTAAGCGCAAGCACAAGAAGGATATCACTGGTGATGCTCGTGCTCTCCGTCGTCTTCGTTCTGCTTCTGAACGTGCCAAGCGAACTTTGTCTTCTTTGACCCAAACCACTGTCGAAGTTGACTCTCTCTTTGATGGTATAGATTTTCAATCCAACATTACTCGTGCCAAGTTTGAGGAAATAAATTCTACTGCCTTTCAAGGTACTATAGAACCCGTCGAACGTGTCTTGAAGGATGCCAAGGTTGACAAGACGAAGATTGATGAGATTGTTCTTGTTGGTGGCTCTACTCGTATCCCCAAGATTCAATCTCTTCTCCAAGACGTCTTTAATGGTAAGGAATTGAACAAGTCCATCAATCCTGATGAGGCTGTTGCCTATGGTGCCGCCGTTCAAGCTGCTGTCCTCACCAACCAAGCCGGTAACGAAAAGACTCAAGATCTTCTCTTATTGGATGTTGTCCCTCTTTCTCTTGGGGTTGAAATGCAAGGTGGTATCATGGCTGTTGTCGTCCCTCGTAACACCCCAATCCCTTGTCAGAAATCCAAGGTTTTTACCACTGCTGCTGACAACCAAACCACTGTCACTTTTCCAGTTTACGAAGGTGAGCGTTTGATGACCAAGGAAAATAACCTTCTTGGTGAATTCTCTCTCTCTGGTCTTATTCCTGCTCCTCGTGGTACCCCTGAACTTCTCTGTACCTTTGACTTGGATGCCAATGGCATCTTAAAGGTCACTGCTCAAGACAAGACCACTGGTCGCCAGGCTGATGTCACCATCTCTAACTCTACTCGTCTCTCTGCCGCTGATATCGAACGTATGGTTCAAGATGCTGAAAAGAATGCTGAATCTGACAAGCAACGTGAAGCTGTTGTTCAAGCCAAGCAAGATCTCGAAGCTTACGTCTACCAAGTCGAGAATAACATCGCTGATCCCAACGTTAATATGAAGCTCCGTCGTGGTGATCGTGAAGCAATTGAAACTGCTCTCGCTGAAGCCATGGAATTAATGGAGATTAACGCCGATGATGCCCAAACCGATGACCTCAAGGCTGCTCAATCCAAGTTGAAGCGTGCTACTACCCGCGCTTTTGCTCATGTTTACTCTCAACGTCGTTAAGTTTTGTTTTGTCAAGATGAACGAAGAGAGAAAGTGAAGTTCTTTTTTCAATGTAAAAAATATAGTAAATAATAAAACGCTTAACTGCATTCTGTAAACATAAAATCACACAGTATTCATTCAGAATGTGTTTGTATTTTGAATTATGCAATCATTAGACAATTTTATGGCCTTGAGCAAATTCAAAATATTCTTACACAGATTAACATTCTACAACGATATGACGTGAATAAAAAGCTTTTGATAATACAAATTTCATTGGCAGACATTCTATGTGCAACCATGTAAGCTCACGGCCATTCTTTTGTTGATGTACACACACAAAAAAAAAAACCATTTCAGTGTACAACATCTTTCGATTGGTTACATTGTAAATGTTTTTATTTCATTTCTAGATATGAATACAAGGATGATAATATGTAGTTAAAGAAAACTCTATGAGGATGATAACAATAAATAAGATGATAAATATACAATGAAAAATTAATTGCAAATCAATGGTGCTTCAGGCAGATCCGCAACGATAGCATTTCTACGTCGAAGGGTATACATTGGTAGTTCAATAGTTTCATCAAATAAAGTAAGTGTTGCTCTTGCTCGAGGGCTTTTTTCAAGCCATTCTGCAACGTAAGAAGATGATAAGTATTCTCCACTTGATTGTTCTAATATAGTTTCGCCATCTTGAATTGAATGGACATAAGCACAGGTAGGATGAATATAGACTTCAGGATAATCACACATTTTGTTGTTGTTTTTTTTTTTTTGTGAAGCGAAAAGAAAGATATTATGAATGAGTCTTTATATTCTTTTTCCCATTTTTTGTTAGATTTGAACAGGCAATTTTTTTTTGTACTTTCCCCTAATTAGATAATAACAAGCTCAGGTTGAATACCATTTTTATTCACAATCAAAAGATTTTACTCGTCAAACTTGGCCTGTACTACACTTCTGGACACGGGATACTTCAGCCACGTGGAATAAGAACGAGATTTGCTGTAGCTTTTTATTTTGTGATGATAAAAGTGAATACAAAAGCAATGATTTTCATTCTTTTAACACCAAAAAAATAGATTGTTGTTCTGAAAAGAACAGGTAGTTGTATCTTTTCTTAACTGTGCTTACTTTATAACTAGCAATAACAAAAAGGGACCCGAATATGAAATCCAAGGCCCCCCACAACTTAAAAGAGCATTTTGTACTATGAACTACCTGCATAAATATATACAAAAGTTGTATTTGTTTCTCAATGACAACCCAAGTGGTTGCATAATTTCGGGAATTCTTTTTTTTAAGTTCTGTACTTTCAAAGTATCTCTCATAAAACCATTTTTTTTTTCTCATTCTCAAAGTTTGTACTATAAGTCCCTTTCACACCTTCCCTCCTTTTTTTTTTTTTTACTCACGGACCAATGGACAAAGTACAAAAGAGAAATGAATGACGTATTTTTAATACTTGCACATATTAAGGGACTATTTATAACCTTAAGTCGAGAATGTAATTCAACATGTCTAATAAAGGTGCATTGTATTATCCAGTTGTATTTCTTCATTATTCAAATAAAATAAAATATTACCAAGCCTAAATTCCTTTGGATCTTTTGCAATCACCTCTTTTTTTTTTAAAAAAAAAGGAAAAACCTTGAGATGAATTGAGCTATTCAGTTAGTATTTTAGACTATTTGTTAATTTTATGAGAAAGCAAGATTTATGACACGACATTTTAATAAAAGCATAGCATAGGAATTTGGTAAATTACAGTGCTAATACAAGAATAGAGAATCATTTACTGTTACTTCATTTGTTAATAAAGTCTGAATTTGAAAATTAATTACAACAGGACTATTGTTACCTCCTCATTAGTTTCAGGAGCTTTCACAGAAGCGTTGGCTGTATTGTACTTTACTATAATAAAGTTGGCTATTTATTTAGAGACATGTCATACCAACTTTTTTAATACCTACAATTGAAGTAACATTATAAATTTTATATAAAGAGCATAAATGACATGACCATCTTAAAAATAAAAATATGGCAAAAGGTATCATCGATTTAGTTTGAAAAGTCTATGCATAAAGCTTTCAATTTTTAAAACATGATTTACTCACTTAGACGTAGTTGAGCTTGGTCAAATATTTTCAGTTTCATTATTAAAACTTCTTTCTATTGATTATTTATAATTTAAGAGTTGTGTTAGAAGACTAAGTTTATAAGTTTATTACTTTTCACAATTTCATCATCTGCTGTTTAGCCTTTTCCTTCAAGTTTACATAGGCAACACCTAAACCTGCAATCTGGATTATCAGCCAGTAACATTTAAAGAGATAGCTTTCTTATTGAACCTTACTATCACAATCATAGTTCAATATCATACAGCAAGCATGAAGAAAACCGGAATCATATGTACTTTATCAAAGCTCAATAATCATTAATATCCTGAGCTTATCAATCGGATTCTAATGAAATACTGGCTAGTGTAATCAGCCAAAAATGGTGCGGCAAAACTCTATTCTTTTGATCAAAAAATTCAAACAAGACAGGGACGAGCAGATAATGTTTGAGATTCAGAATGACCCTTCAACTCTAATTAATCTATGATGACATATGGTCAGGCAAGTGCCTACTTTAAAAACGCTGTGTGTCCTAGTCAAGAAGTTGCCACAGCTGGTTCCTAACCCTAGATGGCCGTCACGCTGGTTTCTAGACCTTCCTTTATCTGGCTGTCTACTTTATAACCTGCCAATTTCGAGTCGCATATCCAACGTCATACCTTCTTCTCTTCCACTCTGGTATATCTTGGCTGATATCACTATATGGAACTATGATAGTAATCAACTTGTAGCTCGAACTACGACGTCAACTGGTGATAGAGCTTTAATTCGTGAGTTATTCCCATTTTCTGGTTAAGCAGACGCTACCATCCGTTTTGATTGGTACATCAAGGTATCTCAAGATCCTCCTTCAATACCTGTATCGATTACATTGCATTTCGATACATGGCCTTCGCAATTCTCACATTGGTGCTGCAGTTCTGTTACCTACAAACAGGTTCCCGTGGCATTAATTTCCCTTGGGGAATTACGTCGCTCATGGCATCCTATTCTGGCTGGTTCTTGTAGGCGTTTACGCCCGCCTTACCGTATGGCCTCCAGACTGCATCTACCTGTTTCGTTCTGGAAGGGATACTAGATCTTCCCCATATTCCAAGCTCTACCTTCACTCCCTGGTGGGGATTGCTGCATGGTAGTCTACCCGTAACATTCACACTTCACCGGACAAACATTGCCTCGTGTGCTTTTCCTATATGCCGTATCTGTCATAGTGATGTTGAAGACACACTCCATTTTGTGGTATGGTTTCCACTGAAGTAGCAATTCTGGTCCTCCGTGCTGTCTTTGTTTCGCTTGACAGACCAATTCCCTGACGCAACCTCTGTGTGGTCTGCTCTTGCAACGCTCTCTTCCCCCGATAATCGGTATACAGTTTGCTCAGATCATATTCGCCCTTTAAGGTTTGTCTTTTCATCACTCTGGAAACTTCACTGGCGTTGTAGTCTCAATGACACTCTCTGGTCATTGTCCGGGGTTATGGTTTTTTTCCAGCAAGACTCCAAGCTTTTGTTTGACACATCACTTGTGACGGAATTTATTGTTGAATAAATTTTAATCATACAAAAAGAAATCTATGATGACATGCTGAATAAATGAATACTCCATATCAATACATTGAATAAGGCCTTAGAAGTTTATGGAGCAATCATTATTTAAAACATACTAATCACTACATGCAATAAACTCGAAATTACTGTTATTTGTGTAACTATCTACCCGGACTTTCTATGAAAAAGAACATCAACCAAGCACGAGTAATTTCTGCTCAGCAGCATAATGTTTGACTTCATTACAAAAATCTTGAGACTACAAGTAGAATATTCTGTTAAAAGGACTATTTGCCATCACTAGTATATAATATAATTGATATCAAATAAAAAGCACGATTACATCTCACTTATGATTTTTTTAAACTAATACAGTGATAAAGTGCTTTTTATAGATAACTATACAAATCAGGACAAAGCACAAAAGTATCACGAAAAAAGGATTTTGGGATACAACTTTCGACATCTCAACAACGTTATCTCAAATCATCAGATAACTAACCAAAAGCGCTTAAGAATATGATGAGTATATTTTCATGTGACTTCAACGATGGTCCTAAAGCACGCAATAAAGTAGTCTGATCATATTAGTAAGCCTAAAATCCAAAATTGAACAAGTTTAACAAAAAAGAAGAATGGCTTATTTATTAGGTAATCTGGATTCGACATTTAGTAATTCAAAACCTCTCCTTTATAGTTGATAAGCTTGCCTGCATCAGCAGCTGTAACACTGTCAAGTTTGGCCAATTGTCCTGAGATTGATTCATCTGCATAGATATCTCCATTTTCACCACCCATGTCAGTCTTGACCCAACCAGGATGAGAAGCATAGACAATAATGTTTTCCTTGGCAAGTTGAATGGATTGTAACTTGGTAAGCATGTTAAGAGCACTTTTAGAGATTCTGTAGGCAGTACCCTCAGAGAAGCCAGCCAATTCAACGCTTCCAAGAATGGATGACATGTTGACAATCTTTTTAACGCGATCAGGACCACGTTTGCGGAGTAAAGGCAAGAATGCATTGGTGACTTCATTGACAGCCAGTACGTTTGTTTCAAAGATTTCAAGGATTTCTTTCTTGGAGCTTTATGTAAATGTTAATAAATATATCTTTTATGTCAAATTGAAAGTCATTTATAACTTACGTTTGTTCAGGAGGGGTATATGCTCCTCCAATACCGGCATTATTAATCAAGACATCGAAACCTTCAGGAGCAAGCTTTGAAATTTCTTCAACAGCTTCCTATTGTTCATAATTTTCAATCAGCAAGAGCTTTGTAATATATGCATAGGAACTATTACCTTGATGGATTTTTCACAAGCGGTATCCAATTTAATGCTGTGCACTTTCTTACCATCAACCAGTTTCTGCAAGCCTTCGGCCTTGTCAGGATTACGAGCACAAGCAAAGACAGTGTCTCCTCGAGCAGAAATTTGTTTAACGAATTCGAGTCCAAGGCCACGAGAAGTACCAGTGATAACGTAAGAAACCATTGTTATAGATTTAAAGATTTTAAGATAACGTGAAAAAAAAGAGAAATTACTCTTTGCGAACCCCGCCTTTTATAGATGATTTACCGCTTACAAGATAAATTATTGAGTAATTTTGGTTGACATGTTGAATGAATTCCTCAACTACTTCCAGCTAACTCAGTGACCACATTAAAAAATCAATAATAAAATTAGTTGTAGACTTGATCATTTGTTTTCACTTGAGCAAGTATATAAAGGGTGTAGTTGATGTTTGCATGACTGTTATGTATATTACAAATGGAGAAGCGGTAAACTAATTTTTGAACCCATGGGTCTTTTTTGGCTCGACATGATAAACGAATCAAACTTTTTTCTATTATTTTCTGCTGCCGCTCAATTTTGTCTTTCAATTCCAGTCTATCTTCATCTACTTTAAGTTTTCTTTCAGTGGCTTTTTGCAATTTCATTAGTAAATAACAAATGGTATCTATTAGACCTGTAAATCCAGAAGCAGCTTGATGCTTTATTACTTTTCTGATCATCTTGAGAATGGGACTTGAGGTATTTCGTAAGTTGTACTCTTAGATCACTCTAGAATTTTACTTGAAATATAATGTTCATGTATACCGAATTACAAGGAATAATTTATGGATGATTAAAAAATTGTAGAAAGCTGGCTATCAATGAGTTTATTGAGTCTTTTTATAAAATTAATAATTGAAAAACAAAGTTGCATGAGTTTAACTGCTAAAGCTATGGCTATTTAACGCATGGTGTCAGATAGACGTACGATTAAAGAATATTTTCATTTGAGAATTAAAATAATCCAATTGAGCACATAATAATGGAAATTATTGTATTGCCCGGGTCAGTTTAACAGATGGTTAAAGAGCTAAAAAACCTTTTTGATAGGCAAAAAGGGAAAAAGGATAAAGATGGGAAGATGAAGAAAATGCAGTAACAAACGATACGAGATTAATTAGAGCTGAACCAATGTAATAGTTTAGTACCCAGAGGTGGAATTTCAGGAGCAGTTTTGTCATGGTGGAGGTAGTCAAGTTCATGTAGGATTTGGCAAATGGTCGGCCATCGAATAAGCCACGCTGAATATTTTGATCGACGTTGTCAGATAGACGTACAGTGGGGCTGGTAAATTTTGTCAGTTTAAAGAAAATAGACTTCGTTTAGCAAAAAACAAACGTCATTTCCAGAAAAATAAATGTCACTAACCTAAATGAAAATTTCGTTTGGAACATTTATTGTTGTCGCTTTGTACTTGTTTTAATGTAATATCTGTATTAAATGACCAAAACGATAGCCTTGGTGGATAATTTTTTGTGATTTTTCTACTTTTGCTCTAAAAGATGATCAGTCTAAAGGATATTTTCTGGTGAAAAAGCTAGGGCGTTTGCCAGTCTTTCTCAAACTATTTAGGATCTTGAGAAAATTCAATACGACTGCTTGATCGCGATTCCAAAGTCTTCTTTTATTCCTGCGGTTTGTTGTTTAAGTCATGAGAGGCTCTTACACCTAGTGCTGCATTAGTTATCAAGAATTAATCTAGTTTATTTGTTTCTTTGTGTTACCTCAGCAAACCATTGCATAGCACGTTTGGCTTCTTTTTCCGTTGGTAAGGGCGAGAGTTTGGCACAGTTTTGAATTTTTTTAATTCATTTTCACAGGTTGGGCAATGGGAAGATGTTTTGCATTCATTGATTAAGTAGACAACAAACCCGTTCTTCTTTAACATCCTGATTAACCCCTTGCTTCTTGTCGGTTCTTGATACTTGACATTAGGGGCGGACCAATCTCCAAAAACTAAGACAGCATCTTGACCAAACTTTGCTTTAAGCTATGCACCAGTTTTTGATCATTCTGGTCAAAGAAGAGTTTACTTGAAAGCTTCAATTTTCGAAAAGGTAGCTTTTCTAATGCTGTACTGATAGTCTTTTGTAATTGCTTTGCTTTTCTCACTATCATCTAGTCTTTCTGAAATATGCTTTTGTTGTAGCATTGTTTGTAGGTAAGTGACATACGATTGAGACTTTACAGAGCTATCAGTAGAGTAATTATCAGGTTAAGGGAAAAAACCACGGATTCTTGCTATGAACAGATTTTTATAATACAAATTACATTTTTGGTCGACTCGAAAGTCAAATTCGGATTCAGGGAAATATGTTTCTTTAGGCTTTGTTTTCTCGTTTCCATAATATTCGTACAAAATGTTTTTTACTAATGCTCTTAAATCCTTGATGCTTGAACGCTTTTTTTAGGTTTAAGACGGCACCCCATGTCTCAAACTTGCTTCTTGTTTTTGGATTCTTTTTGCTCTTGAGAATATGATAATGGATTATTTTGCTATCCAAAGTCATGTAGCCAGGAATAGAGATGGTACGTAGCGGGAAACAAGCAAACTGTTTCGTCTGTTCAGCTTCAGACAGTTCAACAAGCCTGAAGAGGGCTTTAAAATGGTTTTCTGGATTATCCATAACGTCTTAGTAAATTGAGTTCTCTTGAAAAATGTAATCCTCTGGATAACTTGAGAGAAAACCATTTGATTGTGTTCTTGATTGATCATCTAAAAGACCAACTTCAGACATCTCTTTTTTTACGATGGCAAGCTTCACTTGATTGCAAGGTCGATAAATCTTCTCTCAGATAGCTTCTTTTATCGCTTTATTACTAGACTTGTTTTCTCGCATTTCTCCTCTGAAACTCTGCCTTTTCCTTCTTTTTAAATAACTTGCTTATCAAACCACGCGGCCTGTTTCCAAAATGAGCTTTGATGTTATTATAGTAGGTCATTTGGATCTTCGTACACTTGTACAAGGCTATTTGCTGAGCATATGGTAAGTTTTGGGCAGTATAACCAGCGTCTTCACAGTAAGCTTCTTTATATTTGATATCAGTCGCCTATAGTTTTTGGTCGTATCCTTCAGTCTTGTGCCATTTCCACTCTTTGAGAGAACAAGACTAAGAAAAACTTCAACAAAGACATCTTTTGTCACAAATTTATTCAACGCAAAATTTTCATTTGCAGCCAGTTCTTGTAAATATATGTACAATCGAACAATAGCAATGTGCCTACAATGAGCTTACACCATGTAGTAACTTGCAACATAACATACTTATTTTCTAGATTCACATAGAATAGTAGTTACATATAGTAGGTAGGACTCGAGAAGTTATTAGCGTCTGAATGTGTCAAGTTCTTTATGTTTTTTCATCGAACCTCAATGATAAATATGTTAAGAACAAAACTGATGAGCATAAAATGTTGGACCATCATCTTGTAATGTCACTGCATAATGATGATGCATTCACTGATCAAAATCTCCGTTAAAGATCCTTTGCTGAGCCCAATAAAACTATTTTAATCATACCAATTCTCGCAAGATTTATGCTCTAAAAAGATATGGTGTTATGAAAATATCATAGTATGATTTTAAAAGCATGTTCACATGGGCGGTTTATTACAACAGTGGATGGTTTGACTAGAGAGGCCATAAAGAACTTGATTGCAAGCATCAGCACTTCGACTCGATATTTTTCATTCGACGATGTTTGAGCTTTCCTTTAACTATACCCTGAAACTGCTCAATTGGGTTGAGCTCTGGCGAACAAGGAGGTAAGTACGTTACTCTATAACCTCTACTCTCAATTTTTTTATCTTTGGATGAGACTTATGAATAGTACAGCAATCCATTACAAGATAACTACCCATAAGACTTTCATCCATGTCCATGATATCAAGAAGCTCGCTTATAAATCTTACAAAGTGAGCAGTAGTTGTACCTTTTGCTACTGGCTTGTTGTTCTCGATAGCAGTACTCTTCTCCACATCAACGTACTTTATAGTAGGCTCTTCAATAATAATGTCGCCTGCTCTTTGCCTCCTGCAAGCTTTCTTTTTTTTTTTTTTTTTTTTTTTTTTTTTTTTTTTTTTTTTGTTTGGCTGTCTTCAATGCAACCTCATCAACAAAAACGCAGTTCTTAGTATAACCCAGATCCGAGCCTTTCAACTATATGAACCACTCGTATCTCGTTTGCAAGTTATTGTAAGAGTTTCTTGTCATAGGGTCGAAAGTTGGCTTCTTTATTAAAATGAGCATGTTGTTTCTCAAGTAGTGGTTTATTTGAGATTTTAAAACATTCAAGTCCTCAAACTGCGATTTCAGAGAATCAATAATGTCATCAGCACAAAGTTGTGAGTCTTTTTCTACTATTTGTTGAATGTGCTGCTCATGCTCAGGAGTCAGTGAGCTGGGTAGGCCGGGATTTCTTTGCAACTTTTCGTAAGCTACCTTCCCAGTTTCTTGATAGTGTTTCCACCAGCGCATGGCAGTACGAGGATTAATTCCGAGATCTTTACATGCAAAGTCATTTTTCCTCTTTCCGTAGGACCCTCGATCATTCGGTCAATAAATATCGCTCTGGTTTGGTCGTTGTAGTCTTTGTAGACGCTGCTTTCTTGACCACTTTTATATCCTTTTTTGTTGAATCTTTTGCAGTAGCTTCTTTCTCTGCTGATTTGAGACTCAAATAGGTCATTTGACTCGTTATGGTTTCAAGTACTACGTTTGGATCACTGATTTCGGTTAACACACCTTCCATCGGATCGAAGACTCTCTCTCCATCCTTATTGTAGACATTATTGTGTTCGTCTTCAAGAAAAAATGTATTTTTTGTCATTTTATTCAATTGTTAGAGCGAAAGGAAAGAAATAAAGCTTTTACATCATAGCCGGCAATAATCTCTCAGTAATGCCAATTTGACTTGGCCCAAAAAGACAAAGTAAAATTTAAGGCGACAATCATTTGCTAGTAAACTGCCAAATATTTTTCAGATAGCACCATTTATTTTTTCAGAATGGACAAAATTTACCAGCCGCACTGTACATGTAATTATATTGCATTGAGATCTTTTCTAATCTCACACAACATTGAGTATTTAGTAAGAAAAACACGCTGCTGAATTCAATGTGCTTTGTATGATCATATTGGAGATTGCTTTTTAAAAGGATAATCAAGACATGAAATTGCCTATTTCTCTGATTGGACAGAAAAGGTTGCAGGGTGACGAATTTGGATAATAACACATTAATGTACAGTATTTGGCTAAGACTTTGAGAATAAGGTGTTTGTATAGACAAGTACGCAAAAGTCTCTGCTTTTATAAACCTCTTAATATGGTGGAATCCATTGCAAGTAAACATGGCATATGGCCTTACATTATTTACTACATTTACTTTATGATTCCAAGGTTTGACTGATACTAATACTTGATTATAGTTCCTAATGTTTGAAGGTCAAAAGTGAATATATGAAACTTCAAATGGATTACAAACAAAAGTGTGCTTGTATGAAATGTAAAAGCTGATTGACTACTGTATTCAAGTGTTTTTAAACTAAAGATGATTCTTTCATTTGAAAAGAGTTATAGTGATGATACCACTCATCATCGCAAAGAAATACACACACATACACAGAATTTGTCTCAATGCAGAAAATGGAATTGTAACGTGAGTTTAAAAGTTTCCCACAAACACAAATTAAGACCTTTTTCTGCTTCTGCAGCGGTGTACAGATTATTCATCAAACGATTTTTATTGGTCAATGCGATGACATTGAAATATAAAGATTTGATATACATACTATATTAAAGGGAAAGAGAGAGAGAGAGAGAGAAACTGAGGAAGATCAATTCTTGATGTTTGATTACTTAGAATAAATCACTATAGAATTTACTATTTTAACTAAATAAGGGTATGATTGAAACTATATCAGAAAAGTAAAATACCCACAAGTGATTCTTTTACTTTATAAAGATAAAGCATTCGCACTGATTTGTCAGAAATGATAATCGGAGTTATTAAGACTAAACTACCCCCAGTCCTTCTGTAAGCTCTGGAGTGATCATTGTGTTTGTGTCAAGGTGTGTTTCGTTAGAACAAGAAAATCGTCTTTGAAAGCATCGCGATAAATACTGAATAAAATATAATGCACATAGAATAAATATAACTTATTTTTTAAAAGTATTTTTTATAAAGCATGTATAGAAAGCAAAATAAATTTGCTTTTTCGTCCTTCTTCTTTATGCGGATTTTAAATGCATTTGTTATTCCCTCTTTGAACTGGTCTGAGGCTAGTAATGACAAATAACGTTTATCAATCTTTTCAGTTTGTCAGTTATGTTTCTTTCATCAGACTTCCTTTATTGATTAACTGATTATTATTGGTCTTGATTTGTAACTGACTTGTTCCCGTGTAAAGTATAAAAGAGCCTCCCTTTTTTTTTCTTCATTTCTTTTATCACACTTTATCCTAACCTTAAATTATAACAATGTCTGTCGTCAAAGAAATGAAAACTGTTACTGCTGCTACAATTACTCAAGATGTTCATCCCTTAGACCAGCTTTCTGGTGAAGAAATCATCCGTGTTGCTACGATCACTCGTCAAGCCAAAACTGATATTGATTTTGTCTTTAACACAATCACTTTAAAAGAACCTAACAAGAACATCATGCTCTCTTATCTTGGATGGGATAGTTCTAAGCCTCGCGTTACCCGTGTTGAACGTGAAGCACTTGTGGTTGCATTAGAGAAAAAGACGATGAAATGCTATGAAGGTATCGTTTCGTTAACTAACAGTAAACTTAAATCTTGGAAGTACATTCCTGATGTTCAACCCATTTTGACTATGGATGAAATGTTTGAGGTTGAAGAACTTGTAGTAAAAAGTGAACTTGTTCGTCAAGAATGTCTTGAGCTTGGTATTACTGATATGTCCTCTGTCTTTGCTGACCCTTGGGCTATCGCTCGTCATGTATCCCATCCAGGACGTGAGAAGCGTATGATGCAAGCTCTTATGTACATGCGTACCTGTGAAGATGACAATCAATATGCTCATCCTTTGGATTTTGTTCCTATTATTGGTAAGTTTTTTTCTTTTTACCTTTACATCTTTTCTAATCCACTCGCTATTAGATGTTGGAAAAATGAAGGTGATCTCGATTGAACGTATCAAGCCTAGAGATTCCAAGTTCACTCGTCCTACTATACCTCAAATGAACCACAACTTCTTGCCTGAATTCATCGGAGAAGAAAATTACCGTAAGGATGTGAAACCTATTATTGTTCAACAACCTCAAGGTGTTTCTTTTACTGTTACTGGTAACCAAATTGACTGGCAAAAATGGAATATGCGTATTTCTATGAATTATCGTGAAGGTCTTGTGATTCATAACGTTAGTTATCAAGATGGTCCCGAAAAACGTCCCCTCTTTTATCGCATTTCTCTTTCTGAAATGGTCGTTCCTTATGCTGATCCTTATTCACCTCATTATCGTAAGCATGCATTTGATGTGGGAGAATATGGCCTTGGTCTTTGTACGAACGCTCTTACCCTTGGTTGTGATTGTCTTGGATCTATTTATTACTTCGATGCTACCTTCAATGATCATGAAGGTAAACCTTTCCATGTTCCCAATGCAATCTGTCTTCATGAAGAAGATCACGGCATTCTTTTCAAGCATACAGATTATAGAAATGGCAGAGCTCACACTGTTCGATCTCGTCGTCTAGTTATCTCTCAGATTGTCACAGGTAAGATGAAAACTTTTGTTGATTTGAAGCTAAAATAATCTTTTTCTAGTGGCCAACTATGATTATGGTCTTTATTATTACTTTTATCAGGATGGTTCCTTCCAATATGAAGTTAAAGCCACAGGTGAGCTCAACACACACGTTCTGGCTGAGGATGAAACTCCTGGTGACTATGGTATTACTGTCGCCCCTCAGATCAACGCTCAACATCATCAACACTTTTTCACTATGCGTATCGATCCTATGATTGATGGTGTCAACAATTCGATTGCTCAAGTAGATGTTGAACGTGTCCCCTATCCTACTGGTCATCCCAAAAACACTTATGGTAATGGTTTTAGGGCCAAAACAACCATTTTGCGTGACACAATCGAAGCACAACAGACAGCCAACTATGAAACGGCTCGCTTCTGGAAGATCCTTAACGAGAACCGCATTCATCCTTATACCAAAGCACCCGTCGGCTGGAAGCTCACCTCACACAGTCAAACACCTTTCTTTGCTCAAGATGATTCTGTTGTCGGTCAGCGTGCTGGATTTGCCAAGAAGGCACTTTGGGTAACACCTTATGATGAAAATCAAATGTTTGCCGGTGGCTTTTACTGTAATCAATCTTCAGGACAGGACAATGTCGAAAATTGGGTCAAGTCGGGTGAGGATATTCACAATAAGGACATTGTACTCTGGTTTACTTTTGGAGTCACTCATTTACCTCGTGTGGAAGATTTTCCTGTGATGCCTGTCGAAATGTGTGGCTTCTCGATGAAGCCATGTAATTTCTTTATGGCCAATCCAGGCTTGGATGTTCCTCCTACCAGCAAAAAGATCAATCATTCTGTAAATGCAAAAGAAGCAGCTTCAAACGAAAGCTGCTGCTCAAATAAGCTTTAAATTGCTTCTATCAAAACATGTCTATATCTCCTTTTCCCCTTCCCCTTGTTTTTCTCTCTGGAGAGGAAATATACAATTAAATGTATTTTTTTTATTATAAATTATGCTTGTACTTTAATCTCTACACAAAATAAAACATTTTCTATCGAACAATATAGTGTTATCAAGGTTATGATACAAAAGAAATCCTCACACGATTTGCGTTATGACAAGGAGTTTAGTGTACCTTAAAGTCTTGTGAACTTGCATGTGCGACATATTCGGGTCTTTTTTTTTTTCTTTTTTTCTTTTTCTTATTCTTTTTCATGGAAGAAGAAATACTGTTAAAGGTTGCAAGTTTAGTCAATGAGTTAGCATCTCAACAACAAAATAACCAAAAAGCTGTTTCCATTCTTTCAAAACAAGTAACGGAAATAAAGGTAAATAGAACGAGTTTATTTTGATACAATGGTTATAATATATAACAGCAAAAAGCAGAAACAGCCAGGTATTCTTTTAATGGTAAGCGGAAACAGATCTTGAAAAAGCAAGTTTATATTAACATACTATATAGAACACATAGATACCCTTCCACCAGCAACAGAGCAAAAAGATAAAGTATTGGCGGCCCTGAAGAACAGGTTAGAAGAAGCGTTGTCAGAACACCAAGAAACACAGCAACGAAATATGGAGTTGGAGAAGGAGAAGGACGAACTACTGAAGCTAATCAAAGACTACGAGATTAGTCTTGAGACAGTGACAAGCAAACTCCGTACATATGCAGTTAGTTTTACTATTGAAAATATGAATTTTTGTGTTTATTGATGCAATTATTCTGACAAACAGAATACTACTTTGGAAGAACAGTTGCAACTAAAACAAGAATACAGTGCAGTGCTAGAAGCCGAAAAAGTAAAAAAAAAAAAAAAAAAAAAAAAAAAAAAAAAAAAAAAAAAAAAAAGGGGGGGGGGTGGTGGGCATGTCACAATAGAATATCTAATGTCATAAACTCAAGGAAACGACAATAACACTATTTATGGAAAATGTAATGCTTCAATCACAACTTTCCCAACTAGCCAAGAACTTGAAAATAGAATATGAGACTACATCCGTTGACAATTATTATGGCGAAAGAATCGCACGATTAGAGCAAGAAAAAAGAAATTTATTAGAGATCTCAAGGTTATCAGCAAAAAAGAAATGAACAAAGTAAGAAAAGCTCTGTTGGCACACATCTTAAACACCAGAAAAATACGAATAAAAGCAACTTAATCACTCTGTTATTCATCAGCATTTGTTTGAGGGAAAAAAAGTCGTTTTCTTTTTGCTTCAATCAATACAAAATGTATTGCATGCACTACTTTGTTTTATTACTTTTACTGTCATTCCAAATGTGTTTCCTATTTTTGTTATCTTGTTTCTAATTCCTTTTTTTTCTTCATCAAAAGCCTTGATAAAGCTGTAATCAGCATACAAACTTTTTTCTGTTATTCAACATGCCTTCGTAGTATTTATTGCATAATATAATTCATTGCATTATTTACGTCAACATGTTATTGAGGATAAGGTAGATACTGAGTTGATTTACATCAGTTGCACTTGTTTGAGGTCCGAGAAGATTCCAATACAACATTTGGTCAAAGTGACGGTTGGTGGAACTGGAAGTTGATTTTGCCTATTGGATAGTAGACATCTCCCTATTTTTGTGTGTACAAAAACAGCACCTTTTCCTCTTCATTTTTATATAGATAAAGCTTCATACGTAAAAAAGTGCCATAAATCTTCATCTATTTTATTACAGTTTTATGTTTTTTAAGAAAAGTTGCATCATATTATGATTTCTGTACATAAACCGCCACGAAAAAATTATGTTACCTCACTTACAGTAAGGTCGATGTTGATGAACAAGATAATAGATACAGGCTAAGCTATGAATATAAAAAACATGAAAATTATCGAGGATATAGAATCAAAGAAAGTTACTCATTAACTAGTTAATCAAATCTATGAAACACTATACATGAGTTTCATTTGTTCATGATCTTTGCACTTCTACAAACAGAAAGTAATCACAATCAAGTGGTAGATTGTTTGGCTTTATATCTATCTAATGTATATGAACATAGAAATAACTTGATTAATCATATTGATCGAAAGGCACAAAATGAATAAAATGAGCATATCATTGGGACCACAAATATTATTAAAAATGCCTACCATAAAAATTTCATTTATACATAAACATAACACTTTTGTTTTTGTATTTTCTTAATCTTACATGCTTTGGATTCCAATGCAAATTTAAGCATAATACGCCTTGCCTAACAGGGGAAAGTAGAGCATGCAACTAATAAAAATAATGTAAAGATGTGCAATGGTCAAAATCAGTGTGATGAACAATTGAAACCCAGAAAGGACACAGTCATTTTGCTCCCAAGACACTTTATAACGTGAAAACAAAGCTCTTTAAATCTTTATTCAAAATGGTTATTGTCTGTTTAATAGTAGCTGATAAATTAAGTGTAAAATATAAGAGAATATGATACATTGCTATGAATATTTCAATAAGCTAAAGACGAAAACCAAAAAAATCATTATCACCAAGAGAGTGACATTATCACTGAAATTAATGAATATAACCCATGACCCAAAGATGTCCTATTTGCTGCTGAAATTATATACTGAAAAAATGTTAAAGGGCGAGAAATTCAGCAGGTATTGCACTTTACAACTTCATCAAGAACTTAACAATGCTATAAAAGAATTATCCAAGATAAAGAACAGTAAAAAAAAATATATTTTCAAGATGACTTATATCTTGTAAAGATAAAAAGCCTATAAGACCTTAAAATATTATATAAAGAAAGCTCAAAAGGGTAATATTAAGTAGTCAAAATGTTATTAAAATGGTAGTTTGATTGGTTTTGTTTGAGTAGCGTACATAAGAATAAAAGATCTTGATGAGATATATTGAATAACAATGACCTATCTTTTACAAGAGGGTTAAAGATGATGCAATCATTTCTTCTCTATCATCCAAATTAAGTCTAGATGATGAAGATAACCGCAACATTTTTCAAATGCTTTTTATTTTATTTTTTTATTTTTTTTTATTTTTTGTTTAGAACAAACAGATTATGTGATACATGAAACTCTGTTTTGCATTGAATAATAAACACAATCTCTTTTCCTATCTTTTCCTCTTTTTTTTCTTCTCTTCTTGTTTAAACAACAAATATGCAATTCAAAAAAGAAAAGAGTTGTCAATTAATGGATAATTTTGCTATCTTTGTTCAGATTAGTTTGTGCTTTACTGCTATTCTAACATTAATTTACAAAAGATCAAAAGAGAAACCACAAAGACCAATAGAGATTTGGACATTAGATGTGAGTAAGCAGTTTATTGGAGCAGGCATAATGCATTTCATCAATATTGGAATCAGTTACGCAACCGATAATAATCTTTGTGCTGTTTATTTTTTAAATGTGGCAATGGATACAACTTTAGGTGTATTCATGCTTTGGTGTTGGATAAAATTAATACAAAAGCTATTGGACAAGGCAAACATATCGATTGGTCCATATTATTCTATACCTGTTGATAAAAGAACAATGTTACTATGGTTACAGCAATTAATTGTATTCTTACTGGCTATTGTCCTGTCAAAGATATGCTTTTATGAAGTATTAATTATTAATGAAGACTGGCTATCAAAGTTGGGTGAATTGGCTATAAGTTGGACAAATAACAACCCGAAACTACAAACTGTATTTGTCATGTTCATGTAATGATACATAACATGATCCATATGTCATTTAATCATATCTATTTCAAAATTAGATTTCCTTTGGCTATGAATGCCATTCAATTTTGGTTAACAGATACAATCATCAAGCAAAATAATCAACCATCAATTATCGAACAAAAGATCAATACGCCAATAGAATCCACTCCTTTACTAATCTCTTCCGTATAAACAATTAAAACTCAGGTGTTGATTAATGCCTCATTCTTTTCAACCAATAAAACTCATTCAAATCAAGTTCCTTTATTTCTTTCAGTCCTTTTTTTTTTTTTTTTTTTCTTTTTTTTTCCCTTTGCTTGTACATAAATGGATTCTTCAGAACATAATAAACCGCAAAGTCATAAGACACCGAAAAGACAACAGAGCTATACTGCATCTTCTAAATATGGTTCTATTTCAGACGAACGAAAAAAAGAATCAACAGAAACTAACGAAGAAGAAGAAGACGAACAACAAGATAGTAACGAACAAAGTAGCAGTAGTAGACAAGATGAAGACACATCAAGTGATGAGCATATTCATCATCCTTTAGAACATGAACTTACACTAAAGGACATTCAAGATGTAATTATACAATCTCTCTTTGAAGTACATACTAAAGCATCATACCTTACTTAGGCTATGAACAAACAACATCCATTTGGTCTTCCCTTATGGAAGCCTGCTTTGTATAAAAAATCACGCTCGGTTGTCCGTAAAGCAAACAGCGCTTTACATTCATCTCCGTCTTCCTCTTCCGAATTGTTTTTAAATCCAGGCAATATATTATGGCTCCTCCTATTCGGTTGGTGGCTGGCTCTTGTCATTTTTTTAGTCTCTTTGCCCTTTATAGTGTTTCATGATAACTATGGCATGATCATGAGAGAACTCAGTTTATATATGTTTTGGCCCTTTGGTAGATATGTAGAGAGACTTGTAGATATTACACCTTCTGTTATTAACGATTTGGAACGAGAATCTGTCGAGCAATCCCTGCTGATTGATGATGATGATGAGTACGATCAAGAGACACAAGGGTTGTTACACAATCATAAAAAAAAGAAAATGTACAATTTGTTCCATGCCGTCATAGAAACCATCAGATTGGGCCCAGCTGCTTGCTTTTATTATATTATCTTTTATACATTCATCTGCCCACTTTTATTGCTCGTGTCCTCCATATGTTGGATGTGCGTTGTTACTGTACCAATGGCCAAGCTCAACTATATCCTCGTTCGTCATCTTCGTCGTCATCCTCTCAGTCTTCGTTTTAGATCTAATAATGTTCCTGTCGGAGCTCATCATCCTACTGTGATTCTTTTGTGTACTTATCAAGCTTTTGGTTGGCAGTATTACAAGTATACTTACGATGGTATCAACATCATGTTTATCAACTTATTACCTTTGGTTTTCTTTGTTATCTTTGATGATTATGTCTTGAAAGAACACTTGCCTGACTCATTCATCACTTCACCTCCCCTAATCTTTGGCTTATCTTTGGCTTCTGTGATCCCTCTTTCTTATTTTATTGGTATGGGTGTCAGCTCAATCTCCGCTCAAAGCAGTATGGGTTTAGGTGCTGTCATCAACGCAACTTTTGGTAGTATTATTGAAATCATCTTATACGGTGCTGCCTTGATGGCTGGAAAGAGCTCTCTTGTGGAAGGTTCGCTTATTGGAAGTATCCTTGCTGGTGTACTACTTATGCCTGGTTGTTCTATGATTAGTGGTGCTGTCAAAAGAAAGGAACAGAGGTTTAATGCAAAAAGTGCTGGTATATACAACATTGATCTTTTCATTTTCCTATTTTTTTTTTTGACGCATCATAATAGGGGTTACTGCAACTATGCTCATTATGGCTATTATCGGAGCATTATCGCCTACTTTGTTTTATCAATTCTTTGGTTCAGTAAGTAGAAAAAGAGAAAACAGAATATTTCCTTTGTTCCCCTTTTTTTAAATTTTCATTTTCTGATAGTTTGAGTTACGTTGCACCGGATGTCCTGATAAAATGGATGATAATGCAAACATGACCTTGGAGTGCTCTCACTGTTACTATGATCAAATGGACCCTACTCAAGATCCTGTATATCAGAATAATGTGAAGCCATTCATGTACATTTGTGCTGCTATTTTGCCCTCTGCATATATCATTGGTCTTTTGTTTAGTTTGCATACTCATGCTGATATGGTCTGGAAAAGTTCTAATCCTAAACACGATTCTCATGAAATACCTGCTCAGCAGAGAGTATACCCTGTACATATCATACGTCCTCACAGTCAAGAGTTACATCAGTCACATCATCAAAACGATGTTGCCTCAACAAATATTGTTATTCCAGGTAAGACGAAAGAAACATCAAAAGAATCTTGTACTAAACTCATGATTGTAGTCCACAAACAATCTTCAGCACCTTTGATGACTGTAGTACCACCAGTTCAAACGTCTAATCCTCCATTAGCATATATCCATGCTAAAGAACCAGAAGAAGAGGAAGAGGAAGAAGCAGCAGCTGGGCATGATTCACCTAACTGGGGAAAGGTGAAGAGTTATACAGTTTTATTTGGATGTACACTTCTCTATTCTATCATTGCAGAGATTTTGGTACAAACAGTGGATGAAGTAATGGAAAAAATAGCTATTGATGAAAAGTTTCTTGGTCTTACTTTGTTTGCTCTTGTGCCAAATATCACTGAGTTTATGAATGCCATCTCTTTCGCGCTCTACGGAAATATCGTGCTGAGGTAAATAGCAAAGGAATTGCCCTTTACAATTTAATACTTATAGGATTCCTATCATAGTATGGAAATCGGTTCTGCCTATGCTTTACAAGTATGCTTATTGCAAATCCCTGCTATGGTTGCCTTTTCATTGTGGTATAACTTGGGAAAAGAGGAAATCAAAAAGTTCACTTTCAAGTAAGTCTAAATCCGTTCACTTCCATATATATTTTATACTAAATATAATTTATCTAGTCTTATTTTCCCTCGATGGGATGTAATTTCAGTGATATTTTCAGTATTTTTATTAACCTATACATATCAGGAAGGAAAGTCAAATTACTTTAAAGGATCAATTCTTATCCTTAGTTACTTTGTACTTATTGCTGGGTTCTATTATAACCCATAAATCCATGCATTGCTCCTTGTATAGTATCTCCTTTTTGCGTGTATTCTTTTTTATATAAATAACAAAATTGTTCCTCCTTATTTTGATACTAAAAAAACTTGCTTAATAAACACTTTTCTTTTTTGTTTCCTATCTTCCCCCTTTTTTGTTTGTCTGCTTGTTTCTAACAACCTCGTCGTTTCCTCCTCCTTGATTGGAATTTGCATTTTTCTTCTCTCTTTCTCTCTCTCTCTCTTCTTTATGGTAAATAATTGTTCCAATTCGATCCAAACGCATGACACTATTGATGAAATCCTTGAATCCCTAAAATCAAGATACAAAATAGACCAACCTTATACGCAGATCGGAAATCATCGATTAATCATCCTCAACCCATACAAACCGCTTGATTTATTAAACGATGCAACACTTGAAGCTTACGGTCAGTATGGCTATAAAAATGTTTATTCAAAACAGGAACAAGATCCTGAACCACATGTTTATGACTTGGCCACAAAGGTATACTTACTATTACGAAGAAGAAAGGAAGACCAAGCGATTGTTTTGAGGTAAATACATCAGTGCCCCTTAAAAACAGAGGGTTTCGCATTCACATTTATATCATACAGTGGTATATCTGGCTCGGGAAAATCCACTACCCACAAACACCTCATTAAAGAGTTACTGTATCTCTCTACACATTCAAAAAGAGATGAAAAAATGAAGAACCAACTTTTAGGAGCAAACACAATTCTGAATTCTTTCCTGAAAGCTGGTCAAGATGCATCTTGCTCAGGTCTGTTCCAAACTCTTCAATTTAATGAGCGCGGTCGTATCGTTGGATTCTCTAACTCGATCTTTTTGTTTGACAAGTATCGACTGACACGTCCCCAACTAATAAATTTTAACGTCTTTTATCAACTCTTGGCGGGAACAACAGCTGATGAGAAACAGGCATTACATATCACCCACTCTAATTTCCATTATATCAAGCCTCAGCATCAGCAGCAGCATTGCCAAGATGAAATTGAATTTGGAGAGCTGAAGATGGCACTCAAACATTGTGGGTTTAAGTCCAAGACGATAGATCAAATATTCCAGCTACTGGCTTCTATTCTTCATTTGGGAAACATACAGTTTATCGACAAGCGTCATGCAAGGATATCTGAAAAAGATACAGAGAACGGATTGGAGAATGGCAGCCAGGATTCTTGTCGAGTCAAAAATAAAGAGACGCTGGCACTGGTCGCTGCAGCTCTCGGTGTCACGACGACCCGATTAGAGAACACATTGACACACCAGTCCAAGCTGATCGGGAATGAATTCTGTACAGCTTTCTTGACAACCGATACAGCCTCGCAGCAACGTGATGCGTTGGCTCAAACGATCTTTACAGCATTTGTCTACTGGATTGTGAATGTGCTCAACCAAAGGTTTACAAAGAAGGATGATGATAAGGCGATCCATACGATCAGCATTCTCGACACTATAGGTCTCAATACCAAGCGTGCAAATACTTTTCATGACATGTGCGTCAATTATACATCGGAGCGTTTGTACAACTTTTTACTTTGTACTGCTCTTCAAGAAAGTGAGCCTGTTTATGAGTCTAGTTCAATGTTACTCTTTCACGCTGAATCCGGTCTTTTTGCACGTTTGAATAGCGAATCAAGACGTCTTGAAAGTCACGCCCTTGATACATCTGACAGCCATTTTCTTTCTACTCTCTTCCAAAGTAAGAAATCCTCTGCTGATTACCGCGCTCTATTGGATCCATCTACACCTTCCTGCAGTTTCTCCATCAAACACTTTGGGAGCTGTAATGTGGATTATTCGGTTGATGGTTGCTTGGAAAATAACTTAGATGCTATATCTCCTGATTTCATTCATCTGTTCAAGTACAAATGCACAAATACGTTTGTCACTGAATTGTTTGATAAAGACGCCACCAGTACCTCTTGGATTACAGAAGTTCATCCGAGAGATAAAATCACAATTGTCAAGGCCCAATTGCCTCTTTGGCTCACCAGTCAAGCAGAACAAAAGCAAGAGAAAATTCAGCTTGATGAGAATGTAGAAGAAGATCAGACAATGGTGAGCAACGCCATTCATGTGAAAGAGGTCAAAAAAATACAAACAGTATTAGATCAAATGGCTTTTGGTGTCGAATTGCTTCAGCACCAGTTAAGCTCAGTGAGGATTTCCGAAATCATCCATATTCAACCCAACAGCCAACAAAAACCCGGTCTGTTTGATGACCGACATGTCACTCAGCAGCTGCATTATTTCAAAGTCCTTGAATTAATAAAGAAATCCACTCATGTCATGTACAGCTATACATCTAAAGAAATCCTGAATCGTTATGGACCATTGATATCACACGAGCAAGAAGAGCAGGAAGGAGGCGATACAAGAAAGATTTTGGAATGGATTGAGCACAATCGGTACACTGAAAGACAAGTCAAAATTGATCAAAACTTGGTTTGGCTTTCGTTTAGGCTTTGGAGGACACTTGAAAATCAAATACGTGCGATGGAGAAAGAAGTCAGGATGAGAGAGAAAGAAATGGCTGCAGCAGTTGAGGCTGAAAAGGAGGCGGCAAAGCATGCTGCTATGATGGCTGCTATTGAGGCAGAGGAGTATGAAGCAGCTCAGAGAGAGGCTGCCGAAGTTGCAGCAGCTGCACAGGCTGCCGAACTGGCGGCTATTATGGCTGATAGGTGGTCAAGTGATAAAAACCCTTTTGATGATGATTGTAAATCCGACATGACGCCTGATGATGATCGAACATACTTTGACTATCAACTGGATACGAATGATGAAAAAAAAAGTGATTGGCATGAAGATGAAAAAGATAAAGTGCTTTCTAAAGGGTAAAGAAAAATATGTAGATGAAGTACTCTTGATCCTGTTTTAACACTATTTCTACAGTTATGGGCCGAATCTAGACACAAGCGAAATGATGAAAGACAAAAATGTCCAACTTGAAGAACAAGTAGAAGAAGTGACTATAACAAATATTCGAATATGGTGGACAAGGTTCGTGTATTTGTCAACTTGGTGGATCCCATCTTTTGTTCTGAAGCACATTGGCAAAATGAGTAGAGAGGATGTTCAGATGGCTTGGAGAGAGAAAGTAACTCTCTGTATCTTGATCTTTTGTCTCTCAGGAGGCACTATTTTTTGTATTGTTGGCCTTGGTGTTATCGTGTGTTCAGGAACTAAAGATCTCTATACATCGCAGGACGTACTGAATCATCAAAGCATGAATGATTACTGGATTAGCATAAGAGGAAAAGTGTACGATATAACTAAATTTGTAGCAGTAGATCATGGATCTTCATTTTCTATGGCCGGAAGATCCAGTTTAGAGCCTCTTGCGGGCCGCGATCTGTCGTATACATTTCCTCCTCCTCTTACAGTTGCCTGTGCTGGCCTAGTTACAGACCCCTCTGTGGCTGTTACACCCAATGGAAGTATTGTGCTTGGCCCCTTTGTGCATTTTTCAGGGCCTCAGCAAAATGACAAAACGTTGAAAAAACTTCATAACCCTGGTTGGATTAAGAATGAATTTGAGCCTCTTATGAACAATTACAAGAAGGGAGACCTTGTTATCTCCATGAAGCAGATCAAAAGTGATTACCTAGGCTGGGGCAGATTAATAGCTACAATTGATGAACGCGTTTATGATTTGACCGACTATATGGCCACTGCTCGTCGGTACGCAACATCGTCTTCTAACAACCATCGTTATTTGCATCCCTCAGTTGAAAATATATTTATAGAATTTGGTGGCAAGGATATTACTGACGAATGGAATTATCACACAACTTCAATGAACGAAGCCACAAGAATTCTCAATAAGGCTTGTTTGGATAGTGCATTTTATGTTGGGCGTCTTGATTTTCGTGAATCACCAAGGTGTACGTTTGCTAATTATCTGCTGCTGAGCTTTGCAGTTATACTTTCTTTGGTTATCTTAGTCAAGTTCTTGGCTGCATTACAATTTGGAGGTGCTCCTACACCAGAAGATCACGATAAATTTGTGATATGTCAAGTCCCTTGCTATACAGAGGATGAGGAATCCTTGAGAAAAACAATTGACTCCCTTGCTGCCATGACATATGATGATAAACATAAGCTGCTATTTTTGGTTGCGGATGGTATGATTATCGGAAGTGGAAATGATCGACCTACGCCTCGTATCTTGCTAGATATCTTGGGCTACAATGAAAATGACGATCCGGAGCCACTCATGTTCAAATCTATAGGTGAAGGTTCAAAACAACTAAACTATGGAAAAGTATATTCCGGTGTATATCGATATGAAGGGCATGTTGTTCCTTATGTCGTAGTTGTCAAGGTGGGAAAACCTAGTGAAAGGGTCAAACCGGGTAATAGAGGGAAGAGAGACTCTCAAATTATTTGCATGAGTTTCTTAAACAAAGTTCACTTTGATGCTGAGATGTCACCATTAGAATTGGAAATATATTATCACATAAAACACGTTATTGGGATTGATCCTGATCTATATGAATATATCCTTATGGTTGATTCTGACACAGAAGTATACCCTGACGCTCTGAATAGATTAGTCTCTTGTATGTTGCATGACAGTCGTATTATTGGTCTTTGTGGAGAAACTGAGTTAGGCAATCAGGACAAATCATGGGCAACAATGATTCAAGTCTATGAATACTATATATCACATCATCTTGTAAAATCATTTGAATCACTCTTTGGATCTGTTACTTGCTTACCAGGCTGTTTTTGTATGTACCGAATACGGACAGCGAGTAGACATATTCCTCTTATAGTTTCACCCAACATTATTCAGGCTTATTCAGATAACCGAGTAGACACTTTGCATAAAAAGAACCTACTACATTTAGGTGAAGATAGATATCTAACGACGCTCATGATGAAGAACTTTCCAGAATACAAGATGATGTTCACACCTTATGCTAAATGTAAAACTGTAGCACCTGATGAATGGCATGTTTTATTGTCGCAACGTCGCCGTTGGATTAACTCAACTATCCATAATTTACTTGAACTTGTCTTGCTTCAGGAACTATGCGGGTTTTGTTGCTTGTCAATGCGATTTGTGGTTATGACAGACTTAATTGGTACTATAACATTACCTTCTTCAGTCATTTACTTGATCTACTTGGTTTATGAGGTTGTATCTGGTAGCGGTCCCATTCCTACTATCGCTCTTGGGACTTTGGCAGCAGCTTATGGGTTACAATCTTTGATTTTTATATTCAAACGACAGTGGCAGCATATAGGATGGATGATTATTTATATATTTGCTATTCCTATCTTTAGCTTTTTCATTCCCCTTTATGCTTTCTGGCATTTCGATGATTTTTCATGGGGAAATACGCGTGTAGTAGTTGGTGATAATAAGAAGAAGCAGATTATTGTAACGGACGACGAGAAATTTGAAGAAAAAATGATTCCTATGAAAAAGTGGGCTCAGCATGAAAGAGAAATGAATGAGACGACTACCTTTGAACAAGTAACAACATACGATCCCTCTATTTACAGCCAGTGTTCATGTGAAGAAGAAACTAATTCAGTAATTTCTTATCGTGGCCGACATGTCTGTACTTATCATAAACAAGTATACGATGGTTTAGCATATGATAATCATGAAACAGTTTGTAGTCAATCTTCTAATGATATACCAAATCATACAAACCAGCTTTTATCGCCATTGTTTCCTGCTGTAGAGGATTTGGGAGAGTTTTCAGTAGATTTATCGTCAGTGATAAAGCCTCCAACGACAGCTAAGGAAGGAGAAAGAGCAAATGAAATAAAAGAAGCCAGACATGTAATGATACCAGAAGAAGATGAAATAGAAAGGGAAATACATAGAATTCTTTTAACTTCTGACTTGATGACTTTAACAAAGAAACAAGGTAAATGATTTTTTTTTTTTTTCATTATCTAACTACTGAATTAGTCCGAGATCAATTGTCAGAATTATTTGGTATAGATTTAACCATAAAAAGACCCTTCATCAACTCAACTATTGAAAGGTTACTAGAAAAAGATGTCTTGTTAAATAGTTTCCATTCATAGATATATAAAAAATGACGTTTTGATGAAATAAACTGGCTTGCAGCCAATCATCTTTATTGCATAAAATGATTTCATAAGGTGATTTTTTAAATTCAATTCTCACGTCGTATTTTCTTTTTCTTTTTCTTTTTCTTTTTTTAAAAAAAATGATTGTTAACGACATTCATAATGAGCTTGCCCCAGTAAGAGAAGAACAATATTTGTCTGAAGACATGGCAAGAAAATGTTCTTTATCTTCTATTAGTTCACCGATCGTTGATATTCAAGGTCAAGCAGTTACTTCAGATATCCTCGTTGCTCTATTGGATAGACCAGCAGAAATGAAGCAACTTGTCTCTCGTAACAGTCAATTTTATGAAGCAATACAGCGTTACATAACTGAAACACAAGGAGAACATACTTGGAAACGTTTTCAAGATATACTTTATAAACCCAGAGAAAAATTGCCTGATCGCGCTTGGATCTCACGTATCAGTCATTATCTGGTTCATAATTCAGTACTCTTTTCAAAATTTAAAGAAATTGTAGGTTACGCAGAGGACATACCCGAGACTGTGTCTCCACCATTTCACTATAGATTAAGTGCCTCCAGTAGTACTGGATCGTCTGCCACGAGTCATCGCAGAAGTCGTAGGCTATCGAATAAAAGCTTTGACTTTGACCTCACAGAGGATGATAGTATTATTGAAGAAGAAGCACCTGAAGTTCCAGAGGGCATGTTTACAAATGAAGAACAGTTTTATCAGCAAACAGCTTTATCCGGACAACCTCGAAGACGACGCTCTTCATGTCATGACATCTATTCTGAGCCTCATCCTACCTTTGTAGAATCTAAAATTGATGAAGTGGATGAGGCTGAAGTTGAAAACAACGATGAAAGTGATCATCTTAGCGAATTGCTGGACGATAATGATGATGATAATGATGATGATGATGACACCAACAATGAAGTCAATCTACAAAATGTCAATGATCGTCGCAAAGAACAAAGCAGTAATGGTATGGATTTCATCAAACTGCGCGATCATCCAGAAATTCAAGCTGATTTGCCCAAAACACACCCCGCCTTTTTCCGTAAAGCTAAACAGCTGTTGTCACTTGCACCATCTTCACGTCGATTTTCTGCAACCATGCGTAGAAACTCAATATTAGAGGATGATATGCCTTCGAGTCCAATGACAGAAATGGATGAGCCTAGGTTACAGACTTGTTCAGATAGTGATGAAGAAGAGAAACATGGAGATTTAGTTCGCCTTATTTGTAGAACAAGAAGACAACAGCCAGATGATATTGCTTGGTTCAATGACATCATGGAAGCTTTGAGTGGTTGGCCTGAATTAATTGATGGCTTGAATGACATTGCTAATGAGGTGCTCAACGGAAATAGACGTTAATGCTGCTTAGTTATACTTAATTTTTGATTGTCCATTAAATTGAAATATCTAAATAAACCATATTGCAAACAAAAAAGGTATTTTGGAGGGGTTTTTTTTTAATAACGTTCAAAAAAAAAAAGAGGTAGATATGTAACACTAATATAAGTGTATGTATAGGGAAATAAAATCTGTGTATGTGTGGGGTATACATTTATCTTGAACCTATAAAGCCGGAAATCCAAGAAGTACGCTTGTTTTTCTCTGCAGGTGAAGCAGGGATATTTTCTTGATAATCGGCAGGAGCAGCACCACCACCACGAAGAGGTTTAGCTACACGCCCAAAGTTTACTGGCATGATGCTCTGCGATTTCTGATATAAGGCTTGTTCAAGACGTTCTCTTGCTATTTTCAATTGTTCTTCAAACTTTTGATTTTGTTTGATTAATTTCTCTTGAGCATCTTGTAACAAAGCTTCAAGGCTTTGAATACGCTCGTTTCTGGCGCTTAATTTGCGTTCAGCGACTGAAACTTCTTTCTTGAGAGATGAGTTTTGATCAACGAGCTAAAAAAAAAGGGGGGGGGAGCAAAACATGAGTCTATTTATAATTGTGGCTAGTATAGATATAAATGCTTGCCTGCTTCTGAACGTTCCTTAATTGTTCAAGGTTGCGTTCCAACATAGCCATCTTTTGCTGTTGAGTCTTATTATTGCTTGCTTTTAGAACATTATTGTATTGTTCACGAGTTTCGTCCAAAGACATTTCTAATTCTACAACCTTTTCACAACGAAGCTGTAAGTCCCGCATAAGTGCCTTCTTCATGGATTCAAAATCAGCTAAATCCTTCTTCATTGTTTTGCGCATGCGATCAACTTCTTGTTCACGTTCAGTCGAAGGAGATTTTTGAGATGCGGGCTGCTCATTAAGAGCATTTTGAAGATCGTCGTTAGCTGCCTTCAAAGACGACATAGCATCTGAAAGCTTAGATATGTTATCTTCCTTTGCGCTAATCTCTTTTCTAAGTTCTTCAATTTCTTGTTGCTGCATCTCTTTTTTGGAAGTGTATTGCGTTTCAAGTTCAACCTTAAAAGGAAATTAGTAAATGCATTTGAAAAGCGATTCACGTAATATTAAACCATTTACCTTTACAGTAGAAATGGTTTTTTCGATATCAGCATTCTTTTGAGCAGTTGCCTCTTCTTCTGCAATTGTTTTATCTAATAATTCTTCATAATCTTGCTCGAGTTTCTTTAAACGATCATGAAGCTCAAGTTTCTTTTGTTCGAGTGCTTGCTTTTCTTCCTGAAGGTTATCAACAGTCTTTACATGCTGCTCTAATAATATCTGAGAATCAGCAAGGTCACGGTGAAGAGAAACTACTTCATCCATAGTCAAAGAAGTACTTCCATCTGTTTCGATCTTTGTAACAGATTCACGAATTTGGCGTTCCTTTTGGTTGATTTCGCTCTATTAGAGAAAAATAAGCATATATATCTCATTTCATTCATATATTGCTATAGTTACAGATGGATCTAACTTGTTCATCATTTGTGAAATTTTTGCTGCCTTTTTCTTTTCCTTTTCAGTATCTGCACTGTCTTTGTAAGCAAGACGAACTTCTTGAAGGTTCTTTCTGAGCTCTTCCAGCTCATTCAAAAGCTCTTGATTTGCTTCCTTTAAGGATTCAACGTTGACAGCGTTCTCTCTACTCTCACATGATATCTCATGAAGCCTCAATTTGAGTTCACTGAGTTCATTGGCCATCTGCTGATTCTCCTTAGTGGCAATGGATTCCTGCTCTTTGTAATAATCCATCTCCTCTTTTAAGCTTTCCAAAAGCTTCTCACGCTTAGCAAGCTCTGTCTCCTTTTCAGCAATTTGATCCATTAGCTCATTTTCTCGCTTCAGTAATTCTTCACGCTCGTCTTTTTCCAAAACAACAGAAGGAGTCACTGGTCGAGAAGAGTCATCTACAACAGCAGACGATTTAAAATTGGACGCAGGAGGCAATGCAGAAAAGTCGCCCTTGTTAATTTTATCAAGCGACACCCATTTATCCGAAGGTAGTGTATTACCGCCACGCCAAATGTTAACTTCACCTTCCAAAGCAGCGATGTAAGTCTGGAAAGTCACTGTTTCGGTTTTTGCTTTCTTTAACAAAGCTTTAAGTTCAGCAGGTGACAGATCAGCATTCACCTTGGCCTTGTTCTTAATAGACTTGGCTCGCATACCAAATCTTAAGGTTGAGATGGTTTCAGCTTCATTGTAAGAGGAAGGTGAACAGTTGATGATTAGTGTTGTACGTGAATTACCACCCAAAGATTCTTGCAAGATACGTGTTAGCTTTGAATCACGATAAGGAACATGACTTGACTATTAAAAGAATGAATATTTAAGCACGTCTCTCAAAGAATGTATATCACCTTTCCATCTGTAAGAGAGTTGATAACCATACCAAGGGCAGTTAAGGACTTGTTGATCTTTTTGGCTTCCTCCAGTGTTTGACCTGAAGCACCTGTCTTTCCTACTTTTTCGGAACCAGCTAAATCAACCAAGTAGAGTTTACCACTCTTAGCTGCTCCCGTATCAAGATTTTTTTGAGTAATAGTGATGACCACAATGGAATGAGAACGAGAACTTTCGGCATTCATGTCTAAATAATAAATGTATTATTATCTGACTGTTGATCTACATCACCTTTCTTATGCATTTTTCTTACTTGTATAGGCAACTACACGATTGGAACTACCGTTTTTCATAGCTAGATATACTTCATCCCTATTTGCCACATAGATTTCGTAAAGATCCTTTACATATACACCACGCGTTTTGTCCTCGTGAATAGCCAGGTTATCATTAGAAGCTAAATAAATACATTATGAAACGTCTATACATTTTTTTTTCTCTTACGATTGAATAAATCTCTAACTCTTTCCATATAAATTTCCATATAAGAAACCTTTACAGTGAACTCGATATTAGTTGGTGCATCGTTAATGCTTGAAAAGATTTGTTCAATAATACGAGGAATAATACCCTTTGTATCAGGGTCGTCAATGTCTGCACCCTTTTTTCATATGTTAGTTTATATTTAAGAAAAGCGAAATATACTACTATACCATCATGGTAAAGGTCTTACCAGAACCAGTTTGCCCATAGGCAAACACAGTACCGTTATACCCAGCAGTGACGTCTATGCCATACAAATTATTTTTTATTCTTTTTCTCATAATGTTTCGTCTTACCATCTACAATGCTTTTAATGGAGTACTCAAATACATCTTTTTGGGGTGTATTCATTCCAAACACTTTATCAAAAGCAAAATTACTGGTTGCTTCCCCCTAGAAAAGCGAAATGAATTTTATGAACATTGTAATCAAATTGTGCTTTTTTTTTTTTTTTTTTTTTTTTTTTTTTTTTTTTTTTTTTTACTTTCAAGGTCACTTGTGTTCCATCTTCGTCTATATCAATAATAGGAACACCACCTTCTCTTATTTCAAGCTTATTCTGAGGACGGAAACGACAGACTACTTTGATATTATTTCCCGACATGTGTCAGCCTTTCCCTTCTATTAAAAACAGAAAAAAAAAAGAGAGAAAGGTGCAGGAAAAGAAAAAGTTTCAATGTTTAAAAGGAGTTTAAAATCAATAAAGGGGTGGCAAAAAGCATCTTTATAGCGCAATTTTTTTTTCTTGTTTATATTCATCTGGTTATGCACAAGCGATTGATAAACATAGATGCTTGAGATAAAAACAGTAAAGCGAGGCTTTAATAATAAAAATGTGAGAACAATCGCCTGCTTTTAATAAGTATATCATAAAGAAAAGAAAATCATAGATGATGTTTGTCACACAAACAGTGCCGTTCCGACATAGTATTTGCTGGTTTTCAGATCTAAAATACATGAAGTCTGTTTTTCATGCTTTACTTATTTTTTCTCTGCGTAACAATAGCTATACCCTTAGTCTATGTTGGTTAAAGTGAGGTTTTCCAATACAATATATACTTCTGTTAACTCAGGTAGGAAAAGAATAATACCGTGTGACATTCATTTTAACTTCGGATATTGGATTTTTTCAATGAATTTATGTACCATATTTTTATGGCTTGACTTCCAAAACCCAAAAACATTTCGTAACACCCTCTTTTTTTGTTACTTCAGTAAACTTGAGCTCCGGCTCCTTATAAAAAAAAAATATGGCTTGACTTCCATTTTTTATTTTTTTTATTTTATGCGTACAATAGTTACTTAATTTTTGCATTCATTACAACATAGGTTTATAAAGCCTTCGCACAAAAAATAAATACAGATTCAAAAACCAAACATATACCGAAAACTAAAACAGCGAGCATAATCTATTCTTGATAATTCTCAATAATCACTTGTTGATCTGGTTCAGTAATTTACTAAGCCTATCGATGGCAGTAAGATAGTTTCTATTTACACCAGTTTTGAGTTTCGACCAAAATAATTCGGTTGAATTAAAAAAAGACGATAAGGAGGTATATAAGCAACCTTGTGGCTACAGCTCTCAATCAACTCCTGAAGTTTAGATACTTTATATATAACGGCATTATCTACAAATGAAGTATCGTTTTGTCATGTTGCAAATGTCTAAAATATCTATAATACCATCAATAAACTATATGAAGTACTTAATACGTGTACTCGCTTTTGCATTTACTTCAATAGCCTCTGCAGGCTCACTACTGTCTCTTTTTCTGTTTTTATTGGATGCAATTTTCTTCTGGACAGCTTTAGATTTGTGCAATGTCAAGTCAATGACATCTATCTCACAAATTTCACCAGCAATTATAATTGTAATGCCTCAGTTAGATGAAAGAACAATTTTTGCTCTTTAATTTATCAAAATTACAGAAAACACAATCATTGCCCATGATCCTGAGCCATTCTCATAACAATATCAACAAATAAATATGCTTGTCTTACTAGCATAGTTTATTCTATAACAAGATCTAACAGTTCTTATACCTGAGAAGATGCACAGAAGCAATATGGCCCTCTAGATTTACCAGAGGTAAAAAAGGATGTGATTTTTTTTTTTTTTTACTTATACGCCTACATCTATCTCAGATGCAGAATACCTGATCCAATCCAGACAGTCTCACAATTGTTACAGGACCTGACATGTTTTAGCAGTAGATACGATATGTGAACTGAGAAATTTATATCGAAGAATAGAGTTACTTTAAAAATTAAACTAAGATTTCCTTAGTAGAATGAGAGAAAGAGAGATGTCAAAAGTGGGGAAAGCACAATAGTATGAAAAAACCTCTTGTATTGCTTTTCGCTGATCCTATCTACAACACATATCTTGTGGGATGATTTAACATGGAATATTTTACATTTTCAATCACTTATTTTGATCAAAACTAAAGAGCCTATATAAAAAAAACTAACAAGGAACAGATTAAAAAATCCTGAATACATCAAGTGGTAAAGTTCCTAGTTTATGATATTTTATTTAATAAAGTTGCTTTTGGTATTTGCACAAAATAATAGTATTACTAGAGTTGGTTACATTACAAATCCGTGTAGATCGTTAGATCAGATTTTATAAAAGAAAAAGCTTGATTCAAAATTGCACTACCTACGTAAAAAAAAAAGGGTCAGCATAACATTTATTAATCAAATCGCAGAGCACAAAGGGCTCACGATGACGTATGACAACCTAACCATAGCAATAGTTCAAATTACCAAGTAACTGGTAGAATTCGCTCACTAGGTTATGGTTTGTGCATTAACTATTTAATGGAAGAAACCATAATAACTTGCCGCATTGCACATATGAAAAAACGGATAATAAAAAAAGTACAAAATACAAAATCATCAAAACAACTACTACCATCTCATATTTGTTTGGTAATACAGTTTTAAGGAGACTATGCATTAGCGATTAGTCACTTTTTAAGGAGCCAGGGGTAATTATAAAAAATATTTATTTGTATTTTTGAGAAGCTTGGCCAATTTTATTTTCTTTCGCAAATATTCCTCCAAATCAAGGAAGAAGACAATGCCTACCCTCAAGGGATTTGCTGGGTTCTAGAAAAAAGGGATGATTTGATCATCTCTCATTTTTTAAGTATTTTATAATTAGCAATCGCAAAAGTATCACCAGCAAATCTTACGATATGTTGAACTTGTATGTACCTGATGAAACCAGAAAAGCGCGAATTGAAAAGAAGTACAGTAATTGAAAAAAAGTGAAGAAGCGAGACTGTACTGGAAAGAATGAGAGAAAAGAAAACAATCACTTTTATTGGACTGTTACTCTGAAGTCATTTCATCTCTAGCAACAGATAAACCTATTGATGATAGTGTTGCAAATAACACAACTGTTATAGAAGATTCTTCTGTTCTCGATAGCAGTTAGACAAAATAATTTGTTGAATCGAACATACTTTATCGCGATAAATAAGATGTATACATGATTAACAATCTGGATATTTTACAATACTTTTATAGTTTTCAGATTCCCATAAAACAAATGCTTAATTCACATTCTAGGTCTGTCATCCATCCTACTGGTGAGAGCGATGCCTCCTTCTGATACGAAAGATTTTTTTGTCAGCAATACAGTTTCCACTATATTTTGATAATAATTTCTCAAATACAAAAAACAAAAAAAAAATATTAGAAATAGAATGATGTAGGGTTCAAAGCAAAATATGTAAAAAAAAGCCAAAAGAAAAAGCGTGTGTGTAGTTTACTTCCTTTGTAACTGCTTAAAAATATTAATAGAGAAATATCTTTTTTATAGTCAACTACAACTATAATGTAGAAAAGCAAATTGCGCAATACTGCTTCATTGTGTCTTTCAACAGTATAAGTAAAATCTGATATGGTTTAGTAAAGCATATTGCCAAGTACATCCACTCTATTTTACTACTTACGAGTAAAAAAAAGGCAGAAGCCTAAAAATAATCAAGTGTTCTTATACCAAAATTCTTGTGCACTTAATTACGATTAAAGAAAATATTCTTTAATCGTATTTCAAAAAGCTACTTTTTTTTAAAAAATTTGTGTAACAAATGGCTCAAAAGTTTTAATATCAGCTTAAAATACTATTAACATGAGGGAAGGATACCCAAAATCACGGATTAGTTTTATATACTCTAAATGCCTTTTATTGATTTCTTCACCATCAATTTTACGAAAACATATTATTGACAAAATAAAAGATAAATTTATTTTACATTAGCTTGTTTTATTTTAGCAGTTAAAAATATGACACAATAATAAGATGACTACACAGAATCTTTCATGGCTGAAAAATCTTCCCGCACACAGCCACCAGGTAATAAAAATCTATACTTGGCTGCGTTGTTGAGCACAGTCGACGGTAGCCCTATGCTTGATGTGGATGGTTGCATGGGGCCTAATTTTGATATCAAATCTTTGTACGTGTATGCTTCTGGTGGCATATCAAAAATATCGTTTCCATCGCATATTGTCTTTTGTATCCTTGAAGAATCTAACAATTCTGGATATCTAACACGATCTGCGTGTGAATAACTCTTCATTTTAAACTGAAATTCACTAATTGTACGAAAACAAAAGGAACAGTGCCAGCCTATGAATAAATATAAGTATAATTCACTGGTTAAAAAACGGGTTACTTTTTCACCTGCATCGGATAAAAGGTTTTCAGATATTTGACCGTGGGTGTAAGACGTTTGTTCCCCTTTGTATCTTACGATATGTGCTCTCCATGAATTTGAGTCAAGAAAGAATTCAAATGAATAGAGGTAGTTTTTTAGTTGCAAATGTAAAACATCAGGTACACCATCACAAGCTTTCAAGATGCTTAAAGTCTGCGGCCTTACAATTTCATCCACATCCGACATGATAATCAAGTCTCCCTCTTGCACACCTGCCTCTATTAGTGCCGAATCCATCGCTCTACGCATTTGGTTTTCGTTGTAAAATGGCCCCTCTCCAGCCGGCAATGGATGTTGATTTATTGTGACATGGTGCAGTTTTTCTTTAGCAAATTCAAATCGTTGCCTATGCTCACTAAAAGTCAGCTTTTTTGTCTCCCCTGTGAAGGTGGCGTTCGATTCTAATATAACAAATGTATCCACAATGTCCCACAGTTCTCGAATACGAATCTCGAGTAAGTCTAATTCGACACTAAATATAACAGCATCATATATCTTGATATTCTTATTTTTTTTTTCATTCCAGCCGTGAAGTTCGCATAGGGTTTTTAAAGGGACACTCTCTGCATAGTAATGTGGTATAAGCTTAAAGTTATTGGTGTTCTTGTCCCAAATTGGGCGTGTATAATAGCCCAAATCAGTGATGATTGTAGATGGTAACATAAATAAAATAAGCATAGTTATTCCATAAACTACAAATACTAATATAATACAGAATCTCCTTCTCCTTGAACAATAATAGTCAAACATATACGAGTTACAAACTTGATCCTTCTTTGAAGATATACTCAAAAACAAAAAAAAGGGAAAAAAGAAAAAAGGAGGGAAATAGAGCACTGTGAAATAAATGAGATTTAATGTATTTCTGAACATTAGTGAGACAGAAAAAGGAGAAAATTTTAGTTTACTGTCCTGGGCTTGTTCAATGTAGGATTTCTAAAACAAGTATAAAATTAGAACTACAGTAATACAAACGGTAAGTTATATTTGACTGAGCGTATAAAAATATACTAATTAATAAGGATAGTTTAAAACCTTGCATAAAAACAATCTTATTTTTAAATTGATAAATCGCCTCGGGCACAGCATATTAATTGTTTAAGAGTGAAAAAAAAAAAAAAAAAAAAATGTTAAGTACACATAAAAGCATGTTTCGTGAAACATCCTCTATTCCTTCCCATTTTTTTGTGCTTTGTAGCTTAAGCAATTGAAGCTTTAGTTGGACTACTGTATTGGTACTTTATTATGCTTATTATAGAACAACAGAACAATTCAAGAATACTGATGATATTAGTAAACCTCTGGGAACTCTGCTCAGAGGTGTTATGTGTAACTGTTGTTTATTCAATTAAAAGGGCTGTCCGGCCCGAATGTTCCCAACTCGTTGCAAATTACTAAAAGAGGAAATTGTTTATGGATGAAATACAAAAGATATTTAACATAAAGAATCGTAGAGACAACTCAAATTTTTATTAATCTTTATTTAAATGTACATGATTATATATATTATTAGAAAATTTTAAGTAAAAATTTACTTTTCTCAATTGGATGAAATTTTATTATTGTTTCTAAAATTCAATATTGAAAGTGTTTACGTTTTATCCTTTGCTTAGGCTTACTAAGCTTGCATAGAATACTGACAAGAGCATAGAAAGTTCTTTACTTCTGTCAGATCATGGTCAGCATTCATCATCTTGGACCTTGGCCAAAATTTAGCACTGTTTGGATAAAGGATTTCTTTTATTACTATTATTCTTTTCCCATGGATGTTTATTTGCTTCTGTAAAATTATTCCAATTAATAGGATTTTCTGAACTGCTCAGATGCAATACCTCATGATCTTTATGGCGTGATGAATTGTAGGATATAAAATGACCATTAGGTTGGAGATAGTCAGCATTAATATGTTTACCTTTAGTTGCAAGTGTAAGCTTGGAGCGACGGCATTTATGGGTTCAAGCGTTTTTCTGTGCTGCTGCATTGCAACGTTTTAGATTTATCATGAGTTAAAGAGAAAAAAAAAGATTACTAACCAAGGGTTTCTGTGCTGATAGGGTAATAATCACTTGGAGCTGTACCAGATTAATGTTAATCAAGACCTCAATAAACTCAGGCTAGGCATCAATCCCCTACTTCCACCTAGAATGGTAATAGATGTACCTTTGACTGTAAGAACCTTAGACTTGGCTGGTACTCCCTTTTCTGATTAACCGCGAGTGCGTTTCAAATGAAGATTGTGGCCTGCATCGGCCAAGGAAATACCTTTTTTTTTTTTTCAAAATCCATCTCAAGATCAATTCTTGATCAACAAATTACAATTGCTTTTGGCATTTCTGTAGGCTGCATGCTTGCTGACAGGTGTGTAATCGTTATAATGGCCAAATTGTCAACAGCTATAATCAAAGGTGCTATATGTTTCTTCTTCAGACGACATGCCCTCTCTTCTTTTCAGGCTTGGTTCTTTTTTCAATTTATTGCCTTCTAAAGCGACAGCTGAGCCTGAGATGATGTCTGCCATTAATGATTCTTTTTTTACGCGAATTATCTTGGCTATCATGCCTATGAATTCAAATATCTGCTTTTGAATGTGTTTTCCATATTTCACAGATTTCTTTTTTCGGAATCAGCCTTATTTTATTATTGGAGAAATTTTCTAGTCTGAATCTTTCTTGTTGCTCTTCTGCTTGAGCTTCATTACTCTTTTCCTCGCTTTCATAGTATCCTTATATTCTTCCTGACCTGATAGTGCTAAGTGTTCAGAGATTTCTTTATCGAGCTTCATAGCTGATGCAGAAGGACAAGCATAGTCTCAGTTTGCTCTTATCATAACCATCATGCGGATATAGATCTATGCTGTTTTTCCTTTTTCATCATACTGAAATGTCAGCCTATTCATTTCAGAATCAGCATTTATAACTTTTCTAAGTCATCAATTTGGATGAAAGTATTTTATTACGATTTGAGTTTGAATTCATTTGCTGCTTTCAAATCTGCTGAAAAATACAATATGCAGTGGGGTGTGACTATTGAAATAAAAAGTCTTGCTTCAAAAAAAAAAAGGTAGTTTTCTTTAGTAAATATGACAGATCCTAAGCTGCCTGAAAATGTTGAGCTTTTACGTACTCGTGTTGTAATTGAAAAGGACAGAGTTTATAGTGTATGAATTTCTATAGTCCACAATATAAATATACTAAAAAAGACTTTACATAGGCCAGTGGAAGTGATTATCCTCATCAATATCCTGGAATTGATAAAGGTTTTAACCTTGAAGAATTCAAAAAGGTACATTCTTAATCAAGTAATTCGATGTTGCTTCTGACGAATCAACATGTAGAATCTTAAAGTCAAAATTCAGCGATTATCTAAACACAGTGTCGAGTTTGATCTGATTGGTGTTGATGCTTCTATCGCCAATGCTTTCCGTCGTATTATGATTGCGGAGGTCAGTTTTTTATTTTATTTTATATAAGCTGCTATAGTAGTTAATGCAATATAAAAAGGTTCCAACGATGGCTATTGAGAAAGTGTATGTAATGAATAATACTTCCATCATTCAAGATGAAGTTGTTGCACACCGTTTAGGTTTGATTCCTATTTTAGCGGATCCTAATGAATTCGATTATATGACTGAAGATGGAGGACCTACTGACTTGAACACATTGGTATTTAGATTAAAAAAGAAGTGTGAATTCAATCCTGAAGCCTCACCTGATGAAACTGATCCTCACAAGAAATATATTAACAGCTACGGTACAGAAAGTAAAACATCCAAAACAGATTGATGCTAACTTGACTGAATAGTTTATTCTAAAGATTTAATCTGGGAACCCAAGGGTAATCAAGAAGAAAAATTTGCCGCTAATCCACCTAGACCTGTACATGATGATATTGTGATCGCTAAACTTAGACCTGGTCAAGAAATGGAAATGGAATTACACTGTCAAAAGGGTGTTGGAAGGGAGCACGCAAAATGGTCACCTGTTGCTACAGCATCTTATCGTCTTTTACCAGAGATTACAATTTTAGAGCCTATTATAGGTGAAGATGCTGAAGAATTTAAAAATTGCTTTGTTGAAGGTGTTATAGAAGTGGTTGAAGAAAATGGTGTAAAGACGGCCAAGGTAGTTAATCCTCGTAAAGACACAGTCAGTAGAGAAGTATTAAGACATGACAAATTTGCGAATAAAGTGCGATTGACTCGCGTTCGCGATCATTTTATTTGTAAGTTCATCAGACAAAAGAAAAGGATATGTGATTAACATATATTTTTATTAGTCAAAGTTGAAACCTCAGGTGTTATACCAGCTGAACAAATCTTCCTTTCTGCGTTGGATGTGTTTATGGAGAAGATTAAAGATATTCAGCCTCTTGTAGATCGAGTCATTTCAAACGAATAATGTTTCTGTATACAAAACCACACAAGTTTTTTTATTTATTTTTTTCATTAAAAAAATCATGTTCATTTCTTATTTCTTCTTGCTTTAACAGCTTGAGCTAAATTCATTAAAACGGATTCTGTATCTTGCCAATTGATGCAACCATCTGTGATAGATACACCATACTTGAGAGCACAAGTTCCTTCTTCAGGCACGCTTTGCTTACCTTCAACTAGATGCGACTCAAGCATGACACCTACAAGTGCATCCTCTCCTTGTGATATTTGTTCAGCAATGCATTGTGCTACCTTGGGTTGATTTTTGTGATCCTTGTTTGAATTTCCGTGAGAGCAATCGATCATGATGGAAGTAGGTAAACCGGTATTTTCGAGCATCTGCTTTGTTTCTTGAACATAAGCTGCTTCATAATTAGGTCCCTTGTTACCCCCTCGTAAAATGATGTGACAATCTGGGTTACCAGTTGTATGCGTGATAGAAATCGTACCCAAATTATTGATACCCAAGAAATGGTGAGGTGCGGCTGCTGCGCCAATACCGTCAATAGCAATTCGAAGGTTACCGTCTGTACCATTTTTGAAACCTACAGGAAAAGAAACACCAGAGGCTAACTCTCGATGAAGCTGGGATTCAGTAGTTCGTGCACCAATAGCGCCCCAAGAGATTAGATCAGCAATGTATTGAGGAGAAATAGTGTCCAACAACTCTACAGACACTGGTATTCCCATATCTGTAAGATGACAAAGTAAACCACGAGCGATTCTTAAGCCCTTGTTAATTTTGAAACTTGATAACAATGAGGATTAAATACTTAAATAGACAGCGAATCCTTTTACCTTCCATCAATATCAGGATCATTGATCAATCCTTTCCAACCAACAGTTGTTCTAGGCTTTTCAAAATAAGCACGCATAATAATGACGAGCTCATCTTGATACTTTTGTTTAGCTTCCAATAGTAACTTAGCTATTAAAAATTATAAAAATAAATACACGATAGGGAAAATAATTTATAAGTAAAAACCATATTCTTTAGCTGCAACTGTATCATGAATTGAGCAAGGACCGACAATAACAAATACTCTATCATCTTTTTTAGCTATAATATCTTGGATTTCTTTTCTTGCTTTTGCTATAGTCTCCATGGACTTTTCTGTCTAGCACACAGTTTAATTACTATTATATTTATCATCTTCCTTACTTACAAGTGGGAATTCCTCTTTAATGTAATTTGGGGTAAGTAAAGCATTATAGCCTTGAATTCTTAAATCGTCTGTAGATGATTTTGTCATTTGAATCAATAAGCAAAAAAAGAAGAGGAAGAGAGAGAAAGAGAGAGAGAGAGGAAGAGAGAGATGGAGAAAAGAGAGATAGAGAAACTAGTATTTATAACTTGCTTTATGCTTTCACAGATTATTTTTAGATTTCTCCCTTCTTCAGCGCAAATAGACCGAGACTGACAACATTTTTAGGCATTTTTTTAATTTTTATTTTTGATGCTACCAACGCCCGATTTGTCTCTAATAAAAAAGAGACTACGATATAGTTTATGAACTAGTAAGCTTTTATTTTATTTTGTTATAGTTAAAATTCTTTGTCATTGTTGCTTAAATAAATTGTGTATAGAATATCTTTTATTATGAACATCTTGAACAATACAAAAAAAAAAAAAAAAAAAAAAAAAAAAAAAAAAAAAAAAAAAAAAAAAAAACTAGCATCTGCGTAAAGATTGGGTAATTCTCTATTTTTGTTTTGGTTGAAATATGAATAACTTTTTTACGTGCGCAAGTCGTGATCGTTTGTGTTACTAGCTTCTTGACAAAAATAATAGGAAATGTAAATGCAAGCGTATGTGTTATTCTGTAGGGCCAACAGATGACTCAATTTTTAAGCAGCCTTCTTTATAAATAACATTAATTCGTTTGCATGTCAGATACATTAGATCTGCCTTATTAAATCTATTCAGAATTCAATTGTGTAAGGATTGCTTTCTTATTTAAAAGTAAGATCAATGCCCTCTATTTCATCTTGCTCTAAATAAGCATAACATATAAAGAAGTAGGCAATAAAGGCATTGAAGCTGCATCGACGGGTGGAATCGATGGAAGTCATTGATAAATGATTGCCCATTTATTAAAGTAAAAATAGCACTATACATGTGATGATGTATTAATACGTAGATAGAGCTTGTTATCGCCACAAAGAATATTTTGTCTATTGCTAATTAACGAAAATAAGCCCAATGATGTATTTAATAGGATGAAATACGTTTAAAACAAATGTAAAAACAAGTTGAAATGTCGCTACTAGTAAATAAAGACAGTATGTTTTATTCAATACTAGCAGTATTGCTGCTAATAATAACATTATAAATTGACCTATGCAATATCATAATGTTAACATCCATGAGCACCTTTATCTTTTTTTTTTATTCTTACTTTGTCCATTCTGATATTCCATGATGAAGCCCACGGAAAAATCCAGTTGTTTTCTTTGGATTTTTAACTGCTCCTCTTGCTCTATACCAACTCCAAGCATGAGTACCTACGCACCATACAAATCCGCTTATAAACGGAACAATAATTTGATCCTTTATAACAACCGTCCAAAAAATACCCAATGGAGAGGTGCCTTTATTCCTTAAGTTTTGAATGGCAGTCTCCACTTGCTTTTCATATCGCATGTCAGGTATAGGTGGTGCATTCATGTGTTTAGCGTGAACTGAAAAGTCATCGTCGTCATCAGTGTCAAATGCAATATTGTCAACATTAGGATCGCGTGATTCTGTATATCTTCTTTGAAGCTCAACAAGTCGTTCAAATTCTTCTGGGACCTCGCTGGATAAGTGATAAGGTTGAAATTCGTCAGACATGTCAATGAAAAATAAAAAAGAAATACTGAGCTAATGACCTAAGTTTGAACTTTTTTTTTGTATGAGGATTTTATTCTAGTGCCGCCTCTAGATGAGCACTGTTACAGCAATAAAATAACTATGAAGATGTTGAGTTATAATGTTTCTACATTTCTTGGCGTTGTAAATTTTCATTAGGGATTCATCTAATTAGCACTGTAACCCTTGCTGTTGCTTCATTTGGCCGAAAAGGCGTGTCTTCAAAAATATATTTCCAGTGTAATCCCCATAAACTCAAAACACCACAAGCAATTACATGAAAGAAGTCAAGTTTACAATGCGATAGTGTTTTAATTGTTGTTTGAAGTGGTCGATATATTTGGGCAAAAAATAGTAGCAAAGGCTGAATAAGGAATCGTTGTGTCAATGTATCACATATAGGCCATTTAACTAGGCAGGACCACAAAATCTGTTCATCTGTTTTAATTGCACCAGATATCGTGAATCCTTCATCTATAGTATAGCTGGACATGATCTTATGCAGACGAGAGCGTATAGAGGGTTTTGAATGATAAAACCTCCATAGAATGGTGCGTGCTGGATGAGGAATTGAGGCGTGCCAAAATTTGTTTCAGGAAGATTTGCTAACTCTAGGGTACATGATCGGGAGGCTATCTAAAGAAAGTATGTCGAGATTTCAAAGCTACTTGATAAACAAATTTCCAACTGGTATACCATCTGGTAGAGGTGAGCTAAAACGAGAGTCGAACCAAGGCGCAGAACGTTGAAAATCAAAAGAGGACATAAGTCCTCCAAGAGTAAGGAGGTTTTATCATTCAAAACCCTCTATACGCTCTCGTCTGCATAAGATCATGTCCAGCTATACTATAGATGAAGGATTCACGATATCTGGTGCAATTAAAACAGATGAACAGATTTTGTGGTCCTGCCTAGTTAAATGGCCTATATGTGATACATTGACACAACGATTCCTTATTCAGCCTTTGCTACTATTTTTTGCCCAAATATATCGACCACTTCAAACAACAATTAAAACACTATCGCATTGTAAACTTGACTTCTTTCATGTAATTGCTTGTGGTATTTTGAGTTTATGGGGATTACACTGGAAATATATTTTTGAAGACACGCCTTTTCGGCCAAATGAAGCAACAGCAAGAGCTACTACATCCTGAGGTTAGCATCATCAGAGATCATGCTATTGAATGTTCTGATATGCACTCTCGTCTTTTCCTTCCCTTCTCGGTTGATAATCCTATTTCCTTCATACTCAACCTGCTCCCTATAAAAAGCATAAACTTGCGCACGAAGCTGTTTCTTGGTATAAACGTTGGTCAACAATTAGCACCATCCAACAAAAAATTGATTACTTTGTCCATGATAAAGTCCCTCCTCCTCTATTAAATACAGATCAAAAACTGCTTAATTAGTTGACCTCTGAATAATGCTGCTGGTATTTTCAATGTTTCCTTTTCTCCACATTTTTTTTTCTCTTTTTCTATTCCTCTTATCTCAAGAAGGTTTTCATTTTTTTTTTACTTTAGAACCGACCCGGCCAAAGAATATGTTTAAGATATTATGTGCTCACTTAAGTCGTAATTCTTGTAAAGAAACAAAGCGCAAATTGATCACACTCAAAACCGCTATTTAATAACTTTCACTATAAATTTATTTCTCGCTGTTTGATTTTTTTATTCAAGCTCATTGATCGGAACCAAAAGCGTTATTTAACGCAAGGGCACTGTATTAACATGAAGATTCTTCTGTTAACAGACAATAACAAGCGTGATTCCATCTCTATAAAATACAACTTTTATCTCAATTAATCAAATAAATTGCTTAGTGATTCATAGTAACCGAATATAAACTGGCATGCTTGTGTTATACAAAGCTTTTCAATCACAATTAACTCCGATTAACAAAGAAAAGTACACGTAATTTTTTTTTTATATGTTTATACTTGACGATCAATATGGATTACGACGATTCTTTCTTTTCAGCTCCTGTACGCTATGCTGTAGACGAGTTAGAAAGTGACGAAGAACTTCAAGCAGATGCTCAAGAGAAAACGATTCATACAGATTTAACGTGTTCATCTGTTGACACAAATCTTACTTTAATATTTGGTCCTGCAGGACCTGGCAATGTTTACATTGATTCACTTGATAAAAAACCAACAAAGATCGGGACAGTTACCTGCACAGTAAAATATATTTATACGCTTACAAAAAAAATATAAATCTTTATCTACTTAGGCACAAGACAAACAAGAAACAAAGGCAAATATACTTCAAATGTCAGGTCAACCCATTATCTTCATTTCTTTTTCCAAGGTTATTGATGCAGAGGACACAGTTCAGTATACCAGATCTATTTTAAATCAATTCAAGAATAAGATTTCTAAAATTATTGTGCTGGACTCTTTTGCTTCTGAAAACGACCTTACGCCACCTACCATTCGCGTATTACAAAGCTCGTCTTCACCTGTTATCAAAGGATTGACGCTTTATGAAATCCCTCATATGATCACTGGCTTACCCGCAGCTATTGTCAATTATGTAAAATATAAAATAAGCTATGGCTATTACATTGACTTAGTGTTTAATCTAGTGTGAAATTCATTCAATTCCTTGTTTTGATTTATTGACACTTCAGGAATATGTGTATGGTAAATTACTTGTAACTGAAGATACTCTGATAGCATACAATCAAGGTCTGTCTCAATTAGACCTCAATCTTCAATTTGACAGTCAATTATTGCAACAAGTATTAAATCATCATGGACGTATCAATGATAATCATCACCGTTTGTATATTTAATAAAATGTACAGATATTTATTTAAACAGTTGAGAGTTCACCCTAATTACAAAGATGATAGCACTATTAAAGACTAAGATAGAAGGATATTTATATCTCTTTGACGTTTTTCACAGAGTTCTTTCTAAAAAAACTTTGATGTCATCCAAAAATCTTTCTGTCCAAAAGCAATATCGCTTGATCCAAAAATGAAGTCGCACCTAGATTTTACGCGCACATCGCATGTCCACAGCTCTAATATGGTCTGGTCATCAATCACTTCACAAGCTCTTAACTCCGTGCTCTTGTAGAAGCGCAAGACGCCTACATTAGATGGATTTACGGCGCTCGAAGAAAGACATTCACTAAAGTGTTACTCCACCCATTTAGACTATCTTCCATGTCAGAGCAGGTCAGTATTCTGTAAGTACAGTTCTTCTTTTGCTTTCTACATCTACTTGAAGAAATACCACTCGATTGTCTACTACCGTACATTCGATGTATTAGAGAACACCAATAGTGTCTTCTATCCAGGATCTAGCTTTGGAAGATGGTGTCATCCACCGCCAAAGGTCTCGATACTTGTGTATTTAAGTTTACTAAACGACATTTCCTACAACAAAATCTGAATAAACGCCAGCAGAGCCGAAACTCTAAACTACTTTCTAGTTGGTGTCAATCTGTGTCTTTGGATTCCATTATGTGGCTACCTATGTCCAGTGCAAAACATAGTCGCTGTATACGTTGAAGATTAAACCGGCTACCTGGTGGCTAGTCTAAACTATGTCCCAAGTACATTACATAACTCCTCTCAAAGAACTATGCTATTTACTGTCTTACTATACATCAACACCTATCTATACCCAAAACTATAAAAGATTCATTGTCATTCCTTATGAATATGCTCCCACTACGTCCTTCAGTTTCCTCTATAGCCTCCCCTTCCTGATCACAGCGATGGCTGATTATATGCTCAATGCTGCATGAACTAGACCAGCAGCACCATGACAAACCGATCCCTACCAAGTATCCACATAGTCAGAAGCTTCTCATATGGCTCCACCTATTCCTTTCCCTTTTCCATTTTTTACTTTTGATTCCAAAGGGGAGGGGTTTTTCTTAACATTAACTTCCTAACAGATTGACCTTGTCCGGACGGACATTTGTACTTTTAATTTTATGCGTTCAATTAGACCTTAAATAAATGATTATGCTTAAACAAAAATGAAGTCGTGTTCATATTTTATGAATTTTTGTTTATTTTTACTTGATGCTTAGTAGTTATTATCATGTAAAATTTTTGATATTTTATTTTTATATAAATAAAGCGATGGTTCCTTTTTTTTTACAGAGTATGATGAGCACAGAGTTAAGACCATGAATCTTATCGTTAACGAGGAGCTGTTCGCTATTGAAACAATAATTTCTCATACTCAATTCCTAAATAATAAACCTTCAGAAAGGTATTCATTCCTTGCAATGCTTTCAATCGCAGATGAAAGGAAGGATAAAGATGCTGATATGGAGCTATGCAATAAGCAATGCTACACATTTTATTCTGATGACGAGAAAACAAGATTTTTTTATCTATTTTTTAATAAAGGTCTAAGTGCTTCTACTGCTCCGAGACGATTAGACTCTCATATTCATGCGACCCAGAGATGAGTCAAACGTTATTAGGAGGATTTTGAAAGCATTTTTGTGAAGAAAAAATCAAGTTGGTATTGTATTCTTGGGAAGGAATATAGAAATTTTATTTTAAATTACATTGACGAGAATCCTTCTGCTATTTTAATTGAAGTGGTAGAAGGTTTAATGAAAAGCTTTGTAAGCCCTAATATTTCTCGTAATGTTGTTTATAGCTTCATGATAACTCAGCGTAATCTATCCATTAAATAGACGCAATCTCACTCTGTGGAAAGAAACAGTGAGGGAGGAAAATGTGCAGACTTATGATTAGGTCCAAAAGTGGCAGCAAACTAATCTGGACTTTACAACAAGTTGCATTTTTCTTAATGAACCAGCCTTTCATATCGATTTGAAACAAGGTATGGCTTGATCAAAGAGAGGAGCTCTTGCAATAATTACAGTGCCTATAACTAAAGCGAACATAACATCGATTTTAGTTGCAATCTTTGCCACTGGCTTAATTAATGTTAGCTTAAGAGTCCTAAAACGTATTAAAAAAGAAAGCTTGGGTGTGAGTCTGATATTTGTAAAGGCTACTCTTTGTGAAATGGATAAGTATCAAAAAATGAAGGAACACTACTTTGTCATTGATAATATTCCTATCTATAGTACATCTGATGTAAGAAAGTACATTCACCCTCAAGGATATTAATATGTAAATTTTTTCCGTATTCTCATGAGCTGAATCCAATTAAGTAGTTCTGGTCAGTTATCTAGAGTAAAGTTAAGCGAAATAAGTTTCTGGGAAAAGAACTGCTAATGACTGGAATTAGTGAAGCATGCGATAGTTCATATTTAAGTGACTTCAAAGGCTTTGTTTTTCATTCTGTTAAAGGTCATGGTAAGTATCTCGACAAAAAAGGTCATAAAGCCTGTTTTACCCTGACTTTTATTGTTGTCGCTTTCTAGTCATTTTTTTTTCAACTTCGTTTTACCCTGACTTCCTATTTCATTCGTCATGGTAACAATCATCAGACAACAAGCAATATGTAAATTTTATCATGAAATGTACACTGAAGAAAATGCTGTCAAGTTAAGCAAAAGAGAAATGGATGATGTGGACACTTATTACCTGAACGATCCTACAAATCCATTATTGCAGTGTGAAAAACAAATATATCAAAATAGTATCCTATATGAAGTGTTTTAAGTATAAGAATAGGAATAAAGATGAATTAACCAGACCGAACAATGATCCTAAAGTCGAATACTTCTGTCAAAGAAATATTTCAACGCTATTTATATTAGTTTGAGCAGGGCTAGAGATTAGATGACAAAAGATAGTTATGACCGATGTAATTTGACGGGTATAAGAAAAAATTTATAAACTGATGTGTTAGCCACAAATTGTCTAGATATAAACCGAAACATACTATTCAGGGTAGTTATTAATTATTAGGGTTTATTTTTATCTAAACTCATTTGTAAAGGTTTAGTCCAGAACAATGAGACTGTATCTTATTAACTTATCAAAACATGACATTATACAGCATGTACCTTGTTGAGAATGCAACAAATAATAATGAACTGGTTCATCCTGAAGTTGTGTGTCATTAGTAATAATAAAAGTAGAAACTCTATTCTGTACTTTTAGCTTTTTTTGTTGTTTGTATGCGCAAAATTATAGGAAACCTGGCTCAAATTGTACAATTTCTCAATATAATATATTTTGCCTATGGCCCTCGCAACAGGAAGATATATAATTGCAAATACATAATACTGAGCCAAGTGGTGGACACTGTCAAAGAGTACTCAACTCTGTTTGATGATAAGACCGTCTTCTCATTTGGACAACAGTATAGCCGCAATTGAATTTTCTAAATATGCGTTGCAAAAGATGCATATAGGGTGAAAGGGAGACTACAAGGACGCTGTATGTGTTCAAGAATAAATTTATTGGCAAGAATTAAAGAAAATACCAGTAGCGGCGTTTAAAAGCAATTTTATGAAACATTGATTCATTGCGCTTTTGACATATTGAAAGCAAGCATGGACAAGCAGTCAAGGGAATCTCTCCCTCTCCATGCTATTAAAGTAGTCCTAGCAGATCCTACCGTTATTAAAGAATTTGGTTGCCTTTCCTTTTCAATACCTCCCTTAAAAAGGTAGTTCTAAAGCATCTTTCATTTGAGATTAAGGTAATAGTATCCAGAAAAGACGCGAATATAATAATCACACAATACAAGACATAACCAAGTCTTTTTTCCGTCATCAGTCACTTTACCCCCTTTATAACAAGCGCATACCTTTTAAACAGATGTAAAGCTTTTTTGGTATTTTTAATGTTATATACAAAAAAATATTAAATAATATAGAACTCTTTTTTAGGCACCACCAACAAGAATGTTGTTGATAGGAATATGGATGAGCTAGAAGTTTTAAAATTTAGTTAATCTCACCATCTATGATCATCTCCAGCAATATTTCTTTACCTTTACAAAGTAACCTAAAGCGCCAAGAGCAGCAAATCCCATAGCAACAGCTTGAGTAATCTTTAAGAATTCTACAAGACAGAATGAAGGAAAATTAGATCGAATAAAAAAAAAACAGGGCACTATCTTTGTTTTCTTTTACCTTGTTGATCAGGCTTTTTACAACGGTTAATGAATTGAACACCCTCTTTGAAGAATTGTTTAGGGCCATCAACAACTTGTTGAGCAGTTTCTTTAATATCAGATGAACTCATGAGTAAATAAATATAAAATAGAAAAAAAAAGTAAAATAGAATAGTTATGGTTGCAATTTAATTGGCGAATATACTATTTTAACCAATCATATTTAGCAAAGTAAAGGCAAAAGATCTAGTTACACACATCCAAACATATATTCAACTTTGTTATTTTACAAGCTGAAAAAAAAGATTGTTTAGTTTGAGATGATTAACACGCACATGCTAATCAAAAAATAAGAAAATACTACGTAGTATACAAAATAAGAATATAATGAAAATATTTATAAAATAGCTGATCAAACCCATTGTGTACAGCTGAATAAGATAAAACACTATTATACCAATTTCGAATGTTTGATTCATTATCTTTAGCAAGACAGTTCTTGGTTCCCTCATGAATTCACTCTCTCTTGTTTTTCAAAGTTTAAAACTGACCACACAATCCAGATCCCATCGCCAGGACATGATTAAAACGTTTGACTATATATATTGAATAAATAAAGGGACACTGTTTATCAAATGCACATAGTGAGTTCCGCACTATCATTTATGACTTTTATGAGAATTTAGTATGTTGTATTTTATATCAACAATACTAAAAGTTTATCTTTTTCTTTAGAAAAAAAGAGACATAAAATCTTTACAGCACTCTGTATGTTTTCTTTTACTCTCACTCTCTACTTCCTTCACTAAATTGAAAGAATCAAGCTATATATTTTAATTAAGCAAACGGTTCAATTTATATATGTAACATCTACATATTTTATGAGATAATACAAGTCTATTTACAATGAAGTAATTTTGATATTAACTTTTTCTTTGAATGCTTAGAGCTATTATGTTCATTAATAATATCATTTGGGTGGACTTTAGGTATGGATACTGCGGTATTTTCTGCGAAATTATCATTTATAATCACTTTTAGTTTTGAATCTGGTCTTGGGTCATAATGAACAGCTGTATGACCTAATCTCACTCTTGCCTTTTGCCACCAAACTGGAGGACATGTCTTCCCAGTACGCTCGTCATGTATTGTTGGCCTACTTTGAATATGAGCACTCGGATCAAGTAGACTGGAACGACATTGTTGATTATTGACATTTTTGGGTCTTGTTGATTTTTTAGGTGTTGATTTTGCAGGCGTTGATTTTGATCGGCTCCTTTTATTGTTCATTTTTTGTTCACTGATAATTTGAGATTCTTTAAAAACCCAACAAATAGCTGAATAAAGCCAATATAGTTGGTATTCTAGAAGTACAAGTGGTACAAGCACATACTCGGAGATATGCTTGCTCAATTTGTTTACTGAATTTTCTGTCATTTTATTATAAACTTGAATCATACATGAAAATATAACAAAAAGAAAGAATTTGCATTGAAGTAGTTTTTTTTTTTTTTTTTGTAATTCAAACAAAGGTTTATAGCCAACAGCGTTCTTTTAAATTTTTGGTAAAATGTGATTAAAATGGCCGGATTCCATCATAAAAAGAAAGGGAATGACGATTATCTACATTTTTCACACCACAGACAAAGTTACAAAAAGTGATTTCTTCTTTTCTTTTATTAACATGGTCAATATCAACAAGGTAAAGTTTAGGTTATGTCCTCCTATAACTAACTAGTCATAATGACGATAATGTAAACGGGGGTAAATTTATTTGTGTTGCCCTTTGATTTGTATTACTGGGAATGAACAGCATTCTAGGCATGATAGATTTTCTTTTTAAATTGCTAATGAATGAAGTTTATAAAAGCAAGATTTTATCGTAGATCAACCAAAGTCAAGCCGGAAAAGCTATCCGCACTGTCTTCTTCTAGTATCTTTAATACCATTTCCACATCATCCTCGTCAACGCGAGAAAGACAGAAAAACATGCAAGTATCTGCAAAATCTTGTATAATCAAGGCTGTTTCATCCCCAATGCTGAAAGAACTTATACATGGCACACATTTAATCATGCAGTTGTCAAAAAGAAAAATTAAGCACTTTTGAGGTTGAATCCCAATTCATTTTACTTGAGCAAATTATTTGGACTGAACCAGGCATTTCACAATTAAAGTATCTTGTAACAAAAAAGTTTTGTACACTATTCTAAACGAGGTCAATTTCAAAAAAAAAATCATTTTTTATTACTAAATGTAGGTTGTACTCCTATCATGCCATAGCCTCATTTCTAATCATGTTTATTACTACAACCTAATAATTTTTTTAAAGAATTAAAGTAATGATACTTCAGTTACACACTTCTCATGTATACAGAATATTAAATTTGTATATAAATTGAGCACTTGTATAACTGTTATACCAAATATTCTCATCTAAATTCATTTGAAGTTACGCGTCGATCATTATGCAACCTATCCAGTTTACTGAAAAGAAATGGATACATGATTGCGCGCAATTCATTGTCCTCATGTGGTACAGAAATGCATAGTAGATTAATGTGTTCGTAAGTTAAATTATTTAAGCGATATGTCTTTACACATACTTAGCAGATTTGTAAATAGCGTAATATCTGCTGGAAAAAAAGGCACCCTCTGTGTATCAGAGACGTATGTAGTGAACATTTGTAGTACCAATAACACCTGCTCATGTACCCTGTTCACTCACTATTATGCATCTTTCTCCCTTTTTTTACATGTATTTTTCAAATAATTCCTTTTGTTTGCGTTTCACAACTTGAAATTAACTGATTGTCAAAACAGTATATAAATGACAAAGCGTATTTGTATGAATCAGCTCTGCATATCTGTTTTCCTCTTTCTCAAATCCAAAGAAAGAAAAAATGGCTGTGATGCATTATTTGCTGATCATTGTCTTTGCAATTACTTGTATAAGTGCTTCACCAATTGAAAAACGCGATGGTACAGCCTACAACTATTGGACTATGAAAGCCTGGGGTCCTAACCTTGGAAACTGGCTCATTCTTGAAAAGTGGATGGACTCTTCTATCTTTGACAAACATGCACCCAATGCTGAGGATGAATGGGCTTTTTGTCAGCAGGCATCCAATCCTTCTCAGGCTTTACAAGATCACTGGAATAGCTGGGTCACTGAAGATGACTTTAAGAAACTTGCAAGCGTTAAAGCAAACCATGTACGTATTCCTGTTGGGTATTGGGCCTTTATTAAACCTGACTCTGGCGAACCTTATGTCAGTAGTGGTCAAAAGGCTCAGATTGAACGAATCCTTGGCTACTGCAATACTTATGGATTATATGCTATCATTGATTTACACGGTCTTCCTGGATCGCAGAACGGAGAGGCCCATTCTGGTCACATTGGCCCTATTAACTTTTATTCATCCTATAATATCCAACGAGGCTTAAAGACTGTTCAAGCGGTCGTTGACTGGATGAATGGTCTTGATCATACTTTAAAAAGTAGAATTGCCTCTATTGAATCAGCCAATGAGCCCCGAACGACAGATGCTCAATTGTCTGTTCTCAAGGACTATTATCAAAAGGCTTACAACATCATTGCTGCTTCTCCCTTCAAGGTTCCTATGATGTTTCATGATTCTTTCAAAGGGCTTAATGCCTGGAAAAATTTTTTACCTGTTCCTGCTAACGCAGTTATTGACCTTCATCCTTATTATGCATTCCCTCCCAACAAAGACCGTAATTCAATCATCAGTGGTATTTGCAACACCAAGTCCGGTGCTTCTAGCTTCCATCTTCCAGTCGTATTTGGTGAATGGTCTCTGGCTTCAGGGGCAGCAAGCGATGTATGGTGGTTGAGACAAATGATGGACACACAAATATCTGTATATAAAGGCAGTGGCGCTGGTGGTACATTCTGGGCACTCAAGAACAAGATTAATTCCAACGTGTGGTCTTTTGAGCAACTTGTTGATCAAGATATCATTAATTCTGGGACATTTTCCTTGCACACAAACTCTCAATGTTAATTTATTTTTGTTCCTTATAATAAAACATCCTTTTTTGTCTATATATGTTTTTTATTCTTTAATATTTCGCTGATTAAACACTTGGTCTTTTAAAACTTGTGAGACCAATCCGTGCACAGCCTCTGCTGTAATCTTGGAACCATCCTTTGTAACTTTACTTAGCTGCGTTTCATCATTTTTCTTTCTGTCACCATGATAACCCCCCATCCTTCCTGTCATGCTTTCATTCGTTTGCTTCAGCTTTTGTGCAAGATCAGACATCTGTCTGGTAGCATATTCTCGGTTCTACAAATGCAGCCTTGATTAAAAAAGAGAGAAAAGAGAGAAAGGCACAAAACTTACAGTTAAAAGCGGAGATTGTGATAATGTATTGACCCAGTATTTATTCCACAACACTTCCAAGAGTCGCTCATCAAGTGTCGATTTAAAATGTGAAATTTCAAGTGAGTAATACCTACGAAGTTTATGAGTAGATGCTAAAGTACACAAAGAGTTATATTGTTACGATTTAACATGTACACCAAAGTCTTCGATTTTGTTAAGAGGTATACTTTGGTATTCTGAAGGTCCTTCATCTAATGGTTTATATCCCTATTTCACCAATTAGGAATACTTCATAAACAAATCTTCATTTGTATTACCTGAGGATAAGTTCTGAATGCGCCAATTTCCACTTTACCAGCAGACATCGTACGGCTAGGATCAATCTAATAAGCTAGAATAAGAAACATTTTTCATTTTATTTAGATGCAAATATGATCTTACTACAACAGCCACAAACGGTTCCTGATATTGTTGATTCAACATTTGGGTGCTTACATCAATTCCAGATAGCCAGCAGCCATAACCTGGATGAGAATGATACCAACCCAATACATTCTCTAATCTTCCAATCTAATATTGTTTCAGAAACACAATGGTTATCAAAGCATTTTGATTTTTCTCACCTCCTTTGATTTTTCAATATACGATACCATGTACTCATATGCTTCATTTTGAGCATTTACTCTTGTCTCAGTTCCTTCAACTGGGAGAGCAAAGCTGTCCATAACATACATGGTATCTCCTTGAATCTTTCCTTGCATTAAGCCCATTACTTCAATATTTCCTCCAGAGCGCGCATGCATAACCTTTTTTTCTAAGCTTAGTCTGTTACTAATTTAAAATTTTATGACAATTACCATTTTGATTAAAGCTGTTGCAGATATTTTGACGCGTTTGAAATAGTGAGGACTACAATAAAAAAGAAAGCATCAGTAAAAGAAAAGAAAAAAAAAAGTGTGTATAGCCTTACTCGCTTTTCCAAGGTTTTTCAGCAACGTTTTGTTTATCTTGCTCAGCGTCATAAAAGTATATTTTATCTTCTTCAGGATCAACCGTAGTAATATTATTTTCTAGCTCCCAGTTTTTAAGAGCTATTGATGCATCCATGATTTTATTTTGAAATGATTGCGAAAAAGATTAAAAAAAGGTTTTAGATATGTTTATGCCAAATTGACTTTTTAAGTTGCGACTACAGGCGTTATTTAATATATCACTTGTAAATTATAAATCAAGGTCTATCTTTTAATATGGATACTTCAAGGAGAAAACGATTTAGTGTTGGCTTTGCAATTAGCAATAGCTTTTAAAATCAATTTACTTGGTTAAATATCTCGGCTGTGTGCTATACTAAGTACTGTCTGAAATATTAGATTAGTGAAGTTTTTAAGTATAAACTGTATCATATAGATACAATTCGAACTATATTATACTCCCATCAGCATTATTGAGCTTATTAGAAGCAAGTCATATAATTTTATTATTAATTCTTTATTAACTGGTTCAGTTAGAGAAAAGATTACAATATACTCTAAATGCTCGTTTATTGTAGATAGGTTTATATGTAATTATAGACAAACAAATTGTTTACAAAAAAAAGGGAGAGGATTAAAGGTAGCTAATTACACTTTCAGCTGGAGCATCAGCGGGGTAACCATCAAGACCATCAGGATTTTTGCTTTGCCAGTTCCACAATGTACTGCATGCCTCATCCAATGACAATTCGGCCTTCCAGTTTAATTCCTTATTAGCCTTTGCTGGATCAGCAGTAAGGTTAGGAACATCTCCTGAACGTCGTTCAACAATCTTGAAGGGCAACTCTCGACCAACAGCCTTATTAAATCCCTTGATCATCTCCAATACAGTAGAGCCTACACCAGTACCCAAATTGTATTCTACACAACCAGGGTTATCTTCAAGTTTTTTGAGAGCAGCCAAGTGTCCTTTGGCCAAATCAATAACGTGGATGTAATCCCTGCAAAAAATGTATTCATTATCTCTCTTCTATCTTCCGCCTATCTTTTCTTTACCTGATACAAGTACCATCACGTGTTGGATAATCCTCACCAAAGACTGACAAGTATTCACGTTTACCAACAGCAACTTGAGCCAAAAATGGCATCAGGTTATTAGGAATACCAGTAGGGTTTTCACCCAAAATGCCTGAAGGATGAGCACCAGCAGGATTAAAGTATCTAAGCAAAGCAGCATTCCAGTCCTTCTCAGCAGTGCAAAGGTCACGAATGATGTGTTCAATGAAAAGCTTTGTTCGTCCGTAAGGGCTCTTGGAGTCCTATATCTTTGTTATCAGTATTTAGTTATTTGTGCATATCAGTATCCTTTACAGTTGGACTAGTTTCAGGAATAGGAATGACAGGTGGTTCACCATATACAGTAGCAGAAGAAGAAAAGACGATATTCTTGATGTTGCTTTCCTTCATGGCTTGTAACAAGACAACAGTACCAGTGATGTTGTTGTGATAGTAATCAAGAGGAATCTTGGTTGATTCACCTACAGCCTTCAAGCCAGCAAAGTGGATGACACTGCCAATCTCATGTCGACTAAAGACTTCCAGCAAAGCCTTCTTATCAAGGATATCAGCCTTGTAAAAAATGACTGACTTTCCGGTAATTTTCTCAATACGACGAACGGCTTCATAGGAAGCATTAGTAAGGTTATCGTAGATGACAACTTCACGGCCAGCATTCAATAACTCAATGACGGTATGTGAGCCTGTGAGATTTTAAGACAATTAAGATTGGCTGTTTTAAATGATATTTATATTTTGGTTTACCAATATAACCAGCACCACCTGTAACTAAAACTGCTTTTTGTGCCATAATAAAATATAAATAATAATTAAAGCTGTTTTCTTTCAGCCCTAATGGTTTTTTATACAAGTTATTTTCATTGTCCGATTAAGTTCATCGGAGTATGACAATTGCTTAAGTAAGCTAATGCTTTGCCAAAGAAAGCAATTGTCATTATTTTTCGTAACATTTTCTATTTCTGTGTCCTCTATTTGAACTGTTTCTCTTGAGCTTGAAGAAAATGTAGTTGATAGGAACAGAATTCTAGTGCTATTCCCTCTGTAACACTGATTTGCTTGTAGTTATGCTATAAATATATGACTCATTCTCAAAAAAGGAAAGTTCTTTGGCTTATTTTTTTTTTTTTTTTTCAGAACACAAAAAACACATTTCTAATAAACTCACTAAGTTTTATGATTTTATCAACAAAACTATTTTGATACGCCAATTTTATAATAAACTTAAAGTATCCTTTGCGAGTGAAGCACTCGAATTGACTACCAAATCGATTGTTTAAAAATTCATTAAGTATTGGCCTGTAGTTCTGACACTCCTTTGACTTTGCGTTAACGTGTCCTATTTGACCACAAGACATACCGTTTGAGGCTGATAAGATAATATCGCTATGTTTTTGGATGCCCAAACGCTGGCGTTTTCCTTTAGGTTTTTCAGTTTTGGTTTCAGTCATCTTTAATATCTTCTTTTCGTTTTCTTTGCCCTACAACATGTCAATACTTTGATTAAATGGGTTTGCAACACAGCAAGCTGTGATTCTGAATTTTATAATTAGGCTTTATTAAAATAATACAAATATAAATAGTTGCCGTTTTCAATTGCTATTATTACGATATATTAAGTAACATACACCATAATAAAAGCACATTATTTTGTAAACTTTCCACTTTCAATCTGGACATACTTCCTTTACACTTCTCTATTAGGTCATTGATTGCTTTATTAGACGGCATAATTTGATAGGGCAAATTTTCTTAAAGGAAAAAAGTGTGAAATCTAAATACATCAATGAAATCATTGAAAACTTGAATGATTGACTTGTTCTGCTTCAAACAACATACCGCTGTTGATTTACCAAATCTAAAAAGGAACAGGGCCCCTGTGGTCCTACAAATTTCTCTATTTCCTTCGGTAGTTTGAAATATCGATAAAAAGGATAAGCTTTCAAATTTTTCTGCCTAATGCGCGAAATTTTGATCCGAGCTTGTCAAAGGAGTACGACTTGAAAAATACTACCATGTTTGATGTTTTTAGCTTTGTTGAACTATATTTTTTTTTTTAGGTTTGTTGACCTTGTAGTTGAGCTTATCATGTTTTTTTTGTGAGAATATTTGGAATATTCACTAATTTAGCATTATTATTGACATGAGGCAACTGTTTTGTTTGTCCTCTCATAGAAAGATATATGTTATTGGCCAATTGGTTTTCAATAGCTGCTATTGCCTGGTATGAAGATGGATTTTCTTTCAGAGAGCTTTTATTTTACTGATAAAGATATTCAACATTAAATTTTGATTTGCTGTATAACTGATAAACTCCAATATTCAATATGTCTAAAAAAAACTTTAACCTCTCTCCCTTTCTTATCGTCTGAAAATAACTTCGTAATCGTCTAAATCAAATTTTTATTTGTTTGAAATCGTTTTTGCTTTGTCTGAATATCATTCACATGCGTACAATTACGGATAGCTTTTTTTTTTATGAGGATTTTATTCGGATGCCGCATTTTCAGCTGGTCATCATAAAAAACATTTTTTAATAACAGGGCTTAAACCTACGAACAAACAAACAGAAAACGACCATGGAGATTGGAATTAGTGCCACCAGACGAGAGACTAATCCAGCAGAAAGAACTTGACTACTTCGCTAGGGGACTTTGCCCCATGGACAGCTTTTTTATTGTATAGTGCGGCTGGTAAATTTTGTCCATTCTTTTTTTTTTTGTAAAATTTCGTCCATTCTGAAAAAATAAATAGCACTATCTGAAAAGTATTTGACAGTTTACTAGCAAATGATTGTCGCTTTAAATTTTACTTTGTCTTTTTGGGCCAAGTTAAATTGGCGTTACTGAGAGATTATTACCGGCTATGATGTAAAAGCTTTATTTCTTTCCTTTCGCTCTAACAATTGAATAAAATGACAAAAAATACATTTCTTCTTGAAGACGAACACAATAATGTCTACAATAAGGATGGAGAGAGAGAGCCTTCGATCCGATGGAAGATGTGTTAACCGAAATCAGTGATCCAAACGTAGTACTTGAAATCATAACGAGCCAAATGTCCTATTTGAGTCTCAAATCAGCAGAGAAAGAAGCTACTGCAAAAGATTCAACAAAAAAAGCTATAGAAGTTGTCAAGAAAGCAGCGTCTATAAAGACTACAACGACTAAACCAGAGAGATATTTATTGACCAAATGATCGAGGGTTCTACGGAAAGAGGAAAAGTGACTTTGCATGCAAAGGATCTTGGAATTAATTCACGTACTGCCATGCGCTGGTGGAAACACTATCAAGAAACTGGGAAGGTAGCTTACAAAAAGTTACAAAGAAATCCCGGCCGACCCAACTCACTGACTCCTGAGCATGAGCAGCACATTCAACAAATAATAGAAAAAGACTCACAACTTTGTGCTGATGACATTATTGATTCTCTGAAATCGCAGTTTGAGGACTTGAATGTTTTAAAATCTCAAATAAACCACTACTTGAGAAACAACATGCTCATTTTAATAAAGAAGCCAACCTTCGACCCTATGACAAGAAACTCTTACAATAACTTGCAAACGAGATACGAGTGGTTCATATAGTGGAAAGGCTCGGATCTGGGTTATATTAAGAACTACGTTTTTGTTGATGAGGTTGCATTGAAGACAGCCAAACAAAAAAAAAAAAAAAAAAAAAAGAAAGCTTGCAGGAGGCAAAGAGCAGGCGACATTATTATTGAAGAGCCTACTATAAAGTACGTTGATGTGGAGAAGAGTACTGCTATCGAGAACAACAAGCCAGTAGCAAAAAGTACAACTACTGCTCACTTTGTAAGATTTATAAGCGAGCTTCTTGATATCATGGACATGGATGAAAGTCTTATGGGTAGTTATCTTGTAATGGATTGCTGTACTATTCATAAGTCTCATCCAAAGATAAAAAAATTGAGAGTAGAGGTTATAGAGTAACGTACTTACCTCCTTGTTCGCCAGAGCTCAACCCAATTGAGCAGTTTCAGGCTATAGTTAAAGGAAAGCTCAAACATCGTCGAATGAAAAATATCGAGTCGAAGTGCTGATGCTTGCAATCAAGTTCTTTATGGCCTCTCTAGTCAAACCATCCACTGTTGTAATAAACCGCCCATGTGAACATGCCTTTAAAATCATACTATGATATTTTCATAACACCATATCTTTTTAGAGCATAAATCTTGCGAGAATTGTATGATTAAAATAGCTTTATTGGGCTCAGCAAAGGACCTTTAACGGAGATTTTGATCAGTGAATGCATCATCATTATGCAGTGACATTACAAGATGATGGTCCAATATTTTATGCTCATCAAGTTTGTTCTTAACATATTTATCATTGAGGTTTGATGAAAAAACATAAAGAACTTGACACATTCAGACGCTAATAACTTCTCGAGTCCTACCTACTATGTGTAACTACTATTCTATGTGAATCTAGAAAATAAGTATGTTATATTGCAAGCTACTACATGGTGTAAGCTCATTGTAGGCACATTGCTATTGTTCAATTGTACATATATTTACAAGAACTGGCTGCAAATGAAAATTTTGCGTTGAATAAATTTGTGACAAAAGATGTCTTTGTTGAAGTTTTTCTTAGTCTTGTTCTCTCAAAGAGTGGAAATGGCACAAGACTGAAGGATACGACCAAAAACTATAGACGATTGATATCAAAATATAAAGAAGCTTACTTTGAAGACGCTGGTTATACTCCCCAAACTTACCATATGCTCAGTAAATAGCCTTGTACGAGTGTACAAAGATCCAAACGACCTACTATAATAACATCAAAGCTCATTTTGGAAACAGGCTGCGTGGTTTGATAAGCAAGTTATTTAAAAAGAAGGAAAAGGCAGAGTCTCAGAGGAGAAATGCAAGCAAACAAATCTAGTAGTAAAGTGATAAAAGAAGCTATCCGAAAGAAGATTTATCGACCTTGCAATCAAGTGAAGCTTGCCATCGTAAAAAAAGAGATGTCTGAAGTTGGTCTTTTAGATGATCAATCAAGAACACAATCAAATGGTTTTCTCTCAAGTTATCCAGAGAATTACATTTTTCAAGAGAACTCAATTTACTAAGACGTTATGGATAATCCAGAAAACCATTTTAAAGCCCTCTTCAGGCTTGTTGAACTGTCTGAAGTTGAAGAGACGAAACAGTTTGCTTGTTTCCCGCTACGTACCATCTTTATTCCGGGCTACATGACGTTGGATAGCAAAATAATCCATTACCATGTTCTCAAGAGCAAAAAGAATCCAAAAACAGGAAGCAAGTTTGAGACATGGGGTGCCATCTTAGACCTAAAAAAAAAGACGTTCAAGCATCAAGGATTTAAGAGCATTAGTAAAAAACATTTTGTACGAATATTATGGAAACGAGAAAATAAAGCCTAAAGAAACATATTTCCCTGAATCCGAATTTGATTTTCGAGTCGACTAAAAATGTAATTTGTATTATAAAAATCTGTTCATAGCAAGAATCCGTGGTTTTTTCCCTTAACCTGAGAATTACTTTACTGATAGCTCTGTAAAGTCTCAATCGTATGTCACCTATCTACAAACAATGCTACAATAAAAGCATATTTCAGAAAGACTAGATGATAGTGAGAAAAGCAAAGTTCTAGAGCTGGCAAAAGAGATGTGTAGACGATCATAGCAAAGCAATTACAAAAAAGACTATCAGTACAGTATTAGAAAAGCTACAACTTTTACCTTTTCGAAAATTGAAGCTTTCAAGTAAACTCTTCTTTGACCAGAATGATCAAAAATTGGTGCGTAGCTTAAAGCAAAGTTTGGTCAAGATGCTATCTTAGTTTCTGGAGATTGGTCCGCCCCTAATGTCAAGTATCAAGAACCGACAAGAAGCAAGGGGTTAATCAGGATGTTAAAGAAGAACGAGTTTGTTGTCTACTTAACCAATGAATACAAAACATCTTCCCATTGCCCAATCTGTGAAAATGAATTAGAAAGATTCAAAATCTTGCCAAACCTTCGCCCTTGCCAACGGAAAAAAGAAGCCAAACGTACTATGCAGTGGTTTGCTGAGGTAATCCAAAGAAAAAAAAAAGAAAAAAAAATTAGATTAATTCTTAGTAACTAATGCAGTACTAGGTGTAAGAGCCTCTCATGTCTTAAACAACAAATCACAGGAATAAAAAGAAGACTTTGGAATCGCGATCAAGCAGTCGTATTGAATTTCCTCAAGATCCTAAATAGTTTGAGAAAGACTGGCAAACGCCCTAGCTTTTTCATCAGAAAGTATCTTTCAGACTGATCATCTTTAAGTAGAACAAAAGTAGAAAAATCACAAAAAATTATCCACCAAGATTATCGCTTTGGTCATTTAATACAGGTATTGCATTAAAACAAGTACAAAGCGACAACAATAAATGTTCCAAACGAAATTTTCATTTAGGTTAGTGATATTTATTTTTATGGAAATGACGTTTGTTGTTTTTTTTTTTTGCTAAATGAAGTTTATTTTCTTCAAACCGACAAAATTTACCAGCCCCACTGTATTCAATAGGTTTACTAATTATTTATGATCAGAAATGTATAAAATACATTACTGCTTCATACTAAAAAAAATACTGTGATTGGCAAGAGAAATTTATCAGAGAGAGATAGAGAAAGAGAGAGAGAGAGAGAATACATTGCTCAAATGAGATTTCATTTTATAGGAATATTATTTAACTTTGTATGCGATCATTCATTTTGCACATCAACAAAGAAGCTTTCTAATAGATTTTATGTTAAATTATTATTAAAGTAAAAGGATTTATAGCACTAAAAGAAAACACACATATATTGTCCATCAATGGCTTAGCTAATAAAGAGGTTCAGGATAACTTCTTCTCAGAAAGAGTACTGGAGATCTAATGTGGCTTACGAGCTTCTAAAACTTACATTGTACGTAATCAATCAAACCCAAGCCATAATTCCAAAGCTTTCCTGATGTTTCAAATATGGCACAAGCTTTGTTAATAATACATGTATACTCGAGCAAAAAAAAAAAAAAAAGAAAAATAAAATCTTTTTTAAAAAAGAAAACGAGATAGTGTTAGCTATGTTTAATAAAAGTGTATTACATAAGTTATAATATAAAATAGCATTTCAGATGTTCCCAAGGGCTATCATTATAACTTGTATTATAGAAAGTGTGGTATTTAATATTATAAAGTACAGGGTTAGTCAACAACTGCTGTAGAAAACAAGCATTACTATCTTGCATTTCTAAATTGAGACTACTAGTGAGGCTTAAGCACAAAGATATATTTTGGCCTATGCTATTCCAGAATCACAAAGTAAAATGATTAAAGTTAATAAAGTAAAAGGATGAAAGAAATTAACATGTAAGTGTGATCTTTTGTTCGTGATAAGGTTAGCTTCCTATTTCCCTCTTTTCTTCCTGAGTGGGTATTGTTGTTGCATACATCAATAAGCTGCTGAAATTAATTTCATTGATTTATTATTCTGAATTAATAATTTAGTATATGTTTTTGGTTCATTGAATTTGATGTGTCAATCGATACTGTTTAAATAAGCATTATAACGCGTCGAAGTATTTTTTTTTCTTGTGTTAATTAGCAAAATAAAATATTAAGGAATCATTAAAAGTTTGATTCATGTTATGAGCACAAATACCAACAGAGATAAAAAAGGACTACTTTTAAATGTGTTAAGTTGACTTATAGAACTTTTAATGTTGATTGCATTTTTTTTTTTTTTTTTTTTTTTTTTTTACTTTTAATTATCTATAAATCTTCAATATTTGGTGGATAATTGAAAATTTCACTTTGGATGACTTAAATCACAAATGGCATTCTCACTTTCTGGCAATGTAAGGAATAGCAGATGATCACGATGAAATCAGGGTCTATACTTTCAGTTATTAATACAATATGATTTTTATTGACATCAACAACAGACCATCCTTTCCAAATCATCAAAGCAGTTGTGCCGACGATCAAACTTTTCAAGATTTGCGTTGCAACTTGTCGCACGCTATTTCCATAAAACTCACCAAAATTATACAAGCACTAATAAAACGTAGTAATAATCAAAATAAAAATATAGCCGTTGTTGTACAGAATGATGCACTCATTTGGGTCATTATATGCAGGGAAAATGTCGTGACTGTGCGTCAATGTCAAGAAGAAAAAAAAAGAGAACGGCAAATACCTCAATCTTTAATTCGTAAAAAACTTCCTAATGTCCACTCTTTTTGTACGCCAAGGAGAAGACACAGTAGAAAATACAAAGTAAGAAAAACAAAAGTTAGAAAAAAACTTGTTCGTTACGGAAATATTAATTTTATGTAATTAGCGATTTATTGGAACTTGTAATTAGTGAATTGCAAGAAAAACACAACATACTTCACAGTCATTATTCACAACTTGGAAAAGGATTTGAAAAGACAATTAAACCTTGGGCACTTGTATTCTGTAAAAATATAGAAGATATCGAAAAGACCTTTCATGAAGAAAGCCAAGAAGCGGAGCAAAGGACGTGGCTGGACTTAATACGCATTTGGTAATTATTCATTTGTTTTTTTCTAAAAAAAATATAGTTTTTTTTATAATTAATACATTAGCCGAGTTGAAACAGCACATCAACTTCGAGCTGTACTATGTGGTATTCACATCAAACCCAATAATATTGGTGAAGAAATGGATATTTTGAGATGGATAGAAGAAGAGAAAAATGGTCAACCACCCAGTATAGTTGTTGTCATTGATTTATTTGATCTGATGCTTAGCAATAAGTCGGATAACGAATATGCTGAGACTTTACGATACTTGTCCATCAAGTAAAAAAAAAAAAAAAAAAAAAAAAGTGTACAACATTTGTCTTAGTTTTTTTTTTTTTTAGTTTCAACGAATTAAGTCATTTGTTACTGAATTTAGTTGAAACATGTAACTTTTTAAGTAAAAAAAGTCAAACAAGATGGAGGGATATTCTAGGAGACACAATAAACATGAAAACACAATTAATAATTACAGATAAAGGACGACTACCACATGAAGAAGATATAAGAGAAGCAAATGAAATAGGTTTCACAAAGAGAGTATATCACATAATAGCGTATTACATTGAAAATATAATTTAAACAAAGGATAACAGTTGAACTGCCTTTAAAAAGTTTAATCCAGAGTACCAATAAAAAAAAGAGTGACAGAAAAAAAAAAGATGATCTGCTGGAACTTGACCAACTGTGACAAGAAAGCAGTCCTATTCTCTTCCACCGCGTACACAAAAAAATTTTTTCTTTGACTTTAAATACGACCAGGTTGAGTTTCATGTTCTTTTTTTTCTTCTTTTTTTTCTTACTCCTTCTTTTTGTAAATAGTTTAACTTTTTTTTCCTACACATTTGTACATAATGGACTCTACCTACTCTAACGACCTTATAAACTTTGATACCTTGGATGACTGGTTAGAAAATGACCTTCGTGAGTCTGGTCTGTTAACAGTGAATTCTAACGAAAATAATGACAAGCTTATTACTCCTTCTCAAATTTTAATGGCCTCTCCTCCAATCTCTGAATGCACTCCTCGCTTGGACCCTCTTTCTGACATTAGTACACCTGTGATTAAATATGAGCCACTTTCTCCCGCGGAAACTCCCAAGGTGGTACCAAAGGATGTTATGTCACCGAATACTACACCCATCGATCTTCAACCATTCATCAAAGCCCTTGCATTATTGGGTTCAATTCAACAAAACAATACATCAGATAATATCGAAGAAACAACACTGAATGCCAACAACAAAAGAGAAAGGTCAGAAAGCTTAGACAAGAACCTTAGCCATGAAGACCTGATTGCTTTGAAGCGCCAAAGAAACACAGATGCAGCAAGAAGATCTCGTCAACGTAAAGCGATGAGAATGGAAGCATTAGAAAAAAAAGTCTTAGAACTGGAAACAGCGAATGAAAGATTACGACTACGTGCAGCCATAGCCGAAAGTGAAAAAGCCAACATTGAAGCAAAAGAAAAGAGAAGTAAAGTTCGAATTTTGGAATTAGAACAACAACTTGCTGATGCACACCGAGTATTGATGCAGACCAACTTCAAAGAAATCACAGCATAATTTCCCTTTTACTCTTATTTATTATTCATTAGAACCTTCCTTGTTTTATTTTTTCAATTTTTTGGTATTGATATTCACAAAATAACAATACTTTAAAGCGATAAAATTATTATTCTACAAACCGAAAAGAGGAAGGATGGTTTATATCGTTCTCTCTTCTTTTTAACTCTCCTTCAAAGCGTGTGTTCCATGTCTTAATAGTGTCGAAAAAAAATACTTTTTGGTCTTTTTTTTCATGGCTCTTTTTATAGATTGGTCTTCTCGCTAACTTATTTTCTTGACAGTTTTACTAACTTTGATTTTTTATGATAGGCTCTAAGTGTTATTCATCTTCATATTACTTTGGTGTTGAGTTACGCGCGCGTGTGGTCGAGTGGGAAAAAAAGAGTGTGGAAGAATGGAGGACGGCTTGGAACAAAGACTGTTTGTTATAACTACTATTAATTTATATTGTAAAGAAACTGTTCTAACTCTTTTATATCTTCAATAGGTTTGTACAAAATATCTAGCTTGAGCACTTTTTTACGTACTTGAACATTGAAAAAAAAAAATTGTTGACTCGGTGGAACATCTCATAACAAATATGGAAGTTACAATAGATTTCAAATGCTTCGATTGGTGTTTCACTGAGTTTATCAAAATTTTACTTAAGCTCTCTTTGTAAGAAACTATAACCCTGAAGAAAATATTTTTATTTCACCAAAAAAAAAAGTACATCCTTGACTATCTTCGAGTTTCTCTTGAAAATTCTGTATCCTTGTTTCAATTAATTTTCATCGGAATTTTAAATAGCTTTTCAGTCCCTGAGAAAACACAATTGTTTCCTTTCTGATCTCCAATCGCAAGAATGTTTTTTACGCAAAAAAAAATGTTCTAGATTCACTTGTGTGCGCTTGGCTGAGTGAGGTCACATGTGACATCGCGTGTTAGAAATAAGAATACAGTGCACAAGTATTGTACTACAAATATCTTCATAGTCTCATTTTTTTTGTTGAGCAAATTTACTTACACAAACATACAAAAAGAGGTTGCAAAATATTTAATGACAATTTAAAAAACGCCACCATCTGTTGTCAATTGTGCATAAAGCTACTTTTTAAATCGACAAGAATGAAAAAATTTTGTAGTTGCACAAATCATTCCTCTTGTTTCAGTACAATATTTTTGTAATTTTTGCAAATATCAAGAATTAAATTGGAAATAAAAAGGTAATAGTGCTCGAAAGACTTGTGAATAAATTGTTGGTTAATTTCTTTATTAGATTTCAAGACAAGAGAGAGTCCATTTAATTAAACTGTGCCTTTATTTAGGGTATGAAAATATTCAGGAACCGAAATGGATTCAAACTCAAATATCTAATTGAGCTTGATGACAGTATAACTTTTTTTATTAAAAAGGAGTCTTAATGAATATGCAATACGTAATGTTACGTATTCGATTATTGTTTCTTGTGTAAAGTTTTAGTGATCTTTTACAGACAAGAAGTGTTTAATAAAGTAAATACAAAAGTGTTTACTTAAAACTTAGATAAATTAGTCAAATGAATCGATTTTCAAAAAATTACAGATAGTCAGTATAGCTATTTATTTAACGTATAGCTTCGAGAAAATAGCTATAACCGCTCTTAATAAAAAATGTTCCTAGAAAGATTATCTAAATTAGCAGTACTTCTTTTTTTTAGGAAAGATTTTTTTCAACCTGTTGCTTTGATTTTCATAGAAAGGCAATTGAAAACGCTCCTCTAAATAGATGTTTGAAAGCTCTTTTATATTGATAGTCGATCATAATATGGCTCCTATTTCCAGTATAAGACAGCTTTGATTTATTTAAATGAATTAATAAAGCGAACGGAAGCAAGCGCTTTCTTCTTTATAATTTAGCCTCAAGAAAATGCTATAGCTGTTTATATCCTCTAAAGCATATTTCAGGGAGTAACCTCTTGTTATATTTTACATATTTTCATTGGCAAATTGTTTTTCATGACAGTAAAAGATTTAAAGAAAATGCCATTCAACATTAAGAACACCAGTTTTAAATTTACCAATCTTACCAAAGGCACTAACCAAACACATTAGTAAAAATCAATATAATAATAAACATTGGCTTACGCTGGAGAAAGGTCGATATGGGTCTTATCACAACTCTCACAAGCGTCCATGATAGTAACTTTAACACTTTCGCCATTAGCCTTGTTGGTGACCAGCGCCTTTTTGCCACAAACATTACTTTTTTTACTGTAACTTCCATAGAGTTCCCCGCTCAAAGCAGCAATCATGTCGTTGTTATCATTCCACTCACCACATGCGCCTTGGTTCGGAGTAAAGAAGGTTGCTTTTCCATTGTACCCATTAAAAGATGTCTTCTTTGTTGTTTTCTTGGTGGTTTTCTTGTTTGTCTTGGATTTCTTAGTTGTTTTTGTGTGACGCGTTTTGGTATCTTTATTACAAACTATGCTCTTCACCAAATGGATTGGCACATAGACCTCCTTCTTCTTGCCCGAGTGACGGAAGGTATTAGAGTCGTTATACCAACTAGCAACAATGGTACACTTTTTACCGGAATGTTTTGTTCCTTTAGCATCCTTGAATGAAAGTGAATTTTTGGAGATAAGCTGAATAGTAGTTGTGATGTCAGTATCATCTTTAGCCGTAGGTTGACAGTGGTGATCTCCAGTTGAAATCCTACCATGGATCCTAAAGTGACCACCTGAAGTTTTCAATTTTGACTTCTCAATATGTAGACTGCATTTTTTTGCATAGGTTAAATTAATAATACATAAAAAAATGGCAAGAACATATTCCAATTTCATTTTTTTTTTTGCCCACAATTAAAAGACAATTGAAAAAGAAAAAAGTTTGGCTTTTTATAAAACTATGAAAGGTTGCCTTGTCTCAACGTGTCCTTTGTTTTGATAAAAAAATTTCCCTAAAAAGGAACTCTTTAATTACGTTTCACACATAAAAAATTGTTGGTGCAGAAAGAACAGGGATCCCTTTCATAATCAAGTATAGCTTTCCTTGAGCTATCGGATAGGCGATAACATCCCTTTTATCTTTATTTTTCAGTGTAATTAGATTTAATTCTGTTGTTAACATAGTGATCCCTTAAATTCAATGGGGCCCATACAGAATTTCTGTTGCACAAATAAAATTGGCAAGTAGAAAACATTTTCTATTGTCAAAAATAATATATTTTAGATCAAAATAGATATCACTGATATAATGCAGCGAATGGTTGTTATATTTTGATAACACTTATGCTTTTGAAAATGAAAGTTGTTTTCATATTCTGAATGGGCGTATTTTGATTTTTCTTTTTAGTTATGGTCACTACAAGTTCATCCAGGAATTCCAAGAAATGCACAAACCAATTACTTGCAACTTTCACACAGAGCACCCGATCCGGTTCATTTCCTACAAAAAAAAAAAAAAAAAAAAAAAGCAGGGCTTTCTTATGCCAATATAAGATTTCTATTAAAATAAAAAAAAAAGGCGTAGTCTATTTACTTGCCGTGCATTATCATTATCGAAGCAGTAAACGAAAATCCCTATTTTTTCAAATATGCTGATCTTAAATACAATATTGAATAAGCATCTCCTGAAATAATAGTAGATTGCGATGTATGTAAAAGATTTCATTGTTATTTATTTTGTTTATTTTTTCAAATGAATGGCTTGGAACGTTGAAAAAATTAAGAAAAAAGTTTCTAGAAGCAAATTTTATATCATTAATCTTCAACTGATTGATAAACAGTCTACAGAATAAGATGCTTTTAATGTGCTTGTATAAGCATTGTAGTTATTCATTATAAATTTCTGAGAAAGTTGTTTACAGTATTTTTAATTAAAAAACCTTGTCTTGCCACAGATCACAATCTTTTTTCCCTCAACCAAATGATCAGTTTGACTTTTAAACGCGGGGGCTCCTGTCAGAACCTAATCAACATGTAACTCCGCATACTTTTTCAACTGATGCTCATGGTAGAAAAATCTATACACTTGCAATTATCTTTTTCAAATAAATTAGATTAAGCACCATAATAGTGCATGAAAATAAGTTCACTGTAGCAAAAAGCTCTATATGCTATCTATTCCACACATATTTTCCAAAGCTTGTATACCAAAAAAAAACTACTATATGCAAGTTTAACGAAATTATAGCTTTTATGCATACAGTCAAAACGTGAAATGACAACTGCTGATACGGAATGGCTTCACATACGTGTTTACAGATTTTAGGTAAAAGACTCTGACATATATTATTGTCTTTTTGAGAGTCGAGTCTATTTGTTAAGGGAGGACAGAGTATCTCATTTTCCAACATAGAAAACATTCAAGCCACAGATACAAATACAGTATATAACCCAACTTAAAGAAATCACCAATTTATTTACAAATTATGTGGTATTCTGATTTCAGAATTGTCTTTACATCAGTTTCATATAAGGCATACTACTATAGTCATAATTTATCCCAAAAAGGTATTCTATGTATTGTAGGGAAAAAGATTACACAAGCGATATATCAAAAACCCATCTGCATTGAAATGTCTTACTTTTTCTTTTCTGCTTTTTCCCTTTTCCAGTTATGATTCTTTTCTGTGAAGAAAAAAAAAATGCCGGTAAGTAGTTAAATCTTAAAAAAAGATTCACGTCTGATATAAAGTATGAAAACAATACTACGTTGCAAGAAGCGCTTGAGACATCTGTTCAAGACCATGAGGATCTACCGGTTTAAAAATCATAGTATAAAATGACTGAAATACTGATGTTATTAGGAAAATAAGCTAGCACGTATCATAGTGAGTACCCAGGTTCATTCGCCTTTGATAAGAAAAAGAAAAAGAAAAACAGATCATGTCATGAACTTCTAAAGTAACTATTATACATGTGTAAAAAATTTTGTAAGCGGCAAGAAAGTTTTTTTTTATTTATTTCTTTACTTCTATTAAGCTAAACATGAACAGCACTATATAACTTAAGGCTATCTCGAATGTATAAAAAGCCAAAATAGTGTTCGAAATGAAGGTTGTTGCACTTTTAAAAGAAACCATTAATGGGCTTGTGTTTCTAGCTTTATCTTCTTTTTCTTATTTTGACGTTTTACTTTGGTCAGTTAATAAAGGGCAGATGAAAAGTGATAACTTTCCCTTATTTCTTTTTTATAGTTTTTTATATTTTTTTTTTCATGTTACAAGCTGTGTGTTCAGTTAATATAGCTATAAACTCTTTATATTCACTATTATACCTTATTTTCATATTCACTAATACGCGTTATCTATTGTTTAATTATTTGGCAAAAAAGATTAACAGTGCTTGAAATTATTAACTACCGCTATGTTCAAAGGAAATCATAGAATGGCAATCAGGCATTATTAAAATTTAGTAATATAAATACTTGGAAATGTAAATTTGTCGGTATGCATATTTTGCTAAACTAAACCAGCGACTAAGAAGCAAGTTACTTACATTAATTATGTATAAATCTGGATAATATATTAATGTCAGAATTATGAACAGTATACAAACTTTAAATATATTATAAATAATTATTTTATATTGCGTCTTATAAAGTCCTTATTCTTTATTTTACTTTGTGAAAGAAGTAACAGTGCACTAAAACACACACACACATTGTTTGTATTTAGAGTGCATCATCTTTATTTTCAATGTCTTGCAAAGACCCTTACAAGGATAAAAACTGTGAACCGTGCAAGTGATAATTCCTTTCTGAAATAACTAAAGTAACCAGAACAAGAATATAAAATTAAAAAAAGCAAACCGGATTTTTGGTAATAATAGCTCTATTCAAAATAAGCAAATTAAAGATATTAATACGAAAAATTATCAATTGATGGATTGCCAGAAATCATAAATTTAAATGATCCTCATTGTTTTTACGTAGTGTAACTGTAGATATAAAAACATAAGGCCTTGCTAAAATATGACTATATATTGATAACCTAAAAGAATTAGAGCAAATTGTTCTATTGATTTATGTATAAATTTGTTCGTATCACTATTAATCTTGCCATTGTGATCACATATATCCTTATAAGAGATGGTTAACGAAGTTAATGTGTGTAAAGCTTTAAATAGAAGGCTTCTAAAAAATTAAAAGCTAAAATTAAGATGTTTTTTTTTTTTTTTTTTTTTTTTTTTACTAAAAAAAAAACTTTTGAAGGCTGTTATTATATCATAACTTGACATCTAATTTACTAACCTTGTGGATTATGATTTGTGCCATTAAACTTAATTTAGTATAAAAAGCTGACCGTGTCTTTGTTTCTTTATTTCAACCAAGTAAAAATTAAAATTTGTTAAGTTTATCCTGGAACTATATATAAGTTGCATATTGTTCTTTATATATATACTAGAAAGTTTACCCTAAGCAAATCCAAATAGATTTTAAATATATTTATTTGTAATATCCATTATTAACAAGTAGCAGATATATGCTATGTTTTTTATATACTATTATCAAATTTATATTGTAAATGGATTCACCAAATTTAAGATACTTGAGAAATAGTCTATGACTAGCTAGTAATGTTAAAATGCAATTATTCTCTTTTTTTTGTCCTTATCTGTATAATCAAACTTGTGAGTATCTTTCGCAGTGATTGTATATTTTTTTTTCCTTATAAGTTCATCGTGTGCTTCAATAAAGCTCTCTTTACATTCAGGTTGTTCGTAATGGTATCACTGATGTTTTGGTTGGTTTATTATAAAACGTATATTATTAAGCTTTGAAGTATCTATACATATGAATAAAAGTCTCATAAACTAACATTTGAAGTCTCAATTGAATTAGATGAGTGAAAAAAAGCATGTCTATAATTAAGAAGGAGTTTTAAAGAGTATTCAGTGAGGAATATTAAACATTCGGCTCTGATTGTCCATGATATAGAATCAAAGTAACTTCATAATAGTAAAAGTATCTAGAATTATAAATAAAGGCATTTTTACATTGTTTTTTTGTCTTATGAGGTTGGTTCCTATTCATTGTATTTGCTTAGAGCACCATCAAGTCTTTTTATACTTTCAGGCACATAAAAATTGTGCGCAAATTGATTGGATTTCATTCACTACTGAGCTAGTTGCATAGCAACTAAATTAGTAAGTAAAAGGGTAGAAATACAAAGGACATCATGTAACGCATATCACAATTGCTTATTTACATAAGTTTTTCTTCCGTTCATTCTGTAAATTTTTCATAGATTCTTGCATTGCTCTAGATCTCGCTTTATGACGTATTTTCTCCCTTTAAAATTATACCCAATACCGTTAAAAGTTTTAACAATAATAATGTCACTTTTCATAAATTTTTAGCCATAGTTCCCTTACGAAAAAGTTACAGCCCCATCTCATAATTGTGATTAGCCAAAAAAAATTTTTTGGAGAAAGTAAAAATAAAGCTCCTTTCGATTGCTTTTTACTTATTTATGAAAGAATTTTCTGAACAATTATAGGTGTAAGTTAGAAGTGCAATAATGAATAATACTTTGTCTGATCTTGGGAAAAACTTATCTCAATTTTAAAAGGTTTCTTTAATAAGTCTTTCTATATGCTCAAATGCTTTGCTGAAGAATGGGACTATGGAAATTTTTTTCATAGCTGTTTCTTATTTTAATAGTCGTGTATTTATGAAAGACATTTAAATGATCGATATGATTGTAATATTAAAGCTAAAATCAATATTTTTTTGTACATACGATAAAGTTGCTTATGTTGAAATATTTAAACAAAATGTCTAAATTCAACAAAGTACAATTATATTTAGCAACAATTCGATGAATATGGTTCAAATGTGAGTACATGTCGTATTTGCATATATATATATATATGAACCATATGAAGAACAAATAATTCACTTTTTTCCAAATATGGTAGCAGGATATTATGTACTTATTATAATGCCATTTAATTCTTTTATTAATCTTTGGTCTCTATTAATAAAATTTTTTATTGTTATAAATTTATCGTATGATGTAACTAACAGCATGGGGATTTGTTCAAATATTTTTTCGATCTCTGTATGTTTTTCTTTTATACGCTTGATATATCGTATTCTTCAACTATCAAATGTTAGATACCACAACAGTAGTTTTATAATATTACTACTGTCCAGACCATCCTTAATGAATTCTCTGTTTGTTTAGCTAGTTTATTCATAGTGTATTGTTCAATGTTTTCTGCGCAGATCAAGTAGTTTTTTTTCAATTTTTATATCATCTTCAAGTCTACTATTAATCCTGCTTATTTTTTTTTACTTTAAAAGCTATATCTATTTTAATTCCATTAAGTTATTGTCCAGTTAATATTGATTAATCAAAGTTTGTTCTCTTTTCATTAACTAACATAAAGATATAAATATATCCATGCAATATGCACATGCTTTTTTATATTTTCACTGTAAAATTGAAAATTTCTCTTTATTTTTTTTTACAGATCAAGCTTGAATTTATTTTCTGATAAAGAGAATAGTGAGAATGTACTTTATTTTTATATAAAAAAATGCTTATTCAAGCGTCGTTAACCCATGCATTGGTGGAAATAAAATTATAAATAAAATAAGAAGCAAAATATAAATTTCAGGTATGCTCTTCTATGAGGTTACAGTGTGATTTTACCTAGCCACACAACAAAGGATGTATGTAGCTCGTGCAATTACTTCACCAGACGAAATATTTATCCGTTTCGACTTCGCCGCATAAAACACACGGGGATCGGTAAAGTGATGTGGACTAATTAAATGGAGACGTGCTTTTGTTGAAAATCTATGTGATAGAACCGTCAGACTATTGTGTGAGACTTTGGGAGAAAAATCGTATTCGATAATCTATGCCAGGTAAACTTACTTTATTCTACAAAAACCAACGACAGATTAAAGGGGTTTAAATTTAAATTAAAAGATACAAATTTATTTGTTGTTGCTACAGGGATTATTAGTTTATGTAAACTGTTTATTGAAGCTGACTGTATAGTTTTTTTAATTCTTGTACTTTTTTTATATGCTTGTGTGACATCAATTTTTTAGTTAAACGACAAGATTGTGTTCATAATATATTCATATGCAATAGCATGTTCTTCTGTTTATTTATTTCTCATTTATACTTTTCAAATAACTGTCACAGACTACACATACATCACTCCAGCTGATAAAAGTCATTCTATCCCTTATTTGAATAAACAGACCCTAAATAACATATAAAATAAAGACCCTTGTTTAGGATTGAACAAACAGGAAGATGCAGTATCAGGTGATGCAGTGTAACAGTTATCGCTCAGCCGGCACCTGTAAGCGATATAAACCCCCTCTTCTTTCTTAGAAGCCCCTGAAGAAAAAACCAAATATAAATAAGAAAATATTCTTTCTATGTAGTTCGCTAATTGTCATGGATATTTGAAACTTTTTCTAAACATTCTACATGAAAGCCCAAACTGAATGTAAAATCAAAAATTTGATTGGTTGTGATGTGTATAAGCTGAGTAAAAGTAACGCCTTACAACGGCTCCTTATTTTCTAGGGAAAATATTTAAGCCCTGAGTTAAAGTGTAACATTGTATTAATTTTTTTTTTTTGATTCTTCTTTCATCATGTTGTCTGTCATTTTAAATTCCATTACTCGACCTGAAGAGTTAGCTGCTTTATATCAGTACAAGTTTGCACCCAAAACAGATGCTCAGATTCGTCTTCAACAAACTTTAGCCAAGGACGCGTCAAAGAAGCGTTGTTATGACTTTTTGAACATGGTAATTATGAAACATTAAAAAGTGAGTGTCAATTAATGGTAAAATAGACATCTCGAAGTTTTGCAGCTGTCATTCAGGAATTAGAACCTGATGAAGTGAGAGACGCTGTAAGTTACTGATATATTGTTCCTGTATTCTTTTTAACCTTTACTAGATTTGTTTATTTTACCTTGTTTTACGTGGATTGGATACAATTGAGGATGATATGACATTGCCTTTAGATAGAAAAGTAGAACTTTTAAGATCTTTTGATAAAATCATCTATAAGAAAGGATGGACGTTTAATGAAAGTAAGTTTCTTTGTCTATAACAATACGACATCACTCTAATTTTACTCTAGATGGCCCCAATGAAAAGGATCGTGAATTGTTGGTACAATTTGATGTTGTGATCGATGAATTTCTTCGCTTAAAGCCTCAATATCAATCAGTGATTGAAAACATTACAAAATTAATGGGTAATGGTATGGCAGATTATGCCACAGGCGAACATCGTGAGAATACGTCTGTAGCCACCGTCAAGGACTTCGATCTTTACTGTCACTATGTTGCTGGTCTTGTAGGTTATGGTCTTTCAGATATCTTTTCTGCATCAGGATATGAATCAAAGGAGCTTTCTGAGGAAAAGAAGATCTCTAATTCAATGGGGCTCTTTTTACAAAAGACAAATATTATTCGTGACTATAGAGAAGATTTGGATGATGGTCGTCAATTTTGGCCAAAAGAAATTTGGGGTAAATACGCTGAAGAGTTTAGTGAGTTTACAAAGGCAGAGAACCAATTGAAAGTAAGAAGAATACTATTTAAGTACAGCAATACTAAGTTGCTTATAGGCGAAATATTGTTTGAATGATATGGTGTTGAATGTATTGAATCATGTACCAGATGTGCTGACTTATCTTTCAAAACTTCAAACACGCTCGATATTTATGTTTTGTGCTATTCCTCAAGTGATGGCTATTGCTACACTTGCACTCGTATTTAATAATTTGGATATTTATCAGCGTAACATAAAGATTCGCAAAGGAGAAGCAGTTAAATTAATTTTGGAGTGCACAAGCATGGATAATGTCATTGCTGTCTTTAGAAAATATGTGTTTGAAATTGCAAAGAAGAATGAAGCTTGCGATCCTAATTTTATGGAAATTTCTATGGCCATTGGAAGGGTATAAACTATATACTTTATATTAATCCTGCTTGTACTTATTATACTTGTAGATTGAACAATGGATTCATGCAAATTATAAATCAAATAATGTAATCAAAAAGACTAGCTTCAATCTATTCACTCCTATTCTTGTTGGTCTCATTGGTTTCCTTATCTTTACTTATTTTAAATAATAATACATACTTGTTGCGGAAATAGTTACAAAAACGTGGGTTATGAAAATCATTTTATTTTTTTTAATACAAACATATTTATATATATGTTTGCATGTATGTGCCAACAACTCGTGTGGGTCTAATAATAGTTTCAAGCACAATAAGGCATAAACTTGGATTTTGAAATTGTAGTGGAATGTGTAATTAAACTTAAATGTTGGATTTTTTCAGTCAAATCTCTTTCCAGAGCTGACTTGTCAAAAGTAAGATCGATTGCATAAGGATTGATTTCAGTTTGGTTACTTAAACCTAGTAAATAGTGTGAATTTACTTTGTTATATACTTGTGCATTATTTTACCATTTACTGTTGTCTCTCGTTCTTTCTTTTTTTGTAAATCTGAATTCTTTAACATTTTGCAATTGCAGAAAAAAAAAAAAGAAAAAAAATGTGTGTGATTGTTCCTTTTTTGGGTTCTTTGTTTTGGAGTGTTAAAATGCAAAAAAATTAAAGTTTCTAATTTAGTACAGTTCTTTGTTTTCGATCAAAACGTGTATGAATTTCCCTGAGCATAAATGAATATGTCAATCATAGTAACACAGAACTCTATGGATTTGCATATTTGATACTGACATAGTTAATAGAAAAAAATCATAATTTTTATTATTTATTTATAGAGAAAAAGAAAGGAAAAGAGGTGAACATATACAAAAGAGATAGAGAGAGAGAGAGAGGATGGGGCATATATATAAAAGAAACATATAAAAAATAGCTCATAAATAGAAAAATGCTACAGAATGAAAGGAAAGGATAGGCCTATTTACATATGAGGAACATACGAATTAATTTGAATATGTGACTTCCGCATTTGATTCTAGACTTGGAAAAGAAACGTAGTCTTCCTTGAATGATAAAGCTCTTTTTGGCTCATTACTCCAATCAATGCTCCATTCGGATGGTGTTCTAACCAGTTGACTGTTATTGTCTTCTTCGTTGTCTTTACTTTCCATAGAATCCATATTTCCTCTACGTCTCCATTCACTCCAGAATTGAAACATTTTTTTTTGTAATTTTTTGAGAGAGAGAAAAGTGTAAATAATGATGAAAGAGGTGATATTTATACAATTCGCGATCACCGCTTTAAGAGACAGATTTGATATTCTAGACACCCATATTTTTAGATTCTTGATATTTATAGAAATGTCATGGTTTTTTTTTATTTCCGATCCTTACTAAATACAGTTCAATTTCACACTTCTTTCCCCTTCCTTTACGATAGCTCGTGTGAGTGTGTATGTGTTGATTAAAACAATAGAAAAGGGCTAAATTTTCTTTTTCTGCTTACAAGCACACTGTTTGAAATATTTGTATTGGAAGAATGTAAAAATAATCTTTGCAGATCAATTAAGGTTGATACAAGTTGTCAAATATTCTATTTTTATAATTCAGGGTCGACTCGCTTTTGGGGTTCACGCATGCCTTCTCAGGGATTGTCCCAAGCCCAATAATATATTAAAATAGCTTATTAAGAGTTATAATAGCTTATACTAAAAACGTTCTTTTCCCCTCATTATTAGGTAGTTGTAATATAGTTGCAATATATTCTATGTTATTTAAAGAACTTGCATAGAATATATTATAGACCGATCATAAACATGTTTCATACTTGGTGTACTGTCGATCTTGACAAGTAAGCAAAAGCTGCCAAATTATCTTTTTGTCTGGGATTAAAGGATGTGTAAAAATAGGTGCAGCTCCTATGTCACCACCTAGTAAGACGGATTTTAAATTACGGAAGCTTAGGCCAGACGAAGCGACATTATTGCGACTTAATAAACACTTTCATTGCTTGATGCCTCCTGTCAGAGGCGGATGTCTTGACAGATGAATATAGCTGAAATACATCTAATCAATTATTGTACTTTGTATATCAATCGCCACATTGATATCTGCTTCACATCTACGATTCAAAAATTAGATCACCTCATTTTATTCAACTGAATATCCTAAACAAAGCAATATTTGCACTGTCCAAGCATTTTTTTGACTGATTATTTTGCAAAGATTTGGGATATCAAGCTTTCCTTCAAAACTTGTTTAAGCGTATAAGCACGGTATATTACTCCAAGAAGTATATGGATTAAGCATTGCAGATGAAAGCTAGTGTATAACGCATCCACAGTACTTACTAATTGCATGCAGAGGATAGGGCAAGGTATGTCTGTGATTGAGATTTCACTCGTTGCCGTCGTAACATTCTTTCAATAAGATTATGCTGAAGCGTATGCGTTCTTGAAGACTCTTGAATGCATATTTCGGAACAGCAAAATTTTCATTAAAAAATCTTGATGGGTATTATGGATTTTTCTACATGTAATTATAACAAGTTTAGAATAACTTGATGAGAATTCAACAATGTTAATTAACATATAATAAACAGCAGAAAATATTGACTAGTAACTATTAACTTTTTTGTAGTAAGTTTAGCTTTTATGCCACACACTTGCTTGGCATATTTAGAATATGAAGTTAAAATTGAATTAAGAAAAGAAGCTGATACGTTTTGTTTTGTTTAAAATATTGATTTTGATCGCTGACTGCATTACATTGCTTCTAACCTTTGATAGATCTTTTGATGTACTAAATTCCTACTTTTTGACCCATTTCAAACATTCAGTATTTATTTATTTTTCCGAGATAAACAAATTTAGCCTTTACTCTTATATGTATTTTATAGATTGTACTGATGAATATCAATGAATTTACTTTTTCAAAATATTTTTTATAATCAACTTCATGATGAAGCCAAAACAATAGGCGAGTATGCTTATTGCTGATTCTATTAAGTCCCTGTCTTCCTTCATTGTTAGGTCTATATATGGTTGTGGTTTATAAATGACAAGTATGGCACATTGAACATAAATTTGCTGCTCTCTGATCACTGTTCTATAACCTAGGCTTATGAGAAATGCTTAATGAGAAAATTTGTTCTAGAACTGTTCATGCTTCAACAGATTGTTTTACAAGCAATTCTATGCCCATTGCTCGAAATCCCACTTGCTAACCGGATTGTGATGTTACATATCCAAACATGTAGAAGAACAGGAAGGCATTGCTTACATATTTAACTCTCTCAACTTTGAATATCAAGTACCATATCTTTATCATTAACATTACGATGGCTAATTGTACATATGGCGATTTTTGAATAGAGAAAAACATCATGTTAGCATATGTACTTTATCTAAACCAGCATATAAGAACAATTGTGAAATGTCGCAATTTTCTTCTTATTCCGGACTATATACTGTCCGAACAGGTTTTAATAATCGCTTATCCTGTGATGAAGTAAGAGCATGCAAAATAGAAGAGACGATGTCACCCCTTATTACATAATGTCTTAATATAAATTTTATTTCAAAATTATTTTTGTGAATTAAATACATCTACATAGCGAGAACGCATAGGCTTTCTACCACTTGTGCCTGCTCTTCTGTTATTTCCAATAGGAGGCGTGTTAGATGCTGCTGGAGGCGCACCACTCGAAAGCGGACTACTAATCGGTGCAGAGTTCACACGAGGGGGAACACTACTAGGGTTTGGACCAAGAGAAGTAGGTGGTGGTGACATGGTTGCTGAAGGCTGTGGCTGTGGCGTCATTGCCTTGGGTGGAGGGGGTGGAGTAGCGGCCACAGGCTTTGCATCATTCAACTTGTTTACCCAGCGCTTTTGCTCCTCGTCGTAATAAAATGAGCTCTCTTGTCCCAAGTTAGCCTTCACTGGCTTCTTTTCATCTGTCGAGTGGGTTTCTTTTCGGGAAAAGAGAGAAAAGAGGCCCCATCCAGAACTTTTCTCTTGCTCCTTCTTTGGTTCTTCCTTTGGAGCTGCCTCTTTCTTTTCGCTTTCGTCGCTTGGCTGCTGTTCACTAATGCCCTTATTCTTTTTAGTAGAGGAGTTTCCGAATCCTAAATCGTCATCATCATTTTGATACGCATTAGTTGCGCCTAGTGACTGATAAGCAGTATCGACTGGGCTATAACTAGTAGCGGTGGTGGTATGCACAGGTTGGTAACTTGTATCAGCAGCTGGGGCGTAGTTTGTATCAGCAGCTGGGGTGTAGTTTGTATCAGCAGCTGGGGTGTAGCTTTCCCCATAACTATAACCATAGTCATAAGCACCTTGACTTGCAGTACCTTGTGATTGTTCAGGGGCTGCATAGGTACTAGCGTCTAGGTGCATGTGTAAGTAATATATATTGAATTTCAAAAGATATTATATTACCTTGGCCATAAGAAAATGGAGTCTGATTTGTATAGTAATTGTTACTTGTGCTATACCCACCATAGTTGTCTATAAATTTATTTTCAATTGTATCGATTAACTTGTCAAAAGTACTCTTGTTTAAAAGAGATGCGATATTTTCACTGTGTGTAGATTAAAATCAGATATACATCCACTCATTGTATATATATATATTTTTTTTTTTTTTTTTTTTACCAACCTTGGAGATTCTAAGAGTAGGCGAGAAATTTGTTTAAACCTTTCTATAAACATTGAATGATCACTGGATCCAATCGCATTTATAATTGATTCACAGTAAGCTTGAGATTCTTGCTCAAAGCCTAAATCAGCCAGCCACCAAGCGTGAATGAATTTAAAAGTTTGTAATGAAGGTGTATTTCCGTCTTTAAGAGCAAAATCATATAATTCTGCGATATAGAATAAATCCAGATCTGTGTATGATGCATCAGTAATACTAGCATCCAATCCAGATAAAACAGAAGTTTCTGGTGATAAGATATAACTGTAACAAATTACAAAATTTAGTGTCATAAATAAACAATGTTATCAACTGTTTACCAAATACAAGATTCATCAACAAGTTCACACTGCTTCAAGCCATTACCTAAGCTATGAATTGCTGCCTGGTCACCATTAGTTCGGTTAGCCAAAATTAAAGATAAAGCAACTTTCCAATCTTTTAGTGTTTCCTTTGATACAGATGAATTCTCGTCAGCCGTGTTTCTTATAAGCTGAGTAACTACAGAAAATTTTAATAAAAAGTAAATACATTACACTAACAACTTACCCATATCTGTACCACTAAACAAGGAATAAAGGATACGCAAATACTTTTTGTCTTCCGATGCCTGAGGTATCCATTGAGTAGAGGAAGAGAAAAGGGCTCGGTCCATAAATCGAGAAACAACCTGCTTATAAAGGTCGCCTTCTCGACTGATAATCAACGCATGGTCCCACATATCATGATCCATTGCAAATTGACATGCACCTTCTCGATCCCCTTTCAACAAAAATCCTTCCAATTGATCTAATAAACCTGATCCATCTGATTCCTTTACAGAACCAAGAAGTGAAACAATGGAATCATCCAATTGTTTACTAAAGGAAATTAGAAAACTTTAATCACAGGTACGTAATACTTATTTACCTTTCACCTAAAACGCCATCTTCTTCAATAAGCAACTTTACAATCTTCCACAGCAAACATTTACTCTCCTCGTTTGAGAACTCATTTATTCTACCTTCGACATAAGAGACAAGAGCTGTCCTTTTTTGTTCTACAGTTATGCTGGTATCAAAAAAAACAGAATGACCCACAAAATTCTTTAGACTTGCTATCATGGCATCTTTCTTGTCATCCAAAGGATTTCGCTGTTGCACTGCCTCTGACATAGCAAAGGGTGTTGCTGTTCTCGAGAAAGGTGTATTGGAGCGAGATAAACCAGCCAAAGGACGACCACATTCGCAACAAAATTTAGCTTTAGGCTTATTTTCACCTTCACACTGAGGATCAGGACAAGGGATCAAGGGGAGTGCAGGAGAGGCAACGCGGTCAGTAAAAGAACGATCGAGTGAGCTTCTGGGCGATGCATGATCAAGGGATGGCCGACCATAGTTTAAAGAGGAAGGCGGGGATAGGATACGTTCTGGTGGCTTTGTTGTTGAACTGAAAGGCGAAGACCCAAACGGAGATGTCACACGATTTGGCAAAGGATTAGGTGAGATGGCACGTGCAGTAGTCTCGGCAGGCTTATACAGTTGAGGGAATTGAACTTCTTCAAATTGAGAGTCGCCAGTGAGTGATTCATAGGCATTCAATTGCTCTACATTAGGATAATCACTTTGTTCACTCTTGACTTGTTCAGTACCAGAAGAATAGGCAACCAAGTCAGGCTGAGACGTTTCTGTTGTAGAAGGAACAGTGATTGTATCATTGGAGATATAGCTGCTTGCTGGAGCTAGTTGAACTTCTGCAAATTGAGATTCGGGTCCTTGATCGATTGTGGGCTCTACAAATGGAGCACCATTAAGATCAACCAATGCAGTTGGTGTATTCGTTCCAAGCTCTTGCTGCTCAGGGTTTATTGGGTGAGTATTGAAACCGTTGGGCGAATAGGTCTGATCTTGATAGTTAAAATACACTACGTCATCAGGAGAAACTTGATTGCCTTCTGCTTGCTCTTGCTGTAGTTGGGTTCCTTTTTCCTCCTGATTGGTCTTAGATTTATGATCAATACTATATAATTCAGGATTGTAGTTTGATTGGGGTACTTCTTTGCGATTCAAGCCTTGCGAAGCATACATGGTATCATCAGTAGTAGCAGGTTCGTCGTTACTCACATCAAAAACAGCAGCATTAGTAGTATCATTATTCTCATTCAAAGAAGTTGCAGTAAAATGGGGGTTTTGAGATACAATACTTTGATCGACTTGTGCATCCTTTGAAGACTGTAAGTCTTCAAAGACAGCATCTTGTTGGTCAAAAGCGTTTGTAGTGTAACTTTCTGAATTGTAGACATCAGCATTATAATGCTGTTGATAGTTCGCTTGCTGATTGTCTGCAGAGACAATGGCTGGAGTAGCAGCAAAGGTTTTTGGTTCAGAGCTTTCTTGTTGTTGCTGTTGCTGTTGTTCTTGATTTTGATGATAATCAGACTGCTGTTGATTATCTGCCAAAGTATTAACAACCTGGTTAGGATCATAAAGGGTTGAATCAAAGCTTTCTTGTACTGCAGCATGCTGTTGCTCATCAGATTGGTGCTGCTGCTGATTATCTACCGGTACACTTTCCGAATTAGCAGTATACATATTTGGGTTGTAGTTATCTTGGACAAGAGAGTACGACTGCTGTTGCTGCTGAGACGGTTGTTGATTTTGGTAATCAGATCGATGGTTATCCATTGGATTAGCAGCATATACATTTGGGTCGTAGCCATCTTGTATAGCGGCATGTTGTTCTTGATGTTGATAATTAGACTGTTTGCTGTCAGTTGGGTTAGCAGTATACATGTTTGAATTGTAATTGTCTTGTATAGGTGTATATTGCTGCATCTCTTGCGGTTGTTGAATATCTACTGGATTAGCAGCATATAGATTTGCATCAAAAGCCTTCTGTATAGGATTATGTTGCTGCTGCTGTGGCTGGTTGTCTACTGGGACAACCGCAGGATCGGAAGAGTACAAGTCTGGGTTGTAATTCTCTTGTACAGAGGGATACTGCTGCTGCTCCTGTGTCTGATGGTTATCTGTAGGATTAGCGGCATACAAATTTGGATCATAGCCTTCTTGGGCCGAGGAAGTATATTGCTGTTGTGCAAGAGCCATGGCATCCGGTTGGTAATGGTTTACCGTAGCTTGCTGAGTGCCTTGATCTTGACCAGCAACAGAAGCGTAAGCATTAGAGTTATAGCCTTCTTGAGAATAATACTGAGCGTCATATTGGTAGTCATATCCATATTGACTCATGTCGTATTCTTGATTTGTGTTGGGATCGTAATAATGGACGACATTTTGTTCATCATAATAATAATGGACATTTGGGTCAAATTGCTGCCACTGATTTTGCTCGGGTGCCTGTTGGTCATAAGTGTAGGAAGGTTCGTAAGCTTGAATGAGTGATGTTGGTTGCTGTGAAACATACTCCTGGCTTTTGGCTGAAGAGGTTCGACCAAGGTGGTCGAAAAATGACTCGGGGGTAACAGCTTGTTGTTGGTTAAAGAAGTTGGTTGCTGACGCGTTGGAGGGTTGGTTAGAAAAAAAGTCTGCAGAGTCATTATTATCATTAAACAAAACTGAAGCATCAGCTACGTTTTTTGAAGGAGACTCTTTTGAAGATGGCTGCTGTAATTGACTAAAAGGGTCATTGTCTACAGGTTCTCCAAAAGGAATGGATCCTTTTGTTTCCTCTGATCGAGATGTCATTTTATTCTATTAAACAGAAAACGTCAACGAAAGAAGAGCTTTTGAAGCATTATCTTACAAAATTGTTAGTGTGTATAAGATTATAACAAAGGTTTCTCGAATGAAAAAAAAGATTGCAATGCAACCGGAAATTCAAACAAAGATATGAATTTATTGCTTGTGGTTTGAAATGATTGGTTAGACTTTTTTTTATGGTTCTACAGTGGTCGAAGATCTATTTTCTTGTTCAGCCAGCGAGGCTAGTTTTTTCATTTTATCAAAGTTGACAACTCTTTTTGAGCCACTTCTTGACTTTGGAAGTGGAGGAGCCTCTTCATCATTTTGTATGTGTCTTAATAAATCTTCTGCTTTTACAACCATCGATTCTGTTTTTGTCTTTCTTCTTTCTCTCATTGACATTCTACGACTTCTTCTTTGTTGAGCAGTTCCCATTTCTCCTGAGCGAAGTTTTTCTAAAAGATTATCCATAATATCCTTGTCTTCTTGATTATCGGAAGGTCCTAACATACTTTTTAATTAATGCTGTTATTGAAAAAAGCTTTAACAAACCATCTTTAATATCCAATCTATTCTTAAGAAGGGCTTTGCGCTGCTCTTGATATTGTTTTGACTTCTCCGCTTGTTCTTTTTTCTTTCTTTGTAGCTCAATATCACCTTTAGCTTTTTTCCAACTTGACAAGAATGTTTGGAAGATACCAAAGAATTCATCTGGTTTCATGTTGCTTGGATCTTCACCAAAGTATGATACAACATCCTTGTACGCAACATCCATTGATGTATATCTCACTTCAAGTAAATCAAACTTTTCAATCGCCCTATCACGGAATTTATACATGACTACTGCAAAATTGTCGCCTTCCTCTGCCTCATAGTCAGGTCCATAATTACACTCAAGTTCATGTATAAGAGTTTGAAGTCCCACTCTGAGTTCATTGTAATCTTTAATAAGATCTTGTATAGTCACTAGAATATCCCAATATTAATAAAAAAGGGGGGCATTTTATGTAACGGATTTCTATTACCTCGACATGCTTCACCACACAGTTCAAGATCTTTGACCAAACTTTGGCTAATAGTAGGGAATTTTTCTTCAACCATCGTACATAAAAAGTGAAGCAGGGTTGTGTCATTGGTTGATGCCCTAGTATCAACCAGTTTGTTGATACTACCGATACGAATACCAAAGGCACCTCCTTGGAAATTAGTACCGTTTAAAAAGTTTCCTACCATTAAAATAATCTTTTATGTAAAAGTGAGTCAATGGTTCTCTAAAACAATCAAGAGTTTACATTCAATAGGTCTATAAAGGCTTCAGAATCTTTTAGACTAGTAGAAGCGTCCATTACGTTGGTCATATTTTTGCCCAATTGAGAAATTCGTTCATGGAACGTTGTGACAAACAACATATGTGTAAGACGTTCCTTGAATCGATCAATGGTCATAATCTATATTGTGTGAATTTTAAAGTATATTGCGATTTGTTTTTCAATACCTCAGCACAAAACGAGTCTGATTTTGATAGACATTCTAAGTCTTCTTCTGATGCCGTTTTCATAAACACAGATAGCTTGCCCATTTCATCATGAGAAGGAGCATTCATCAGTAAATTCTTTAACAGAACTTCTGTACAAAACCTTTCATCAACAGCCAAAAGTTTTCGCTTGAATTCTTTAAAAGATATGTTTTTGTATTTAGCCAAGACAGCAATGCCTGCATAAAATTATAAGTAACTTTCTTTGACGAATAAGAAACCTTATGATTTTACTTATGTTGTATGCCTTCCTTGGATCAATGATACAAATTTCTTGTCTCTTTTCTTTTTTGGCCAACTTTTTGGTAGCAATCACCTTTTGAGCAAATATTTCTTCCATACGCTTAAATACACCTTCTGCATCAAACATGTTTTCCAATGCCTCTTCTTTTTCCTCTAATGTTGCCTTTTTCCATATAGTAGATTGAATGTAATTTGCATTTAGCTTTTGCCACTGCAGCTGTCGAGTTTTCACTGTGGGCAAGTGCTTGATCTGTTTACGAAGTACAAGTGTATTCGGTGCACTAGGTGCTCCTGGTGGCGGGGGAGGAGGTATTCCAATGCTTGGATGAGGTGGTGGTGGTGGTGGTGGTGGAGCCGTTGAAGCATTGCTTGGTGCAGTAGGAGCTGGTAATAAAACGTTACCTGGTATAAGTAAAGGTGGGGGTGGTGGGGGTGGTGGCACTGGGCTTGATACTTGTTGCTGATTTATCGTTACTGCTGATTCTCCGCTAAAGAAAGGCTTGGTAGGAGATAAAGTAGAAGATTGTGGTGGTGGTGGGGGAGGAGGAGGAGGAGGAGGAGGAGGTAACTGTGTGGATGATATCTCGTTGGAAATGAGGGTGTTAGATGATATGGGTATATTACTGTGGTTATGGTGAATATTGGCATCTATAACTTCACTGGCCATTGTATCTACTCTCTCAGAAAGAGAATTGTAGCCTTGCTGAGTAGGGTTTTCAAATGTTTTTATTTGGTGAGTAGCTGTTGCAGAACCAGTCTTTTCAAGGATATTTGCTTGATGAATGACCGTGACCTCACCGTCCTTTCCAGAATGGTCTACTGTATTCTTAATGCCAATCTTTGTAGAAAGACCAGTGTGTTCCACAGGTGGCATATTGGAATTTAACGCATACCCCACACTTTTATCTGTTGCTGAAAGCATACCAGTGGCTTCATATGCTGGCTCCTTTGACAAAGTATCCTTGCCTTCTCTAACTGTGGACGTTTCCCTTGGTACGCCATTAGCAGAAGAGTTTTCTCTAGAAAAATCCTTTTGTTCCTCCTCTTGTATCTCGGAGGATGGCAGTTGTCTCTTGCGATTGTTTGAGCGTCTTACTGCAGATCCCATCAAGGGCATTGTACCTGGTAAAACGAACTCCCCTAATCCATTGCTTGACCCAAACTGACGAGCTAACTGCGACTTAAAATCCTCAGACAAACCAGCCGCGATCGATTTGTATTTGTTTTGATCTGATTCAACTGGTGACTTCCTGGCAATAATGTCTGAGTCTTTCTTATGATGACCTTCTAGACTCTCTTGAGCATGGATTCTACCAAATGCAGTCGCAAGATCTTTACGAGAAATAACTACATTTCCTTCCAAATTTGAACCATCTTCATCAATAAATTTATAAAACTCATCAAATTGTTTTCCAGCTTGTTCAAGATTGGCATCATATTCACTTTGCAAGTCTCGCAATTTTTTTTGTAAGGTAGAAATTGTATGCCGGGACATGCGAAGTAAATCTTCCAAAGATGCTGTTTTTTCTCGTAGTTGAACAACCTCTAATGCATCTACAAATTTCACACAAAAAACCGTTATTCACTTTATCTGATTCCTAACTCCTTTTTTTTTACCTCCTTCATGCGATAATTGTGAACGAAGGACATCCCGCTCTCTTTCAATTTCTGTATAATGTACTTGAAGTTCTTTTAAATCTTCTAAAGTAGTTTTCAACTGGTCTTGATCAGCAAATCTGTCAAGTAAATGTTGAACAGTTGTATTATAGTCTGCAGTAAAATCGCCAGCTAGTCCTTTATGATCCAAGACAACTTGTGCCACCAGATTATCAATTATTTGAAAATACCTCGATTTGAGACTTGATTCTTCATTGTTCACCAGTAAGAGGTGCTGTAAGCAACTTAAAAAGAAGTCGTAAGCGCGTGTTCCTTCAATATTAGTCAAGATATATTCAAATATTTCTCTAGGGTCATCTTTATCATTCAGAACATGGTCATGATACATGTCCATCAACTCATCTTGATCATTCTCTGCTAAAGCTTTGAATTCTCTTATTTGGCGATCGATGTGTTCATCTGATAGTTCCTTCATTTTATCCAAAACCCGTTCTAAACCCGAGGCTGTCATTTGATTTCTCAAGTGTATTCTTATCTCAACATCTTCTACTACATTAATGATAGCATTGACTAAAATAATATTGTACAGCTATAGAAAAAATGAGTATTTGTATTTCTTTTCTAAGCAAATAATGAAGAATACTTTACGACATATTCCGTTAATTGATTATCTGGTGAGCCATAGGCTGCCATCTTTTTAAAATCTTCGCTTGCGCCAACCATACTTCCCATTCTACCCCTTCCACATAATGTGTTTTCGAGCTGGTCTAACCATGCATCAAATCTGCCTAATCCTCTTTCATTATCGCGTAATTTATCCATCGCTTTTAGTACAAGATCTTGTCCCACTGGAATTTCATAATAGCACATAAACACAAGTACTTCACATACAAGTCGACGTGATTGGAGAGATGGAGAGATGATACAGTTCACAATCTCCTGTACACACTGAGGATGGTTTAAGGCTTCTCTTGCACCTATCTAAACAACAGTAAATAACACAAGTCGCATATTAAAAAATGAGAATTACTCTATTATTTAATAGCGCCTTGAAACATTTTAATAAATCCCCTTCTACAGAAAGATTGGCACCATTTCTAATATAAAGATGAAGTTAATACCATAATCATTTTTATAATTTTGGTGAGGGTACTTGCCTATTTTTAGTTTTATTTAACGTTGTTAATAAATCTGTAACAACTTGTAAACCACTCATATCAATGAATTGACGAACCCAGCTATAATTTTTTTTTGTCAGATAACAAATATAAAAGGGATGATATACTCATTACATACCTTAGTGGCATTGTCCTTAATCCAACAGCAAGATGAGAGATCACTTTTGCATTGATACCTTTTGATGTATCCGATAGCTTTTTCACATAATATTCAGGTCCTTTTGTTTCTTCAACCTTTTTATCTTTTCTTGATGTTGATGGAGATGTTGTTTCGGCTTGAATATCCTGAGTAACCATAATCCGCTTTTTATCAACTGGAAAAGATGTCATATTTAATCTTGCATTTGTATCATGTATGCCTCTTCTTATCTAACAATAAAGAAAGGCAAAGCAAAGAGAGAAAGAATTTGATTTATATGTGAACAAAACGTTTTTCTTTTCTTTTTTTCTTTTTTTTATTGAACATACAAGCATTTTTTCAAAGTAATCTTCTACTTCTGCATCGGTCATCAAATCTACACCTGTCATGTCGTGGTCTGTACTTGGTATAGATGAAGATTGAGGGCCTTTGGTGGAAGATCCATCCATTTTATGACCTATAAAAGAAAAAGTTTTTAGTAAAAGAAAAGTATTAAAGAAGGATGAGTATACCTGCTATAAAGTAATCATCGGATGGATGAGGACTTTTAGGAGAAAGAGAAGGGTTGGCATAAGGCTGAATATTGGTTTGAATAACAACCTCTGTCTTTTTCTTTCCTTTCGATTTTCCTCGGCTAAAGAGGTCCATTGGGAATAGAATAGACCAAAGTGATTACTATAACAAGAACAAGAATAGGTTCCTTACAATAAAAAAGGGGTTCAAAAGGATTTTCCAATTCATTGGCAGTCTGAGTTTTGTTTTTGAGTTTTCACTTGTTGTATTTCCTATTTTGTATTACTTTTTTCGAGAATCTTTGTCGTCGTTTTTATACTTTGAGTCAATAAAAGGGTTTCTACTGTCATTATTTTTTTTTTTTTTTTTTTTTTTTTTTTTTTTTTGCTTGCATGACAGCTATAAGCTGCTTTCTTTGCAAATGTAACTCAGCATATCTTATTTTCATATGAACTATGAGCACTCTTTAGCAAATCAATTCAAATACTGTTCTTTACTCTTTTTCATATTATAGATCAGATATTTAATTTATTACAGAATAATCTATTGTAAAAGTAAGGTTTACAAATCTAATCTCTTTCTAAATTATATTCAGTTTGAATAAAGACAAAAAAAAATTTTTTTTTGACCTGATCAGAATCAACGCGATTTTATATACTTCTTTAAATGCCTAGATTTAAAAAAACCCCCCTTCACCATGTTCATACAAACATAAAGAACAAGTGATCTCTCACAAAAAAAAAACAAGCCTTCATAAAAAGATAAAAGGAAAAAAAAAAAAAAGGAAAAAAAAAAACCATTTCGTTTGTATCATGAAACAAAGTTGATATTAATCTGTCGAATTTATTTGCTGACAACGTAACCAGTTCCCTTGTATCCTTCTGAGGAAATACCAGAGATGGGATTGGAGTTTTGGCTCTTGAGGTATTCATTAGTAGCTTGTTCCCATTCTTTGTTAATAGTTCTAGGGGTTTCTTGACCTAATAAAAAGCATTATTTCCTCTATTCTCTTTTTTTATATTATTTATATTACCATTGATACGGATAGCGTAGAAGAGAGCACCAGAAGCGGCAAGAACACCAGCAACACCACCCAAAACCTTCATAGCATGACCAGGCTTTGTCAAAGGTTCACGGGGACCATGAGGACCGAAAGCAATGTAATCTATAAATTATGTTTTAATACTTTTCCCTCTCTTTTCACTTATAACTCACAGGCTGCCTTCTTTTCATCAAGAGAAAGGACTTTCCAATCACCCTTTTGTGCTTCTTCAAGTTGTTTGGCAATGGTGTTTTGTTCAGCGGCAGAAAGAGTCTTCCAACGAGTTTCGATGTTTTGAACAGAAACAGTAGAGGCGTTACGACGACCAATCATGCGGGAAGCATGAGCACGAGTAGCAGCAAGACGAAGCATTATGAATTAATTCAAGTAAAAAGGAAAGAGAAGAGAGTGTAAAAGCGGTGTTTCTTTTTCATATTTTTTTTCTATGATATTTTTCAACCACACGCCAGGGAGGCTGAGATAATTGCCGGGGCACTCGTCAAAAAAAGAGTAACCCACTTTCACTCATTTATTAAAAGACCGGATCATTACGTCATCAAATGATGAATCAGTGATAGGTTGTTATGGAAACACATTTTTGTAACTTGCAAACTTGACAAGTTTTATTCACATCAAATTCTGTATAAAAAGTCATTATTTATTCAATCAACATTAGCTTTTGTGATAGAAACTTTAATATCTATTCTTTTTATTTTGATATTTTTTAGCCAGTCAAGAGTTAATATCGCAACCTTATTTTAAACGACAAAATCAAAAGAATATGTTTAAAGTCGAAGATTAGCGATCTCTCTCAAAATAGAAACTTCAGTAGCCACCTTTTGTTGTTGAGCAGGTGCTAATTCTTCGCCATTACTCATCTTTTCTTTTAATTCTCTGATTTGTCTCAACTTCTTTTCTAAATTACGAATCTTCTTTTGTTTTTCTTCATCAGTCAAATTGCTAGTTTCAGCAGGCTTGTTATTAACTTCTTTCTTTGACTCCTTCTTTTGGTTTGCACCGTTCTTTGCCTTTGCACCTACAGGAGCACCGACAACCTTTCTTTGAGTGGTAGGACCTTTGCCGATACCATTTAAGGCAGCAGCTCTTTCAGAAAGGGTCATAGGTTGAGCAGCACCACGAAGGTGAGGAGGTCTGTAAGCACCTGCAGGAGCAGTAGTAGACTTGGCAGGCCCTTTGGCAGGAAGAACCTTGATTGGATTAGGAGGAGGAGAGACGGATCTCATGGGATACAGACTCACTGGTTGGGGACGATAACCAATTTGATAGAGTCCTTCCACTTCTTCTTCATAAACTAAACTTCCAGATTGATGCCACAGTTTGAAACCGTTATCTACACGAAGACGGGGTGTCAGGGTAGCCGTAAGCAAGAATCGACCACAGGGAGACCATTCACAGTGAGAAGCATTAGATGCTGAAAAAGTGTTGATTTTCTTCAAAGTTTTTCTGTCATAAAGATCCACAGTACCGTTCAAATTTCCGAAACCAGCAATACAAATCGTACGGCCTTGAGGATTGTATTTAACAAAATTACGGGGATTGATACCAAATTCATGCACAGGTTTAGCCCGATGATCAAAAAGAGTGGCCTTGGCAGGCATAGAACCGTAAACGACAATAAATTCTTTGGAATCAGGACCCCAAGTGACATCATGAACAGGACCTTCTTTGTCAAGAGGGACACGACAATCAAAGTTACCGGCTACAGCAAGATAGTATAAATTGGTTTCACCATAATAAGACTTGTTTGACTTGTCTACATCGGTATGAGTGAGAACAAGCAAGTTGGTACCCAAATCATTCCAATACATCGTCACACTGTCCGCTTTAAAAAATGTTTTGCTTGACAAAGGCGATTTGAAGTTGGGAATACTGAACATACGAACAACAGCAGGAGCGCCCTATGAATTGGATCAGTAAAAGAGGCTTATCTCCAATCAGTTATTTAATTTACCTTTTTTTCAGGTACAAACACTGCAATAGCAGGTGCTTTACCGGGACTTAATGAATATTGAGCAATACCTTCAACCTTAAGCCTAGCCCATACAGCTGATATACCACAAATAAAAATGAGAAAAAAACATCACCACTACACGCACACACAACTTTACCTTTTCCAACATTTTTGCTTTCCCAAAATTGAACTTCTCCAGTAACCATACGAGCACAATATTTTTCATCGTCTGTCCATTGAAAGTTCCTATTTTTTTTTAATTAGGACCTAAATGTCTTCTTTTTCCTATCTCTTGTTTATTTTATTTATTTTTTTTACCAATTGTTTTGTGCTTTTTGACTAAAAGCAGCAATTTCTTGACCTGTCTTTACATCCCAAATAGTTAAATTGTTATTTGCAGAACCATCCTCACGTTTAGCTAAACAAGATACGCTTAGTTAAAATATTTTGTTCAATTATATAATGAAAGACTTACAAGGACGTTCCCAAGCAGCAATATAACTTCCTTGAGGGGATAACCAGAAATCAATTACATTCTCTTTTGCAATTTCACATAATTGTTGCAAAGTGTTGGCATCAAATACTTTCACCCTACATAAAAAGTAATGAGCAAAACGAAGTTTCGAAAAATGAGTAAACATTACCCTTGGTTGGTGGAATAAGCATAGACTTGGCCGTATTTACTGTAAACAAACATACGGGTGGCAGTTTCTGGTCTATGGTTGTAGAATGAGCAAATAATTGAATAAAGAAATCTTTTTTTTTTTTTTTACTTTGCAAATGTGTTGATTGCTTTAAATTCAGGATATCCATTCCAAATGGTTAATTCCTTTTGAGAACGATCTATATGAATCCTTTTATTTAATGGAAAATGAAACTAGATTGTGTATAACTATAAACATACAAGAGAATTGTGTAATAGGTCTGGTAGACATGAAGAGGAACAACGATGACAAACAATAAAGAAAAGAAGAAAAAAAAAGGAGAACAGTACTGCTTTTTCTCTTTTTTTTTTTTGATTGGTAAGTCTGAGATCGAATTGCTTTAGACAGACGAATCAATGACAGCAATGCATAGAATTTGAATACAAGTATGCTTAATCTTTGGATGAATTTAAGAAATCGATATAAGCTGTCAATGTCATGCCTGTAGAAAAAAAAAAGAAGATTTTGCATATTTTTAAAAGTCTTGAAGTAGTTCCTTCTTTTTTATTCTAGTTTGAATAAAATCATGTTGATGACCCTTTTGTAGATAGAAGCACTGCTGAGTGAATTGGCTCAGATGTCAAAAGAATGAAAAATAGCAAAATCTCTGAACTTTCATTTTAAACAGATAAATGAAATTACAATTCTAATTCTCTTTAGAAAAGAATAAAGTCCTTGACTTTATCGAGACTATGATTAAAAATGAAAAAAAGCATCTTATTTAGCGAACGTTAAAAAAAAATATATTAAAAGATATTAGAGATAAAACATTAAAAAAAAAGCAAACATCACATAAAAAGATAGAGAAAAAAAAAATAAATGGTATTTTTGTATACATAAAAAAATAGAAGAATGTAGAAGTACAATAAAGAAAAAAAAAAAAAGAAAAGAGAATTACAAGATTAAGCATTTACCCTTTTTCTCTTTTTTACTCTTTCCTTTAGGTCCACCAGGGTTTAAACCTTCTCTTTGAGCTCTAATAGCTTTAACGACTTGATAAAATGATCTTTCGACGTTAACACAAGTCTTTGCAGATGTTTCAATGAAATCACAAGCCAATTGTTTAGCAACCGCAGCACCTTCTTCACGAGTCACTTCTCTTTCTGTTACTTTATCACATTTGTTACCAACCAACATCATCGGTACATTATCAACATCTTTTACTCTAAAGATTTGATTACGGAAACGTTCGATACGTTCAAATGTTGATCGAGACGTGATTGAATAAACTAGTAAAAATCCTTCACCATCTCTAAAGTTTATAATAAATTTAGTCTTTGATTATCAAAGCAAAAGTATACCTAATCCATTGATCTCTTAAGGCAGTATATTCTTCTTGACCAGCAGTATCCAATACCTCGAGAACACATGGTTGATCATCAATCACTACTTGTTTACGATATGAATCTTCAATGGTTGGATCATATGTCTACTGATCATTAAACCTATATTCATTTTATAGTTCCATCTGTTTACCTCTACAAATTAAAAAGGAGAAGGGTTAATAGGGGGAAAAAAAAATAAAGATAAATTTCTTATTTACCAACAAAATGATTAAGACACAACTATAAAATAAATAAATGAGTTTTTATTTTTTTTTTATTTTTTTTTTTTTTTTGCTTACTTGAATCGTCAACGCCGTCTTTCCAACACCACCATCACCAAGAACAACCAACTTATAGAGCATCATCTTTAAACGCCGAAATAATAATATTTTGTGTGTAAGAGAACCACGTTTTTTAATAGCACGAGGTTATAAATATAATAATAATGAATTCCACAAAAAAGAAAGTGGGATAAAGAAGAAGAAAAGGATTGAAGATGAGTTTATGTAAATAGATTTATTTTACTATTGTTATTACCTTGTATTAAACTATGTTATTATTTATAAGAAAGAAAGAAAAAGAATAGTAATAAATAAAGAGAAAGAGAGAGAGAGAAAAAGAGAAAGCAAGAGAAAGCGAGAAAGAAGGAAAAAAAAAAAAAAAAAAAAAAAAGAGTTTGAAACTTTAAAAATTATAAACCCAATGAATCGTTATGACCAATAAGAATAGGTCTTTTGTTTTTATTGATTAACATTGGCTCTTACTTTCTTTATCTGCTTACCTTCATCTCCCTTTCCTCCCTCCTTTTACTTCAGCCAGTTCTCCTTGTCTTCTTTAAATGTTCCTTGTTATAGTTGATAAATGTCAATAGGGGCTCTTGGTTAGTTTAGTAAATAGTATACGTCATTTATAAAAAAAGGAGGATTGAATAAACTTGTTTTTATGTTGTGTTATGTTACACAGATGATAATAGAGCGGGAAAAATTGTAAGTTTTAATGCCAAACAAAAAAAAAAAAAAAAAAAAAAAGAAAGACTAAGTAGCCAAGATGACATTTTTAATTGCTTTAGGTGTTGATTCATCATTAAGATGTTTTGAATTATATCTTAAAGCAGATATAAGATTTGCTGTACTTGATTGCTCATTATTATTATTATTGCTGGTTTGAATGATTTTTAAAGAATTTTTCACCTAAATAGATTCATTAGCTCAATAATTCATATCATTCGAGGACTTACATTAATAGGGGAATATTTAGAAAAGGCACCTTGTGGATCAACATGATCATATAATATAATAGTAACAACCATCACTTTAAAGCAAAAACTTGATATTGAATCATTATTTGTCTTCTTTTTTGATAACGTTTGATAACACACTGCCCAAATACTAGATAACCATTCACTCACACTCTTTGTCGATTGATTCGATTGAACATATTTTACGGTTGTATCAATCAAACATTTTAACATGGGCGTAGAATAAGCAATAAATAATGATATTCTATTTGCCAAATCATCTTCATCCATTGCTGTACGTAAATTAGATTTAGCTGGATCACTGTCCTCTAAAGATCTTCCTCTTTGTAATGTACGTCTATAAAATGAGAAATCATTTTGAATAGCAGGACTTCTAATCTATATTATGATATTAGCTACAGCCATCATTATTTCTATTTTGAACCTACTTTAATATAGTCAAATTCAAATACAAAATCAAGCAAATCAGCAAACAATTTAGTTAAACCTGGATGTCTATCCAAATCTTTTGTCGTTCCATCTTTACATAGCACATTTAATAATGTTGGAATACCTTTTTCTGTTTAGTTTATGAGTAACACATTATATAAAATATAAATTACTTTTAATACCTAATTGAGATGAATAACTATAAAATGTACGTAGCATATTCACTGTAGGTGTCACCGCTTCCCATGCTTTATCTTCATTTTCAGTTGTCGGTGAAGCAATGGCCTCTCGAATCATGTCTGAAGCAGGTTCATATTGTCTAAAGGATTGTAATAATTCTGTTGTAGGTTGAATCAATAAATTATATAATTCATCATGTATTTCTGACTCCTCTGTTGTGGGTGCTGCATCTAAATTAAAATGAGTTAATTTTATCTGTTTTTTTTTTTTTTTTTTTTATATCACACTTACTTTCAATATCAAAGCCAATTTCAGGTACTATATCAGAGTTACCTCGAAGATTCAAGGAGGAAAGCAATTGTCCCATTGACTTTTTATAAGAGATGTTGATTTTCTGAATTGTGATTGTTGTAAAAAAAATAAAGGGGAAATGTGTTTTTGTATAAAAAGGAAAGAAGTAGAGATAGAAGAAGAAAAAAAAAAAAAAGTTTTATAAAGGACTGTGAATTATGATTATAAAGAAGAAGAACAAGGGAAATTATTATTATTCTTAATTTTTCTCTAAAAAAAAAAAAAAATTTACTGTGTATCGTTCGCTCCCCGTGCCACTTGGTTTTAAAAGTTATTTTATTTTTACAAAGTTACACGTGTTTTTAAATAAAAGCTGAATCATTTATTTACACATTTGAGGATCAAGCAAAGTATAGGCTTTGAATATACACCCTTAAAATAAACCCTTAAAAATAGTAAATGATTGAAAGGGGAAATTTATTATTAACTGAATTAATGTTGATCAAAGACATCAACACCCCAAAAGTTATAAGGATCAACCAATCTATTGGGTGATTGAGCATCAACAAGTGTATTCAATGCCTTGAAGTCTTCTTCGTTTAATTCAACATCTTTAAAGTTGGAAATAATACGAGAAGGCGTTACAGATTTGGGAATAACAGAGCAACCACGTTGAATACCCCAAGAGATAAGGATTTGAGCAGGTGTAGCATTGTATTTCTCCGCAATCTTGGCCTAAACAAATATTATTAATCATCATCACTTTTGTTCATCACTGCTTACAATCTTTTCATCCTTCAAGAAAGGAGAGTTGGTGCTACCAAGAGGAGAGTAGGCGGTTACTATTTATATCATGTTACACACCCTGTCTTGTTCTATTTTATAAATCAAACTTACCAACAATGTTGTGTTCTTTACAGTATTGGAGCAAATCTTCTTGAGGTAAGAAGGGGTGTAACTCGATCTATACACAATTATGTCAACTTTATTTTTAATGTCGTACAATATCTTTCTTACTTGATTAACAGCAGGTACAATCTTTTGAACCTTTGCTAATTTTTCAAGTTTGGCAATATTGAAGTTACTAACACCGATTGCACGGACTTTTTCACCCACGAGTTTTTCCATAGCCTGCACAACAAAATATTATCACCCTATTCACATTCTCTTCTTCTTTTCACTTACAGCATAAGTCTCGGTGAAATCAACATCATCAAATTCAACTTTACCATCAGCATCTCTGGGAACAGTTTCCTTACCAGGCTTAAAAGCAACTGGCCTACGTGTACTTTTTTAATCTTTTTTTTTTTTTTTTCCTCATTCCTTTCTTACCAGTGAATTAAATATAAATCCAAATAGTTCAATTGAAGGTTATCAAGTGAGACTTGGAGTGCCTTTTCTACATCTTCAGGACGATGGCTGTTATTCCAAAGCTTAGTAGTAATGAAAAGCTCTTCACGAGGAACCTTGCTATCCTTAATAGCTTGACCCACCTCCTTTTCGTTACCATCTTTACATAGGTCAGTCATATGTTTAACATATTATTTTCATAATCTTACAAATGAAGGCAGTATCAATATGTCTGTAACCATTTTGAATAGCGGTTAAAACAGCATCATATACTTCGTTAGGCTTAGATTGCCAGGTACCAAGACCTAAGGCAGGAATAGAGGCACCAGTGTTACTAAGTACAATACATTAACGAAATGACGCGTGTAAATTATTTTTATTTTGCTTACAGCTTAAGAGTACGACCAAGAGACATTTTTAATTATGGAAAACAAGAAAAAAAAAAAAACAAAAAAAAAGAGAGAGTATAATCTTTCGCGCTCATTTATATATCTTTGAAAGATAGACCATTTCACTATTAAACGTCACGGATCATTAGTAATTGAAATGGACTTTTAATTTTTCAAGAAAAATGAAATCATAAGCATATCTGATAGCGTGATTAAAGATAAAGTTTTCTTTTTAGTGACAAACAAGATCAAGTCAGAAAAAGCTTAAATGAGTTGTTTCACTCCTTTTTTATGTTTTAAAGGACAAATAACCAGTTTTACTTGTATTAAAAAGGAAAAATGCATGAAAATCTTTTTTCCTGTGTTCTGCATGTCCGACTGAAAAGAGAAACAGTAACACAAAGCGTCAAATGCTGACAAGTGTTTTTTTTTTTTATGAATGAAAACCTTGATAATTATTAAACCTGTTAAAGAACTCATGAATAACAATTGTATTATAAATAATGTAAGAAAGAATACAATGTTTTTTATTTGAATAAAATTAAATTCTAGGCTAAATTATTCATCCTATTAAAATGGATCAGAAATAATTTTGGATAATCCAAACTTTTATTTGAATCATGAGATCACTCAATTGTATAAAGTAAACTTTTTTTTTCAAAGATAGTTGTCTCAGTAAGTCTTGGTATGTCTATGTAACCCTTACATTCTTTCACAGTGTCTGCACTGTACGCTTTAGCCGTATAAGGTGTCGATTCATCTCCTTTTCTCAAAAGGTTCTTTTTATATTCTTTCAATTTTTGTTCAAACTTCCTCAATAAAATTTAAAAAGAAAGGATGTGAAGACACATACAAGAGTTTACAACCGCACTTTTTCTATAACATTCAAAATAAATGCAGAATAATAAATTACATCCGTTTATTCCAATAAAGAAAAGTCAACTTTTTTATAGTGTTGGCCCAAGTTGCCAGTATGATAGACTACAATTTATTGAACTACTTTGACTTGGCACCTTCTTGAGCAGCAATTTTTTATTCTTTCAGCAAGTGACTAATAAAGTTCTTTTTCACTCTTTTCTATATTATTGGTCAAGTATTCCTATCTTAAAGGCAACCAACTACACAACTGTGGACAGCTTTTGATAAATCGAGTTGCAATTAGAAATTTTAGTATTCGATAGATATTTTCTAAAATCCAATCGAGAGCTTAATTTTTAAATACGAGTAAAGAGCATATCTCTGAAAACAATATGTATTGCGTTGTGTAATAAAACTATTGCATACGGAAAGATGTGTAACGCAAGCTTACTTACATCACCTTCTCATTAAGCAGAGACGTGTTAATCCAAAAAGCATGTATATACAAATTGTAGTTTCTTCAAAGAGCTTATACCACAATGTACTATCAATAAGAGACTTGTTTTACTTTATTTGATACTTTTTAACTGAATAGAAGCAACTATGATAGTTTTTATTATGCTATAAGGTTGAGTAACGAAGGGTAAGAGGAACCTTATGCGTATAAACCGGATTTAGCGCAAGGTTACAATACCTACTATATCATAATCAGTCACTTTTAATAAGAAAAAAGAAATTGCTTTTCATGAGTGATAAAAATGCCTAGCTTTTTTGTGCAGGGTAACACGGAAGATATCTGGAAGGTCAACACACAAAAGATAAAAACAGAAAAAATACATGTATTGTTAAAAGCTATAAATGAAACGGTGCAAGGTTTTATTGTTGGATTCAACTTTTTTTATTACTAGTCTGTAGTCGATTAAAGTTGAAATAAAGTGAAAATGGGAAACTTGATAATCGATGAGTCTCTTGAACCACTTTATTGAGTAAAGACAGGAGAGAGAGCCTATTGATTTTTTTTTTTTTTAGAAATGATGTTATTTATTAAATAAAATGATTTGAAAGGAAGACACTCGTCGTAATGAGCGGAGTGCTTTTATCGAAAATTGTTATCATTATGTGTCCTGAGGAGAAAGGTTTACGATCGAAAATTGTGCGCCATATGACCAACAAAACACATGTGCCAAGTATTAGCAAGAAATTATTATTCACAAATTGGAATCGGCTTAAGTTTTGTAGTATAGCGTGGACGTCGTCAGGAAAAAATTAGAGGTGTGGTACAAATTGAAATGGAACTTCTTGCCAGATTGGCCATTTGAAGGGGCATGTAATCAAAGGATGATTAATATCTTCCAATGGCGCTTGGCAAAGTTGACAGGCAGCCGAAACATCTGGAGCGAATCGTGAGACTAAGCCTTAACAGTATAACTTATCGTAGAGAAAACGATAGTACAGAGTTCGAGCTTCAGGTAAGGTGTTAAGGACCAAAACTGGATCCATTTAGTGAGAGGTGAGCAGGGCAGCAAAGTTTCTTGGATTGTTTTGCGCTCATAGTGTAGGACAATATGGCATACACTCAACCGATCTAGTTAAACGAGTAACAAACGAGAAGTTGCTAATGATACCTGAATCAGAACATTGGAAAGCCAGCAGTCTACATTACAAAGAATATGAGGTTTGCGTTCAAACGAGCTGAATTTTACAATTTGAAAAGAAAGGATGAAGGTGCAATTCAGGCAAGATATGAATGGACATAGAAAGTCGCCAATTCATATATGAATTTTCTCAGAAACTGTGTTTTCATTGATAAGTCTGGCTTTCATATAAACATGAATTGTAGAGGATCTTGGACTCCTAAGGGTGAGATGCCAATTATGAAGGTTGGGGGCAATCTCAGTTTATGCAGTTGTAAGCGTTAATGTTAGAGTCTCAATTATACATACCACTCATATTGTTCCTGCGAAGATTGGTAAGAAGAGAAAACTTGATAAAGGAAAGACTCAACAGCCAAAGCCAAATAAACAACAGTAAACCACTGTTTGCGCTTCTTGAAAGAGACTCTTAATGTCATGGATAACTCTGAATATATACATGGCTCTTATCTTGTTATGGACAACGTTCCCATACATAAGTGAGCTGACATTCAAGAAATGATTAAAAATCAAGGCTATAAGTGTATGCATTTACCACCTTATTCTCCTGAGCTAAATTCCATTGAACAATTCTGGTCGATTGTCAAGAGTAAACTCAAGAGATATGAGGCTTTCCAAGAAGAAACAGTACAAGATTGTATTAGGGAAGCTTGTATCCAAGTACCTCAAAGCCATCTTTATAGTTTTGTTAAGCATCCTCACCCACGTTTGAAAGATTGTTTAAATAAAAAAGCCACTCAAGTCCTTACAGAGCTAAAGTTTCTGATCATCTTCATCTGCTAACCTTTTACTGCTAAAAAACACACCACATTTTAGAAGATTTTGTATAAGGTTATAGACGCCCAATTTAAGAGCACATAGTCCCTAGCATAAAGTATATCGCTAAGAAAGCAGAAATGGGTAGAATAGTGAAACGACAAGTGAAAAAAAGATGCGTCAAGTGATGTTACAAAAGACGACAAGCAAAATTTCAAAACGCAACAAACAAAATTTTGGGGCAAAGTTACCTAGCGAAGTGGTTAATTTCTTTTTGCTGGATTAGCCTTTCGTCCGGTGGCACTAGTTACAATTTCCATGATCTTTTTCTGTATACTTGCTCATGGTTTTAAGCCCTGTTATTAAAAAATACTTCTTATGATGACCAGCTAAAAATGCGGCATCCGATTAAAATCCTCGTACATAAAAAAATAAAATAAAAGTACATTTACTTATTGAAAGACTATGTAAATAAACATAATACTCGGTTGTTCATGTGTTTATGTATTATCACAATATGCATATATCTATATCATCTATTACAATGTTATAACCACATTTCATAATCTTTTATTGCGCCATTTATGTTCTATCTTTATCGTACTTTTTACCGTTGTAAGAAGCATATATCAAATATATACAATATTTTTTGTATGAAGAAGCTTATGCTCACTAATTGTAACCAAATGAATAAGTAATGGCTGGATAAAGCATTACTTATTATATCTGTTGATTAAACACCCCTTAACGATTAATCGCGTTAATTACATAAAAGTCATTGCTTATACATTATCAAACTTTGCATGAGCAAAAACTAAGCTTTTATTGAGTATATGAAAAGCTCATTGGTACTTTATCTTTGGAAATATACTTTTTATTGCGATTGTTATTTTCAAATGTATTTTCTCTATTGTTGATTTTTTAAGAGCTAAAGCTCAATTCCCCTTGTATAATTCAATTTTTATGTTTTTTATAGATTTCTTTTTTTATCATTATTATTATTAATTTCCATATCTCTAAAGTTCATCACTATTTTATATATGACTTCACAATATTATATTTTAAATAAACATTTAAACAACCTTTATAAAAGCAAAGATTTATGTAAACCTATGCAAAAATTTGATTTGTATTTGTTCTAATTTAGGTTTAGACGAACAATCTTTTATTTTTGAATAACACTGAACTCAACAATACTCCACAATAATGCTCAATATGGTTTTACTCGAGATTACTCTGGCCAATATTAAGCTGAGTAGCATTTGACAAATTTCATTGAACATACAAATCATGAGACATATAAATTTGGCAATAGCTTGCTTTACAAGCATAATTTATTGATTGCATGTAATATAAATATAATAAAAATGATATGCTCTTTCTAGATACTGCAAAAAAAAAAAGCCATTTAGTTTATGAGGAGGAAACAGGCTTTATCCATAATGTCATGTTTGGTATGGGACGCATGGTGATAATCTGTTTCTTTTCTACTTTGAATCCTGGTTTTTCAAAGAATTGAATATCCTTAATCAAAATGGACAGCAAAACCTTCATCTCGATTGTAGCAAATTTGTGGCCGATGCATTGATGTCCACCAGCTAGGAATGGGAAATACTGATAAGCGTTGCCAACATTTTCTGTCTTTTCCCATCGAGAAGGATTGAATTCATCAGCGTCTTCTCCCCAGATTTCTTTGGATCGTTGAGAAACGACGGGTGGGATGTGGAAAGTTGTGTTTTTTGGTATGACATAAGGTCCCAAAGCAACAGGTACACGATTAACTCGATTTGTGTCTGGAACGGTAGGAATCAGACGAAGGGTCTCGCGGCATACATAGTCGAGGTAAGGAATAGCATTAACCGCATCATAGTTGGATAATTTATCGTCCTTAAAGAGAGGGAGTATCTCTGCTCTCAATTTGTCTTGAATATCTTGATGTTGAGCAAGCAACCAAAGACACCAGCATAAAGTATTGCTTGTTGTTTCATGACTACAAATTAATTTTGTTGTTAGTTGCTTATTGTGTTAATTTTAGACATTGTTTTACCCTGCCGCTAAAAAGGTCAAGCATTGATCTCTTAGTTCTTCTTTAGTAAAACCTTTGCCAGTATCTTCATCAATCAGATTCACCATCAAAGCAAGTAAGTCCTTGGACTTGTTGATTTTTCCCGATCTCTTTTCTTCTTGATCTCTTTGTATACCAGCCTCAACCAAAGCTGTACTTTCTTCTTTTAGCAATCTTAGCATCTTGGCTTCCTCTATATTTCGTTTTGTAGGCAAATATCTCAATATAGGGAACATTATCGACAGTATTTGCATTACGGCCATTTCATTAGAAAAGATGCTGAGGTAGGCCTTACTTAACGGATTCATTTTTTCTGTTCCATAATAAGATAACGATTTAAAGTCTTGACCAAAAGCAGTAATACCAATGACATCCAAGGTAGCCAATGAAAGACTTTTAGATATTTCAATTTCTGTATATTTTGTATTGCTTTCGCTAATCTTATGAAGCCATTGATCACGAAGAGTATGACCCGGACCAAGCATTAAAGGAACCATAGCACGTATTGATTGAATAGAGAATGCAGGATTTAACATCTTACGTTGAATGCGATGAGTTTGACCCTGGGTATAATGTTGTTAGCTACATACAATATATATATTTTTTCCGTTTTACCTCAACAACTAGCACTCCTCTACCAGTTAATCTTTCAAGCTCTTTAGACAAAATATCTGGTTTTTCAAAATCGTAAAGTTGAGTTGTCAGAATCTGCTTGACTAGCTTATCATCTGTCACAACTACTTCAGGTTTGTTCAATTGATTGTGAATCGTATAAATACCACCGTAAGCTTTTGCCCACTTTCTGAAAGGACTTTGGTCGTCGTCTGCTCTTAAAATTTCAAAAAAGTTACCCATAAAAGGTATCCAACTGACACGCGGACCCGGAAGTCTATTAGCCGGATGTATGTAGAGTCTGTAGACGATGGTTTTGTACAAAAAGTAAGCGGCTACACCAGATAAACCTAGTTTAGCAGCCCATACAGTATCCAACTTTTCACTTGACTTCCATTTTTCAACGTAATTCGTTATATTTTTTTGAACGATTTGTAAAGTTTCTTGATTCATGGTTTGATAAAAGTAATGAATTAAAATATAAGAAAAGGAATTAAGAGGGGTATATATAGGTTTTTTGAAAATCTGTCATGCTCTGTTCGTAAATAGTAACAATCGCTTACTTCGGAGATTCAAAGGTACACCGTATTTCTAGGCATTTTTTTATCCGCATTGTTGTCCAAGTTACTTAATATGTACAATAAAAAATTAGGTGACTTCCTGAGCGTTATTTCTTTGGAGCTTGGCATCCCAGTTTCACCTATTTTTGAATGAAGCCATTTTGTGACACATTATAACTAGTTATTTATCGTACTGCAATATGATCATGGCGAAAATTTGCATGGGTATTTGACTTTACAATGAAAGTATACTGTGATATAGCCCCCTGTAATACATGATCGAGCCTATGATCTGTTTGTATTTATTGCTATTATCTTTAAAAATAAACAAGACGTTGTTCTTTCCTCAAAGTATTAAATTGTAAAGGTTGCTGTTTCAATACTAAAAAAACTGTTAAGGATACATAAGATTATAGTCACTTTATTTTAGTAAAAGGAATCAGATATGATCCTAAATAGTATGCTGACATAACTTGGAATCATTTATAACATTACTCCCAACACCGATCAATAAAATACTTCGATTAGATGACATGGCTGTAATATAGTTTATTAATGATACATTATTTCCAGAAATTAAAGTCACCGTGACTTGTCGCAATTACATACAATTATGTTATAAAACTTTACAAAATGCGACTTTAATTTCTGAAAATAGTGTATGAGCATGTTGAATATGGAATGACGATCACTTACCGGATCATCATTAATCATGAAAACATTTATCCTGACTGAGATATTATTGTTAGCAATGATATCCAACCACGGAACTAAAGGTCTCCTTAAATAGTCCTATGTTCAGAGTTATCTGAAACCATCCCAATAGCATAATTGACAATACAAGCTAGGAACAGACTAAACTAATAATTAGAGATAGTAATCATCTATTCTGTCAAATTGATTATAAGTCTGTCCTAATGCATTATCTGTATCATGTCTGTAAATACTCTCCCTTTTTACATGTAGAATTCATTTTTAATCTTAATCATAGTTATCTTAACTTAATAAAGAGATACCAAGTTCTAACAGTATTTCTTTATCTTTGTTGCTATATTATATTTTATCTAAAACTCCCCTTTCCTAAACAAAACGAAATATCGCTATCCTACTAGGTGCGAATGTGAAGCAACATAAATATTTAAGAAAGCATACTCTACACTCCAATTTTACGTACTTATCTAAAGTGAAAAGATAATTCTGAAGAGTCTCTATTGTATTATATATCATCTCTTCGTTCTTTCGTGTGTTTTCAGTGAATCGAACTCATCCTCAATAATACAGTACAGTTCATTACATAGTTGCTTAGCATTTTTTTTTGTGGTACTACACGCCTGTATCTTAAGTTTCTTGGATTTTTTACTTTTTGAAGAGAGAAACAATTGTTTTTCCATGCAAACGAGTATTTAATACATACATTTAAATGCTCTACGCATTTATCATACAATTGATTGTTAGTAGGCTTCCTATATAATATCCAAAACGCGCTGTCAAGGCTTTAATTCTTTGTTACAATCATTGAGTTCGTATACGATTATACTATTGCTTTATTTATTTACATTTAACATGACTAAAGTGGGCGTGTGATGCGTTTTAGATATTATTTTGCCTGAACCAGGTCAAAAAGAAAAATGCAAAGAAGCTAAAAATCATTTTAGAATCAAGAATAAAATAAAAGAAAGGAAAGAGAATAAGAAGAAGATTAAGTAAATGAACACTAATTTTGGGAATTTGAGTATTCTGTTTACAATAAAGACCAATTAATATTTTATTGAAGGTGCAAGCTGCCTCCACTTTTTAAAAATTGTCTTCAAAGTTCCGCAACGTTGCCCTCATGAATCCTCCTGTGTTTAGGCTCTCTCTCTTTCTCTTCTGGTTAAATCATCTCCGAAATGCAATTATACCAAAACAATTCCATGATGCCCCTGACTCGAGTTTGGCAGAGTATAAAACTGTTACTATCTGTCAATTCTTGGGCTCTGTTGTTACAAAAAAGGCATGCTGGGATTGATATCTATACTAAACATTTTTCTAACATATATTAAGAACAATTGTTATGGCTCATTAACTTCTTTACCTTTTCTATCACTTTTGCTTTGATCTTAATTTATAAATGTATTTATTTAACATTACATTCATTTGATTTGCTAGGTGAGAACAAAGATCAAATACTCAATAAAACCATGTTTATTTTAATAATATGTACTGTTTAGCATACGTAACTTCAAAAACAAAATGAGTTTACTATCTAAAGAAGAAATAAATTACTATCTAAATAACAATACATAATAAAACTAGATTGCTTTACTCTGAAGCTGGATTATAAGTTTTTTATTTTAAAATTAAGCAACTTTAGATATTCAAGCATATGCCAGCGGATTAAACCTCATACACTTTTCTATTGATGCATGTTTTTATTGAGAGACGTGTCAAATTCATTGTATCTCTTTGTTTTATTTTAAAAAATTTAGCATGGCATCCTCTGATAAACGTGCACAAACGGGCTCAGTGCGATCCATACCTTTAAAGCACAGTTTCCTTTTACTAATGATACCTGCACAAGATTAGCAAATATAAAAGAGCATGGCTAAAGGAAAGAACTTGACTTCGTTTGGTATACTTCGAAAAGACTTCGAATTAGAAGAATCCACAATTAAAAGTTACGACAAATCGCAAATCCTACAACTAGGTCAGTGATTAAAACATAAGCATACTTTGGAATAATTTGAAGAATCTAAAGACAGCATACAACTGGGTAACAATGAAGATCACTCTTCAAAACAATTACAGCATTCTTTCATATTTTTATTTATGTGCCACATTAGACTTATTTCCTCTAGATACTGAACTCAAAAAAGAGTTAAACATTGAAGACGTGAAGCATTTTAGGATTTGATGTTTGCAGAAAAAAGTTTGTTCACATTTATACGAAAAATAACGGGCAAGTAATCAGAAAGATCAGCATTTCAAAACAAAAAGTATGGATGGAAACTTCGAATCATAGGATGCAAATATTTAGTAACCAAATGTGATGCATTTCGTTCATGCAAAAATCTGAACCATGGTTTGATTACACAGCTGCAAGAATTGATAGACGCAAAAATTCTAGGTAGGAAGGACAGAACTTATTTATGATAACACCATTTCCATAAAAAGTTACTCAAACAAGTACAGACACAACCACTTTTTTATCTAATTAAAGCAGACATTCGATCAGAGTATTGTTTTCTTTTGTAGAAAAAAAGCTTTAATTACAAAGACATTGAAGCAAAAAAGAAAAGAACAAATAGGTTTATGAAACAAATTATTCCTTTCTGACCTTCTTGGTCTTCTTGACACCACGGAACTTCTTTTCACGGTTCTTCTTTTCCTTGCGTTGCTTACGACCACCCTTGGGGGGTTCAGCAAGACCGTAACGAACGAGACGGTATCTGGGTTCAAACTTCTTGAGGGCTTCCAAGTTGTCATAGATCAAAGCGAAACCAGTGGTCTTTCCACCACCAAAGTGGGTCTTGAAGCCGAAGACGGAAACGACTTCCTTTTCAGCCTTATACATCTTGGCAATCTTGGCACGAAGTTCGTCCTTGGAGACGTTGGCGAGTCCAGGGTGGATGACATCGACAACCATTTGCTTACGTTGGAGCAAGCGGTTAGTGAGGAACTTACGAGTTCTGATTGTAACAGTCGAAGCGTCGGCCTGAGTATAAAATGTGAAATGTTAGTTTGTTTATTTTAAAAGTTTGAGAAAGATGAAGAGGGAAAATGAATGATGGTTGAATTGGAATGATGTCTTTGAAATTAAATCATTTGTTCATTTCTAATTTCACATAACATCAAATTCTGTATCCAGCTTGATTCCATAGCCATCCATCTATCCATCTATCCAATGCTAAATCGATTCTACTTGTTGTTATCTTTATTCTTTCTATTTTATATAGCTATGTTAAGTGTATTTCTTTTATATATGCTGCATCCAATGATATGCCATCCATCCGTCCATCCATTCATTCATTCATTCTAGCAAATCCATCTTATCAACATCATTCTTTCCCTCTTTCCTTCTTTCTTTGTTATTATTGTAATCTACTACGCACCATTGTGTGTTAGAGAACTAAAGAGAGGGATCCTTAGGTTGTTCAATTGGCATGCCAATACAACCCTTCAATTTTTCCGACTCAGGAATCATTTGAAATTCCGATAACTTACTGTAACTTGGGAGCACAGACTACATGTACCAACTATCGATTTCAGTGTTGCTAAAAGACCTTAATTTTATACAACAAGAGATTGAATTGATCCTGGAATTAAATATGAACTATCAAGATTATAGCGAAAAATGTAAACAGAATATATAATTTCCTTTATTACTGATAGTGCTTTATAAATAACTATTGTTCTTTTGAGAGAATCTGTTCAAATACTTCAACCAAAGTGTCTGGTTCCTGAGCACCGGATACAGAATATCTTTTTTTTTAAAAATTAATATATATTATTGAAGTTAATACAAGCAAAACTTACTTGTCATTTATAATATAATGAGGCACACCATTAACATTATAATATACATTTTGGCGCAGCAAACTTCTTACTTCTGAGATACCCTCATTGCTTTTTATGAAATCAAGTGCTTGCTTCTTTACTAAGCCTGCTCTTTCAGCAGCATTAGATAAGGTTTCATGATCTGCCAAATCTTCATTTCTTTCAAAATACAATTTACAAATCTCTTCTACTAAATCTGCCTGCTTTCCAAACTGGTTAGACCACCAAATCAGTCGGTGAGAATCAAAAGTGTTGGAGATGACACCACCAAACTTGAGATCAATACCTTCACCTGCAGCTGTTTCGGTGATCATGGGTAACATGGAATTAAATCTTGTTTCGCCGAATTTTTTAATATAGCTTTCCTTTTTATTGACTGTCTTGCGCTCAGAATCGAGCTCATAGGGAAGGTAGTTTACTTGAATGGATACGTTTGAATGAACAGTTTTAAATTTTTCAATGGCTTTATCTAGTCTACGTTTTCCGATAAAACACCTAATAATTGTATTAGTAATATAAAATATTGTCCTATTGTCCACTGTACCAAGGACAGACAGTGTCTATAATAGCTTGGATTTTGATAGCTTGAGACATTGGAAAATAAAGAAGTAAAAGACTCAAGTCTTATTTTTTTTATATTGCTTACATGATTGATTACAAATCCATTCAAATCTCAGTTAAACGGTATGATGTGCGGACGTAGAAAACTCATTGTTATTGATTTGCAGTTCATTACATTTATGTAAGCATTTATTGTTCTCCCCTTCTTTTCTGCCTTAATTATATAGTAGCGCTGTAAGAAAACATTCATAACTGAGCAATGCATCATATCATATATGCATAAAATGGCAATTTACATTGAAGGCATTTTCAGTGCATATAAGAAGGATGTAATTCCATTTACTAAAACCGAACTGTAGATTCGGGGCACCACAGGGTATTTTATCTAAAGACTGCAATACAATGTGGAACTGATATTTGATGACCGCTAAAGGATACTACATATTATTAGTGCATTACTTTGACCAAGAGAATGTCGTTTTCAAAAATAAAATAAAAAAGAATGCAATAATAAATGATTTTAGACTTTTATTGCTATACCAATATTTGCATTGACACATGCAATGTGTTAAACGCGTGGTTTATAATAATTATGCATGGGACACAGCCTTTGTTATTAGAAGTGAATATCAAAAGTGCCAATAGAACCCATCAATTCACTAAAGTGTTTTGAGTCGTTTGCTAATAAGGAGCTAACGGTATTCATCAAAATATCTCGATCCACTGTTTCTCCATTTTTAGCTGATTCATACAATACTCTTAGCTCAGGACTGGATGAAGAGTCCATCTTGAGGGACTCTAATAATTTCAACATATCGTCTGCGCTGATTGTAAGGCTTTTGTCTGTAACGAATCATTTGTTATTACCGCTTTCCATGAATATAAAATGTTACCTTGACCTGGAGTAAGGACAAAAGGATCAATATTTATTTGATTATTATTAGACATAAGCAAAAATAAAGAGAAAAGAAAAGGCTTTTAAGAATAAATAGACATCACATGAATAACAAAATGAAATCAAGGCGTGTACAACTTTAGTGTTTACCAATTACCCCTTTCCTTTTGGGGTGGCTTGTACTATTTTATCTTGAATAAAACTAATTTTTTTATTTTATTTTTATTTTTTAGTAAAAATGTCAGAAACTGAAGCTAAACTTCCCAGAGTAAAAACAATAAACGAAACATGCTGATGCACGCACATACTGATAGCTTTATTTATAGAAACGTTTCTATCGTCAACGCGCTCATGCTAACCCTTTTTCTGATCATCAATTAGAATAGTCAGTCAAACAAATATAAAAGTTAATTCCTCATTAACATTAAATAATAGCCCAGCCGAACCAAGCCTTATGGACTGGACACGCCACTATCCTGAATTTTATCCTGCCAAAGAAGGTCAAGTTCAAAAGAAGGTAGAGTTTGCAGATATTGGATGTGGATATGGTGGTTTGTTGATTGCTTTGGCACCTTTGTTTCCTGAAAAATTGATGCTGGGTATGGAAATTCGTACCAAAGTAGAGGATTATGTTTATGAAAGAATCAAGGCGCTTCGTGTACAAAAGCCAGGACAATATCAGAATGTGTCTATTATGCGTATGAATGCAATGAAGTTTTTACCCAACTTTTTCGAAAAAGCGCAATTATCAAAAATATTCTTCTTATTTCCTGATCCTCACTTTAAACAAAGAAAACACAAGGCTCGTATCATTAGGTAAACAAACACTTTATGTCTGTATGTGTACTAACGCGTAAGATAGCCCTACGCTTTTAGCAGAATATGCATATGTACTTCGTGAGGGAGGTATTCTTTATACAATTACAGATGTGAAGGACTTACACCTTTGGATGGTGAAGCACTTGGATGAACATCCTTTGTTTGAAAGATTGACTGATGAAGAATGTGTAAGTTTAATGAATCATGGTAAATGAAGCTCACAAGTGTAATAGGAAAATGATCCATGTGTGCCTCATGTTCGTACTGCAACTGAAGAAGGCAAAAAAGTAGAGAGAAACCAAGGAGACAAGTTCCTTGCTTGTTATCGTAGAATTGAGGATCCGTTTTATGCCCAACAGCAATAATAAATGAAGTACACTTTTGTATATAAACTGAACAACAGCCCAACTTTTTTTTATAAAAGTAGTGTCTCCCGGCGCCAATTTGCGAAAATTTAAAAGACATACTCATCTCAATTGCAGTTGTATTATATCCAATTGCGGTTTGATTTGGTTCAATTTGTGGTTATATTTTGTTTTTTTGAAAATTTATTAAATGAGAAAGATTGAGTGGTGAAGATTTCTAACACCACTAATATGTTACAAAATAGTGAAATGTCTGATGAGCACCTTCTCGGATCTGCTAGCTGTGCAATTCAATATCTGTCCTTTTCACTACATAACATATTTCAAACACCAGATCCTCTGTTTCCTTTGCTATTCCGAGATTGTCGTCAGAGTCCATGGTACCAATCTAATAATCTGAACGTCTTCAACACTGTCTTTTATGCAATGCATTTAATTGATAGGTCCTACAGCAATGTACAGGTGTCTACAACAACTTGCTTACAACTACTATTATTCATGATATACAATAATATACAACCAACAAACCCAATTCAAGGGCATTAGGTAAAACATAGACCGTATACCGCCAGGTCACACACCATTCCTGCACAACACAAGAACAGGTTAAAATGAGAGAATGAACTCTTAGTATTAAAACAGTTCTTTTTTGGATTTTAAAATGTAGTTACAATGTATTAGCCAATGAAAAGCTTTAAAACCACAGTTTATCCAAAAAGAAGGTCAAAAACTCCCAGTTGTGATAAGAGATCTTTTTTTTTAAAGCCGAAATTCAACCATCTTTTTCTCCCTCTATTTTTTTTTTTTTCTTTCTTTCTTCCAATGTTTGTACCAACCATAAAATATAAAAGAGTGAATGAATCATCGATCAAAGAAGAGAAAATAGAAGAAATAGTTAAAAAAGAGGAGGAATCAAAAGAAATAGTTAGAGAAGTTCAACCTAAAGAGGAAACAAATAAAGTGACTGAGGAATATGTATTTGAAGAAGAAGAAGGAACTGAGGCGATTACAGTAGATCCGAATGATAAAGATCGTATTATAATTACACTATCGACAGGAAAACAGTATTCTGCAGATAGATATTGTCCTCATGCAGGCGCAGACCTTACTTATCATGGAAAATTAGGTGAAAGTGATTATCCACCAGAGATTGGCCCTATTGTACTCTGTCAATTTCACTATTGGGAATTTGCTCTTGAAAGAAATGGTGATGGGTTTGGTGGTAGGGCGACTATAAACGCATGCCCTGTAGGAGAAAAGTGTTCAAGTAAAAAATTGGATTGGTAGAAATAAAATGAATAGATTATCTGTGACTTGGAAATTAGAGATTGAATTACTGTATTAACTCATTTATCAAACTTAGAAAGCCTTATATTCAAATATAATTGATTAGATTCAATTCATGTCTTTATTTTATTCAAAACTAATCCTTATTTTATAATCAGTGAGATTATAGCATTCAGAGAACAAAATAATATCTTTTCTTGTTCATGTCCGGTCCGTTGTCTGAGATTTAAAGGACTTGTGTTTTCTAGAATGGTTTTCTTTGCATCAATTTTTTTTTTTTATTACTGCGTATAAAAGATGTCAAACAACCCTAATCAAGATGAATTTCAAAACTTGGAAAATATGATGAACTCAATGATGCAAGGAGCCTTTTCGTTATTATTTAGAGATTTGAGTGGACAAATATTTGAACCGACAACAGCTAATAATAATCAAATAAACAGCATTGATAATTATGAAGGAAGCGACTTTAGACGTTTAGTAAAAAAGTCAAAGGAAAATAGAAGGGCCGAAGATGTAGTAAAGGAAGAAAGAACGATGATAGATTCAACCCAGACACCAACAAATGCTATTACAAATGTTTTTACTTCTACACTTTCAAATACAGTGGGTTCCATTTTTAATAGGTTATTCCGCTTCCCTGAAACTACAGCGAATGAATTACAACCAGATAATAACGTAATAACTAATTTAACATTTATGCATAAAATGTAACCCGTGTTTATTAGTTAGGAAATAGGCAAAATGGCATTCAGTGGAATTATAGTTCCACTAGGTCAACAACAAGTCCTGATGGTACACAGATAACAATCACAACAAGGAAATCAAATGGAGTAAGTGAAACAGTCAAAAGAGTCCAACACCCAAATGGCCAAGTGGAAGAAACAAAAGAAGTAACTCATGGCTGATATTTTATTCCGCCATTGTTTTTGTAATCATATTTCCATTTCCATTTTCATTTAACTCTCCGCTTGCTTTTTTTGCTTGTAATAAATACGCTTCTTTTTTTTTTTTTCGTTTTCTCTACTGTATCATGTTTGACTATAACAATCCTTCTGCTTACAACCATCAATACTGTAATGTAAATGGAATTCGTTTACATTATGTAGATGAAAACCCTACCTCTGACAAAGCTTTATTATTAATCCACGGATGGCCTGATCTGTAAGTGTATATGAATTAATTCATGCAAAATAATAATTTTCTTTTGTTCTTAAAGCTGGCTCGCTTGGAGAGAGCAGATTCATGTCCTTGTTAACCTTGGCTATCGTGTTATTGTTCCAAGTCTTCGTGGTTTTGGTGAATCTGTAAGTTTTTATTATAATCCTTTTTTATTTTCTATAAACTCATATTTTTATTGAAAGGATGCTCCTGAAGACCCAGCTTTCTATGGTTTTGGAACTGTCTCTAAGGATTTGGTTGAACTTTTGGACCATTTACAAATTCCTACTGTTACCGTCATTGGTCATGACTGGGGAGGACTTGTCACTTGGCGCTTTGCCCAATTTTATCCTGAACGTGTCAAGGCACTTGCCAGTTTCTGTACACCCTATGTCCCTCCTGCAACACAACCCATCACACTTGAACAAATTGTACAGGTTTTACCCAACTTTAAATACCAACTTTATTTGCGAACACCTGAGGCTGAGCAAGATATCAACAATAACATTAGCAAGTTTTTCCGCCGTATTTTCCGTCCTATTGGTGATATGAAGGAAAGCTTGATTGATACTATCACGGGTACCATAGCAGAAGGTCGTTCTGACAGAGAACGCAGTGAAAAAGTACCTCAACAAGTCTTGGATTACTATGTCGAACAATATACTAAGCGTGGTGCACGTGGTGGATTGAACTGGTACAAGCAAACTGAAAATAACTTTGAACAGTGCAAACACTTGGATCCTATCATCCGTAAACCTTCGATGATGGTCTTGGCCGAAAAGGATGCTGCCTTGCCTCCTTCCATGGCTGAAAAAATGCCTGAATACATTCCTGGTGTTGAAATACATCTTGTTCAGGACTCTGGTCACTGGATTCTTTGGGAAAAACCAGAGGAATGTAATACTTTCTTGAAAAATTTCCTTTCCAAAGTGGATCCTGTCAACAAATTATAGAATGAAAATAAAATTCAGTGTATATTAAACACGGTTTCATTTTTGTAATATTAAAAGCAAAAGTCCATAATTGTACTATTAATTTATTGATTTATAAACTCAGTGAAACAGATGATTTCGCACCTGCTGCTAAACACAAATTACGCTGGGTAAATTGTACAGTGTAAATAGGCGTGTTTTTGGTTGGAAATACAGACAAATGATCATCACTAAATATAGTTGTTAGTTTTCTCTTTTGCTTTTATCATCATTTACCTTTCTAACGAATTCTTTTTATTTCTCTTCAAGTCCATTAACAATGGTTTCATCTTTTCCTTCTTGTCTTTTCCTTTTCCATTTAATTTTGTCCTCTTAAAATCTGATGATGACTCCTCTCTAAATTCATTAGGTGTATTCTTATTGACATCCCATGTACGCATTGTTCTATCTGCACTTCCAGAGACAAGAATAGTACTATCCGAATTGAATGCAATAGAATAGATAAACCCTGTATGTCCAGTCATTGTCTTTAATCTCTTTCCGCTGCCCAAGTCCCATAAAATAATTGTTGTATCCTCTCCAGCTGAGGCCATTAAACGACCATTGGGTGAAATGGCTACTGCATGAATCGAGCCTTTGTGCCCAGTAAACACACGAACACAAGTACCACGTTGAACATCCCATAACCTGGCTGTTCGATCACAAGAACCAGTGACAAGATATTTAGAATTTGGATGAAATCTAACCGTCTATGTCACAATAAGGTGAGCTTTTTGAGTCCTGTTCTCTTGTAACTTACATTCACGTCTGCTAAATGACCAGCGAATATGCGTAAGGGATGTACATGATCACAACTCCATAATCTTGCAGTTTTATCATGAGAAGCAGTAGCAAAGTAAAAGCCATAAGGTCCAAAGTCTACATCCCATATAGGATAATTATGGCTTTTATAACATACTAAATTCTTGAAAGTTTCAAGGCACCATAGTCTTACTAAACTTATTTTTCAATTTCTTCTTATTTTTTCTTTTTATTTCTGCTTTACCTGTTTTATCTTCTGAACAAGAGATAAGATATTTATTATCATGACTAAAACTCAATCCATAAACAGGCCCGGAATGACCAATTAACTTTTTATATTCTGCTCCTGAAAGCTCTTTTTTTTTTCGTATTAATGAAATGAACCAATCTTTTTAATCGATTCTTTCTTTACCTTTTTCTATTTCTTCTTGACTTTTTAATTTCTCCCCTTTCAAACTCCAAATTTTAATGAATGATTCTGAAAATCCACCAGCAACAAGTGTCGCATCGTCTGATATAGTAATACAATTGAGCCTATTTCACAATATCTTTTTTAGTCTATCACTGCGATTGCCCCCCGGGAATATTATTTACTGGTCCTGAGTATGATGGAAAGTATAAAGACAAACACTGGGTTGTGCTATGCTTCCTAACGATACTAACTTTCTTAATTCATTCAATGATTCTAACTCTGCTTGTATATCCGTATTCTCACTACAATAATAAATAATGAATAAAATATAATTGTCATCTACAGTCTACATGTTTACTATAATACTGTCAAAGGCCCATCTACATCCATTAGATCCTGCTCTTCCTTAATCTTTATCTCATCCTAACATACAAATATTAAGTCTACCTACTCTATCCTATTTACACTCTCCATCGTTTACCTTCCACTGATCCGATCCTCCGCCTGCAGATGCCGGTGACAGTTTTTCAATATTTAAATGTTCATTGACAATACGTATTAATGTTTTGTATCGATTGTCTTGAAGAAACCTTAAAAATAGTTCAAGTGGAATGCGCGATATCCTGATACTGTATTTGTTTGCCGGATATTCTCGTGTTGATTCTAGTGCTTTTAATTCCGCGCTGTGCAGTGAAAGATGATCGTGTTTAAAGGTCTGCAAAAAACAATGTGCTGTGGTTACATTACATTATTAGCATTCGCTCGTTCCCAATTTGAATAAGTGTGTACCGTAATCTGTAGAGCCTCTTGTCATGAGCTCAAGAAAAATATACATAAACATTGGGTATAACAATTCTTGTAATTCAGTCTAAGAGAAAAAGAGCTCAACATCAAATTATAACAATAAGCACATGTATATACCTTATAAATATCAAGTCCATTCATAACCCATTCTCTTAAGCTTTCATAACTGGATTGAATATTTTCCACGCCTTCTTCTTCTATCGACGACTTTAAAATACCCTGATTGCTCGATTTGAATTGTTGTAATAGTTGATCTAACGACAAGTTCTCTTGTGTCGATGAGTTGTAGCCTTTTTTTATAAAATAGTTTGATACGATCTTGTCTATTTCTGATTGGGAAGGTAAGGTAGGACTACCCAAAGGTGTTTGTGAAGGTAAAGACATTTGGTGTTTCTCGATAAAAAAAAGGAGAGAAAGAAAAATTAATGAGAGTCTTGCAAGTTACACTTTTTGGGCATTCTAACAAAAATAAAATAAAAACTTTGCTTTCTCCGCATGAATACACTGTACCTGGAATATGTCCTTTGATGAATGTAAAGCCTGTCTTTTAGATTTGTATAGTTTCAATTGCATAGATAGGATGAAATGCTAAAGCATCATGGCAAAAAATTGAAAAGGCCTAGGTCGTACTTTATCATGACTCTGTCATAATTTACTGTAGTCAAAAATGCAAGTACTTGACATCATTTCTCACCACAACATAAACAGTAAACACACCAATTGGTTTCAAAAAGATTATATAAATCAATGCAAACTTTGCTAAAGATACAAACACATTTTATCTTTTATCAACAGTAACGCAAATTTTGCTAAGTCTTCTTTTCCTCATTTCATTTTAAAACTTCATTTCCATTCATATTCAATTTAGCCAGTTCTGACCAATCTTCTCTTTTTATGGCTGCTTTTTATATTAAAGTTCAACGAGGAATTCATTATTTAAATAAACATCATATAACAATATCCAACAAAGCTGTACACACTTCTTTTTCTTTTTTCATTGGGCAAATGTACAAAAAGCTGTAACCGTTTTAATGGCTTTTTGTTGCAACTGGCATCAGTTCATTTTCTCCTTAATAGATTCGTTTTTGGAGAACTGTCTTTCTTTCTATCTCTTGTGCTGTTTTTGTTTGTATCCGTGCATACCGATGTTCAAAGTGCTAGCAAGAGTTTGGTAGACCTGCCTGCTCTTAATATATAATAGAATGAAGCCTTTCTAAAGCAAAATGTGTGCTGTCTCTGCCTTCCTTTAATCATTCTTCTATTAAGAAATGTCTCTTTCCCTCCCAATCTCACCTCAAAATATGGCCTTTTTTACGTAATTATATGGTAAAAGTATAGAAATATGGAAGCTCAGGCATAGCTAGCTTTATTATATCATATAAAGCGATAAGTACAGTGATCATTACCAATCCTTTGCATACTCTTTTAACGATTATTACAATTGAATACAGCATTTATTATACTAATGGGAAAAAAAAAAAGAGACAATTTTGCATAAAAATGCATCTTTTAAGGATACTAACGTGTACGTGCCTTTGAACTGATGAATAACTTAATGTAACATTACACTTTCAAACGATGCCAAAGTTTCATGATTCATTACACAAAAATTTGCAAAACTCGGTTAATGAATTTAAATCTTTAACACTCTATTTATCATTCTTAAATCGAATGTCTTCCAAAGGCTGCTTTCTGCCTAGCTTATACCCTTATCTTGGAGAATTCATACAGTTGAGCTTTACTGTGGAAAATAAATTAGACGGAATATGACTAGGAGATAAACATTTACCCCATAAAAAAGTAATAAATCCTACCAGTATACTTAGAAGAAATAAAACTAATATTACTAGAGTAATCATCACTTTAAGCTTCCGATACAACCTTAAGAAGCTAAAAAAAGGCTAATGTTAGTTTATATAACATGAAACCTGGATGGGCATGCTGTAGATCGACAAAAATAAAAATCTCTTTTGATCAAGTATAATCCCAGATGCTGACCCATCAGACTGAATTATTAAGTCACCAAAAAAAAAGACATGGCAATGGACAAATAACTGAATGACATATTTTATTTATTTAAATTTGTCTTCATTTACATAAATTTGCCATAAATAAACCTTTACTTCAAGTTTCATTTTCATTACACAAATCATGAAATCCGGATTTCGGACAGTTTACAGTTTTTACCCGTTTTAAAGTCAGTAATTCACACAAGTCACTACTAATCGAACCCTACAATTGGCATCATATAACTCTAAGTAGAAGCGACGATTGTATCGTTATTTAAAAGCTTTGTAGCAATGCTTGAACTCAAACTCTTTTTTTTTTTTCTTTTTTTTACCAAGCAGAAAATCAATTGTCCTGGGAAAGGGAAAATAGGGGTTTGTAAAAAAAAGCATTAAACTGCAGTTTTCCCGCTATCCACGCTGATTGGAGTGAAAAACTTGGGGAAATGTGGGGAAAGTTTTTTCAGAAATCATAAATACAAAGGATTTCCGGATCCTTTGGCGTGCTTTTTTTTTGTATTCAAATCATGAGCGATTCAAAAGTAGTTGAAGTAAAGGGAAGCGAAAGCTTTGATGATGGACAGCCATATGAAATGCACACATTTGCTAATACTGCTGAGGTGGAAAGAAAGCTTGTAAAAACTTTGGATCTTCGTTTGATGGTTTGGGCCTTCTTTGGTTACTTTGCAAATGGTTTAGATAGAAATAATATGCGTAAGTAAAAAGCGATAGTATTAAAGCACGAGTATTAAACACGAATGTTTAGCAAATGCATACACTACTGGTATGAAAGAAGATTTAGCACTTGTAGAAAATCAATACAATTGGGCCATTACAATGTTCTTCATTGGTTACATCATGTAGGGAACTTTAAAGGGAAGAAGTAAATTTTTCTTGCTAATGCTCTCTTTAGATTACAAATTCCTTCAAATTATATCATCACCAAAGTTCGTCCTAGCATCATGTTACCTCTTGTTGTATTTGTCTGGGGTGCAATTGTTTGCTTTATGTCACTTGTCAAAAATTATCAAGGTCTTTATGGCCTCCGTATCTGCCTTGGTTTTGCTGAAGCAGCCTTCTACCCTGGTATCGTGTTTTTACTCGGTTCATGGTATACAAAAGAAGAGCTCGGAACCCGTACTTGTGTTTTTGTAGCCGGTTCTCAAATTTCTGGTGCCTTCAGTGGTCTTATCTCTGGTGCCATCGCATCAGGCCTTGACGGTGTCAATGGCATGCGTGGTTGGAAATGGCTCTTTATTATTGAAGGTCTTATTGCGGTCGTCATTGGTATCATCGGTTTCTTCCTCTTACCTGATTTTCCACACAACACTCCTTTTATTCGAGGCGATATGCGGGAATTGGCTATTCAACGTCTTGAACGTCAGGGCAAGAGTACATTAGTCACCGGCTTAAACATGACCACTTTCCGTAACTTATTCACAACTCCTTTTATTTATCTATTCGTTGGCATGTTCATTTGTTTCCAAATGGGTATGGGTATCTTGCAAAACTTCAACATCATCCTCAAGTCTCTCGGTTACAGCTCCTCCTTTGCAAACTACATGATGGTACCTATTTGGATATGGGTAGGCATCGTCATCATTGCCCAAGGTTATTTGTCAGACAAATACGGAAAGAGAGCCTATCACATCCTTGCAGGTGGTCTTTTTACTTTAGTCTGGTACGTTATTTTGGTTGCCGTCAATGGCGGCAATCTGCCTCTTCCTCTTTTGTATGTCTGCGCCTATATGGTCCCTCCTGTCTATGGTATCTCACCCATCATGATGACCTGGGCCAACGAAATTTACTCTTGTGATCGTGAATCCCGAGCACTTGCTATTGCCATCATTAATTCTCTTGGTAACTTGGCCCCCAACTTTATCAACGTCAAAGCTTGGGATGTATCGGACTCTCCTACTTTCCGTCTTGGTAAAATTGTGACCATGGCCATGACAGCTGCGATGCTTGTTATGTGCATTGCTGCATATCTCTTGGAAAAGAATGATATTATGGTTCCTAAAGCACCTCAACGCGTTTCTGATATTGAAACAGAAGCCAAGAAAACACGTGTTCAACACGAAGAAGAATTATAATCTTCTGTTTTATGTATATTTCCCACTTTTTTCCCATTTTTGTATTTAATTTGTAATTTTTTCGTTTGTAATAAACTTTTAAACTAGTCCCTTTAATCCCTACTTTAAGTTTCCAAGGGTATAAGACGGGAAAATCTTGGTTATTTCCTAATTGGGTGAATAACTCCGAGTTTAGAACCAAGAAAATATACCGTATATGGTCCGCCAGATTCAAGTCAGACTTCAAGTATTTTTCGTTGATTGAAATTTGGCAATCCGCAGGAAAGTTGAGAAATATCTTTGTATCTGATGTCGTGAAAACTCAACTTTGCAAAGACCTACCGTTTATTGTTATTGCGGTGCAAAGTGTAAATGATAGAAATTTTATAAAAGAGTTAGTCAAGCATAGTCTACCCTTGTATGAAGCATATCAAATTTTACCGAACTTGCTTATATTTTCGGTTGAAGAACCCTCGAGTGGAGAGATCAAGTCAAAATGCAAAGAGGACAAAGATGTTCTTATAATGGAAGCAAGTTGTGGATTTTAGACCGATTGCTGCTATGTATTAGGCCAAGAGTCTACTCTTAGCCTTATTCATGAATTCCCTTTGGAAAAATTAGTTGCTTTGACTTGTATAATCGATACAGAAAATAGTTCACAAAGTGATGATCCATCTATCAATTTTTTTTTTCTCGATGTTATCAAGCACAAGTCCTCTACAGATCTTTCACAAACGAACTTATAGGATAGATCTTATGTGTGGTGTATTATGAATGCTGAAGATATTCTCAGAATGTTACTGAGTAAGCATATCCATTGTCAACACCGATTTATGAATAATAATCAACAAGATGCATCTCTTTTCCTAAGTAAAGAAATACCCCCAAGAAGGCTAACCTATTTAAATGGTTTTGTATTAAATGCTGTCTAATTGATTTGTCTGAAGAATTTTGCATCTTTTGACCCAGAAATCACAGCTGATTCTATTCACATAATGATTGTCTAAGTCGGTTAACTTTGGCTCGACTCCATTAGGAAAATCTTTGGCCGTAACAGTCAATATTAAAGGTGACTGACTGCATCCTTCTTTTAGGGATAAACAATAGTTGATAACAGGAGCAAGAAAGCCTTCATCGACTTTGTATTGCTTTTTTATTAATACAAGTCCTTAATCTTGCGTTTTCAGGAGACATACTATATCCAATATCGTTTCGTTGGGATGTCTTCAAATACCCCAACTTTTGAGCAACCACAGAGAAGCTAAGATATGAATCTTTGGAGAATATGTATTTAATTTTGTCTATTAAGAACCAGGTTGGATGAGATGGCATTGCCATATACATATTCTATTTAAGTTTTCTGTCATTCAACATCTGAGCATTGTTCTTGTGCTTTTCAAAAAAAAAAAAAAAGACAGCCTGTTTGATAATCTGAAAGCAATAGTGTTATAGGCTTTTTGTGATTCTAGACTGTTATTATCAGGTAAATCAGGTATTGCTTCTTTTTCATTAAGATTGTTAGGAAAATTAATTTTTCCAGCAGTAGAAGAGATCTACTTATACTTGAAACAAAAGATATGCTTGTATAATCTGATTAGATCAAGCAAAAAAAAGAGGGGGGTGCAGCAGATAACCCAACGACGCACTCTAGAATTCAGTCAGGTAATCCCAGACTAAAACCTAAAGCACAAATAACACTTTTAAAAAGCTACAAGCAACAAAACAGCTTAATAGATTACTCAGTGTAACACACGTCTTTATCTTTTGCAGCTATTGCTAACGGAAGAAAACCTTTGGGGATTTTGCATTTCATTAAAAGAAGCAGTGTTGAGAAAAGTACCGTTGTAAGCATTATTATTTATTACTTTTTGATCATTTGATTGGCAGGAAGGTTACACATTCTACAGAAAGCACTTTATTTCTGCACTGACTTTTACTTTGGTTTACTTTTTGAAATGCAGAGATTTAGCATGTATTCTTAAGGTAAGACGAGTAGGTAGAAGTTTTTAACAGGAAAGCTGTACTTTGCATTAAACTTAAGATTTGATCCATATTGCAATTGTATTTATTCCAAAAGGTAAAATGGAATTGTAAGCTTTGATATTTTGTTTTATTAATGCGAATGATTCAAGTAAATCACTCTTAGAAATTAAATAGAAAGAGTAAAAATGGATTTAGTCAAAGGTAACAACCCACATACTGTTTTCGTCATTCTCTTCATAGCCAGTCACTTCATTTGCACCTTCTTCCAAAAGCATTTCGTGAGAGTGAAGAAGTCTGTCTGTTTCAACATGGCGAAGGACAAAAGGTTGACCAACACGCCAAAACTATTTTCAAACAAAATAAGTTTCTCTTTATCCTCGAGGCTCTTTTTTACTTACATCATCGTATTGTTCATCGTCTTCATTGTATTGTTGAACCTTCCAGACATCATTTTCATCTGAAGTCTCATCATCACCAAAACCAGAGACCTCTTGCTGACCTGAAACGGGACTTTGAATACCATGTGTATGTAAATTGACACGTGTAGGAACGTGCTTGAGACGAACAGGGTCATCCCAGCCTACTTCGTAACCGGGCTCTTCTTCTGTTTCAGCAGGAGGAAGAACAATCCAGGTGCTTTCTTCTTCAGGAGAACATTCGACAGTGAAAATCTTTTGTTGATAAGAACCACCATCGTATGAGCCTGGTCTGGATGTAAGATAACGATTGGTAGCTACATGTTTAAGCGAAACATGATCACTGTGAAATGTTTACATGAATATCTTTGCTTTCTAACACCCTCTTTTTCTTACCCGTAACGAATAATGCCATCATGTTGAGGACGTCCTCCTTCGTATTCACTCATCTTTATTTATTTAATGTGCAAAAGAAAAACAAAAGAGCCTCTGCTATTTATATCTATTATGCTTAATAATGCTGAGTTTTTTTTTTTTTAGTAACAGTTAAGGAGCCACATAACACAACTTATTTTAGGAAAGCAGTATTTTGGATACAACCAAAAGATGGGAAATGGTCATACGCTTCCATGAGTAAAGATATTTTTCTTTTTAATGAATAAAGAATTGCGTCGGTGCTTTATGTTTTTGAATGAACGAGCCATTCTATATGACATAACAGTATAAAGTGAATGTGTTTCTCCGTTTATACGAAACGTGTTTTGAACACACACACACACCCGACCAAGTGTAACATGAATTTGACATCCTATTCGGAAAAAGGCAAATACACGGAAACAAGAAAAAAAAAAAAAAAGGGTGGGGTTTTTAATGCAAAATATGGTACAATATGCATGTTATAATAAATAGAATGGAATATAAAAGAATTATAAACTAAGAGTATCATCTGCTTGATAAATATATAATTGAATATGTTTTTTACATTTAGAAGGCAAGGACTTTGCATAAGGAGATTCCAAATCTTGTAAAACCTGGTCTCTAAGTTGAGCAATGTAGGTAGATGCTTGCTGGGCAGAGAAGACGGGTGGAGTAGAGATGGATTGTCGTCTTGAGCTTCCACTACTTGAGTGGATAATAAGTGCCTTCAGAGTACGTAGATGAACAGCGAGGGTGGACAAGACGAGGACGCTTGCTTCACAATTACTAGAGGCTCCTGAATGAGTAGAAGAAATTTGCTGGATACATTTAGCAGACGCTTGACGGTCCTTGGTGGCTTGATCAAGCAAGGAAGAGACCTTGTAAAGCTTGTCGTTTTGAACAAGTGCACTGGCCGCTTCAATCAGGTTATACATCATATTTTGGTGTCGATGTAAAAGATTGGAAGAAGGATGGATATCATGATTCTTCTTTGGTTGAGTATATTCAGCAAGCACCTTCATGTTTTCGTCTTGATCCTTTGCGAGCGATTCCAAGGCAAGACCTACGCGCACCCACCACTGTAACATATGACCTGGTGCGGTCGCGGTAGCAGAGACAGAAAGCATCTGGTTCAGCTGTCTTTCAGAGAACACGGGACGTACGCCGTTCAGATAGGCAAGCCAGCACTGTTCAAGATTAGAAAGTTGCTGCCAGTACATGACCAAGTCCAAGGGAGAGGTAACATAGGGAAGGACAAAAGAATACAACACGTTTCGACAGCTGCCTCCGACAGAGACAGCAGGGAAAACATAAGCGCCGTGATCGAAACCGTTGCGGGCGGTGAGCATGTGTAACACTTGATCGTGACACTCGGAATTGAGCCACTGGTTGGTAACAAGCTGGTCGTTGACCACCGCATCCTCTTGCTGTCCTTCGGATTTTTTGCTGTTTAAGCATTCAGTCACCTTCTTCCAGTGATAGGGGATCAGGTAAGATGAGATGAAGGAAGGCAAAGCGAGTTCGAATTGAAGAGCAGCGCTTGCGTGTACTCTGGCAATTGTGTTGTGACCACAGAAAGAGACATAGTTCTTGTCACGTTTCATCTTGTGAAGCTGAGAGAGCATACGAATGGAGGAATGTAACATGTTGAGACGGGTGATGTCAGGGTTACCTAATTGAAAGCATTTAGTTTGTTTTAGTTTTAAAAAAAAAATCAATCGTACCTCCAAGACATTCCACTTCATTCAAACGAATCCAGGCACCGATACGTGAGAGTTCTTCAGGACAGCCCACAGGCTTGGCATTTTTATAAAGAAAGTTGACAAAAGAGTGAGGAACGAGAAAATAGAAAAGGTTGAAGATGATGTCAAGGGTGGTGAGCAGAATGGAATGAATATCATTGTGATGTTTTAAATTAACAATGGCTGAGGATTTACCAACAGATCGAACAAGGTCAACATGCAGACGGCTCCATGCAGTAGGGACCTCGTTATCGTAATGACAGTGATCAACACACTCCTTGCTTTTCTTGACCGATCGAGGACGAAGCCAACGGAAGAGAAGAGGAAATAAGCAGAGGTAGAATAGACCAAAGGCATATAAAGCATAACGAGCCAACGGCCTAAATAAAAAGGTTAGCTTAGAAACAAAGGGAAATGTGAGTATTTACCAAAAGTCAAATGATGTTGATTGATTCAAAGGTTGGTCTTGAAGGACGCTTTGATTGCTAAAGACATCAAAGGTAGCCTCTGCTTGGACTTCATGATGCTGGATTTGTTGAGTCGTTGAGGGAGAAGCAGTGAAGAAGACGAGACACATGAAAGCGGCCATGAACATTTTATTTCCGCTGCCAGTTTCATCTTCAGAAGACGAAGCCTTTTTAGACCCCTCTTTTTTGGATTGACGACGACGGTAAGGCCTTCTTTCTTGCTTGGGCAGCAGCTGAGCCAGGGCAGCTCTCTGAGCAGCTCTTTCCCGCAGCAGTTTCTGTCTCTCGACCCGTTCTCGTTCTTGAGCCTCACGACGTTCACGAGCCAAGCGTTCGTTTTCAGCCTTTTCGAATTCTTTTTTCTGGTAGAGAAACCTTGAAAGGACGTCTTGACCCCCTGGCATTTGAGCGATGATCTGCTGAAGGATCAAGTTTTCATTATCGGCTCTTTCGTTGGTCGTCTTGAGGAACTGAATGTATTCGGTTGCCTTTCTGAGAATAGTGGCCTTGTTGAGTTTCTTGGCGACTTCGACACCGTCAACGATTTCTGTTTCCGAATCACTGGATTCTTCTTCATCTTTGTCATGTGGATGGGTACCATTCGAACCAGGACAGAGACGAGCTTTGTAAAGTGCAGGTACAACGTTTTTTAGCTCACGGATACGATCGTTGATGTTATTTCTATATCTTCTTTCGATTGCGTTATGAGCGACCTTCTTTAGTTGTTTTCCTGGACCATGTATCACTGTTGGATCATTAATCGTTCGTAAATTATTTTGCCTTGTTGTCTTTCTCCAGTGTTTACTATCTTCTTTTTCTTCTTCTAAAGGATGAACTGGGTCTAGAAAAAATAATTTTTTTTTAATTAAAAAAAAAAATAAAATTCATAAAGAATGATTTTTACTTTTAAATTGACACCATTGATTGATGGATGAGAAAGCATCAGTTAGTGGGGCATCCAGTGGTGGAGATGGCAAGTTGGTATGACTGTTGCTGAGGGCTTGCTGAGATGAAATCTCATTGATGGGTGTTGTCGGTATGTTGATCCCAGGCACATCATGGTTTAAGGTATACAAACAATTTTTTTTGCTAGTATTGTTATTCACCAGGAAGCCGGCTAAAGCTTTATTTGCTTCTTCCTTTATGTTGTTCATTGAATATAAAGGAGGACTGTTCATTGTGGGCGATAAAGAATGTGAAGTGTATCCATCAGAAGAAGAAAGTGGTGAGCTGGATGGAGAGATTTGTGTTGGAGAGGGTCGAGTGGATAGATTCCAATCAAAGAGGTTAAAGCTTTGCTGCTGCTGCTGCTGTTGGTGCTGTTGGTTAGATAAAGGTGAAAGGTAATTGTATTGTCTATTATTATTTGGAGAATTTATTGAAGGAAGCATGATATCATTATCATTGCTATTGTTATTCACAGCTTCTTGTTGTGGTGAAGACTGTTGTTGTTCTTCAGGATATAGAATATCACGATTTTGTTGATTTGAGTTTGCGACATCAAAATAAGCGTCGAAATCCAAATCGGATAGTTCTTGTAACATGTTAATAGTTGTAGAATAAAGAAAGATGGAGTTGAAAAGAAAAGAAGGTGACAAGTAGCTATGTGTTCAATCAGTTATATTCTTTTCGGAATTGAGATAATATACATGATTGTAACAACAGGCCACTTTTTAAAAAAGTCTTTATTGTGAACAAAAGCAATTGATTGGTTTAAAATCGTCACCTCACTTTTTTTATTTATTTATTTTGTCAGCACAGAAAAAAAAAAAAAAAGACAGTGAAAACCTCACGCCATTTTAATTAAGTATTTTCTTTTGTTATACTCGCATCTTATTATTCTTTTCCAATTTTATCTCTTTTCGATCATTCATAAACTCCACTCTTTTTTTTTTTGGTGTGTGTGTGGGCTTTGCAGAGTTCATAAGAATAAAAATGATCTGATAAAAATTACTTTAAATCATGTCTGTGTATCCTTTGCTCTTTCCCCTCTTCTTCAATTGTCCATAAAATTTTATTCTTTTCCTTTTTTATTTCTTCCCCAAAAACAATGAAACATATGATCCATCAGGCACGTTTTTATCACTCGCTATTATCCCGAGCCCCTTTCTCCTTTTATTTTATCCTTCATTTTGGGCAAATGTTCGGAGAATCAAGAAAAGATTCATTTTTATGGAGAAATAAACTATTCGGAACTCTCCTTTATTATTAAAATATATAAATTATTCTAGTCTTTTTAAAATAAGATTTTCTTCTTTTTATTTCAACAGTCAATCGGTTGCTATGATCAAAATTAATAGAATTAATTACAATTGTATAGAAACATTATGTGTAACAAATTGAATGTGAACTCGGCATGTCAATATTAAAAGAGACAGTTTGCCAAATAAGGTTTGAAGGATAATTGTATACAGAAAAAAATAGTAGAGCTATAATTATCAGTGAAGCTATAAACAAAGAAAAAGAAATAGAAAAAGAAGCTTGATTAAATAAAGGTTAAACTACTTTAATCATTCAACTAGTGTAACAAAGGCTTAAAGTTGTCAAAGGAAAAGGATAGAAAGTACTCTAGCCTCAAGCTCTTGTTGAAAAGAAAAACATGGGCACTTGTTTGTCTTTTTTGATGAATAGTATCTCATATGATATTCATATGAAAAAAAGATTTCCCCTACGAGAAAACATGGAGACCAATCATAAAACAAGTATTACATAATATAATTATCTTGATTACACGCAAGGAGAAAAAAGAATAAGGCCATTAGGAATCTTGAATGCTTCTTATAATAGCACAAGTGACAGTTTTACATAATAAATCAAAACAAGCAACTAATAAAACCTTTTTATTATTATTATTATTTCGCAAATCGTGAAAGACAGAAAAGGTGAATGAAAGATGAAGGAGATTGATGACTCTTTTTTTTTATTTAATCTAGGATTTTCTTATTTCTTTGGGTTTATGTATTTGAAATTAATGACGGCCATCATTGTCTCTGTCATCATAGAATAGCTGGGGTTCATAAATATTTAATTTGGTTTGATGATTATCCAATGATGAGCAAAGTACCCAGTCTGATTTATCAATTAATGTATTAGAAGGAGAAATAGTTGGTTCTGGTTTTAAAGTTGGTTGTGTACAATCCTCTTTGATCTGACCTGCAAACAGACTCGGACTAAGGGCCAATTGGGGTGAGTATTGTGACTTGAAGGCGGCTGATGACCAAGAGCCGACCAATGTGTCCGAAGTCAACCTTTTTTCTTTCACAGGTGTTGGCGTTGTCGCTGAAATGTAGGCTGGAAGCATAGCAGGCTCGGGATCCTTTACATAACATATCATTTTAGGGTCGGGCCTTCTGTAATAAGGATATGTCATCTTTGGCTTGTTCATTTGTCGGATACAGTACATCATGAAAAATGCCAGCAAGCCTAGACCTGCGATTGCGCCCAACAAGGGGCCAACGAAGCAGAGGGTATCTGGTTTTGATTCAGGTACTGCTTTATCACCAAATCCAGAATTATTTGTGTTTATGAATAACGTAGATTGGGTGGAGGATGGGATAAATGACGGTGGACCACCGAAAGTAGCCGTCTGTTTTGCTTCTGTAGTCCTAGTGGCAGTACTCAAAACAAAACTAGATGAAAGAGTGGTATGAATCATGTGTGTTGTTATGCTGTGAGCCACAGAAGTATGAAAGTGGCTATACTCTGACATCTTTAAAAGGCAGAAAGAAAGAAAGAAAAAGAGAGAAAAGGTATTTTATATGAAGAGTATATGCAAACAATCTGTTGTTCTCATTTCTTATTTGCGTAAAAAGGTATACTCCTTATATTTACAAGATAGTAAAGAGGGAGTCAAGTATATAAAAAGATAACTCTATAGTTTAATTTACTCAACTCCTCTCTCTTTCAATCATAAAAAAAAAAGTCCACATAAAAACATCGCTTTTAAAATTCAGCGCATGAAACGTTAAGGAACCACATGAAATAAAAAATAAATACGGTTTTCTTTATATTTCTACATAAGCCCCCCCTTTCTTCTTTTTTTTTCTATTAATCTTTTAGTCAACAATGACAACTATCAAAGAAGAAGCAAATTCAAGTCAAGAATCTTTGGATTCATTTACAGAACAAGTAAATGCATTAGCTGAAAACGAACAGATGGAGAATAAAAATACAAAGCAAGATAGCCACACACAGGTACACAACGAAACACGTCAATCTACAAGCACTTCTCCATTGGGATTTGATCCATCGCCAGAAGATCAAGTTCAGATGGCATCATTTACTACAGCAGCTCTCACTCACGTACTCGTTTCACCTATGATGCTGACGTCTATATCACCTAGTATCTTTCAACAATTAAATCGCAACAATCATGTCATGTTGTCTTCAACACAAAACAGTGATCACTCAGAGGATGCAGAGATGAAAGTGGCTGGTAAACCTCGAGAATTAACAATGGAAGAAAAACGCCAGAGGCGATTATGGAGGAATCGATTGGCAGCTAAAGAGTGTCGTAAGAAGAAAAAGATTTATGTTGAAGAGTTGAAGGTGAAGATTAAGGAACTGGAAGACCAAAATGAGTTGTTACGCAAAGAGGTAGTTGAATTAAAAGGAAAGTTATCCTTTTTCGATCCATCATCAAATTCAGCAGAAGAAACTTTCAAATTAATAAAAGAGGTTGAGGCACTAAACGCTAAGCTTGGCATAACAAAGTGAACAAAAGGTCCTTATCCTTTTGAGTTATCCAAGTATAAAAATGAAAATAAATATTGCTTTTTGCTGAATAAATACCTATTTTTAATCGGCTCTCTGCGGCCTTTTTAATTTCGTTTTGCTTTGATCGACTCCACCTTGCGTTTTAGAAAGTTTACACTCCATTTTAATTTAAACATTCAACAGAGGAAAAAGCATCCATACATGGCTTATTTGTATAGCTGTCTTGTCATAATAAACATGAGTAAGTTTATTAAATTCTTTTATCTAAAAAAAAAAGATTGATCCGTGTTAATGCTGATTTATAGTAAAAGAACGGAACAGATCAGGACAGGAAAAAGAAAAATAGTTAGGATGTGATTAAGAGCATGTAGAGGCCCTTTACTGAAAAAATGTTAAACTATAGTTCAGACTTGAAAAATTTGATAGAATAGGAAATAAATAGCTGTTACAGAGAATGATGTCAACTTTTATCATATTTCACATAAGCCATTATAGCGCTATTTATAAAAACAAGGGAAATAGCTTAACTCACTGGAATGTATTGACTGTAAGTATTGAACTTTTTAGGAGCTAGTTAGGTAGCATTGGTCCTCCTCAAGACAATACTCACTTAAACACGAAATAGATTTGAATAAACTGTGTCCTGTAGCCAGATAATGAAAAAGGGACAATAAATAGGTTGAATGAAAGCTGTGTTGATTCAAATATGCCTTGTCATTATAGTAAGACTATAATTTACAAAAAGCCATCGTCATGGATGATATTATCCCGCAGAGGCACATGCCAAGGACTACAAATAGAACAGTTCGGGCAACTGAATCCTTAAAAAAAAAAAAAAACTGAGTTCATAACACACTGTTGCCATTAGACAGGTTTTAGTGCGATTCACTTGATTTGTCACGTCAATGATCGACTCTGAGACTTTTAAGAGGTCTCAATTCATCATAACCACGTCTTTTGATGACAGTTTGTATAAAGAGTTTCAAACACATTTTACGATATATAAAAATACGATTGCAGAAGCTGATTTGTAGCCTGGCTTGTGTTGATAACTTTGGATGTTTTGTTTGTACACCTTGTATATTCAATTATTTTCCACGCTTGTAATCTAGGTCACCAATCTTTTTTTTTTTCTCTTTCTCTTGCTTACATCACTTTTTAGATGGACCCAATATTGTACTTTATGCAAATCATTTTCAAACTAACACTTCAGATCGCTACAGTTAGATTAAATCTTTTTTTTTGTTTGATTTTCACTTGGAAATTTGTTAAAAAAAATTAGAAATTACTGGTCTTTATCATACTCTACAAAGATCATTAGTGTCATCTTTAAGGAACGGAGTTAATGGCGCGTCATCCGCTAGCACCCTTTACTTTTTTTATAAAATCATTGTATGACAGTGATATCATTCGCATCTCACGAGCGTATGCCTAATAAGACAGAAATGAAGAGTTTTTATGAGTAAATTTACGGATTTGAAGCAAATGTTTTGTATTTGAATGACAATACAAACAGTGGCTAGGCATGTTTCTATTTTAATTTTTATTGTCTTAAATTTGGTAATCCTGATTTGCGTACGCCGCTGAGCTGGTGTAACCATTTAAAATAAACAAGAAGGATGGAATGAAAGCAGACATTCTTGTTTTGTGTCCATTCAATAGAGTAGAGCATCGGTTAATTATTTATTGACATTCAATAGACTTTTGTGCTGCTGTGATTCATATCATTCCGGGAAAAATAAAAACGCTTACTTTTTTGGCCTTTCTGAAGGCAAAAAATAGAACCGGAAAAATCACCGGTGTCGTTGTGCTTGAGCAAGTCATGATTCTTATTCTGGTATATGCAGGAAGTTGTGCTCAATCATTTGTTTGTATTGGCTTTTATGAAAAATAAAGCAAATATTGGCTGGCAGAAAGAATTTAATGCAATGTTTTTGCTATCATCCAAACAAGGATTTCTTTTTCTTATATCCAAACAGGTTACACACAAATTCAATTTTTTCTTTTTTAAGGTTTTGCTGATTAAAAATAGAAATTTTTTTTTTCTTTTTATATTTAAACCACAGTGCTTTATCAGTCCTTTCTTTTTGTTTCATTTTTTTTTTATATATATTTTCGCCTGCTGACATCTACTACAGGATGATGATACGTTCAACTAAATTCATTTGGGCTACATGCCTTTTATCATTAATATTCATCATGTTTCTTGTTGTCTACACAACTTCACAATCTGTCAGTGTTCAATTACAATTTAATGTTGAATCAATCTCATCAAAATATTCAAAAGAAAATAATGTCGAAAAGTACGTTACTTATTATCCACACTCTGGTCTTCATAATCAACGTCTTGCTTTAATCAATGCACTTGTACTCGCAAAGGCACTCAATCGCACCTTGATTTTACCAGATATCAACATCGGTAAAGCTGTCGCTTGGAATGCGGCCCCTCGATTTGAGCAAAAGATGAGCATCTGTCCGATAGAAAAGACTGCCCGAAACTGTAAAGGTTTCCGCAAATATGTCCCTCTTCCTGCCGAAGCCATCTTTGATCTATCTGCTGCTCGTTCGAATGGCGTACGTATAATTCACCGCACGAGCATGTCACAAACTTACTTTGAAGACGTGTGGGATGCTACAGACGATGATATTTATCGCGTCAATGACTTGATTCGTCTTTCTTATCGTATTTTTGATTCAAGAGAAAACGAGGACATCATGTACAATTTTACTCAGCGCATTGATATGCAAGATCTCGCAATCAGACAAGAACGCTTTATTATCTTTGGATCCTTGCATTATACAAACAGACTTGCATTAAGTGACCCTCAATTGATCTGGTTTCAGCATCATCTTCAACAGGAGATCAGCATCAGCCATCCTGTGGTGATTCAACAAGCCTTAAGGATCATTTCCAGACTGGGTGGTCCTAATAACTTTGTGGGTGTTCATTTACGTCAAGGTGATGGCTTTTTCAAATCATTGATGGTAGAGACAATAACCTCAGTGAGACTTGCTTTAGAACAAGATGATTTATCCTATTTACAAACAGATCAAATACCTATTCCTACCACTCGATCTCTCACAGAAACAGAGAAAAACACGATAGAAAGATTACAAAACATCAAAGACACCAACAACTTACTGAATCAGTGTCTTGGAATCAATCACCCAGACAATCATCCTAGACTGCGCCTTATTTACATGGCTACCGATACACCACGACCTCGGATAGCCTTGAAAGATTTACACACAGAATTCCCATGTATCTTTACTCTTTCTGATTTCCCAGAGGTCATTCAAGACACACTTTCTGCCAAGCCTATGGAAACTGGAAATGAAGTGGTTGACGGTGAATATGCACGCGTTGGCAAAGGGATCAATTCCCTCTTGATTCCTATGGTTGAGGCTGAGATTGCATCACATGCTTCAGCATTTATTGGAACAAGAAGAAGCACTTTCTCAAGCTATATTATGCACAGATACAATAAGTTTCAAACCATGTACGCAACACTACTTTCTTAACTTTTATTTATTTTCATCTTTATGTATCATATCCCCTTATTCTTTATACATTCATAACGTTGTACATTTGTAAATTATAAAATAACATTCTTAATGAACTTTAGCATCAAATAACTTTCTCTTGTTTTGTCTAGAATATTACTATTTACTGCCATCTATTTTTGTTTGTGTAATGTCACTGCTAATATAAGCCGAAACTTGAATCAGGTTGATGGTAGCGTTACTTGAAATTAATTTGACTATTTTTGAATTATAACCAAAACAAACAATATCTCATTGGTCTTTAAAATTTTATTTTTGTCTGCAAAGCATCTACTTTTATATTTAGAAAAAAAAAAATTTTTTTTGAAAAGTTGACCATAAAAACCAGGGACCATGATTTATTTTATTTGCCAAGATGTTTATGAAACTATTTTTTTTTTTTAGAAAAATAAGATAAAGAGGTGGGTTGGGTACACACATACACAAACGAGAAGAGGATAAAGATAAGGAAAACTGTACGATGATGTGCCTTTTATCATCAAACAGATCTACAGGTACCCTGCGCGCATCATTTTGTCATACATTTGGTATTGAAAAATCTAGAGTTTTTTTTTAAAAAAAAAGAAATAGTCCGTCCTGTTCCAAAAGTTGAAAATATAAAACATGAGAAACTTCATAAAGACGTATATGTTCTATAGTAATTTGATGTCATTTTTCAACCGATTTTTAGTAAATGTGTAAAGACCTCAAGCAATTCAAAAAATTTCACGCACTAAAGTTTTTCTGTGGTAGGTGTGGGCACTTGGCGTAGTCTGACTTTGATGTATATAAAATATAACTTTGTATACCATCATTGAGGTGAATGGAACTTCTATTTTACTTTCTTACTGAACCTTATTTTTTAATGAACATTCAAAAAGCTTGATGTTCTTTTTTCCTCTTGGATTGAATCAGTAAAAGAATACACTACAGAAAGCTATTACATGCATTTTGCTGACTAAAGTATGAATCCAGTTCTCTCTATCTATTCATTCCATGAGATAGATGGGGTTTTAGATTTAATGAAGATTAGATTCCTTTTGGCTCTTTGTTTCTCACATTTAAAGTAATAATAATAACAAAAAAGGAACATTTTAATAATGTTTCATGCTATGCAATGTAAAATGAAATGACCAATTATGACAGAAATAAGTCTAATGACTCAATTGTTATAATATCGTTAAAAAAAAAGCCCAAACAACTGTAATACAACTCTAAGCCTTGTTATGTTTTCATCGCAGATAAATATTATTGTGTTTGATTACTAAACTTCATTAAAATACACAAGTATTCTTTTTTTTAATGACACTTTAAAGTCTTTGTTCTATCCTTCACTTTGACAAAAGGTGTTATAAACCATATGTTTCATCATCTGAAGACTATGAAATAAAATTTAGTTTTTTTCCTTTTGTTTAAATTGTTATTTACTTCTTCATAATTCCTATTTTAGCAAATAATAAAGTTAAAAAAAAGGGTTTATTCATTCTGATCGTTGTACTCACGTATCGCCCAAAACATCCTGTAGATCCCTCAACTGAGTTTTCAACTCATTTTTTAAAGAGATCAAACACTGAATATGCTCAACAGCTAAGGTAATAAAAGAAAAGTGAGTGAATACATTCTTGTAGTGCTCAACAAAACCAATTACATTTTTGTAATATCAAAGCTTCACTTCGATTACCATGGTTCAGGGATGGTACGATATCAATCAATTGATCTAATCCAATTTTAATATTCTGTCTTCTTTTTTGCTCAGATGCTATATGATTCGCTTTCTTTTGTTCTTCTGAAAGTAATTCGTGGGGTTGCTTGCGACGTCTGTGTGTTTTTGTATTCTTTTGAGGTGGATGTAGGGTTTTGTAAGGGTGGTATGATTCTAAAAGTTTGTATTTTCCTTTGTAACATGTATTCGCACTGTCATTACTATCATTACTGGGTGGTAAAGGATACCATTCATTGCTTTCGTTATCATCTACAGACAAGAGATAATCAAGAGAGACAGGATGATGAGTTTGAATACTTGGCGATGGTTGAAAAGGTGGGTGTTCTTTTTCATTTAAATTGTCTACATATGTTATTTGATTGAGGAGTGGATCAAAATGTTGAGTTCGCCTTGCTATTGGCTCTAAAGAGTCAGTTAATGTACATAGAGAATATGCATCAGGTTTTTTGCTTGTTTTATTTATACTCTTTAGACTATTCACATCATTCAGTTGATAGTCTTCAGTTAAATAGTATAGTTCGTCGTTTGAAGTGTAATTCATGACTAATTACTGAATTTTATTAGTTTTATTACTTTTTAGAAAAAAAAAAGAAAAGAAAAGAAAATAAAGTGGTGATTTATATATTAAAAGATGTATCTTGATAGGTAAATGATGCTACGAAGATACATGTGATTTTGAGCCTTCATATTTCACAAACGAACAGGAATATTATTAAAAGAAGTTTTTTATTTTTACGATTTTCATATGCTTTGACCCACTTGTATTAACAAAAATGGTAATCAGTGGAGAGCAGTAATCTTATAATCTTTGATCTTTCTTTTTGCTTGTTTTTGATCATAATTTGTAATTTGAGCTTACATGGATTAATTCACTAAATTGAATGATTCATTCTACTTTATAAATAAAAAAAATATCTTGCCTCACTGTATTTGTAGAAAGAATAACAAAAGCGTGGCCATGGCTTATTCAGGTGCAAATGTTGTACATGATTGTTACACATAATAAGGTGTTAAATGCCTGTCCTTTGGGAAATATTGGTAAAAGTATTAATCTGTTATAAATTTAATACAACCAAGTTAACCATTTCATTAAAATATTATAAGCATCTAACGCATAAACATATAAAACATAGCGACGAACTTTTTAATTGACCCAAGGAAAAACAACCACTTCAAAATTAAGCTTGACCTCTTTCGACAACTACTCTTAATTAAAAAAAAATATTAGATGAGACTGTAAATGAGAAACGTACCATTTAAGTATGGGTATACTTTACAAATGATTAATAAAAAGCAAACAAGGAATTTATGCGTTATAAACCAATCAAATACCGACATTTGCTGTGGCTTTTATTACCATTTCTTAAAGTGGCGTGTCTGTTGGTTTCTTGTTTCTCTCTTTTAATAGCTACTATTTTCATGCAACTCGAACAACCCAGTTTTTCTCACGTAAGATATAACAATTCTCGAGTTTTATATACTTTAGTTTTCGTATTCTAACCCACAAAGGCTTTCTAGGACACTCATATAGTTTCAGAAACTCATAAAAACATAGTTTCTTTGACAAAAAACAATAAAAACAATACTCACTCTAAAGAAAACAATGAGGGCACAGAGCAAAATAAAAGACGCGGTCGTCGTACTTCATTAACTCATAGCTCAAAGCAATCAGTAGAGTATTCCAAGCAAAGAAGAAAATCAGTAAACAGTTTAGGAACCAAAGGAAAAGGACAACTGGCCACAGTTCAATCCATTCAAGAGATCATCACTGATATAAAGAAACTGCCTACTGTTTCGCTCGAAGCCGAAGATGATCATTCTACCTGGACAAGAGATCGACGTCATTCAGAGCCATACAGCCACAATAAGATGAATCGTAGTCATTCGAAAAAAGGGGATACGCTGGGCACAATCGAAGAAATACCATCTAATTCAAGTAACCTATTTCAAAAAGAAAATAAGGATGAAAAGAACGAGTTGGTGTCACCATCGGAAAAACAAATGACAAGACGTAACAGAAGCAAATCAGGTAAAGTTTACATCATGAAAGCACAAGAAAACTCAGTCCTCATTTTTTTTACAGTACCAAACGCATTTCAAGCAACACAAGACACGTCCGGACAAAGAAAAGCGCTTTACCCAGCCTATCTGAGCGCTCCAGAGGCATCAGCTGCCATACGTCAGCGCACGCTATTTGCAGGTGTTTTGAAAGTAAGCGCCCAAGACAGCTCAGATGCCCATGTTCAGTGTGAAGAGTTGGATGCACCGATTTATATTTATGGATCCAGAAACAGAAACAGAGCTTTGGACGGAGACGAAGTGGCTATTGAATTAGTGAGTGTGGATGACATGATGCATGAAAAAAAGGCAAAATTAGAAGCACGCAGGGTGAGACGAATGTCTTCTGGCCATCCACTACAGCCCTTTACTGAAGAAAGCAACCAAGTAGATGAACGGCCAAAGTACTGTGGTAAAGTGGTCTGCATCCTTGAAAGACCGCGAAATATGCTTTTTGCAGGGTAAACACGAAAAAGAAGACAAAGATAAAAAGACAGCTAAAAATGTGAGACAATTGATCTAGGACACTTTCTTTATATCGTCCACTCTCTATCAACAATAGTTTTATTGGTATCGAAAAATCACACAGCTCACCAAAGATTATTTGGCTTATACCTGTCAATAAGCGGTTACCACTTGTCGCAGTGCCCATCAAATTTGCTCCTCCTGACTTTGTAAAATACCATGAAGAGTACAAAAACAGATTGTTCGTCGGCTCCATTCAGCGTTGGCCAGCTTCTTCTCTTCATCCTTTTGGTACAATTGAAAACGAAATTGGTTGGATAGGTGAACTTAGTGTGCACTCTGGTACGTTGGTTGCGGATCATCATTTAAAAGGCTCGAATTATTCAGTAAATATCCTAAAGACAATAGAACCAAAGACAGCCAATATAAACAATTCAGATCGAAAGGGTAGAAGGAATTTTCAGAATGAATCTATGAACATATTTACTTTGGGAGAGTCAGATAAGGGTAATGTAATATCTCTGTCTATATCATGGGTGTATGCTGACTTGTTTTCTGTTAGATACTGACGTTGCCTTTTCTATAACACGCCTTGAGAATGGAACATATGAAATTGGTATTCATGTCACTGATGTTGCAAACTATGTTCGACCGGGCACTCCTCTAGATAAAGAAGCAAGAGAAAGATCATGCACTATAAATTTAGTGGAAAAGACAATTCCCGTTTTGCCTCCATCATTTGTAGAATCTCATTGCAGACTGGTAGCAGATAAAGAGCGCTTAACTATTTCACTACTTTGCAGATTCACAGAGAGCGGGACACTGCTGCATACATGGGTAGGAAGAAGCATAATTAAATCAAAAGGTCATGTAAAACCAAGTGATATCGATAACAACAAGTCAGAGATCGAAAAAGACGCCTTCACTCTTTTAAACCTTTGCCGTAAGCTAAGACATAATCGTGTGGAAAAAGGGCGAGGATTTGGTCTTGTGAGTCAACCCATCACTTTTCAGCTAGGGGACAGTGGATATCCTGAGGATATAAAGAGAATTGAATTAGCAGAGGAAGATATTTTAAAAGGTGAATTACTACGAATAGCAAATATTGAAGTTGGTCAAAAGATATCAAGTAAATTCCCTGATCAGGCACTGATGTATAGAGAAGAACCTCTTAAATTATCTGTATTTGTATGCTTTATAGGAAATCTACAAGAAAGAATGAAGTCCTAACTATTTTAATGTAGTCTATGATCCAGAACTATTTTAACAGCGATCCGCTTTGTCTTTCAGTCCATGGATTAGTACAGCTTATACAGAAAGAGCCGGATTCTGAAAAGCAGCAAGCGTTAAAGTACATGGTGCTCAAGGAACTTCCGAGATCAATATTCTATAGTGCTGGATCAATTGATATTTCTAAATACCAACACTTTGGATACGATGCGCCTCTCTATACGATTTTTACTGAGCCTACTCACACTTATGCATCCATTATAGCTCAAAGACAACTGACTATGGCCCTCAAAGGTGGTAAACAAATAATCGAAGATTACGATATGATTGATAAAATAGCAAGACATTGTAATGCAACTCTTGTAGCTAAGCAGTCTGCAGAACAAGAAAGTAAAAGACTCTATATAGCGGCTTACATATACCGTCAATCTCTTGAAGATATGAAAACCAAAAAAGTAAAATCTCAATGTATAGTGATTGGGTTTGAATCACCAAATATACTATTTCTCTATTTTCCAAAGTATGATTTGGAGCTTCCTATTGCTTGCAATGAAAATTCAATGCCCGGAAGTAACGCAAATCAAGGTGTCTTCGATCCCGAACTGAAACAAATGTGCTTGACTTGGAATATTGATAAAAGAACATTTGCTCAAAAAATAGAATTCTTGTCTAAAATCTCAGTCAATTTGTATGTAGACATGCAAACAGTACGTCCTTTATTTTTTGTAGAACTCTTATGCAATTAAAGAAAGTTTCACATGTTTTAGTTCAAGATCTTTTTTGTCCCTATTTTGCTGCGGCAATAATATTAAAATTACCGCAGCACAGTTATTTGTATAAATAAATTATAGTTTTCTGCATTATTTTTTTCTAAACAATGACGACCGAGTTGTTTGTGCGTAATTTGAATAAATTTAATATCACTTTGGAAGAGGATGCTGCAGAATATATCAATAGCATGTTGAATGATATGTCCCTGAATGAAACAGATGAAATTAAAGAGTCTACGGAAAGCTTCCTTATCGATGCCAATATCGATGAAAAAACTAGAGACGAGTTCTACAAAGCGCTTATTGCCGGAAGTGCCTCAAAGGGAGCAAAGTTAGAGCAGCATGAACAACCAGCACGTCTTTTAGATCAAAAAGATAGGAAAACAAAGGTAGGCGTTAATTGAAAGGATTGTGTTCAAAGCTAAAAAAAAAATATAAATTGAAACAGTTGACGAATGAATCAAATGAGTCTAACGAACCAAGTAACAAACAGTTGAAAAGTACAATAGAAACACCAAGGCAAACGAGAAGACGCGGAAAATTGAGGGATCAAGAAAATGGCGAGAAAGAACCAGAAATAGTTGCTATTACTCAACAAAGTCGATTTCATACAGAGACGATAGAAACTTTAAATAAAGAATTAGACTTACACGGTGTTAATATTACCGTCAACCAAAATGATCTATTGGTCGACGCTCATTTGAGATTGAAGGCCAATACGAGATATGGTTTAGTTGGTCAAAATGGTGTTGGAAAATCAATATTGTTAAAATGCTTGGCGGACAATATTATGGTGGGCTTGCCTCAGAATTTGAACATACTTCATATCTCTCAGCTTGAAGATTTTGATGAATCCAAAACAGCTGTAGAAGAAGTTTTAGAATCTGACAAAAAAGCAACTGCAGCATTAAGAGAATATGGGGGTAAGATATGGAGTTTAACAAAAAAAAAATAAAGCAATTAAATCAATACAATTCTTGTAGTTCTCCATGCAGTGTTGGGTGATGATAGAAACCAAAGAGCTAACAAAGATCTCAACAATGTTGTATTTTCCATTATGCAATCTCGTCTTTCTGAAAAAGTAGAAAATGCACAAAAAATTGCCACAAAGAGATCCGGATTACGTGGCCGAGAAGCAAGAAAAGAATTGATAAAGTGTGAAAAAGAACAGACAGAGTTCAATAAACTTGATCCTCAAGCCTATGTTACCTCTGATATGGTAAATGATATGATTTCTGAGGTGTATGAAAAAGTACAATTGATAGACCAAGGCGAACGAAAACACCGAGCATCAAAATTACTCAAGGGTCTTGGCTTTAGTGAAAAGAACATAAACTCACCTCTTACCGTTCTTTCTGGTGGTTGGCGCATGAGAGTTGCCTTGGCGAAATCACTCTTTTTGAAGCCTGATATCCTTCTTTTGGACGAACCTACCAACCACTTGGACTTACCGGCTATACTATGGCTTCAAGAGTACATCATTAATGAGACAGATGACATGATAGTTGTTGTTGTTTCCCATGATCGTGAATTTTTAAACAATGTAACAGATGAAACTATCATTTTCAAAGACAAAATTCTCAAATATCATGCTGGGAATTACGAAGATTGGGAAAGAAATACAGAAGAGCAAAGAATTCGTAAGCAAACCTTGTTGAATGTAAGTCAAATCTTTTTACATGTGCATTTTTTTTATACCAAATCTTTCTTTTTCTTACCATATACAGAACACAGAAAAACGTAGGAAGGCTATCCAGGCAAGTATACAACACAATGCTCAACAAGCAAAGGCTACTGGTGATGATAAGCGACATGGGATGATTAATTCTCGAAAAAAGAAGCTTGAAAGACTTGGTATGGAAAAAACAGAGGATGGCAAGCGTTTCAAGGTTAGCTATAGAGCTGGTTATCATTTATCTAGCCATGAAGAAATAATTGTCGAGAAAGGTGTCAAGACAGCTTCTATCAAGCTACCGCAACCTACTGCACTCCGTTATCGTGGCCCAGTACTTACTATGAAAGATGTTACCTTTCGGTACAAGGGAGATGCAAAAGACGCCATCAAAAAGTTTTCGATCAATATTGAGCCAAATGCAAGGATTGCCTTTATTGGTCCTAATGGTTGCGGAAAAACAACGCTTCTGAATATGTTGACCGAAAAAACGCGGCCAACATCTGGTGAGGTCTACCGTCATTCTTTATTGCGTATTGGTTATTTTTCCCAGCATATAGTCGATCAACTGGATATGGATATCTCTCCAGTAAAGCACATGATGACTCAGTACCCTTCACTTTCAGAGCAAGAATGCCGCGCGTATTTTGGTATGATTGGCATTACCGGTAATGTTGTTCTTCGAAAGATTCGATCTCTGAGCGGTGGCCAGCGAAGCCGTATTGCCCTTGCTTTGATTCTGTATGAGCAACCGCATGTACTCGTGCTTGATGAAATCACAAATCATTTGGATATGGGAACTGTGGAGATGCTGGTTGATGCTCTTGAAGAATATTCAGGAGCAGTTGTATTGGTCAGTCACGATGTCTGGTTTTTAAAACAAGTATTTGAGGGTCCATTGTATGATGACAGTGAGAGCGATAAAGAATCTCAAGATGATGACGATGAATTTAATAAGCAAAATGAAATCTACGTTATTGAAAATGGCAACGTTAGGCGATGGGAACAAGGGATTGATGCCTATGTAGCTTCTGTCTTGAAAAAAGTAAAGAAGAATAAATGATCCAGAAGTTCTTGAATTGCCAAGGCAAAGGATAAAAAAACATATTATGTCCTTTTGTTATATACCCTTTAAATAAGTTTGGCCAAAAGGGGGGGGGGAATGATTAGGAGACATGTGAATCACTGAAAAGCCCTAACTGCTCATAGATTGTGTTCCTCATAAAATCATGCTTAAAGGTTTAGTGGTGATGATAAAGGTGTTGAAAATGCTTACTTTTAATGGTAGGCTCTTCTTTATTTTTTCTTGAAAAAAATCAAAATCACAAAGGTTGAAGTAGAAAAGAAATTGCTGTTTAGTATGTTTAATCTAGCATTTTGAGGTTGTACAGTCTATGCTGAACCCTAACCATTATTAACGTCCTCATCCGTAAAAACTTTTTAATATAGGACGGAAAAATAAATAAAAGAAAAAAAAAAGATGGTTGAACAAGTAGTTGCAGGTTTATTAGCTGCATTTTTTTAGTTGAAAATTTATTTAGAGGTTTATATCAGTTTACAATATGTAAAGACCACTTTAAATAAAGAATTTTACTTCAAGATGCAATAGATTATACAATAGATTAAAGGTCATCTTAAAGTAGATATGGTAAACAAAAAATAAATGAGAGATAGAAGAGTTTTCAATCGAAACGTGAATATGTAAAACATAACTTATTAGCATCTCTGGGACACCTCAATCTCATATCACTTCCCCTGCTCAAGTTATGCAGCGAATTTGCCCACGTGGAATGGTACAAAGTGTTATCTTATATAGTCTGTTTCGGGTTTAATGGGTCCACTAAGCCAAGAAGCAACAATTCGGATAGTCTTAACCTACAATGTGAACACTACAAACTATTTGCTGTTTGAATTGCCTGCCCACCTAACGCTTCAAGGGATCAAAGTATCGGACCAAGGGCTCAATGTAAAAAAAAAAGATATTTTAAGAAAGGGAGCAAAGTAAAGCATCTTTTGTAGCACACATTTACAAATGAGAACAAGTGCATCAGAATATAGTTTTTGATTGCAGCATCAATAGAACAAGCAGATACGGTGTCAAGAAGTTACCAATATGAAACACAAAAGATTCTAAGAGAGGTTATAAAAGTAGTAAGAGTAAAGGCAATTGAATATAAGCAGGATTTAATTATTGCTTTTAAGGAAGCATTGCTATTTAGTCATTCACTTTAAAGAAGAGAAGAGAAAACTTTTTGACAAACCTTCTTGTTTTAGATACTCTTTTTTTTCACTTTATTAAATGAATGAACTCATTTTTTTGTTTGTGCATTGGATTTAACAAGATTTTAGTCGTCTATAGTAGATCAAACAAGATATATTTTTTATTTTTACTTTATTTTTTAATGTGATGCTCACTTTTTAGCTTATATAAACAGTTAAATACTTCTTTTACGTTACTTGAAGAAAAATGAGATGATAAAAGATCTTCTTCTGGGTGTAACATAAGCTGTGAAAAACAAAATATTTCAAATAAATCAAAATAAATAAAACATTTTATTGATGCTAGATTACTTAAAGTATATCAATAGCTGTCAAATAAAACAAGCAAACAATCAAACGCTATATATTTTAATATTTAATGGATTTTGCATAAAGATCAGTTTTTTATACTACTCTCTTGTGAGTCAATGAAAAGAAAAAAGAAAAAAACAATTATGAATAACAATGATATCAAATCAATTCAAAAGAAAGATGGATATGTTTTTGATAATTGCTTACATTTAACTATAGTGATGGTTACTCTTATTGTTTAAAAAGTTCTTGTTATGTCTTTAAAGTTTTGTGATTATGGCAACTGTATAAGGATATAGATATAATAAAGAAAAATGAATTAAACTACCCATCATTAAGAAAAAAAAAAAAAACTTTTGATATAAATTCCTTCAAAAAGTAAATAGTTCAAAAGTATACCAAAGTACTATCTTTTAAAGTTTGTGACCTAATAAATCATTTCACAGACTGCTTCCTTGAGTGTTTAGTAAGAAATTATATTAATTTATGCACTACATTGCCTTTTAAAATATTAAGAATGATTTACAGCAAATCATACGTGCAAAAAGTAAAATATTCATTTGTTTATTAATGACAAAGTAAAGGAAAAACACGTTACTTCAATCCTTAAATTCTATTTTTTTTTTTTACAAAGCAAACCTTCGTTAACATAATTAACTATAAGAAAATAAAAGTACATTTGACCCCAAAAAGAATCTCGGCAGGCAAGTTGTAAAAGAGACATGATCTACGGATACATATTTTGATTTCAATCCCTTAATGGATCAAACTCTACTTTCAAAGCACCCCCCATTATAAGATATTATGTTCAGACCCAAGTAGCTTTCTAAATAGTGAAGGATAGAAAAGGATGTCATTATTACCCATAATTTATTCTATAGCCATTTGACGAAACATGATCCAACCGTATCTTTACATGTTCTGGTCCAACTATTCTCATTGATTACCATTGCTTATATATATGAGAGAAAAGGAGTAAAATTTACATAAAATAAGGAAAAAAAAAATACGCGAAAATCAAAAAGCAAATTTCATTACATTCTATTTTATGAGACCGTTAATCGAAACGCACCCTTTTTCCAGCACTGCGATAGCAAATTAAACTATTAGCAAGATTTACAGTTCAAGTAATAAATGTTTTTAGCAAATGGTATCTTCGTAACCAATTTTTTTTTGTGTATGAGGGATTTTATTCGGATGCCGTATTTTTAGCTGGTCATTATACATAAGTCATCTCTGACTGGTATTTGTTCAATTTGCACAGCCATATCCAATTGTGATTCTGTGTGTATGATTTATGAATGAACGTCGAAAAGAAGGTATATTGCTTTATCATTTTTCGAGATGTACAGATTTCTCTTGTAACACAAATGATGAAATTTTGGGTTCCCATACATTGAAAGACAATAATAATCACAACAGCAGACAACTATGTAGTCAATACACTTTGTCAACAACATCAACAATAGGCCACTCCTTTTTTAATATAAATAAGAGCTATTAAGCGTTCGATCAAGTTAACTAAGCTCATGTCATACAAGACTCCAAACTTCAAATTAAATGAATCTATTTTACTTTAATACAACCCAAATTCCAATTATAAAGTTACACTACTAAATAATTGATCTGGATTATGAATGAATATAAACTAAAATCCAAGAAAGAATGAATTATTCGTAAATCACGACTACGGAAGTATGAAAATAATAAATATTTCTAGTTCACAAGAAAAGCAATGGGGATGTATTATTAAAAGTTGATATATAAAATGTCATGAGAAATAATAAGCTATGAAGAAAAAAAGAATGTATTATTTTTTGATTGGCATAGTAACTCTTGTCTTTGAAATATCTTGCCTAATAAAACTGATTTCTGTATTTATAATTTACATACTATTCAATTACTTCAAATAAAAAGAAATTTATCTGATTCATAACAAATAATAATAACATTTGGAAATCACAGCTGTAATTTCGCCAGCATTTCTTTTAAATCAATTTCTTTTTCTTATTTAAACAGGAGGTTTATTTTTTCTTGGTGAATTAGACCATTTTACTATTTAATAATTAATTTATCCGAATCTTTCTACTTTCAAACTCTCATTTCTTGAATCTGAATTGGCATAGGCCCAAGCCTAAACTTAATTTTAGATGGTTAATCACATTAAGCGGTGGGAATAAGATTTGTTACTGATAGTATCGTTGTTATAAGCACAAGAATTGTAACTTATAAAATTGCAATGAACAAATAAAGAATATTTTCATACTATTTTAATATACACACTTGGGTTTGATTACTTTGATTTGAAACGAAAAAAAAAAAAAAAAAAGATCAAAATTTCGGACCATTTATTTATGTCCTGAGTTTGAAGTTGGCTGTTCTTTTGATCCGGATTTCGGTCAGATACATTACCATTTGACTTTTGGTTTTTCTCTTATTATAAATTAACCTTGAAACGGAGATTTCTATTGCAGAGAAATGATAATCTTCTTGAGTAACATTCAGTACGTTCAGCTCTCGTGCTTTTTTTAAAAAAGATATGAGTCGCGTAACCAAAATGATTGAAATTAGTAATAAATATGGTAACTGAATCCTATCGTCCGGATTATAAAAAGGTTATCAAAAAGCATCCACAAATATTCTCGGTTCATTTCGCTGTCTTGTAATTAATCGTACTTCTTTTTTTTATTTTAATGGTCCAACAATTTAATACTAAAGAAGTATCCTTTATCTTCAATATGTTTTTAATTAGTAATCGTAGGACAAGCTACCATAGAACGCTGTCTATGCGAAATGCAATCCTTTGTAACTACTTGAATTATTATTGAAAATGATGGTCTGTTTATGAGAAACAGGTTTAGATGGTTTGAATTATTTTGTGTTTGTAAATGAATAATAGTATCTTTTTTTCTAGACAGGTTATATACTAGTACAATATTCGGAAGAACCGATAAGCTTCATTTATTTAACACCCAGTTGCACAACCAATCTGTATCTTCACAGCAAGCTGTTCCTATTTGATTTCTGTGATGTCAGTTCTTGAAATTAAAGGGGAAAGGGGGTGCATTGATAACCAATGGAAAGCGAATGATTATGCATTTGTTTGTTTCAAAGCTATGTCTTTGGAAAAGTTTTTACCGAGAGTGGGAAAAAAATGTTCCATATTTAATGATCTGGGCAAAATGTATTATTAAACCGGAGTTATTTTATTACTAAGTAAAAAACCATTCACTCAAACTACATGAAATGATTGTGAGCAATAAAATGACATTTAATTCAATACATAATAGCTACATAAACGAGAATAAATTGGTATGCTAATATACACTTTGTCTGATTTGATAATCATATTAATGATATGCCTTTGTACAACTAAAGACAATGGTTTTACCGCAAATGTTTAAAGGCACCTAATTTGTTATTCGGAATTTGAAGATATGGTAGAATTATTCAGGCTTTTGTCAACTTTTTCCGATCACCTAATAATAATAAAAAAACATATAAAAGAAGGCAGTTCTTGAGCTTTCCAAGAAAAAAGTTTTTTTTTAAATTTTTTCACTGTCTTCTTTACTTCTTCATATACCTGCATTTACTTTTTAATTATTTGCATAATCTCTTTTACTTTAATACATCAATCATCCTAATACAAAAGTAATTTGATCCAATATGGATATGCCACTGCAACCAATGCTCTCGGTACACGCTGACCGAGATGAAGAATTTAGACAAACACATAATTCATCAGACGAATCAACCATCGAAGAAGTACATCAAAAAGAAGAAACCAACAGTGAAAAAGAATTCTCTAGTCAAAACCATCGCGGTGACTTTGGTGAAGTCAGTGGAAATGCAGTGAACATTCAAAATGCCATGTCCAACTACGAAGAACTTCGCAGAGAATTAACAACTCAGTCTCGTATGTCACGTATCAAATCCACTCATGCCTCGGATGCTGTTGACGTTGCCGAAAAGGGAGATGTCAAGGACTTTGATCTTACCGAATTTTTGAGTGAACAAAATGATCAATCCGCTAATGCCGGTATGTATCCCAAACATATGGGCTTGATCTGGAAGAATTTGGTTGTTCAAGGTGTTGGTGCTGATGCAAAGGTGATTCCAACAAATTGGACTTGGATCAGAGATACCATAAAGTTCTGGAAATGGGGCAAGCAAGCTGGTAATGATTTCACTATCTTGAAGGGCAACGATGGCTTCTGTAAGGATGGTGAAATGTTGCTTGTTCTCGGTCGTCCTGGTGCGGGTTGTACAACCTTACTTCGTGTCTTGGCAAACATGCGTGCCTCTTATACAAGCATTGAGGGCACTGTGTCCTATGGTGGTATTGAAGCCCAGGAATTTTCCAAGTATTACCGTGGTGAGGTTTGTTATAACGAAGAAGAAGATCTTCATTATCCTACCTTGACCACCAAGCAAACTTTGAGCTTTGCCTTGAAGAACAAGACTCCCGGTAAACGTCTTGAAGGTGAAACTAAAAAGGAATTTATCAACAAAATTCTTTACATGCTTGGAAACATGCTTGGTTTAACAAAGCAAATGAACACCATGGTCGGTAATGCCTTTGTTCGTGGTCTTTCTGGTGGTGAACGTAAGCGTCTTTCGATTGCTGAACAAATGACAACACGTAGTTCTATCAACTGTTGGGATTGTTCTACTCGTGGTCTTGATGCCTCCTCTGCTCTTGATTATGTTCGTTCTCTTCGTATCATGACTGATATCTTACATAAGACTACTGTTTCCACTCTTTATCAAGCATCTGACAGTATTTTCCATCTTTTTGATAAGGTCATGGTTCTTGATGAAGGCCGTTGTATCTACTTTGGTCCTACTGCTACTGCCAAGCCTTACTTTGAGGAAATGGGTTTCTACTGTCCTGATCGTAAATCTACCCCTGATTTCTTGACTGGTCTCTGTAATATGAATGAACGTGAATACCGTGAGGGTTATAAGAACAAGGTCCCTGTCAACTCGGTTCAATTCGAAAAGGCTTACAAAGAATCTGCTGTTTACAGTGAAATGATGCGTGAACGCGATGAATACGAACAAAAAATTAATCAGGATCGTCCTGATGAAAAGTTCCGTCAAGCTTTCGCTGAAGCTCATCAAAAGCATGCTCCTGTCCGCTCTCCTTATGTCGCTACCTATTATCAACAAGTCAAATCCCTTACCCTCCGTCAATTCCAACTTATCTGGGGTGATAAGGGTGCTTTGATCTCTCGTTATGGTGGTGTTGTTGTCAAGGGTCTTATCATGGCTTCCGTGTTTTTCAAGATGCCTCAAGATGTTACAGGTGCTTTCTCTCGTGGTGGTTCTTTCTTGTTCTCACTCTTATTCAATGCTTTAATTGCTCAGGCTGAACTTTCTGCTTTCATGCAAGGTCGTCGTGTATTGGAAAAGCATAAACACTTTGCTCTTTACCGTCCTTCTGCTTTCTATATCTCTCAAGTCATTGTCGATGTGCCTCTCGCTATCGTTCAGGTTTTAATCTTTGAAATCTGTGTGTACTTTATGATGGGTCTCGTACTTGATGCTGGAAAGGTAAATATAAAGCACCTTATTTTTTTTTATAGTTTATTAACAAATTTTTCATCTAGTTCTTTACTTTCTTTATTATCTTGGTTGTGACTAACTTGTGTATGAATGGTTTCTTCCGTTTCTGGGGTGCTGTCTCACCAAACTTCTTCACTGCCTCTCAACTTTCATCTATTTTGTTGATTGCCGCATTGGTCTACTCTGGTTATCAGATTCCTTATGTCAAGATGCACCCTTGGTTAATGTGGATCTACTGGATCAATCCCCTTGCTTATGGCTACAAGGCCTTGATCTCAAATGAATTGACTGGCATGGAATTCTCTTGTGAAGGTGTTGGATCTATTCCTTACGGTGCCTCATACACCAATGATGCTTACAAGACCTGTAGTCTTGCTGGTGCTACCCCTGGTGCCAATTCTATTCTTGGTGATAGTTACCTCCACTATGCTTATGGTTACGAAACTTGGCAGCGTTGGATTGACTTTGTTGCTGTCATTCTCTTTTTCATCTTCTTTACTGCTTTGACTGCTCTCGCTATGGAATATGTTGATCTTCAAAAGGAAGGTTCTATTACCAAGGTTTATAAAGAAGGCAAAGCACCTAAGGAAATGGATGAATCCAAGGCCATGGAACAAGTTGTTCTTGAACAAGATGAAGAAATGGAAGCTGTTACTACCGGTACTACCTTCTCTTGGCATCACATTGACTATACTGTCCCCGTTAAGGGCGGTCAACTCAAACTTTTGAATGATATTGGTGGTATTGTCAAGCCTGGTCATCTCACTGCCTTGATGGGTTCCTCTGGTGCTGGTAAGACTACACTTTTGGATGTTTTGGCTCAAAGAAAGACGATTGGTAAGATTGAAGGCCGTATTTACTTGAACGGTGAACCTCTTGGCCCTGACTTTGAACGTACGACTGGTTACTGTGAACAAATGGATGTCCATAACCCTAATGCTACTGTTCGTGAAGCCCTCAAGTTCTCTGCTTACCTTCGTCAACCTGCTGAAGTTCCCAAGGAAGAAAAAGATGCCTATGTTGAACAGATCATTCGTTTGATGGAAATGGAAAAGATTGCTGATGCTCTTGTTGGTGATCTTGAAGCTGGTGTTGGTATCTCTGTTGAAGAACGCAAACGTTTGACGATTGCTACTGAACTGGTGGGTAAGCCCAAGCTTCTTTTTCTTGATGAACCTACATCTGGTCTTGACGCCCAAAGTTCTTACAACATTGTTCGCTTCATTCGTAAACTTGCTGATGCTGGTTGGCCAGTTCTCTGTACCATCCATCAACCTTCTGCTACTCTTTTCGAGCACTTTGATCACTTGGTTCTCTTGGTCCGTGGTGGTAAGACTGCCTACTTTGGTGAAATTGGTAAAGATGCTTCTACAATGATCAGCTATTTTGAAAGAAATGGTGGTCCCAAGTGCTCTCCTAGTGCTAACCCTGCTGAATATATTCTTGAATGTGTTGGTGCTGGTACTGCTGGCAAGGCTACCAAGGATTGGTCTGAAGTCTGGAAATCTTCCCCTGAAGCCAAGGCCTTGGAAGACGAACTTGAGCAAATTCACCAAACGATCGATCCCAATCGCAAAAACAACGCTAGCCCATACTCACTTTCTTTCTTCCAACAATTCTGGCTTGTCTACAAGCGTATGAATGTCTCTTGGTGGCGTTGTCCTACCTATAACATGGGTCGTCTCTTTAACGTCTGCTTCATTGGTCTTCTTTCTGGTTTCTCTTTCTGGAAGTTGGGTAACACACCTTCTGATATGCAAAATCGTATGTTCTCTGTCTTTACCACTCTTTTGATGAGTAACGCTTTGATTATTTTGGCTCAACCTCGTTTCATGCAAGAACGTACCTGGTTCCGTCGTGAATATGCCTCTCGCTACTATGGCTGGGCACCGTTTGCATTATCCTGTCTCCTTGTAGAAATTCCTTATCTCATCTTCTTCTCCACCATCTTCTTGTTCTGTTTCTACTGGACTGCTGGTCTTATGAACACCTCCGATCGTGTTGGTTTCTTCTACATCCACTTTATTGTTTTCTTGTTCTACTCTGTTTCACTCGGTTTCACTATTGCTGCATTCTCAAGTACTCCTCCTATGGCTGCTGTCATCAATCCTTTCTTTACTTCCATTTTGATCTTGTTTGCCGGTATTATGCAACCTCCTTCTGCTATGCCCAAGTTCTGGAGCTCATGGATGTATTGGGTTGACCCTTATCATTATTTGATCGAAGGTCTTGTTGTCAACGTCATGGACAGTATCCCTGTGGTATGCGATGCTTCTGAATTTGTAAAGATCCCTATTCCCGATGGTACAACTTGTGGTAATTACATGGCTGACTTCTTCAATGCTGGTGGTAATGGTTATGTTGAAGATAATAATGCAACTGGCTCATGTAACTACTGTAACTACAAATATGGTAATGAATTCTATGAAGAAAGAATTGGTTGGAACTTTAGCAATAGATGGCGCGATTTCGGTATCCTTTGTGCATACTGTGTCTTTAATATCTTTGCCTTCATGTTCTTTGTATTCTTATTCAGAAAGGCCAAGCGATAAACTCTTTAAATATTATAGAATTCCCTCTTTTATACTGTACATTATTACATACATTGAAAATAAAAATAATTAATTAGACAATAATTAATTGAATGTAAAGTGAAATGAGCTTTTCTGTTGATATTCAAATTCAAATGAACACATTAGATGATATGAAGAAGATTTTATAATTTTAATAGTCTTATATGAAGATATGTTTAACTAGAACTCTGTCTTTTTTCCAGCATACGCCTTTTTTACGGGTAATTGATGTGGTTGTTTTTGCGGTTGCGGTTGCAGTTGCTGCTGCTGCTGTTGTTGTATTTGTTGTATTTGTTGTTGTTGTTGTTGTTGCTGTATATCTTGTGATTGTTGTGTGTTGTCTAGTATGCTTACAGCATCATCGCCAGCAGCACCTATTGAGTTTTTCCTTGCTTTTTTTACTTCAATGGATTTCCTTCCTTTTTTCTCTTCAGCCACTCTTTTCTTTTCTTGTTTTTCTTCCTCCTTTTGCGCCCTCAAATCTATAAATACATAAAAATATGAGTATTGTTTTTTATGCAATAAATAAAGATGTTTTTTTCTTACCTTCATTTGCCTTTTTTATTGCTGCAGACGCATTTTGCTCAAATTCACTTGCGGCCTTAAAATCAAGCATTTGGACTCTCTGTTGTCTCTGGAAGCCTCTAGGTACACTTGCTGAAGTTCGGCTACCACTAGGAGTACGCTGAATAGGTTTACCAGCAGATCTTGGTTTTGGCTTTGTGATAAACAAACTAGATCCGCCTGCAGGAGCAGCTCTTGGTGGAGGTGGTCGAATAGGTCTGGGGAAGCTACCAGAGGTAGGTGTGGTTGGGGGTGAAGCAAAGCTGCTGAATGGATTGGGAACATTAGAAGTGGGAGAAGTGAGAATACGCTTCCCCATTCCTGTTATATCTGCCATACTAGGTCTCTTTTGAGCCGTCATGATGGGTACATCTGCTCCTTGTTCTGCGCGTTCTTCTCTCTCTGCTAGTGCGGCTAGTTGGTCTCCTGGACTGATTGCGTGAATACGATCTTCTACATTTTCTGTTAACATACAGTGTCGTGTAGTTGTTGGTTGCCATTGTGTAAAATCAGGCGAGACATTAGATGGCACAGGACGTACTTTAGGATCCAATATCATATATTCTGGGGAGTGAAAGCTAATACCATGTTGCTTGACTGTTATAAAAAATTAGATATGAAATTAGGTTAGTGTTTTTTTATTTATTTATTTACTGAATGACTTGAGTTTGTTCAAGACTGAATCAGAATGATCCCAATGTTTAATATTGTCAATGTTCAATCTTTGTGTTTCAGGATATGTTTCAAGGATATTAGCCATGATATTTACAAAATCATCGTCGTCAGTATTTGCTATTTTACAGATCTAACAGCATATTGGTAAACAAAAGGGATCTCAGTAATAAAACTTTTTTCTTCTCAAACCTCTACAAAACTATTTTTCACGGCAGTCAAATCTCTATGCTTAAAGTGCAAGGATGACAATAAAAGGTCTAATTTGGTTCGTTTATCTAATTCTGTAAAAGAAGCTGCAGCCATTTCAATCACATCGTCTGAAAGTCTTCCAGCAACATGAGCGCTGTCCCAACCAGTCTTTGGTTCTTTGAAATGACAGATTTTATGAAGTCCACTGGCTTTTGTTCATAAGCCGTTTTATAAATAAATGAGTTTTTTTTTTTTTTTTTTATGTATGAGGAGTTTATTCTTGTGTCGCCTTTAGACGTACACTGTAAGAAAGCATTTAAATAGATAGAATAAAAGTATAAAATTAATGTGATATCTGATTATTGTCTTGGAATTCTTTCTGATAAAGATTTTCTTGATGCATTCTGCGGAGGAGCATAGTAGCTCTAGCAGCTGCTTCATTTGGTCAAAAGGGCGATCCATCAAAAACAAGTTTCCAATGAGTTCGCCAGAGGCACAGTACACCACAGGCGATTGCTTGGAAACAATCAAGTTGCCAGTGCGGACGCACTATGGCTGAGATTGCGTGAGGTCGAGAGATTTCATCAAAAGTCAGACGTGGGGTCTGTTCTAAGAAATGAGTTGAAAGTGTATCCCACATAGGCTGTTTAAGTGGACAAGACCAGAAGAAATGTTCATCAGATTCGATTGCGCCACACAGCATACATCTTTCATCAGTAATAGTGTTTGGCATGATTTTGTGCAATCGGGATCGTGTTGGCGGCTTGGAATGATAGAGTCGCCAAAGAATGGTTCGTGCTGGATGCGGAATTGAGGTGTGCCAAAACTGTGTCCAGGATGACTTGCTGGTTCGAGGGTAATGAGAAGGTAAACTAGCTAGCGGCAGCTTGTCAATATGACGGAACCATTTTGCTGATATATTTTCAATTGGTGTGCCATCTGGTAGAGGTGAGCTAAGTAGAGAATGAAATTCCGGTTCAGGGGGAGGGAAACCCAAAGAGAAGATAGCAAGACCAGGTGAGAGATCAGAAGTACTTCTGAGAGCTGTAAAAAAGTTTTCTTCCTTAACGTGACATAGTGAGAGAAGGTCAAAATATGTCTCAGATCGATTATGTTGTTTTCTCGATAGAAAGGAGGTGATTGGGGTAAGCTTTCCATCTACATTGCTAAATCTATATAAGTCTTTAACCAAATTTGATTTCCAATAGTTGCAAGTGTGATAAGGATCATTGGTAAGCAGTAATGGGCATATACGGCTCAAAGGGATCTCTGAAGCTGAGCTAGCGTTCAGTGCCGTCCAATCGATCTCAAAATCTATTTGATCAATAGTGTTGAATAAGGAGTTAAAACAACCAAGTCTGTGTAGATCGGTGGTGCATCACTCAGGAAATAGTAGAGATAAAAATGGTGATGGCGCAAACGACAAGGCACAGAGAGTGTATTTCATGAAGCTGGTAGCAAAAGATTCTGGAGTGGGTGCTAGATCGGATGAGAGGATCAGTGGAATAAGCCATCGTATCTGCAAGGCAGAATATTGCGTCGACGGGTCCATTATAGCGATACCACCCTCTTTACGTGGTCGCTGGCAGTCTTGGAATTTCACATGCGGAAAGTTCTTCTGTTTCAAAAATGATATAATCACCGTACGTATCCGCTGAAAGAAATTTTGAGGAGGTGACAAAACCCTTATACTATGCCAAACACGACTAAGGAGGAGTGAGTTGGCAACCATGCTGCGACCTAGTATGGACAACCGTCGCTGTGAGAGGATGGTAGCATGTTTCTCGATTTTTACAATAAGGCTATCTAAATAACTAGACAGTTGTTGAGCACTACTTGTGAGAGGATATCTAAGGTAAGTGGTAGCTGAAGATGCCCGTTTGTCATGCCACTTGATGATTCCGTTAGCAAAGAGCGTTTGTCTCCAATCATGGTGGTCTTCCCCTGAAAGGGAGACAGTTATAGTCTTGCCACGATTCAAACGAGCGTTGGAAGCTTTGCCGTATAGAGATACTAAATATAATAGTGTCTGCAACTCTGTAGATCGTGTAAGGAAGACCAGGACATCGTCTGCATAGGCTAATGCCTTCAATGGTGGCGATGATATTGGCAGGGAGGTAAAATTAGGATGTTGCTGTCTAAGGAATGTAAATCCCGAGATAAGTGGAGAGAACCATATAGCACGTAGCAATGGTTCTATTGCCAAATTGAAAAGTAGGGGAGAAAGGAAGTCTCCTTGGCGTAAGCCTCTATCCTGCGAAATCGGTGCCGTAAGGAACCCATTAACGTTTATACAAAGAGAAGTCCCAAAAAACAGAGAGATAATACTGACAACCAATGGTTGTGTCGTATCCCAACATACTTTAAACATGATTCATATTCAATTTATAAGAAATCAGAGTAGTGAATGCTTTACAAAGATTTATTACAGTCTTTTCTCTATTATTCGGTCATAACTAATTCCACTCGTTTAACTCAATACAAGTTGTTTTAATATAGCTCCTGATGCAATGAGACATAAATGAAAAATAGATCTACTTAAATAATTATAAACAGTCCACTTGCATAACCAGAAACAAGTCTTTATACTAAAGTCTATTCATGCTAGATCTACAGCTATAATTAATTAAAGTATCTTGAAAAGGATTTAATTGAATCTACATGAAAAGGATATAAATACCAGATACAATAATATTAAATAAAAATATAACTTTTTAAGTCTCGTTGAATTTTATAGTCTTTTTTAATTCTTACGAGATAACACAGGCAGTTTCCGATCTATTGGAAGTTGAACAAGATGGTGCCGTTGAAATCAGTGAAAACGATACCATCCGAGCAATGCTACAGCGAGAGTTATTCTCTTGTCAAACATTATGATATTAACTATAAGATCAGGTGTGTGGTATTTCCGTAGGTTTTGAGAAAAAAATACTTTTATAAAAAATTAATGAGAAAGAACTTCAAGGTCTCTTTATTCAGAAAAATAAAGTTGAGCCTTTTCTACTGTTAAAATTAAGTGATATTTATACATTTTGATGTCTTGTGTTTTCAGTAATAGATAAATTGATATCCAACTGAACATTTCCAATCCTGGTTATCCGGTAAGCTGTATTCTTGGATGTTTGACAATTGAACCACTCGAATGCATCTATAGGCCAGGTGTGTTACATAATCTATGGCATTTCCTCGTGAAACATCTTACTTTAATATGATAAAATATCATTGCAATTCGGATGTTCTTTGTACAGAAAATGTGTAATCATGTAAAGGAGTTTATAACAGTTGTAAAGTCACACTTAAAGTTGTTTAGAACCTTTTTTATTATTCCATGTAATATGATTCGATAAAAGTGGTTATATCCATTAGTTCTCACATAACTGCTTTTATCCCGGGAACTAGTTTTAAACATATGAGTCTCCTAACTGAGTAATCCGGTGGCGGAATTATACACTCTTCACTGTCTGTGTATTCTTCTCACTGTATACCTTTTATTGTCATACAGCTGCAATTAAATGATAAAATATGAAAAAATATTGCAAGTACATGTTAAAGGCTTTCGTACTTAATTTAAGTTAGCTACTCTTACATCAAGATCGTTAGATCTTGTTATATTGTTTCATACATCATTGTAAACGCTTAAAATAATATTTTCAACTCTGTGTGATTATCAATTGTTGTCTTTCATATTTTGATCTTGCGCGTCGGAATATGAAGTGAAAATTTTTTTTTTTTGCAGTGTCAAAATACTTATTGTAATTTATATATATGGTTTGTTATATTAATGAATCAGCCCCAAATACAACAAGGTGCAACCATCTAGTATCATATTTATATCATACTAGTGGTTTTAGATAAAATATACAGTGATAAGGCGTGATTTAATGATAAAAGTAATGTACAAATACGACATGTTGGTTTGTGTAGGTTTGTGTAGTTCTTCCTAGTCGAGACACTTACCAAAATATTCAACAGAATGAGAAATAAAACCTTTGAAGTCACTCAATTATAGACTATCGCAGGCTTCGCTAATTCTGGTCATCAGTGTCTCTTTTTCAAAAAACTTATTCCGCTTCACTTTACTCTTGACGACCGACCAGAACTGCTCAATGAGGTTTAACTCTGGTGAATATGGAGGAAGATATACAAATCGATATCCTGAGTTAGTATACTTGCCTATATCAGATGAGCTATGAATAGGAGCATTATCCATAACAAGGTAATGTCCTTTCATTTCTAGATACTTGTCCATTTCATCAAGAGTAGCCTTTAAAAAGCTCAGATAATGCCCTGCCACTGTTTCCCTGCTATAAGCATCAATCTCATGTCCAAGCTTTCTCTTTTTAATACGCTTTGGAACTCTCAAACTAACATTAATTAAGCCAGTGGCAGAGATTGCACTTAAAATTGATGTTGCGTTTGCTGTGGTTGTAGGCACTGTAACTATTGCAGGAGTTCCTTTCCTTGACCAAGCTATACTTCGTTTCAAATTAACATGAAAGGCTGATTCATCAAGAAAGACACAATTTTTTACAAAGCCCAAGTCAGTATGCTGCCACTTTTGGACCCAATCGTACCTTTGTCGAATTTTTTCGTCACTGATTCTTTCCACAGGGTGAAACTGTGTTTGCTTAATGGATAAATTACATTGAGTTATCATGAAGTTATAAACAGTGCTACGAGAAACATTAAGATCTAAAAATTTTTGCCTTAAACTTTCTGCCAATTCAGTCAAAACAGCGGAAGCATTCTCATCAATGTAATTTAAAAAAAAATTGCTTATGCTCCTCCCCAAGAATTCGATGTCGATCTGTCTTTTGCTTTATCTCGAAAATGCTTTCGGGATCTTCGTAATAATGTTTGACCCATATCTGGAGTGCACGAACATGAATGCCTAACTGTCTCGCGGCAGCAGAAGCATTCAGATATTTACTAAAAAAATAAGTTAAAAAAATCTAGTTTTCTCATAATCAGAGTAAAACGTATAGCGTCGCTTATTGCATAACTCCATGTTAACATCTTCACCATTTGTCTCGTCCGCGGTTCGACGCATTACAGGATTAAATCTTTCTGAATATTTGTTCTGTAAAATTGAGTACGAGAACTTATTGTTTCGATAGCAAACAGTTCCTCGTCAACAGCAAGATCCATAAACTCAACTCCGTGCTCATCAACATGTCCTTGACCATCTTCGTAAAGAAATTGCATACTCATTTTGAATATCTGCAAAACAAATTGTAATCAGGAAAAGGAGAGCAAAAGAGAGCAAGAAACTTATCAGCTCTTAATAAAAAAATAAAAATGCCAAAGAAAAATTACTAAGCGACATGTAAAAATAATTGGCGACCTCATTTCTGGCCCAAGTGGCATCACTGTTGGAACGGCAACTTTACTTTCAAAATGACTGTCTATTAATTAAACTATGGTTAAGCGCTATGAATTAAACCTAGCAGCATCTTTTCCTCTTATTATGTTTTATTTCATACAGTATTTGATCGATAATTTGTTTTTGCATTTACCGATAAAATTACATCTTGTCTTTCGGACAATTATATTTTTATTAACCGTCAACCATTTCTTTTATAGTCGCCAATTATATTTGTTAAGCATGATATTTTATTTATTTATGGTCCATTTGAGCGCTAAAATATACAACAAATAAGTGTCCGCCCGGACCAGTTCAATCCGTTTGGAAGTGAGTGCTAAGAAAAAAAAACCCCTTCTGGTTCAAGGGTAAAAAATGAGAAAGGCAAGTAGGGTGTATAGAGAGACATTTGAAGTTAGTTAAATTATCTCAGCCATTCAATTAGTTTTTGGCCATGAGGTGTCTTGCATGGGATGGTTGTATCGTGTTGTAGTTGATCTAATCCATGGAGGATAGAACATGTAACGGGCCATCGCCAGGTCCAGGACAAAGCAATACTAGAGGGAACAAATGCGCGTGTCGGAAGCATATTCAAAAGGAAAGATATAGGGTCGGCTATTGTTTCAGGCATACAGAGTCGGCGATGCGTATTGAAGCAACTGATGGCGTGTCGTCCTGAGGCAACTGATGGCGTGTCGTCTTGAGAGGTTATTGCTGGGATGACGGGGGTAGGATTTGGGGGCCCCATCCGGTAACCAACCAAGGCGCCATCGTATACATCGACTTCTTTCTTCATGAGTCATTGGTAGCCACAAGATGGGGTCGAGAGTGATTGTTGGTCGACAGCTGGATAGCAGTTTGGAGTTCTTACCTTGGATCTGTTTTTCAAGGTTAGAGTGGAGGAAATTCTTTTTTATCGCTCTAAAGCCTCTTGCATCTAAGTCGGCTATCGTCGGCGGCATCAATCTCCACAGAGCAGTTTTTGATAGTCGACACCATTGATGGCCTCTTGTGTACTGTATGTGTGGCGTTAAGAGATATAGTAGTGTGTCCTCAGGCAAAGATAATGAACGAAAGAGGAATTGGGCTTGCAGGATAGCTATCCTTTCTTCATTGTGAGTAACTTAGCCAAATGCAGCATCACCTTGATGGATGTTTTTCCAGATGCGCCATAGATCTTACGTATGCATTGTTTTGTGCCTCTTCTAGAGTTTTTAGCTGAGTACGATTGAAGCAGTTAATAGCTATGCCGTATTCCATTTGTGGTTCGAACTATTTGAACATAAAACCGAGAGCATAGGAGCTTGGAGAATCCTGAAGGATTTACCCAATAGAAGATAGAGCATTCATCGTAGACATGGATTTGAGAATATTGTTTTGAACAAGCTTCTCCGGATCAAGGTGACCACCTGGTTTGAAGGGTATTCCTAGGTGGTTAAACAGTTGTCGCTTGCGGTATAACTTGATCATAGATCGCATATACTATTGTTTGTGGTTGGTTGTCCAAGATGACACATTTTGAAGGCTTCCACTGGTATCCCATTTGCATACTGTGTTCTTCGCATTTTAGTAGTAGGTCAACCATTGTTGAGCTATTGGCTATTAAAACCACATCATCCGCAGAAAGTAAGCAGTTCAAGAGTGGTGCTAACTGTAATGGCGATGTATCCTCCTTTATGGTTTGAGGGCGTAGATATACCGGAAGTTGATTTATAGTATACCGAGTAAAAGGTAGGGCGAGAGGATGGATCCTTGGAGTACTCCAGTCTTTGGATAGAAACGCCTAGAAGTTGCGTTTGAGACAAGTACTGCTATCTGAACTTCGTCAAACAAGTGCGTAGAAGACCTAGGATTGGAGGCGATATACAATGCTGTAATATCTTCCATATATAGTTTCTGTCAACAGTATCATAGGCGGATTTTATATCCAGAATGGCCAGAACGGGCTTGCTATGATAATGTGAACGCAGTATATGGCAGATCTCTGCAAGGCAAAGTGTTTGGTCTAACGCACCACGGATTCTCTAAAGCCGCTTTGTGCAATGTCAAGCGAGGGTCCGTTAGTTTGCAAATTATATTGTATGCAACGTTCCAGATCTTTCTAAGATAGAAGTTAGGCTGATAGGTCGGGTAATTACGCGGGTCTCGTCAGTGGAGCTTTTATAATATCGGGACAACTTGAGCAACACGCCAAGATTGTGAAGTATAAGACCACATCCAATACAAACGGAAGAGCGAAAGAAGAAGCGGTGTCAGTAGACGTTGTATTGGTTGGAGCATTTCATTCCGTAGGTGATCCACACCAGGTGCTTTCTTTGTTAGTAAGTTTCTAATGGCTTCTTGGATATCCTCTGCAGTAATTGGGCATTCTATCTCAAAGGGTAAAATTGGATTATAAATATTGTTTCTTTGAACTTCCCTTAGCAATTGTCCCGAAAAAACATTCTCTAGATGTGAAGCCATTATGTCTGCAGCATGCTGAGGGCCTTGTGGTGTAGAGAAAGCTGGTCGTAGGGTACGATGTTTACGGATACGACTAAGTTTAGAAATAGCTTTGTGTACTCACCGTTTGCCATCTGATAACAGAACCTACGCCAGTTTTCTGGACGTCGTTGGTGAATGAGGCGCCTTAGCGTTGCACGTGCTTGTTGATGTTGTAACCAGAAATGGAGTTTATTCAGACCGTATGCTTTACGCCATTTTCTATAGTAGTATTCTCTAGCCTCGTATACTTGTCTCATTTCTGCTGTCCAAAAGTCCTTCAATGGATCGGTTTGTTGGAATATGCGTCCACAAATGCTATCCAGTGACATATATATTGCTTGGCAAATGTCATCATTTAGTTTTTTCAATAAAATCTCTTGCTGACTGTTGATCTTGAGGCTGTTGGTTATTGTTCTCGATCGACATTGATATATTGTTGGCTACATTTTGGAAACTTTGGATATATTGATTCCTTGTTTTGGCTTCTTGCAGCTTTGTGAGCCTCCGAGTGATATGTGGTTGTTGGCTATGGACTTCTGGTAATATGCTGGGATGAAATGAAAAGATATCATCTTGTGTGCAGAATCCAAAGAAAGATCTTCCCATATTGTTAAGGAAGGGTTACATAGCTCAGTATCACTCATGAAGAAGTCTATGATGCTGCTACCTTGGTGTGCTATAAAGGTGGGGTTTCCATATGCAAGGCATTGGTTCCATAATATGAAATTATGTTCTTGCAACCATCTATATATCATGTTGCCTCTGGGGTTTATAGAGCTATCTCCAGTATAAGATCCCATTCTTGCATTAAAATCGCCACATAGGATGGTTTGCTTGACATCGGGTGCGGTACGTGGTAAGGAATCCAGGATTTGACTAACAACTTGATTGTCAAGTGAGGGCGGGATAAACACAATGAACGAGAGTGTCTGCGATAATGAAGGAGAGTTTGTATTGTGAAACCGACATGTTGTCGCTCGGTAGATGATGAACATGATATGGGCAGGTTGGATTAATAAGGAGACTGATACCTTGAGGCCCTTAGTGGCTAGGGGCTGTGTTTTGATGCCATATGCGTAAAATTGTTTCCAGTGAGTAGGGTATTTTTGGGCGGCAAAAGCCAAGTTTCAGTAATAAGAGAACCGAGGAAGATTGGGCAAGATGGAGTATGGTGACATGACCTGTTTTGCTAGGCCTGTGGCATTGAAGAGAGTAGTGATTGGACTCATATGGAGGCTGTATCATCCATAGGAGCCGTAGTTTGGTTCATGTCCTTAGTTTCTTCAAGGATGTTCATGTGGCCATCATCGGAAAAGAATATGTCTATATCTTGCTGTCTGTTTATTGTTCGTGCTGGCAGAGTTTCTTGTAAGAGCTGTTTGCTGATCCAGCCCTTCGAATAAAGTATCGGGCAACGGCAAAATTTGACTGGGGCTCGAATGTATTGTAGAGCTCTTTCAATGCGGTTACAGTGATGCGTAAAGCAAGGTTTTCTCGCTCTGCAGGGTGCGGTCAGCATATTTTGGATCACGAAGCACTTGGGGATCATAAGGATTAAAGTCCTCTTTGATGGTTACTTTGAAGCGTTGTAGTTGTTGTCGTAGTTCGTCTTCGTAACCATTGTGGATCAAAAGGGCGACAATGTTACGATCAGGGTAATGTATGTCAATGATGCGGTTATTATTAATATCCAATTTGCGCAAACGGAAGCATATCTGCCCAATAGGTACTCTAGTCTTCGTAAGCAAGTGGATATATTTAAATCCTTGGTTGGTAGAGGGTGGCTGTAACAGACGTGTGGCAGCTTCTTGTCGTTGTAGGCGTCGTTGTTGTCGTTGGGCGGTCAGTTGGTCTTTAATTTGCTGAAGTCTTTCATATTGGTGCCATGGAGTTGATTGTAAAAGTGTTGTTGTGGTATTGCGAAGAAGAGGGAAATCTGATGGGTTTAAGGGATTTGTAGTATTCGAGGTAGCATTCTGTTGATTTAGTTGTTCCTGGAGATGTGCTGTCTGAGCTCGAAGTCGTTCAATTTCAGTTCTTGCGGAAGCTAATTCTTTTGTTAATAGTTGGATCATGTTAAGGAGAGACTGCAATCATTTTGGTTGCTGTTGGTTTGTGTCACTTGGGATGACATAGCACCTTGGAAAGATCCAGAAAATTCAGGATTCATTGATGTTTGTGTGTTTGCAGGAGTAGACTGCGTAGAATTACAATGTTTAACATAGTTTTGGCTCGGAAGCTACTGCCGCAACCATGCAACGGAAAATAGTTGTGGAGGCTCAGATTTAGTAGAACCGTTTTGGTGGAAAGTACCCTTTTTCTCGCAATTAGGACATCTCAGAGATTTGCGATGGGACTCGAAATGAGAATAAGTAATTTTTCATCCTGTGATAGGATATTATTAATATTAGACAGTTTAGTGTTGCTATTATTATCAGATATAGCAGAGTCTGGAGGCATAATTAACGTTCTTTAATGTTTTATTGTTGTTCGTAGTGTGTGTAACGTATAAATTCGCGCCAATTATATTTTTTATAGCCGCCAATTTGATGTAGTTATTATGCATTGAATTAAATGTCATTTTATTGCTCACAATCATTTCATGTAGTTTGAGTGAATGGTTTTTTTTATTAGTAATAGAATAACTCCGGTTTAATAATACATTTTGCCCAGATCATTAAATATGGAACATTTTTTTCCCACTCTCGGTAAAAACTTTTCCAAAGACATAGCTTTGAAACAAACAAATGCATAATCATTCGCTTTCCATTGGTTATCAATGCACCCCCTTTCCCCTTTAATTTCAAGAACTGACATCACAGAAATCAAATAGGAACAGCTTGCTGTGAAGATACAGATTGGTTGTGCAACTGGGCGTTAAATAAATGAAGCTTATCGGTTCTTCCGAATATTGTACCAGTATATATCTTTTTTAAAAAAAGCACGAGAACTGAACGTATTGAATGTTAAAAGGATTTTCATTTCTCCGCAATAGAAATCTTCGTTTCAAGGTTAATTTATATTGAGAAAAAAACCAAAAATCAAATGGTAATGTATCTGACCGAAATCCGGATCAAAAGCAGCCAACTTCAAACTCAGGACATAAATAAATGGTCGGAATTTTTATTTTTTTTTTTTTTTTAATTATTTTTATTTTTATTTTCATTTTTTTTTATTTTTTTTTTTTTTCATTTTTTTTTTTTACTTGTTTTTAATGGCAAACCTTATAACCACATGGACAAGGTCTAAAATTCCTATCAGCAATGTCTAATTCCTCCATACAAAGAGGACATTCAAGATCTTCTTCATCAGAACTGTACATTTTTCTTTTTAATTTATTGTAGAGAAAAGAGGGAAAAAAACATTTTTTCGAAGGAAAAAAGTGCTTCCATCATTTTCTACTCCGATAAACAACACGTCACTCATTTATTGGCAATATCTCACCTTGATTTCCTTCATCCGTTTCACTTTCAAAATTCAAGAGCGACGGTGATACAGTGCGGCTGGTAGATACTATCGATTACAAAAAAAGTAATTGTCAGTCATAGAAAAATGAAATTGGTTGCAAAAATCAACGAGAATAAATTGATATGCTAATGTACACTTTGTCTGATTTGATAATCACATTAATGACATGCCTTTGTACAACTAAAGACAATGGTTTTACCGCAAATGCTTAAAGGCACCTAATTTGTTATTCGAAACTTGAAGATATGGCAGAATTATTCAGGCTTTGTCAACTTTTTCCGATCGTCTAATATAATAAAAAAACATATAAAAGAAGGCAGTTCTTCATATACCTGCATTTACTTTTTAATTATTTGCATAATCTCTTTTGCTTTAATACATCAATCATCCTAATACAAAAGTAATTTGATCCAATATGGATATGCCACTGCAACCAATGCTCTCGGTACACGCTGACCGAGATGAAGAATTTAGACAAACACATAATTCATCAGACGAATCAACCATCGAAGAAGTACATCAAAAAGAAGAAACCAACAGTGAAAAAGAATTCTCTAGTCAAAACCATCGCGGTGACTTTGGTGAAGTCAGTGGAAATGCAGTGAACATTCAAAATGCCATGTCCAACTACGAAGAACTTCGCAGAGAATTAACAACTCAGTCTCGTATGTCACGTATCAAAACCACTCATGCCTCGGATGCTGTTGACGTTGCCGAAAAGGGAGATGTCAAGGACTTTGATCTTACCGAATTTTTGAGTGAACAAAATGATCAATCCGCTAATGCCGGTATGTATCCCAAACATATGGGCTTGATCTGGAAGAATTTGGTTGTTCAAGGTGTTGGTGCTGATGCAAAGGTGATTCCAACAAATTGGACTTGGATCAGAGATACCATAAAGTTCTGGAAATGGGGCAAGCAAGCTGGTAATGATTTCACTATCTTGAAGGGCAACGATGGCTTCTGTAAGGATGGTGAAATGTTGCTTGTTCTCGGTCGTCCTGGTGCGGGTTGTACAACCTTACTTCGTGTCTTGGCAAACATGCGTGCCTCTTATACAAGCATTGAGGGCACTGTGTCCTATGGTGGTATTGAAGCCCAGGAATTTTCCAAGTATTACCGTGGTGAGGTTTGTTATAACGAAGAAGAAGATCTTCATTATCCTACCTTGACCACCAAGCAAACTTTGAGCTTTGCCTTGAAGAACAAGACTCCCGGTAAACGTCTTGAAGGTGAAACTAAAAAGGAATTTATCAACAAAATTCTTTACATGCTTGGAAACATGCTTGGTTTAACAAAGCAAATGAACACCATGGTCGGTAATGCCTTTGTTCGTGGTCTTTCTGGTGGTGAACGTAAGCGTCTTTCGATTGCTGAACAAATGACAACACGTAGTTCTATCAACTGTTGGGATTGTTCTACTCGTGGTCTTGATGCCTCCTCTGCTCTTGATTATGTTCGTTCTCTTCGTATCATGACTGATATCTTACATAAGACTACTGTTTCCACTCTTTATCAAGCATCTGACAGTATTTTCCATCTTTTTGATAAGGTCATGGTTCTTGATGAAGGCCGTTGTATCTACTTTGGTCCTACTGCTACTGCCAAGCCTTACTTTGAGGAAATGGGTTTCTACTGTCCTGATCGTAAATCTACCCCTGATTTCTTGACTGGTCTCTGTAATATGAATGAACGTGAATACCGTGAGGGTTATAAGAACAAGGTCCCTGTCAACTCGGTTCAATTCGAAAAGGCTTACAAAGAATCTGCTGTTTACAGTGAAATGATGCGTGAACGCGATGAATACGAACAAAAAATTAATCAGGATCGTCCTGATGAAAAGTTCCGTCAAGCTTTCGCTGAAGCTCATCAAAAGCATGCTCCTGTCCGCTCTCCTTATGTCGCTACCTATTATCAACAAGTCAAATCCCTTACCCTCCGTCAATTCCAACTTATCTGGGGTGATAAGGGTGCTTTGATCTCTCGTTATGGTGGTGTTGTTGTCAAGGGTCTTATCATGGCTTCCGTGTTTTTCAAGATGCCTCAAGATGTTACAGGTGCTTTCTCTCGTGGTGGTTCTTTCTTGTTCTCACTCTTATTCAATGCTTTAATTGCTCAGGCTGAACTTTCTGCTTTCATGCAAGGTCGTCGTGTATTGGAAAAGCATAAACACTTTGCTCTTTACCGTCCTTCTGCTTTCTATATCTCTCAAGTCATTGTCGATGTGCCTCTCGCTATCGTTCAGGTTTTAATCTTTGAAATCTGTGTGTACTTTATGATGGGTCTCGTACTTGATGCTGGAAAGGTAAATATAAAGCACCTTATTTTTTTTATAGTTTATTAACAAATTTTTCATCTAGTTCTTTACTTTCTTTATTATCTTGGTTGTGACTAACTTGTGTATGAATGGTTTCTTCCGTTTCTGGGGTGCTGTCTCACCAAACTTCTTCACTGCCTCTCAACTTTCATCTATTTTGTTGATTGCCGCATTGGTCTACTCTGGTTATCAGATTCCTTATATCAAGATGCACCCTTGGTTAATGTGGATCTACTGGATCAATCCCCTTGCTTACGCCTACAAAGCCTTGATCTCAAATGAATTGACTGGCATGGAATTCTCTTGTGAAGGCGTTGGATCTATTCCTTACGGCGCCTCATACACCAATGATGCTTACAAGACCTGTAGTCTTGCTGGTGCTACCCCTGGTGCCAATTCTGTTCTTGGTGATAGTTACCTCCACTATGGTTATGGTTTCGAAACCTGGCAGCGTTGGATTGACTTTGTTGCTGTCATTCTCTTTTTCATCTTCTTTACTGCTTTGACTGCTCTCGCTATGGAATATGTTGATCTTCAAAAGGAAGGTTCTATTACCAAGGTTTATAAAGAAGGCAAAGCACCTAAGGAAATGGATGAATCCAAGGCCATGGAACAAGTTGTTCTTGAACAAGATGAAGAAATGGAAGCTGTTACTACCGGTACTACCTTCTCTTGGCATCACATTGACTATACTGTCCCCGTTAAGGGCGGTCAACTCAAACTTTTGAATGATATTGGTGGTATTGTCAAGCCTGGTCATCTCACTGCCTGATGGGTTCCTCTGGTGCTGGTAAGACTACACTTTTGGATGTTTTGGCTCAAAGAAAGGACGATGGTAAGATTGAAGGCCGTATTTACTTGAACGGTGAACCTCTTGGCCCTGACTTTGAACGTACGACTGGTTACTGTGAAACAAATGGATGTCCATAACCCTAATGCTACTGTTCGTGAAGCCCTCAAGTTCTCTGCTTACCTTCGTCAACCTGCTGAAGTTCCCAAGGAAGAAAAAGATGCCTATGTTGAACAGATCATTCGTTTGATGGAAATGGAAAAGATTGCTGATGCTCTTGTTGGTGATCTTGAAGCTGGTGTTGGTATCTCTGTTGAAGAACGCAAACGTTTGACGATTGCTACTGAACTGGTGGGTAAGCCCAAGCTTCTTTTTCTTGATGAACCTACATCTGGTCTTGACGCCCAAAGTTCTTACAACATTGTCGCTTCATTCGTAAACTTGCTGATGCTGGTTGGCCAGTTCTCTGTACCATCCATCAACCTTCTGCTACTTCTTTTCGAGCACTTTGATCACTTGGTTCTCTTGGTCCGTGGTGGTAAGGACTGCCTACTTTGGTGAAATTGGTAAAGATGCTTCTACAATGATCAGCTATTTTGAAAGAAATGGTGGTCCCAAGTGCTCTCCTAGTGCTAACCCTGCTGAATATATTCTTGAATGTGTTGGTGCTGGTACTGCTGGCAAGGCTACCAAGGATTGGTCTGAAGTCTGGAAATCTTCCCCTGAAGCCAAGGCCTTGGAAGACGAACTTGAGCAAATTCACCAAACGATCGATCCCAATCGCAAAAACAACGCTAGCCCATACTCACTTTCTTTCTTCCAACAATTCTGGCTTGTCTACAAGCGTATGAATGTCTCTTGGTGGCGTTGTCCTACCTATAACATGGGTCGTCTCTTTAACGTCTGCTTCATTGGTCTTCTTTCTGGTTTCTCTTTCTGGAAGTTGGGTAACACACCTTCTGATATGCAAAATCGTATGTTCTCTGTCTTTACCACTCTTTTGATGAGTAACGCTTTGATTATTTTGGCTCAACCTCGTTTCATGCAAGAACGTACCTGGTTCCGTCGTGAATATGCCTCTCGCTACTATGGCTGGGCACCGTTTGCATTATCCTGTCTCCTTGTAGAAATTCCTTATCTCATCTTCTTCTCCACCATCTTCTTGTTCTGTTTCTACTGGACTGCTGGTCTTATGAACACCTCCGATCGTGTTGGTTTCTTCTACATCCACTTTATTGTTTTCTTGTTCTACTCTGTTTCACTCGGTTTCACTATTGCTGCATTCTCAAGTACTCCTCCTATGGCTGCTGTCATCAATCCTTTCTTTACTTCCATTTTGATCTTGTTTGCCGGTATTATGCAACCTCCTTCTGCTATGCCCAAGTTCTGGAGCTCATGGATGTATTGGGTTGACCCTTATCATTATTTGATCGAAGGTCTTGTTGTCAACGTCATGGACAGTATCCCTGTGGTATGCGATGCTTCTGAATTTGTAAAGATCCCTATTCCCGATGGTACAACTTGTGGTAATACATGGCTGACTTCTTCAATGCTGGTGGTAATGGTTATGTTGAAGATAATAATGCAACTGGCTCATGTAACTACTGTAACTACAAATATGGTAATGAATTCTATGAAGAAAGAATTGGTTGGAACTTTAGCATAGATGGCGCGATTTCGGTATCCTTTGTGCATACTGTGTCTTTAATATCTTTGCCTTCATGTTCTTTGTATTCTTATTCAGAAAGGCCAAGCGATAAACTCTTTAAATATTATAGAATTCCCTCTTTTATACTGTACATTATTACATACATTGAAAATAAAATAATTAATTAGACAATAATTAATTGAATGTAAAGTGAAATGAGCTTTTCTGTTGATATTCAAATTCAAATGAAACACATTAGATGATATGAAGAAGATTTTATAATTTTAATAGTCTTATATGAAGATATGTTTAACTAGAACTCTGTCTTTTTTCCAGCATACGCCTTTTTTACGGGTAATTGATGTGGTTGTTTTTGCGGTTGCGGTTGCAGTTTGCTGCTGCTGCTGTTGTTGTATTTGTTGTATTTGTTGTTGTTGTTGTTGTTGCTGTATATCTTGTGATTGTTGTGTGTTGTCTAGTATGCTTACAGCATCATCGCCAGCAGCACCTATTGAGTTTTTCCTTGCTTTTTTTACTTCAATGGATTTCCTTCCTTTTTTCTCTTCAGCCACTCTTTTCTTTTCTTGTTTTTCTTCCTCCTTTGCGCCCTCAAATCTATAAATACATAAAAATATGAGTATTGTTTTTTATGCAATAAATAAAGATGTTTTTTTCTTACCTTCATTTGCCTTTTTTATTGCTGCAGACGCATTTTGCTCAAATTCACTTGCGGCCTTAAAATCAAGCATTTGGACTCTCTGTTGTCTCTGGAAGCCTCTAGGTACACTTGCTGAAGTTCGGCTACCACTAGGAGTACGCTGAATAGGTTTACCAGCAGATCTTGGTTTTGGCTTTGTGATAAACAAACTAGATCCGCCTGCAGGAGCAGCTCTTGGTGGAGGTGGTCGAATAGGTCTGGGGAAGCTACCAGAGGTAGGTGTGGTTGGGGGTGAAGCAAAGCTGCTGAATGGATTGGGAACATTAGAAGTGGGAGAAGTGAGAATACGCTTCCCCATTCCTGTTATATCTGCCATACTAGGTCTCTTTTGAGCCGTCATGATGGGTACATCTGCTCCTTGTTCTGCGCGTTCTTCTCTCTCTGCTAGTGCGGCTAGTTGGTCTCCTGGACTGATTGCGTGAATACGATCTTCTACATTTTCTGTTAACATACAGTGTCGTGTAGTTGTTGGTTGCCATTGTGTAAAATCAGGCGAGACATTAGATGGCACAGGACGTACTTTAGGATCCAATATCATATATTCTGGGGAGTGAAAGCTAATACCATGTTGCTTGACTGTTATAAAAAATTAGATATGAAATTAGGTTAGTGTTTTTTTATTTATTTATTTACTGAATGACTTGAGTTTGTTCAAGACTGAATCAGAATGATCCCAATGTTTAATATTGTCAATGTTCAATCTTTGTGTTTCAGGATATGTTTCAAGGATATTAGCCATGATATTTACAAAATCATCGTCGTCAGTATTTGCTATTTTACAGATCTAACAGCATATTGGTAAACAAAAGGGATCTCAGTAATAAAACTTTTTTCTTCTCAAACCTCTACAAAACTATTTTTCACGGCAGTCAAATCTCTATGCTTAAAGTGCAAGGATGACAATAAAAGGTCTAATTTGGTTCGTTTATCTAATTCTGTAAAAGAAGCTGCAGCCATTTCAATCACATCGTCTGAAAGTCTTCCAGCAACATGAGCGCTGTCCCAACCAGTCTTTGGTTCTTTGAAATGACAGATTTATGAAGTCCACTGGCTTTTGTTCATAAGCCGTTTTATAAATAAATGAGTTTTTTTTTTTTTTTTTTTATGTATGAGGAGTTTATTCTTGTGTCGCCTTTAGACGTACACTGTAAGAAAGCATTTAAATAGATAGAATAAAAGTATAAATTAATGTGATATCTGATATTGTCTTGGAATTCTTTCTGATAAAGATTTTCTTGATGCATTCTGCGGAGGAGCATAGTAGCTCTAGCAGCTGCTTCATTTGGTCAAAAGGGCGATCCATCAAAAACAAGTTTCCAATGAGTTCGCCAGAGGCACAGTACACCACAGGCGATGCTTGGAAACAATCAAGTTGCCAGTGCGGACGCACTATGGCTGAGATTGCGTGAGGTCGAGAGATTTCATCAAAAGTCAGACGTGGGGTCTGTTCTAAGAAATGAGTTGAAAGTGTATCCCACATAGGCTGTTTAAGTGGACAAGACCAGAAGAAATGTCATCAGATTCGATTGCGCCACACAGCATACATCTTTCATCAGTAATAGTGTTTGGCATGATTTTGTGCAATCGGGATCGTGTTGGCGGCTTGGAATGATAGAGTCGCCAAGAATGGTTCGTGCTGGATGCGGAATTGAGGTGTGCCAAAACTGTGTCCAGGATGACTTGCTGGTTCGAGGGTAATGAGAAGGTAAACTAGCTAGCGGCAGCTTGTCAATATGACGGAACCATTTTGCTGATATATTTTCAATTGGTGTGCCATCTGGTAGAGGTGAGCTAAGTAGAGAATGAAATTCCGGTTCAGGGGGAGGGAAACCCAAAGAGAAGATAGCAAGACCAGGTGAGAGATCAGAAGTACTTCTGAGAGCTGTAAAAAAGTTTTCTTCCTTAACGTGACATAGTGAGAGAAGGTCAAAATATGTCTCAGATCGATTATGTTGTTTTCTCGATAGAAAGGAGGTGATTGGGGTAAGCTTTCCATCTACATTGCTAAATCTATATAAGTCTTTAACCAAATTTGATTTCCAATAGTTGCAAGTGTGATAAGGATCATTGGTAAGCAGTAATGGGCATATACGGCTCAAAGGGATCTCTGAAGCTGAGCTAGCGTTCAGTGCCGTCCAATCGATCTCAAAATCTATTTGATCAATAGTGTTGAATAAGGAGTTAAAACAACCAAGTCTGTGTAGATCGGTGGTGCATCACTCAGGAAATAGTAGAGATAAAAATGGTGATGGCGCAAACGACAAGGCACAGAGAGTGTATTTCATGAAGCTGGTAGCAAAAGATTCTGGAGTGGGTGCTAGATCGGATGAGAGGATCAGTGGAATAAGCCATCGTATCTGCAAGGCAGAATATTGCGTCGACGGGTCCATTATAGCGATACCACCCTCTTTACGTGGTCGCTGGCAGTCTTGGAATTTCACATGCGGAAAGTTCTTCTGTTTCAAAATGATATAATCACCGTACGTATCCGCTGAAAGAAATTTTGAGGAGGTGACAAAACCCTTATACTATGCCAAACACGACTAAGGAGGAGTGAGTTGGCAACCATGCTGCGACCTAGTATGGACAACCGTCGCTGTGAGAGGATGGTAGCATGTTTCTCGATTTTTACAATAAGGCTATCTAAATAACTAGACAGTTGTTGAGCACTACTTGTGAGAGGATATCTAAGGTAAGTGGTAGCTGAAGATGCCCGTTTGTCATGCCACTTGATGATTCCGTTAGCAAAGAGCGTTTGTCTCCAATCATGGTGGTCTTCCCCTGAAAGGGAGACAGTTATAGTCTTGCCACGATTCAAACGAGCGTTGGAAGCTTTGCCGTATAGAGATACTAAATATAATAGTGTCTGCAACTCTGTAGATCGTGTAAGGAAGACCAGGACATCGTCTGCATAGGCTAATGCCTTCAATGGTGGCGATGATATTGGCAGGGAGGTAAAATTAGGATGTTGCTGTCTAAGGAATGTAAATCCCGAGATAAGTGGAGAGAACCATATAGCACGTAGCAATGGTTCTATTGCCAAATTGAAAAGTAGGGGAGAAAGGAAGTCTCCTTGGCGTAAGCCTCTATCCTGCGAAATCGGTGCCGTAAGGAACCCATTAACGTTTATACAAAGAGAAGTCCCAAAAAACAGAGAGATAATACTGACAACCAATGGTTGTGTCGTATCCCAACATACTTTAAACATGATTCATATTCAATTTATAAGAAATCAGAGTAGTGAATGCTTTACAAAGATTTATTACAGTCTTTTCTCTATTATTCGGTCATAACTAATTCCACTCGTTTAACTCAATACAAGTTGTTTTAATATAGCTCCTGATGCAATGAGACATAAATGAAAAATAGATCTACTTAAATAATTATAAACAGTCCACTTGCATAACCAGAAACAAGTCTTTATACTAAAGTCTATTCATGCTAGATCTACAGCTATAATTAATTAAAGTATCTTGAAAAGGATTTAATTGAATCTACATGAAAAGGATATAAATACCAGATACAATAATATTAAATAAAAATATAACTTTTTAAGTCTCGTTGAATTTTATAGTCTTTTTTAATTCTTACGAGATAACACAGGCAGTTTCCGATCTATTGGAAGTTGAACAAGATGGTGCCGTTGAAATCAGTGAAAACGATACCATCCGAGCAATGCTACAGCGAGAGTTATTCTCTTGTCAAACATTATGATATTAACTATAAGATCAGGTGTGTGGTATTTCCGTAGGTTTTGAGAAAAAAATACTTTTATAAAAATTAATGAGAAAGAACTTCAAGGTCTCTTTATTCAGAAAAATAAAGTTGAGCCTTTTCTACTGTTAAAATTAAGTGATATTTATACATTTTGATGTCTTGTGTTTTCAGTAATAGATAAATTGATATCCAACTGAACATTTCCAATCCTGGTTATCCGGTAAGCTGTATTCTTGGATGTTTGACAATTGAACCACTCGAATGCATCTATAGGCCAGGTGTGTTACATAATCTATGGCATTTCCTCGTGAAACATCTTACTTTAATATGATAAAATATCATTGCAATTCGGATGTTCTTTGTACAGAAAATGTGTAATCATGTAAAGGAGTTTATAACAGTTGTAAAGTCACACTTAAAGTTGTTTAGAACCTTTTTTATTATTCCATGTAATATGATTCGATAAAAGTGGTTATATCCATTAGTTCTCACATAACTGCTTTTATCCCGGGAACTAGTTTTAAACATATGAGTCTCCTAACTGAGTAATCCGGTGGCGGAATTATACACTCTTCACTGTCTGTGTATTCTTCTCACTGTATACCTTTTATTGTCATACAGCTGCAATTAAATGATAAAATATGAAAAAATATTGCAAGTACATGTTAAAGGCTTTCGTACTTAATTTAAGTTAGCTACTCTTACATCAAGATCGTTAGATCTTGTTATATTGTTTCATACATCATTGTAAACGCTTAAAATAATATTTTCAACTCTGTGTGATTATCAATTGTTGTCTTTCATATTTTGATCTTGCGCGTCGGAATATGAAGTGAAAATTTTTTTTTTTTGCAGTGTCAAAATACTTATTGTAATTTATATATATGGTTTGTTATATTAATGAATCAGCCCCAAATACAACAAGGTGCAACCATCTAGTATCATATTTATATCATACTAGTGGTTTTAGATAAAATATACAGTGATAAGGCGTGATTTAATGATAAAAGTAATGTACAAATACGACATGTTGGTTTGTGTAGGTTTGTGTAGTTCTTCCTAGTCGAGACACTTACCAAAATATTCAACAGAATGAGAAATAAAACCTTTGAAGTCACTCAATTATAGACTATCGCAGGCTTCGCTAATTCTGGTCATCAGTGTCTCTTTTTCAAAAAACTTATTCCGCTTCACTTTACTCTTGACGACCGACCAGAACTGCTCAATGAGGTTTAACTCTGGTGAATATGGAGGAAGATATACAAATCGATATCCTGAGTTAGTATACTTGCCTATATCAGATGAGCTATGAATAGGAGCATTATCCATAACAAGGTAATGTCCTTTCATTTCTAGATACTTGTCCATTTCATCAAGAGTAGCCTTTAAAAAGCTCAGATAATGCCCTGCCACTGTTTCCCTGCTATAAGCATCAATCTCATGTCCAAGCTTTCTCTTTTTAATACGCTTTGGAACTCTCAAACTAACATTAATTAAGCCAGTGGCAGAGATTGCACTTAAAATTGATGTTGCGTTTGCTGTGGTTGTAGGCACTGTAACTATTGCAGGAGTTCCTTTCCTTGACCAAGCTATACTTCGTTTCAAATTAACATGAAAGGCTGATTCATCAAGAAAGACACAATTTTTTACAAAGCCCAAGTCAGTATGCTGCCACTTTTGGACCCAATCGTACCTTTGTCGAATTTTTTCGTCACTGATTCTTTCCACAGGGTGAAACTGTGTTTGCTTAATGGATAAATTACATTGAGTTATCATGAAGTTATAAACAGTGCTACGAGAAACATTAAGATCTAAAAATTTTTGCCTTAAACTTTCTGCCAATTCAGTCAAAACAGCGGAAGCATTCTCATCAATGTAATTTAAAAAAAAATTGCTTATGCTCCTCCCCAAGAATTCGATGTCGATCTGTCTTTTGCTTTATCTCGAAAATGCTTTCGGGATCTTCGTAATAATGTTTGACCCATATCTGGAGTGCACGAACATGAATGCCTAACTGTCTCGCGGCAGCAGAAGCATTCAGATATTTACTAAAAAAATAAGTTAAAAAAATCTAGTTTTCTCATAATCAGAGTAAAACGTATAGCGTCGCTTATTGCATAACTCCATGTTAACATCTTCACCATTTGTCTCGTCCGCGGTTCGACGCATTACAGGATTAAATCTTTCTGAATATTTGTTCTGTAAAATTGAGTACGAGAACTTATTGTTTCGATAGCAAACAGTTCCTCGTCAACAGCAAGATCCATAAACTCAACTCCGTGCTCATCAACATGTCCTTGACCATCTTCGTAAAGAAATTGCATACTCATTTTGAATATCTGCAAAACAAATTGTAATCAGGAAAAGGAGAGCAAAAGAGAGCAAGAAACTTATCAGCTCTTAATAAAAAAATAAAAATGCCAAAGAAAAATTACTAAGCGACATGTAAAAATAATTGGCGACCTCATTTCTGGCCCAAGTGGCATCACTGTTGGAACGGCAACTTTACTTTTCAAAATGACTGTCTATTAATTAAACTATGGTTAAGCGCTATGAATTAAACCTAGCAGCATCTTTTCCTCTTATTATGTTTTATTTCATACAGTATTTGATCGATAATTTGTTTTTGCATTTACCGATAAAATTACATCTTGTCTTTCGGACAATTATATTTTTATTAACCGTCAACCATTTCTTTTATAGTCGCCAATTATATTTGTTTAAGCATGATATTTTATTTATTTATGGTCCATTTGAGCGCTAAAATATACAACAAATAAGTGTCCGCCCGGACCAGTTCAATCCGTTTGGAAGTGAGTGCTAAGAAAAAAAAACCCCTTCTGGTTCAAGGGTAAAAAATGAGAAAGGCAAGTAGGGTGTATAGAGAGACATTTGAAGTTAGTTAAATTATCTCAGCCATTCAATTAGTTTTTGGCCATGAGGTGTCTTGCATGGGATGGTTGTATCGTGTTGTAGTTGATCTAATCCATGGAGGATAGAACATGTAACGGGCCATCGCCAGGTCCAGGACAAAGCAATACTAGAGGGAACAAATGCGCGTGTCGGAAGCATATTCAAAAGGAAAGATATAGGGTCGGCTATTGTTTCAGGCATACAGAGTCGGCGATGCGTATTGAAGCAACTGATGGCGTGTCGTCCTGAGGCAACTGATGGCGTGTCGTCTTGAGAGGTTATTGCTGGGATGACGGGGGTAGGATTTGGGGGCCCCATCCGGTAACCAACCAAGGCGCCATCGTATACATCGACTTCTTTCTTCATGAGTCATTGGTAGCCACAAGATGGGGTCGAGAGTGATTGTTGGTCGACAGCTGGATAGCAGTTTGGAGTTCTTACCTTGGATCTGTTTTTCAAGGTTAGAGTGGAGGAAATTCTTTTTATCGCTCTAAAGCCTCTTGCATCTAAGTCGGCTATCGTCGGCGGCATCAATCTCCACAGAGCAGTTTTTGATAGTCGACACCATTGATGGCCTCTTGTGTACTGTATGTGTGGCGTTAAGAGATATAGTAGTGTGTCCTCAGGCAAAGATAATGAACGAAAGAGGAATTGGGCTTGCAGGATAGCTATCCTTTCTTTCATTGTGAGTAACTTAGCCAAATGCAGCATCACCTTGATGGATGTTTTTCCAGATGCGCCATAGATCTTACGTATGCATTTGTTTTGTGCCTCTTCTAGAGTTTTTAGCTGAGTACGATTGAAGCAGTTAATAGCTATGCCGTATTCCATTTGTGGTCGAACTATTTGAACATAAAACCGAGAGCATAGGAGCTTGGAGAATCCTGAAGGATTTACCCCAATAGAAGATAGAGCATTCATCGTAGACATGGATTTGAGAATATTGTTTTGAACAAGCTTCTCCGGATCAAGGTGACCACCTGGTTTGAAGGGTATTCCTAGGTGGTTAAAAGTTGTCGCTTGCGGTATAACTTGATCATAGATCGCATATACTATTGTTTGTGGTTGGTTGTCCAAGATGACACATTTTGAAGGATTCCACTGGTATCCCATTTGCATACTGTGTTCTTCGCATTTTAGTAGTAGGTCAACCATTGTTGAGCTATTGGCTATTAAAACCACATCATCCGCATAAAGTAAGCAGTTCAAGAGTGGTGCTAACTGTAATGGCGATGTATCCTCCTTTATGGTTTGAGGGCGTAGATATACCGGAAGTTGATTTATATATACCGAGTAAAGGTAGGGCGAGAGGATGGATCCTTGGAGTACTCCAGTCTTTGGATAGAAACGCCTAGAAGTTGCGTTTGAGACAAGTACTTCTATCTGAACTTCGTCAAACAAGTTGCGTAGAAGACCTAGGATTGGAGGCGATATACAATGCTGTAATATCTTCCATATATAGTTTCTGTCAACAGTATCATAGGCGGATTTTATATCCAGAATGGCCAGAACGGGCTTGCTATGATAATGTGAACGCAGTATATGGCAGATCTCTGCAAGGCAAAGTGTTTGGTCTAACGCACCACGGGATTCTCTAAAGCCGCTTTGTGCAATGTCAAGCGAGGGTCCGTTAGTTTGCAAATTATATTGTATGCAACGTTCCAAGATCTTTCTAAAGATAGAAGTTAGGCTGATAGGTCGGTAATTACTCGGTTCGTCAGTGGAGCCTTTTTTATATATCGGGACAACTTGAGCAACACGCCAAGATTGTGAAGTATAAGACCACATCCAATACAAACGGAAGAGCGAAAGAAGAAGCGGTGTCAGTAGACGTTGTATTGGTTGGAGCATTTCATTCCGTAGGTGATCCACACCAGGTGCTTTCTTTGTTAGTAAGTTTCTAATGGCTTCTTGGATATCCTCTGCAGTAATTGGGCATTCTATCTCAAAGGGTAAAATTGGATTATAAATATTGTTTCTTTGAACTTCCCTTAGCAATTGTCCCGAAAAAACATTCTCTAGATGTGAAGCCATTATGTCTGCAGCATGCTGAGGGCCTTGTGGTGTAGAGAAAGCTGGTCGTAGGGTACGATGTTTACGGATACGACTAAGTTTAGAAATAGCTTTTGTGTACTCACCGTTTGCCATCTGATAACAGAACCTACGCCAGTTTTCTGGACGTCGTTGGTGAATGAGGCGCCTTAGCGTTGCACGTGCTTGTTGATGTTGTAACCAGAAATGGAGTTTATTCAGACCGTATGCTTTACGCCATTTTCTATAGTAGTATTCTCTAGCCTCGTATACTTGTCTCATTTCTGCTGTCCAAAAGTCCTTCAATGGATCGGTTTGTTGGAATATGCGTCCACAAATGCTATCCAGTGACATATATATTGCTTGGCAAATGTCATCATTTAGTTTTTTCAATAAAATCTCTTGCTGACTGTTGATCTTGAGGCTGTTGGTTATTGTTCTCGATCGACATTGATATATTGTTGGCTACATTTTGGAAACTTTGGATATATTGATTCCTTGTTTTGGCTTCTTGCAGCTTTGTGAGCCTCCGAGTGATATGTGGTTGTTGGCTATGGACTTCTGGTAATATGCTGGGATGAAATGAAAAAGATATCATCTTGTGTGCAGAATCCAAAGAAAGATCTTCCCATATTGTTAAGGAAGGGTTACATAGCTCAGTATCACTCATGAAGAAGTCTATGATGCTGCTACCTTGGTGTGCTATAAAGGTGGGGTTTCCATATGCAAGGCATTGGTTCCATAATATGAAATTATGTTCTTGCAACCATCTATATATCATGTTGCCTCTGGGGTTTATAGAGCTATCTCCAGTATAAGATCCCATTCTTGCATTAAAATCGCCACATAGGATGGTTTGCTTGACATCGGGTGCGGTACGTGGTAAGGAATCCAGGATTTGACTAACAACTTGATTGTCAAGTGAGGGCGGGAGATAAACACAATGAACGAGAGTGTCTGCGATAATGAAGGAGAGTTTGTATTGTGAAACCGACATGTTGTCGCTCGGTAGATGATGAACATGATATGGGCAGGTTGGATTAATAAGGAGACTGATACCTTGATGGCCCTTAGTGGCTAGGGGCTGTGTTTTGATGCCATATGCGTAAAATTGTTTCCAGTGAGTAGGGTATTTGTTGGGCGGCAAAAGCCAAGTTTCAGTAATAAGAAGAACCGAGGAAGATTGGGCAAGATGGAGTATTGGTGACATGACCTGTTTTGCTAGGCCTGTGGCATTGAAGAGAGTAATAGTGATTGGACTCATATGGAGGCTGTATCATCCATAGGAGCCGTAGTTTGGTTCATGTCCTTAGTTTCTTCAAGGATGTTCATGTGGCCATCATCGGAAAAGAATATGTCTATATCTTGCTGTCTGTTTATTGTTCGTGCTGGCAGAGTTTCTTGTAAGAGCTGTTTGCTGATCCAGCCCTTCGAATAAAAGTATCGGGCAACGGCAAAATTTGACTGGGGCTCGAATGTATTGTAGAGCTCTTTCAATGCGGTTACAGTGATGCGTAAAAGCAAGGTTTTCTCGCTCTGCAGGGGTGCGGTCAGCATATTTTGGATCACGAAGCACTTGGGGATCATAAGGATTAAAGTCCTCTTTGATGGTTACTTTGAAGCGTTGTAGTTGTTGTCGTAGTTCGTCTTCGTAACCATTGTGGATCAAAAGGGCGACAATGTTACGATCAGGGTAATGTATGTCAATGATGCGGTTATTATTAATATCCAATTTGCGCAAACGGAAGCATATCTGCCCAATAGGTACTCTAGTCTTCGTAAGCAAGTGGATATATTTAAATCCTTGGTTGGTAGAGGGTGGCTGTAACAGACGTGTGGCAGCTTCTTGTCGTTGTAGGCGTCGTTGTTGTCGTTGGGCGGTCAGTTGGTCTTTAATTTGCTGAAGTCTTTCATATTGGTGCCATGGAGTTGATTGTAAAAGTGTTGTTGTGGTATTGCGAAGAAGAGGGAAATCTGATGGGTTTAAGGGATTTGTAGTATTCGAGGTAGCATTCTGTTGATTTAGTTGTTCCTGGAGATGTGCTGTCTGAGCTCGAAGTCGTTCAATTTCAGTTCTTGCGGAAGCTAATTCTTTTGTTAATAGTTGGATCATGTTAAGGAGAGACTGCAAATCATTTTGGTTGCTGTTGGTTTGTGTCACTTGGGATGACATAGCACCTTGGAAAGATCCAGAAAATTCAGGATTCATTGATGTTTGTGTGTTTGCAGGAGTAGACTGCGTAGAATTAACAATGTTCAACATAGTTTTGGCTCGGAAGCTACTGCCGCAACCAGTGCAACGGAAAATAAGTTGTGGAGGCTCAGATTTAGTAGAACCGTTTTGGTGGAAAGTACCCTTTTTCTCGCAATTAGGACATCTCAGAGATTTGCGATGGGACTCGAAATGAGAAAGTAAGTAATTAATTTCATCCTGTGATAGGATATTATTAATATTAGACAGTTTAGTGTTGCTATTATTATCAGATATAGCAGAGTCTGGAGGCATAATTAACGTTCTTTAATGTTTTATTGTTGTTCGTAGTGTGTGTAACGTATAAATTCGCGCCAATTATATTTTTTATAGCCGCCAATTTGATGTAGTTATTATGCATTGAATTAAATGTCATTTTATTGCTCACAATCATTTCATGTAGTTTGAGTGAATGGTTTTTTATTTAGTAATAGAATAACTCCGGTTTAATAATACATTTTGCCCAGATCATTAAATATGGAACATTTTTTTCCCACTCTCGGTAAAAACTTTTCCAAAGACATAGCTTTGAAACAAACAAATGCATAATCATTCGCTTTCCATTGGTTATCAATGCACCCCCTTTCCCCTTTAATTTCAAGAACTGACATCACAGAAATCAAATAGGAACAGCTTGCTGTGAAGATACAGATTGGTTGTGCAACTGGGCGTTAAATAAATGAAGCTTATCGGTTCTTCCGAATATTGTACCAGTATATATCTTTTTTAAAAAAAGCACGAGAACTGAACGTATTGAATGTTAAAAGGATTTTCATTTCTCCGCAATAGAAATCTTCGTTTCAAGGTTAATTTATATTGAGAAAAAAACCAAAAATCAAATGGTAATGTATCTGACCGAAATCCGGATCAAAAGCAGCCAACTTCAAACTCAGGACATAAATAAATGGTCGGAATTTTTATTTTTTTTTTTTTTTTAATTATTTTTATTTTTATTTTCATTTTTTTTTATTTTTTTATTTTTTTCATTTTTTTTTTTTTACTTGTTTTTAATGGCAAACCTTATAACCACATGGACAAGGTCTAAAATTCCTATCAGCAATGTCTAATTCCTCCATACAAAGAGGACATTCAAGATCTTCTTCATCAGAACTGTACATTTTTCTTTTTAATTTATTGTAGAGAAAAAGAGGGAAAAAAACATTTTTTCGAAGGAAAAAAGTGCTTCCATCATTTTCTACTCCGATAAACAACACGTCACTCATTTATTGGCAATATCTCACCTTGATTTCCTTCATCCGTTTCACTTTCAAAATTCAAGAGCGACGGTGATACAGTGCGGCTGGTAGATACTATCGATTACAAAAAAAGTAATTGTCAGTCATAGAAAAATGAAATTGGTTGCAAAAAATCAACGAGAATAAATTGATATGCTAATGTACACTTTGTCTGATTTGATAATCACATTAATGACATGCCTTTGTACAACTAAAGACAATGGTTTTACCGCAAATGCTTAAAGGCACCTAATTTGTTATTCGAAACTTGAAGATATGGCAGAATTATTCAGGCTTTGTCAACTTTTTCCGATCGTCTAATAATAATAAAAAAACATATAAAAGAAGGCAGTTCTTCATATACCTGCATTTACTTTTTAATTATTTGCATAATCTCTTTTGCTTTAATACATCAATCATCCTAATACAAAAGTAATTTGATCCAATATGGATATGCCACTGCAACCAATGCTCTCGGTACACGCTGACCGAGATGAAGAATTTAGACAAACACATAATTCATCAGACGAATCAACCATCGAAGAAGTACATCAAAAAGAAGAAACCAACAGTGAAAAAGAATTCTCTAGTCAAAACCATCGCGGTGACTTTGGTGAAGTCAGTGGAAATGCAGTGAACATTCAAAATGCCATGTCCAACTACGAAGAACTTCGCAGAGAATTAACAACTCAGTCTCGTATGTCACGTATCAAATCCACTCATGCCTCGGATGCTGTTGACGTTGCCGAAAAGGGAGATGTCAAGGACTTTGATCTTACCGAATTTTTGAGTGAACAAAATGATCAATCCGCTAATGCCGGTATGTATCCCAAACATATGGGCTTGATCTGGAAGAATTTGGTTGTTCAAGGTGTTGGTGCTGATGCAAAGGTGATTCCAACAAATTGGACTTGGATCAGAGATACCATAAAGTTCTGGAAATGGGGCAAGCAAGCTGGTAATGATTTCACTATCTTGAAGGGCAACGATGGCTTCTGTAAGGATGGTGAAATGTTGCTTGTTCTCGGTCGTCCTGGTGCGGGTTGTACAACCTTACTTCGTGTCTTGGCAAACATGCGTGCCTCTTATACAAGCATTGAGGGCACTGTGTCCTATGGTGGTATTGAAGCCCAGGAATTTTCCAAGTATTACCGTGGTGAGGTTTGTTATAACGAAGAAGAAGATCTTCATTATCCTACCTTGACCACCAAGCAAACTTTGAGCTTTGCCTTGAAGAACAAGACTCCCGGTAAACGTCTTGAAGGTGAAACTAAAAAGGAATTTATCAACAAAATTCTTTACATGCTTGGAAACATGCTTGGTTTAACAAAGCAAATGAACACCATGGTCGGTAATGCCTTTGTTCGTGGTCTTTCTGGTGGTGAACGTAAGCGTCTTTCGATTGCTGAACAAATGACAACACGTAGTTCTATCAACTGTTGGGATTGTTCTACTCGTGGTCTTGATGCCTCCTCTGCTCTTGATTATGTTCGTTCTCTTCGTATCATGACTGATATCTTACATAAGACTACTGTTTCCACTCTTTATCAAGCATCTGACAGTATTTTCCATCTTTTTGATAAGGTCATGGTTCTTGATGAAGGCCGTTGTATCTACTTTGGTCCTACTGCTACTGCCAAGCCTTACTTTGAGGAAATGGGTTTCTACTGTCCTGATCGTAAATCTACCCCTGATTTCTTGACTGGTCTCTGTAATATGAATGAACGTGAATACCGTGAGGGTTATAAGAACAAGGTCCCTGTCAACTCGGTTCAATTCGAAAAGGCTTACAAAGAATCTGCTGTTTACAGTGAAATGATGCGTGAACGCGATGAATACGAACAAAAAATTAATCAGGATCGTCCTGATGAAAAGTTCCGTCAAGCTTTCGCTGAAGCTCATCAAAAGCATGCTCCTGTCCGCTCTCCTTATGTCGCTACCTATTATCAACAAGTCAAATCCCTTACCCTCCGTCAATTCCAACTTATCTGGGGTGATAAGGGTGCTTTGATCTCTCGTTATGGTGGTGTTGTTGTCAAGGGTCTTATCATGGCTTCCGTGTTTTTCAAGATGCCTCAAGATGTTACAGGTGCTTTCTCTCGTGGTGGTTCTTTCTTGTTCTCACTCTTATTCAATGCTTTAATTGCTCAGGCTGAACTTTCTGCTTTCATGCAAGGTCGTCGTGTATTGGAAAAGCATAAACACTTTGCTCTTTACCGTCCTTCTGCTTTCTATATCTCTCAAGTCATTGTCGATGTGCCTCTCGCTATCGTTCAGGTTTTAATCTTTGAAATCTGTGTGTACTTTATGATGGGTCTCGTACTTGATGCTGGAAAGGTAAATATAAAGCACCTTATTTTTTTTTATAGTTTATTAACAAATTTTTCATCTAGTTCTTTACTTTCTTTATTATCTTGGTTGTGACTAACTTGTGTATGAATGGTTTCTTCCGTTTCTGGGGTGCTGTCTCACCAAACTTCTTCACTGCCTCTCAACTTTCATCTATTTTGTTGATTGCCGCATTGGTCTACTCTGGTTATCAGATTCCTTATATCAAGATGCACCCTTGGTTAATGTGGATCTACTGGATCAATCCCCTTGCTTACGCCTACAAAGCCTTGATCTCAAATGAATTGACTGGCATGGAATTCTCTTGTGAAGGCGTTGGATCTATTCCTTACGGCGCCTCATACACCAATGATGCTTACAAGACCTGTAGTCTTGCTGGTGCTACCCCTGGTGCCAATTCTGTTCTTGGTGATAGTTACCTCCACTATGGTTATGGTTTCGAAACCTGGCAGCGTTGGATTGACTTTGTTGCTGTCATTCTCTTTTTCATCTTCTTTACTGCTTTGACTGCTCTCGCTATGGAATATGTTGATCTTCAAAAGGAAGGTTCTATTACCAAGGTTTATAAAGAAGGCAAAGCACCTAAGGAAATGGATGAATCCAAGGCCATGGAACAAGTTGTTCTTGAACAAGATGAAGAAATGGAAGCTGTTACTACCGGTACTACCTTCTCTTGGCATCACATTGACTATACTGTCCCCGTTAAGGGCGGTCAACTCAAACTTTTGAATGATATTGGTGGTATTGTCAAGCCTGGTCATCTCACTGCCTTGATGGGTTCCTCTGGTGCTGGTAAGACTACACTTTTGGATGTTTTGGCTCAAAGAAAGACGATTGGTAAGATTGAAGGCCGTATTTACTTGAACGGTGAACCTCTTGGCCCTGACTTTGAACGTACGACTGGTTACTGTGAACAAATGGATGTCCATAACCCTAATGCTACTGTTCGTGAAGCCCTCAAGTTCTCTGCTTACCTTCGTCAACCTGCTGAAGTTCCCAAGGAAGAAAAAGATGCCTATGTTGAACAGATCATTCGTTTGATGGAAATGGAAAAGATTGCTGATGCTCTTGTTGGTGATCTTGAAGCTGGTGTTGGTATCTCTGTTGAAGAACGCAAACGTTTGACGATTGCTACTGAACTGGTGGGTAAGCCCAAGCTTCTTTTTCTTGATGAACCTACATCTGGTCTTGACGCCCAAAGTTCTTACAACATTGTTCGCTTCATTCGTAAACTTGCTGATGCTGGTTGGCCAGTTCTCTGTACCATCCATCAACCTTCTGCTACTCTTTTCGAGCACTTTGATCACTTGGTTCTCTTGGTCCGTGGTGGTAAGACTGCCTACTTTGGTGAAATTGGTAAAGATGCTTCTACAATGATCAGCTATTTTGAAAGAAATGGTGGTCCCAAGTGCTCTCCTAGTGCTAACCCTGCTGAATATATTCTTGAATGTGTTGGTGCTGGTACTGCTGGCAAGGCTACCAAGGATTGGTCTGAAGTCTGGAAATCTTCCCCTGAAGCCAAGGCCTTGGAAGACGAACTTGAGCAAATTCACCAAACGATCGATCCCAATCGCAAAAACAACGCTAGCCCATACTCACTTTCTTTCTTCCAACAATTCTGGCTTGTCTACAAGCGTATGAATGTCTCTTGGTGGCGTTGTCCTACCTATAACATGGGTCGTCTCTTTAACGTCTGCTTCATTGGTCTTCTTTCTGGTTTCTCTTTCTGGAAGTTGGGTAACACACCTTCTGATATGCAAAATCGTATGTTCTCTGTCTTTACCACTCTTTTGATGAGTAACGCTTTGATTATTTTGGCTCAACCTCGTTTCATGCAAGAACGTACCTGGTTCCGTCGTGAATATGCCTCTCGCTACTATGGCTGGGCACCGTTTGCATTATCCTGTCTCCTTGTAGAAATTCCTTATCTCATCTTCTTCTCCACCATCTTCTTGTTCTGTTTCTACTGGACTGCTGGTCTTATGAACACCTCCGATCGTGTTGGTTTCTTCTACATCCACTTTATTGTTTTCTTGTTCTACTCTGTTTCACTCGGTTTCACTATTGCTGCATTCTCAAGTACTCCTCCTATGGCTGCTGTCATCAATCCTTTCTTTTCTTCCATTTTGTTCTTGTTTGCCGGTATTATGCAACCTCCTTCTGCTATGCCCAAGTTCTGGAGCTCATGGATGTATTGGGTTGACCCTTATCATTATTTGATCGAAGGTCTTGTTGTCAACGTCATGGACAGTATCCCTGTGGTATGCGATGCTTCTGAATTTGTAAAGATCCCTATTCCCGATGGTACAACTTGTGGTAATTACATGGCTGACTTCTTCAATGCTGGTGGTAATGGTTATGTTGAAGATAATAATGCAACTGGCTCATGTAACTACTGTAACTACAAATATGGTAATGAATTCTATGAAGAAAGAATTGGTTGGAACTTTAGCAATAGATGGCGCGATTTCGGTATCCTTTGTGCATACTGTGTCTTTAATATCTTTGCCTTCATGTTCTTTGTATTCTTATTCAGAAAGGCCAAGCGATAAACTCTTTAAATATTATAGAGTTCTCTCTTTTATACTGTGTATTATTACATACATTGAAAATAAAAATAATTAATTAGACAATAATTAATTGAATATAAAGTGAAATGAGCTTTTCTATTGATATTCAAATTCAAATGGACACATTAGACGATATGAAGAAGATTTTATAATTTTAATAGTCTTATATGAAGATATGTTTAACTAGAACTCTGTCTTTTTTCCAGCATACGCCTTTTTTACGGGTAATTGAGGTGGTTGTTTTTGCGGTTGCGGTTGCGGTTGCTGCTGTTGTTGTATTTGCTGTTGTTGTATTTGCTGTTGTTGTTGCTGTAGATGAAGCTGTTGTAATTGTTGTGGTTGTTGCTGTTGTTGTGGCTGCTGCTGCTGTTGTTGTATTTGTTGTATTTGTTGTTGTTGTTGTTGTTGTTGTTGCTGTATATCTTGTGATTGTTGTGTGTTGTCTAGTATGCTTACAGCATCATCGCCAGCAGCACCTATTGAGTTTTTCCTTGCTTTTTTTACTTCAATGGATTTCCTTCCTTTTTTCTCTTCAGCCACTCTTTTCTTTTCTTGTTTTTCTTCCTCCTTTTGCGCCCTCAAATCTATAAATACATAAAAATATGAGTATTGTTTTTTATGCAATAAATAAAGATGTTTTTTTCTTACCTTCATTTGCCTTTTTTATTGCTGCAGACGCATTTTGCTCAAATTCACTTGCGGCCTTAAAATCAAGCATTTGGACTCTCTGTTGTCTCTGGAAGCCTCTAGGTACACTTGCTGAAGTTCGGCTACCACTAGGAGTACGCTGAATAGGTTTACCAGCAGATCTTGGTTTTGGCTTTGTGATAAACAAACTAGATCCGCCTGCAGGAGCAGCTCTTGGTGGAGGTGGTCGAATAGGTCTGGGGAAGCTACCAGAGGTAGGTGTGGTTGGGGGTGAAGCAAAGCTGCTGAATGGATTGGGAACATTAGAAGTGGGAGAAGTGAGAATACGCTTCCCCATTCCTGTTATATCTGCCATACTAGGTCTCTTTTGAGCCGTCATGATGGGTACATCTGCTCCTTGTTCTGCGCGTTCTTCTCTCTCTGCTAGTGCGGCTAGTTGGTCTCCTGGACTGATTGCGTGAATACGATCTTCTACATTTTCTGTTAACATACAGTGTCGTGTAGTTGTTGGTTGCCATTGTGTAAAATCAGGCGAGACATTAGATGGCACAGGACGTACTTTAGGATCCAATATCATATATTCTGGGGAGTGAAAGCTAATACCATGTTGCTTGACTGTTATAAAAAATTAGATATGAAATTAGGTTAGTGTTTTTTTATTTATTTATTTACTGAATGACTTGAGTTTGTTCAAGACTGAATCAGAATGATCCCAATGTTTAATATTGTCAATGTTCAATCTTTGTGTTTCAGGATATGTTTCAAGGATATTAGCCATGATATTTACAAAATCATCGTCGTCAGTATTTGCTATTTTACAGATCTAACAGCATATTGGTAAACAAAAGGGATCTCAGTAATAAAACTTTTTTCTTCTCAAACCTCTACAAAACTATTTTTCACGGCAGTCAAATCTCTATGCTTAAAGTGCAAGGATGACAATAAAAGGTCTAATTTGGTTCGTTTATCTAATTCTGTAAAAGAAGTTGCAGCCATTTCAATCACATCGTCTGAAAGTTTTCCAGCAACATGAGCACTGTCCCAACCAGTCTTTGGTTCTTTTGAAATGACAGATTTTATGAAGTCCACTGGTTTTTGTTCATAAGCCATTTTATAAATAAATGAGTTAAAAAAAAAAAAAAAAAAAAAAAAAAAAAAACTTCACAAAAATCATATTTTATAGACGCGTCACGTAAAATTATTTATTTGTAACCTTTGATAAAGCATAAATGTACATCAGATACATCGTCAATAATACGAGCATAATTGTTTTCTATTGCTTCCTGACGTGTGTAAAGATATGATTGATATTCTTCAAAAGTAGTATATGTAATAGATTCGCACTCTTGTAAATACACATCTCGTAAATTGCTACTATCTTCGGTAGGAGGTTGTGTTGTGAATGCAATACTATAGATCATAACATCGACCAAGTGAGGATGATAATTAATGAGATTAGGTATAAAATCACTAGATAACAGTAGTCTTGATGTGGATATGTAAAGTGATTTTAATTCTGGCATGCATATGGCAAAATACGACCAAACATGTGAAGGGGCATGACAAGGAAACCTCTCAAACTCTCTTGAAATTGGGTAATGCTTTCTAAATGCAATTGAGAGGACGCGCATTTTTTGAAGGCTAGTGATTGCCATCACACAACGTGCAACCTGTTCAGGGTAATAATCGTGTATAACAATAGCTAATTTTTCTAAAAGAGGCGAAGATTGAGCGATTTGTTCCAGTGTACAGCAGTTGATAGAGTCCGTGAGTGCTAATTGGGTTAAATGACATGCAGCTGTGATGTATATGTGTTGATGTATCACCGTCGCTCTTGAATTTTGAAAGTGAAACGGATGAAGGAAATCAAGGTGAGATATTGCCAATAAATGAGTAATGTTTGTTTTAACTCGTGCTTTGGGTTCAATCAAGACTTGTCGAAAAAGAAACCGTCTTAAATTAGGATGAAGTAATTCAATTATGACTTTTAATGTATCTTCTTTAATTGTACAGTCTACTAGAGCTAAAGAAGTAAGTTTTGGCTTGTATTGGTAGATGGCAGCGAAATCATCAAAGGTGTCTTGGCAATGGCTGATAAAGAGCTCCTTCAAGTGAGGACAGTATTTGAAGAAATACCTCAATCCATAATGTTCTGTTCTAGGTGATGGGTGAAAGTCGATACGTAATGCTCTTAGATTAGGCACAAGTTGAGCCATCAGACTTGAGTTGACTAAATCAAAATGGGGACCGGTTGTCAAGTTTCTGTATAAAGAACATATATGGTCACCAAGGACAAAACTAGATGATAACGCAGTAGGTGTAGAAAGTAAATCTGTAGCCATTTGAATAGCTTCTCCCTTCTTTACGTCGTACTCTCGGGGTAAAATGAATTCTTTGTGTTTCCAAAGAAAGGGTGCACAGAGTTTATACAGACGTTGACAGGATAAAGCAATATATTTCAAATGTACATAATTGTGTTCAGGGTAGCACCAACCAAGAAAATCTGCCTCATCGTATGGCTTTATAGAGGATAGATGAATGATATGTTCAATTATTTCGCTTGGCAAACTTAAGAGACAGGACTTCATTTTAAAAAAAAAAGAAAAAGAAAAAGAGAAAGAAAAAGAAAAAGAGAGAAAGCGATAAATGCCATATTATATTTTATACAAAATAAACACATGATCATTATTATTTATATAATATCTGTATTTACAGGTTGATCAAAAAGCACTTATTTTATATGCAGTATATCAAAAAAAGTAATTTGTAAAGCAAAGAAGGGGGATATTGTCAAGATAAATAACATATTACAGTATTCTTGATCGATTGTAGTTAAAAACCATATCAGAACTTCAAAGATATACCAACTGAATAAAGTATAGTCATACAGAAAAGATGATTATTAGCAACAAAAAAAAATATTAATATAATCCAAGGTTCATAGACATCAAAAAAGAGAAGTGAAATTTGAAACACTTTTAAACGTAGTTATAAAGCCAGAATCATGCATTGTCCACTTATTCTTGCTCTGAAATCACTTGTTCAACACAAGACACTTTTTATGTCATGAATTCATAAACTTGTTTTTCTTTATTGCTTTACGTATTAGGCCTCCTTTTTTTTGCCTTTGTGGGCAAGGATTGCTTTAGGCTTAGAGCGATAACATATGCATTCTCCCAGTAGCCTTGATATACATCATGTATCTTTGTATACTAAGCCTCTGGTTAACTTCTATAAGAGTGCGACGAAATCTTTAGGAATACATTGACTATTGCAAGCATTATTCAACCAGGTCAAAGTAAAGGAACATAATATCAACAACAATAAAAGCGACTATTCTGTGGTAACTAAAACAATTTCCTTCTTTTAGGAATATTTGATATTTGGTCATAAGATTTTGTAGTAGCTCTCCAATATCTAACATTTGGCTTTTCCTATATTTGGTCATAATCCTTCTGATGTGCAAACTGATAAATAAAAGGCTTCATTTAATATAAACGCGTTGTTTATCGGAGTAGAAAATGATGGAAGCACTTTTTTGCTTCGAAAAAATGTTTTTTTCCCTCTTTTTCTCTACAATAAATTAAAAAGAAAAATGTACAGTTCTGATGAAGAAGATCTTGAATGTCCTCTTTGTATGGAGGAATTAGACATTGCTGATAGGAATTTTAGACCTTGTCCATGTGGTTATAAGGTTTGACATTAAAAATAAAACAAGAAAGGAATGTAATGAAGTAAAAAAAAAAAGATTTGTAGATTCTGTTGGCATCATATTAGAGAGAATCTTAACGGGAGATGTCCTGCTTGGTAAATGGATTTAGGCCTGTGAAATGGGCACTGTTACCTAACATTCTCCTTTTTTAGTCGAAGAGAATATTCTGAACAAATAGCAGAATTTGAACCTATTAGTGCTGATGAGTAAAGAGAGAGCTTTCTTTGTTATTATTTCTTAAACTAAACCTCTTTATTATATAAATAGAATTCAAAGAATTAGGAGGGAGAAGAAAGAAAAGGAACGTCAACAAAAAGATATGGAAGCAGCTAATCGTCGTCACTTGGCTAACATGAGAGTTGTTCAGAAAAATCTTGTTTATATTATTGGCCTTCATCCAAAATTAGCTACAGAAGAGGTAAAGTACCAATGAATATTTCTTCCCTCTTTCTTATTTGACTAATAAATGGAGCTTTTGTAGATAATTAGATCAAACGACTATTTTGGACAGTTTGGCAAAATTGCAAAGATTGTAATCAACAAGAGACAAATTGCGCCTACCTCGCATGCTAATGGTGCGACTTCTATGCAACCTAGTGCTGCTGTTTATGTAACTTATGTTAGAAAAGATGACGCTGCTAAGGCTATTCATGCAGTGGATGGTAGTGTCATGGCTGGAAGGATTTTGAGGTAAAGCAACAAATATAGGCTATCTATTCGTGTTTTAATATAATATAGAGCCTCTTATGGTACAACTAAATATTGTACTTATTATCTTCGTAATATGGCATGTCCAAATCCAAACTGTTTATATTTACATGAACCAGGTGAAGATGCAGATACTATATCAAAAGAAGAACTTGCTACTGGGTAAACATAAAAAAGCGTGTATAAAATACCATTTTTTAACGTAGAAATATAGTAAACATCGCATGAGGGATCAAATGTCTTATGACAATAATGATAGTGATGAAGACGACGAAGATTATCCTAGATCATCACAATACAGCTCACCCACCATATCTACTTCCGACTTTCCCCCTGTCTCTTCTGTCATCAAAAAGGCATCAACTGTAGCGGATGAAGAGCGCTCAGCACTTCCTGCTACAGCCTCTTGGGGAAAATCAAGTACACCCGGTACACCTACTACCAAGAGCAGTGCCCTGCCTGATCGCACTTTGACATCCGACGCCTTTGGTCCTCCTTTATCGGTTGCTGTTGCCCAGCAACAACAGCTGCAGCAAAAGCAACACGTGTCTCCTACTGTGTTGAAACGTAAATTAGAGAAAAAGAAGCGTAAGGAATTGCTTCAAAAGCAAAGAAAAGAAGAAGAAAAGGGACAGTTACAGCAGCAGCAAGTAGCCAGTCCATCTGAGACACAACTCGCTCAAGAGGCGCAGGAAGAAGAAGAGGATGAAGACGAACATTATCTATTTAATGATCTTGTTCAATTTGTATTGGGTGATGCGTTTGAAGAAATGTGTGTACCAAAGTTGACAAAAGAAGAAAAAGAGCCTATTGGTGTATCTGGGTTACATGAAACGTCATTTGATGATGACAGCAATAACACACCAACGACACCACCTTTAAGCTTAGAACAGTTATCTATAAAAGACGATATGTCACCGTTTGAATTTCTTATACAATCTATCCCGACACCAAAATATACAGGCACGTTTAATCCATTTTCTCATCAAATTTTAAGAAGCAATACTGCTTTATTTGGCTCTCCTGTACGCAAACATTCAAGATTTGGTTTTGCTCAATTTTAATTCCTTTTTTTTTGTTTTTATTTTATACTTTCAATAATAAAAAATTATGGATAATAGCATCAGTATCTTTGTTTGCGGTTGTTGTTCTTTTGGTAATAAAGGAAAGCGTATTGCCATTTATTTGGCTAGTTTCTTGGTACAGATATTGGCTAATGTGAAAGACATGAATTAACAACATTAAACAGTTTACCTTTGGTTGGTGGACGTTTATTGACGGTTTAACGGCACTGTCAACTTTACCCGACAGAAAAATATCTCCAGGTATTGAAGACTGGATACCTGGGATAGTTACAACTTTTGGAATGATTATGTACGTGAAAAAAGGGACTTTTTTTTTTCCAGCATATATCCTTAGTTTCAATTATAGGGTTAACTTGATTGATAAAGAGACACTCCAAGGGGACGTATATGATGAATATGTTACATGGAGAGCAAGATTATTTTTATTTTTGGTATCTCAACAAATAAAAAAAAAGGGTAAAAATTAAAAAAAAAATTATTTAGGGATTTACGATGATGGCGGGTGGAATATCGGGTTCTGTGGTAATATATACATGTAGATCATAAGAAAATGCGATTAATACATATAAAAAAGGCTGTCTTAGTGACCAAATATGTATATGAAGAAGGAATAGATTTACCCAACATGTATCTTGGAATAGCAGATGTTGTTCAATGCGTACTAATTATGTTGAGGTAAAATTGATAGATCAATACACGAATTGATATTAAAATAAGCAACATACAGCACGGCCGTTTTATGGATTGCACAAAATACCACCGAACAAAAATACCATTACATTATTTAAGCTTCTTTATTACAATAAAACGATTATATACACTTGTTTTAAAAACGCAAATCCCAATCAATCTTGGGACCCAGCTTGGGTAATACTTCAACTACTGTGTGCATGTCCTTGTCGCCTCTACCAGAAAGACAGATCACAATGTCCTTATCCTTTGGGAGCTCTTTGGCTAATTCGATAGCAGCGTAGACAGCATGAGAGGATTCTAAAGCAGGGATGATACCTTCCAATTGAGTCAATTTTCTAAACCCAATCAAACATTGAGCATCGTCTGCCACGCGATATTCAGCTCTTCCACAATCCTTCAAGAAAGCATGTTCAGGGCCAACACCAGGGTAATCTAAACCGGCACTAACAGAGTGTGTTTCAATGATTTGACCTTTCGTGTCTTGCAAGAGATAAGTACGAGTACCATGAAGAACACCAGGTGTTCCCATAGATAAAGTAGCAGAGTGCTTTTCTGTATGAACACCATCACCACCGGCTTCAACACCAACTATGCGAACAGACTCTTCTTCAACAAAAGGATGGAACATACCGATCGCATTAGAACCACCACCCACACAGGCAACCACAGCATCAGGCAGCTTGCCGGCCTTTTCAAGCATTTGACGTTTTGTTTCTTTACCAATCACAGATTGGAATTCACGAACGATCATAGGGAATGGATGAGGACCAATGGCTGAACCAACAAGATAATGTGTGGTGGATACATTAGCAACCCAATCACGCATGGCTTCATTGATGGCATCTTTCAATGTTCTAGAGCCATCCTTGACAGGAATAACAGTAGCACCTAACATTCTCATACGGAACACATTCAAGGCTTGACGACGACAATCCTCTTCGCCCATGTAGACACAACATTCCAAACCAAATTTGGCACATACAGTAGCAGTAGCCACACCATGTTGTCCAGCACCAGTTTCGGCAATGATACGCTTCTTACCAAGTCGCTTGGCTAACAAAATTTGACCTACAGCGTTATTGATCTTGTGAGAACCTGTATGATTCAAATCTTCACGCTTTAACCAGATGCGAGCACCACCTGTTTCCTCAGTCAATCGGCTGGCGAGCTGGAGTTGAGAAGGACGAGAGATATAGTCGTAATAAGATTCAAATTCGGCTTTGAAAGCAGGATCATTGATGGCATCGATAAAGCATGTTTCAAGTTGGGTAAGACAGTCCACAAGGGCTTCAGGCACATAGGCACCACCAAAGTTACCAAATCGAGTTTGCATTTGATAAAAATTCTTGATGTCGTCGGGTGAGAAAGGTCCACGACCAGCAGCATCATTCACTTCCAAATCAGCTTGACCAGCTTCACTGGCGGCATAGGTTTCGATAGGCTGTTTACGTCCACTGACTTCAGCAACATATTGTTGGAGAACTTCAGAAGTATTTTGTTTGTTTTCAAGAGCTTCTCTAGTCAAAGTAATCAAACGAGATCCAATGACAACACCTTCAGCATGGGCACCTACTTGAAGAAAGTGTTCACGAGTAGACACACCAAAGCCAACAGCCAATGGAACGGAGGTATATTTCTTAATACGGGCAATAATTTCAGGTAATTCTGTGTTGACACTATCTCTGGCACCAGTAACGCCCATACGTGAGATGACGTAAATAAAAGAATCTGCAATGGTGGCCAAGAGTTCAATACGCTTCTCGGTAGTGGAAGGTGCGATCAAGGGGACATAGGCAAGACCATACTTGTAACAAATGCTACGGAAGCTGTGTGATTCTTCAGGTGGTAAGTCAACCATGATATATCCATTCACACCTGCTTCCTTACAGTCTTGTATCATCTTTTCTTCTCCATAAGCAAGGATAGGGTTATAATATCCCATAAAGACAACAGGAATCTTTAAACCCTTAGCACGAGCATCACGAACCATTTGAAGACACATGGGAATATCTGTGCCATGTTTGAGTGATTGCTAATGTTCGAGAAATGTCAAAAATTGATCGCAATAAACTCATAAAAAAATACTTACTGTGCTTGCATATTGAATGGTAGGTCCATCAGCCAAAGGATCGGTAAAGGGAATACCTTAAGTCTCATATAAGTTTCGATGTTTTTTCTTTGTTTATTATCCTCTTTGTTTATTACCTAGTTCAACAACATCAGCACCACCTCTTTCCAAAGCTAATAAGTTTTCTACAGTTTCAGCAGGTGAAGGATATCCAGCAGTTATGAAATTAACAAATGCGGGTCGGTCTAAAAAAATAGAATCGTAAGTCAATGCCATCAATGATAATATCTATGTTTACTTTGTTCTTTTGCAGTTTTAAACGCGTTGCGAAGTCCAGCAGACATAATTATAAAATGTGTTTGATAAAATTGTCTAAATAGAAAAAAAAAACTCAGCTATTTATGGTGAAAATAAAAAATCTGACGGAGACCAATTTAATTGGAAAAATGAATGAGTCAGGATTATCGTACACCACTAAGTCCTGTAGACCGAAAGATAAATAGTCTTAAGTCCTGTAGACCGAAAGATAAATAGTCTTAAGTCCTGTAGACCGAAAAAGCGAAGCTGTTTAATTCCTGTATACCATTTTTTGCTAGCATACATTAAACATCGTGCTGTGGACACAAATACATAACGAAATTATACCCAAGTCACTCTAGTAGAGATGAGATACACAAGGGAGGGAGGGAGATTATCACCTTTTTTAGGTAGATAAAGGCTTGCTTTATTTGATTGGACAAGTACAGAAAGCTGCATAAATTATGCAAAATATAAAAATAAAAGATGATTAAATGAGATATATTTATTGTAAAGCGCGTTGGCTGGCAATATTTAAGAAATTTTGTGCTTGAAGTGCATTGACTGAGGTTACTTGACCTTGGCCATCTTTAATAAAAGCAGCATTATCAGTCGAAGGAGGTAAAAAGACAACACTAGTATTATGGGCTTTTGAAAGATTTGTTAAAGTATCAAGATATCGTATCTGCATTGCTGATGAAGTACTAAGAATATCAGCAGCCTCCCTCATCAATTTGGCAGCATCTACTTCGGCCCTAGCTGTTATTACTTTGGATTGCCCTGTACGCTTCGCTTGTGCTGCTGCCGAAAGAGACTCTTGAAGTTCTTTTGAAAAACTAAAGTCTTTAATCAGAATGGATTCAATCTAACAGCTTTGTATAAGTCTAATATTCTTTGTTATTATTATCATTTTACCTTGACGCCCCACTCAGCAGCTACACTACCAGTAATTGCTTGAACTTCTTGTGCTATCGATTCACGATTCTCAACACATTCTTGTAGTACTTTACCACCCAAAATATGACGAAGCGTTGTTTGAGTTCTATAAAAAAAATCCCCATTCAGTTCTCTAGGCATTACTTCTTTTAACTCCATTTCTGTATTACCTTTCTATCAATGCTTTTTTGACATCTCTAACACCAAATTGGGCTTGATATGGATCAATGATATGCCAATAAAGAACAGAATCAATTAATACAGTGACATTATCCTTTGTCATGATGTATTGTCGTGGAATATCTGCAATTTGTATTTTTACATCTACTCTTTGTATGCGTTCTGTTACTGGATTGATCTGTAATATGAAAATAAGGTCAAAAAATAAATATCATCATTTATGAATTCTAATCAACCTTGACAAGGCCTGGATCAACACATTTGTAAAACTTTCCAAAACGAGATATGAGACCTACATGCCCTTGTTTGATAGGTTTATATGGATTAGGACAGCAAACACAGCAAGGGATCTAAAAAGCACGTTAGCATCTTTTTAAATTTTACTCAAAAACATTACTGATCCTAATGCGCCAATAACAGAACCTATTCCATTCATCATATTACCGTACCACCCCTATTCTAACTTTGTAAGCGAAATTCATCAACAGATATTCATATGATCTTACGTGTTTAATAGTACTGATATCAAGCTCTAATGCAAAGCTTGGTTGTACACCATTTGTTGCAAAATCACCTTTAACTTGCTTGATTGTATGAGATGGTTCACCAGCAACACTTGGACTTGCTTTAGCATCATAACCGCTACGAATCAATGGAGAAGAATCTTGAATACTCATTTTTTAAATAAAGAATAAAAGAAGTCAATAAATTTTTTGATTTGTTAAATATCAAAAAAAAGAAAGAAAAAAAAAAGGTAATGAGGAAAAACACAAGAAAGGCTTTGTTTAAAATAACGTTCTTATGACTTGAGTTCTTTTATGCACTGCACAATGGTAACAAGAAAAATATAGCAACTGCTGAGCACAGCTGAAAATCAATTTTGGTGTAATTTGCTAAATTTGTGAGAAAATGTTACGAGACGTGTTACAAAAACAGAAAATAGAATGAAGTTTAAAGAAATAAGAGATGCTGCTTAGCCCAAATGCCATTTTCAGTGCTCAGCAGTTGATCCACAAAGGAAAATCAAGAACAATAAGTTCACATTTGATATGTTTAGCAAAATATAGAATGATTTCGTTTGTGTAATTTTTGTGTTTTTTTATTTTTTTTTTCTTTATTTTGAAATTCAAGATATAATAACTTTATCTTTTTCATTTTTCTTCTTCTTTTTTTTTTTTTTCCTTCTATCAACTTGATTCTTAATACTTGAATAATATGAACTCTCAAAGCCACTATAATAAAGCAGGTAGAGTTGATTGTCTTGTTTATCAGATTTTAATTAAATAATATGATTAGATGATATAGTCGGAATAGCAGTACGTGGTGTGCAGCCTTCTTATGCCAGAGAGCTTGATATCAGTAAAGACATTCCTCACGTAAATGCTAACTTATGTCTTTATTGTGATTTGAAATCGTCTAAAACATAATTATCGTAGGGGTTTTACGAAACAATGATGACTTGTATAGGAAATACAATTGGATTCTTTGGATCAGTAAGAAAAAGAAATATTTCTGGGCTTTTGTTTATGTATTTACTCTAATGCATATAGTTCCCATGCATTGTCTGCTGCCCAAATCCATATCAACAAGTCCAGCAAGGTTTGCTTTTGCTTTTTACGATTAAATTTTATCAAATTCAACTTTTTGATTAGGTAACGTTGGTCTTGTAGAAAAGTTTGGTAAATTCTACAAGTGCATCGATCCTGGGTTGGCAAAGGTAGATACACTAATGTAACAATGAATATAGACATATTGATCTTTACATATCACAGGTCAACCCAGTCACGGAAGATATAAAACGAATCGATATCACTATTCAAGTAACAGATATTCCTAAACAAGATGTCATTACAAAAGCAAGTAGATTTTCAATGTTTTATTCATATTTTGTTAACATGAAAGGGAATGCGTAGGATAATGTTAGTATATCTATCGAATCAGTATTATATTGGCATATAGTTGACCCATATCAGGCAGTATATGGTGTTGATAACGTTGATCATGCATTGGTTGAAAGGTATATCCCTGTGATAGATAAAGTCTAAATGAAAGATTGAATACTTAAATTTATTCAAGAGCAAGTACTTCTTTACGAGATGTCTGCGGTGAACACACTGTACAAGATCTTATTGAAAACAGGAGCGCCATTTCAAGTGAACTACACAGGATCATTGGACCTATTGCAAAATCCTGGGGAGTCAAAGTAATAAAACTACTTTTTATTTGGAAAGGCGTATTGACTTTCTGTTACTAGATTGAATCAACACTAGTTAAAGATATCACACTTTCCAAACAACTTCAGGAATCTCTTTCCTCGGCAGCTCAAGCCAAAAGATTAGGCGAATCTCGTGTGATTAGTTCTAAAGCTGATGTGGAAGCAGCTAAACTTATGCGTGATGCTGCAGATATCCTAAATACACCAGCAGCAATCCAAATTCGTTATTTGGAAACATTACAGGCAATGAGTCGAAATAGCAGTGGACCAAAAACCTTATTTGTCCCTCTTCCTGCTCCAACTACAGGTGGACATTAACACTGACCATTTTTAAAATAAAAAAGTATATCACAAGTATTATGTGTCCATCATCAATGAAAAAAAAATAGTGTCTTATGTTTCATTCCTTTTGTCTATTTTTTAATGTGTGTAATCAAATATCAAGTATACGAACGTGTGAATATGTGCACACATATGTTGATGTAAGTATGGAATAAACAATCTCTTTCTTTTAGCCAATCTTTCCTTGGTGAGCTCCCTAGCTCATTTTTAAAATGCTATTAATGTTGCCTTCCATATAGAAAGCAGTTTCGAGCAAAACATCATCTTTATCACCCAAAATTTCCTTAAAGAAACCTATAGTATCTTGAAGCATGCTAGGGTGTGCCCTATAACCAGCAAAGACATGAGCAACAGCGAAAGGTTGAGACAAGAAACATTGACTTTTAAGGGTACTTTCGATAGCGAGTTGTTTTCTTCAGACAATTCGTACATGGCTAAAACGGTAATGGTGTCTTGTAAAGGCTTGCTGTTTTGAAGAATTTGTTGAACTTCAGTAGCGACCTTATGATGCTCATCACCAGTAATATGAGCAATCAAGATACAAAACTTGGGGTCAAGAGAGTCGACAGCAGAGTAAATATTCAATTGAGCAATAGAACAAGAAAAAATAAATAAAAAGCACGTAGATAGCCTTTTATTGATATTTCTTATGCCTTCTATACCATCCATAACAATAGTGCGAACAGTATTTCACCAACTTGTTGAGTAGCTTTCAGACCAAGCCGTTTGCCAGAGAGAGCTTGGACTTCAAGAGTTTTCAAGATGATTCGCAAATTTTCTTATCCAAATGGACATTGACAACAGCACCAATAATAAAATTACAATAAATTCTATTAGTGTTACTTTTTCCAAAACAGTCAGTTGATGTACTACAGAAGTTCTACCAACTTTAACTGAATAGTTGCACGTTGTACAGTTGAAATGGCGGCTCTACATTTTTATGTCTTTACTGTTTATATATCTTTATACTCTTATGACCAAATTACTTTGTAGCAGCTTCGGAAGCAATATTGGCATTAACCTTCTGAGAGCGAAGGGAATTACGAGGACTTAAGGCAAGAGCACGAATGAATGACATGTTTCTTACGATAGGGGAAGGTGTTTTTGTTTTGAAATTCAAAATCTACTTTTACCCTGAAGAAATGCCACTGTCAAAGATTACTTTAAGAGTCCAAATACCGAATAATAGTTTTTATTTACACAAAAAGAATCTAAATGCCATCATTGGCATGTCTTCCCCATCGTAAAACTTCCATTGTAAATTTACTTGGTTCAATCTTATCTTCCTTCATTTGGTTGTATGTCTCCTTGACCATTTCCCAGTTACCTGCCTTGGCCCATGCTCGCATCACGATGGTATATAGCACAACATTAAGTTCAATTCCACCTTTCTTTAGCTCCTCAAGTATACCTTGGCATGACATTGGATCGGGAATAAAAGCATGAGCAAGCATGAGTGTTGCATATGTAACCAGTGTGGGTTGAATATGTCGTGCCTTCATATCTGAATAGACCTGAGCAACCATAGAAAGATCATTGTGTCGCAGAAAAGCACGCATAAATGAAGTGTATGTAAAGACATTGGCTCCCAAAAAGTAGGGCGATTCAGTTGGTATTGGGTTTAATAATGATTCCTTGTATTCATTGTAATAGCTCTTGATCGTTTCGATGCTTGCGCTTGAAATGACCGCGTTCAACAAGACATTTCGTGTATGATTCGTCGGTTTTAGTTTGTGTGGTGACTGTAAATTGAAGAACTCGTTAAACAATTTAACAGCATATTCATTGTCATTTTGTTTAACATGCATTCCCATCAGTGTCGTTGCTACAATTTCATTCACATCTACTCGTTGATTTTGCATCAATTCAAACACTCTCCATGCTTCATCTATGCGACTTTCTTGCCCCAAACCGTGTAAAATGATAGCAAATGTGTAAACGTCTGCTTTTAACCCAGCCTCTAGTAAGTTTCCCCAAAACTTCAAAGCAGATGCCATATCAAGTTGTTTGACAGAGTTATACATCAAGACATTATAAGTCACTAAGGATGGCTTAATCCTCTTTTTCAACATAAGGCGGAACATGTCTTCAGCTTTAGAAATATCAGCACAGCGCATGAATCCATCAATTAAACTGGTATAAATATAAGAATCTGGTGCAACTCTATTTCGAAGCATACGATCAAGCCATTTTCGTGCCCGTATCATATCTGACTGTTTACAATATCCGTTGATGATCATAGCATATGTCTGAACGGTAGGCATGATTCGTTGGCTTTCCATCTCACGCAAATAAAAAATGGCCTTGTTTACTCGATCTTCCATTATAGCGTAAATAATTCGCTTGTTGTACTCTTCTACTGTCTTTGGTCTGTCTTTTTTACGCTTCATCATATGCCCGTTCACGACGATCTCCTTCCCGTCCTTTGATTTTCGTTTTATGGGAATAAATATTTTTTTGCCACGACTTTTCCGAGAAGGATCTTGTTTGCCATCGATGAGGCCAATGGATGCATCATTTTTGGTATCTAGGTTGTCTTCAAGACATGGAATTGCTTGTGTAGTATAAAGCTTGCTTCTGTACCTGAATGGTGTAGTTTCATTACTGTATTTAAATGTTGTCAATAGACGATGGCGGTTTGAAAAGCATCTTGAAGGAATGTCGGTAGATATTGGTCTGGAGATGATTGCTCGCAAAACATCGACTATAACAGACCTTGGAGATGAAAGATGTCTAATCAACATTCTATTTTGCTTTTCCAATCAGGAAATTTTCAATTTATAAAACGTTTTTTTTATTTTTTAATTTTTTTTTTTGCAGCCCTGTCAAATACAAAAAAAAATTATGGAGTTGAAAAAAATATTTCTGGCGTGTTATATGACTGCTATTCAAATTATTTGATGACATCAAATTTTAATTGAAGCATATGATTGGTACATTTACTTTTATCAACTCAATGATTAAATATACAGCTTTTTTTGATTGTAAATGTGTTCAGTTATTAGACGTTTTATTTAAAGAGAAGGCAAAGTGAATATGAGCTCATCGCTAGCAGTAATGATCAACAAAGACAATTGGGAACATACAGCGCCGCCTGTGCCAGTTTGCGGAAATCAAAATTAAGTTAAATCAGTTTGTTCTCTCAATGATATTTGTAATTCTTATAAAATTGGTAACCCAAAATAATTCAGAAGCTATAGAGCTTTTTAGATAGAAGAAAGATGTCCTTTATCAAATGTTGTCAATTGGTTATATTTATATATTCTTAAAGGGGCTTAATCATCATTTCTTTGTCTTGAAATGCAGAATAATCGGGACTTCTTTTGGCTTGGGTTTTGGGTTGGGATCGATGCTTTAAAGGTTCGGTAACGCATTCTATATTTGGAAGGTGTATCCTATTGTATTTCCATTGGGTCATCTCTACATTTAGTTTCTGTTTCTTTGTTCACAGAAATGATACTTTATTGTGTAAGAATGAAAAAAAGAGTCTGTTCAATACAAACAACGATTTAGAACATAACAATGTGGTTTAGGGTCCGAGATAGTACGATATGAATTGTGTGGGTTGTTTATTGTACATAGCACTTTGTGCTATAGATGCTAACAGTCGGATAGCAATTTAACACGACATCAAAAAAATCGCAAAAATCATTTTGACTTTCCGCAAGTTAGCACAAGTAGCACTGTATGATGGTTCCACATGAAAACGTTAGAATGCAAAAGCTTATAACCTTTTTTTCTTTTTCTTTTTGCTTCTTTTATTATTGTTTAAAATAAAAATGTCTGGAAAGGAACTTGAATTTTGGCAAGATAAACTTTTGGGGAAAATTGTCCTTAAAGATGACAAAGTAACTACACTTGCTGAAGGCGAGGTAAAATTATGCTAACCATTGCATTAAAAATATTCATTTTAATTTTTTTTTTTTTAAAAAAAAAGTACGTCCACATAAAGGACTTGCCGAAGCCCAACCGAGTCCTTTCTCCTGGCAGTATTGCGACTAGGGATTACAGAAAAGAGCGGCTTAATGTCCATGTAGATGACGACATGAGAGTGACTGGGCTTAATTATGGCTAAACGTACAAAAATGAGACAGTGACGTGAAGATTGACAATCCTCAAATAAACACAATAAGCAAAGAGCATTCGCTTACACTGCGTGCTTTTTTGAAAAGACACAATGTCTCGATGGCCTTATTAGAGTGAAGCCCTACGTAGGATGGAGGCTACAGTGTCCTTTTTTTTTTTTTACAAGTTTTATTCAGTGATCCAGTATGTGCTTCGTTTAAACCATTTGTTTAGCAAGATATCGTAATCTTTCAAGATGAAGCTGCATACAATAGACATGAATTGTGATATACAAGCATAATTACTCTGATACGCTTCTTTCACCAGGGACTCTCGTTTTCCAGCTTTTTCTATCAGTGATTCTAATTTTGAGTCCCAAGTTTCTGATGAGCGTCATGGTTAGTAAAGTATATAGTTCATTTTTCTATCATTACCTAAAACCTTGGCATCAGTCAATAGTTTGATTAAAGTCTTTATGTACAATTGATTCTGTTCATCATTCCTAATAATAAAGATAAACACAGATGGCTTGGATCATTCGAGTTCTGCTTACGGTATATTGTTACGTGAAGAGTCAAATCTCATCTTGGACAGTTTCGAGCTCCAGTTGACGATCGTCTTTACAAAATATTAGGTTCCTTGTTCTTCACGCCCCCCAAAATATATTTACCTGTGATGTTCGGTGGATCGAATCCCGATTTGAATTTCCGGCGTGCTGCTTGTTCATTTGAATAGGAGGCACTGGACATCCCAATTTTCGCATCAGGGTATCATTGATCTGATTCAAAGTCTGTCTGAGTAACTTGAGCTCACTCATGACCGCGTTCATGTTTAATTCTACATTTTTGCGCGCATTCATCTTTTCTAAAACGGCAATTAATAATTCCGATGCGGCTATCTTTGCTTCAATATATGGTAAGCGAACACTTGTTTGGTACCTAAAGCTGTAGGGTGAGTCCTCGTTTTAGGACAAGTGAAAAAAAAAGGGGTTACCACAAGTCCATGGGAGTATGTAAATTGTTTGTGATATGACCACCATACATCATACTTTCCAAAAGCCGATTCATCAAGTCAAACTTGTGGTTTTTATAAACACAGTGATTGCCTGTGGTAGGCATCGAGGCCGCGGGACCAGCGAGAAAGGTAGTAGGATCATTTTTACAAACAGAAAGGTCAGGCAAGGGAGGAGGCTTTGAGGTTTCACTGTTGGACATGATGGAGGACGTGGACCATTTCCGACTTCGGGTTCTTCGCAAGAGAGACACCGGTCGTTTCTTTGTCTTTTCTTCTTTTTGATGTTTACTGCCAGTATCAGAAAGGGTCCTGCTGGTCGAAACAGAAGCTTTGGGGTGTATCTCTTTACCTATGTCTTGGCTGATTGAATCAGCGTTTCCGCAAAGTGTATCAGACGTGGCATCTTCTTGCTCGCTGCTGGATTGCTCGTTGACAACTAAAGTTTCTTCTGGTATACTGAGGATGGTTGTAGGATCGTTTATGGACGGTTCATAACATGAGCTGTCGTCCAAGATGATTTCGATTGTTTCATATTCATTTCTGTTTGTGTTCAAGTCTTTTTCAGACAATGGATTTAGGAGCGTGTCACGAGATTCATTAGTTGTACCACAATTAATTTCATTTGAATTAAATGTGTTGCTAGTGCTACTACTTTCGCTTTCAGACAAGGCAAATGACCCAGAACTTGACGTATTTTCTGGTCGGTTGTAGATTTCATTTGTCTTTACAAGTTCGGAAGGTAACTGTGTTGTCTGTCTGGTTTCTTCTTCGACAACAATGATCCCTGGTGGCTTATGAGCACCATGCGTAGATTCCTTACTCAAGAGAGCAGCGTCTACGTCGGCTTTGATTTTTTCAAATGAATACTTGGGCTGCTTTTTATAGGATTTGAGAGATAGGACAGTTGCTAGTTTTCGGTTGAAAGAAGGTGATGGGATGTCAACCTTGCGTGTTGTGTTGACAGGTACTTCAGAAGTAGTTGTAAGAGTTGACGTACTTCTTTTACGCTGCTTTTCTGAATAAGAATTAGGTTCTGTTTATGTTTTCTGCAGAGAAAACTTACTGTCTGGTTGTAAATGAGATGTATTTTTATATTTCTTAGATGAAAGAGGGGTACTTGTAGATGATTTAGGCTTAAAAAAAGAAGGTAAGATGGGAGTGCTAGTAGAAGGCTTGGGTTGTATGGTGCTTGTCATTTGAAAAGAGTACTAATCTATTTAAAGAATATTTTATGTGAATGAGGGAACTAGGATATTAAAGATGGCAGTAAAGTTGTAATGCAATGATAAAAAGATGTATAATTCATAATTATAAAAGTTTAGTTTTATGATTTATCGGAGATGTTTCCATGCCATTTTTAGAATATAAAATTTAATTCGATACAGAATACTTTTCAGGGATTCATGCTAGGCTATGGACCTTTCGGAGTTCTTGGTGTACAAACTCGGGCGTAGTTTTATATAAATTGTATTATAATTTCCACAGAGATGCACATACTCTCTCCTGACAGGACAAGATCTGGTCAGTACCTTGATGAGAGACGAATAGAAAATGAAGGATGCATAAAGTTATAAACCAAACTTTTGAGTACTCTTCATTAGAATGATTTTATTTCTTATTGTTACTTTGACCTCATCAAAGGATGAATCTAAAAATAGTCCTTTAGAGATTCTCCAATAAAGTATTATTCAGATTGTTAATTTCGAGTGAAACCATCATTTTTAATAAAAGCAAGGTTCAACAAAGCTAAATGGCGTTAAGCTCAACAAGGAGCTTTTTTTTATTTTATTGACACAACAAGTAAAATACTCCCCTTTTCATATCCTATAAACGATTCATGCGAATAAAAACTTGTAGGATTCACTCTAAACTTTTTTTTTTTTTTTTTGTGAGCTGTCTAGAAATCACAAGAACTTTTCATCTCTATTTTGTAAAGAGAGTTCTTCTTTATTAAGGAATTGAATACAAAAAGAACCAGAACAGTCTATCGGTTCATGGCACAAAGAGGGGTGGAAGGGGACACTGCATTTGTTGATCACACATGGATTGAGAGTTGCATATTCTCAAAGAAATCAACTTGTGTGATACAGTGTCCTCTAGACAATTTTCGTTTCAAAAGCAAACAGAATAGTCTCAAGCATCTTCCTTTATTCTCTCTTTTGGTTATTGAACAATACCCTCTGAATACTTTATAAATTTATTTTATACTAGCAACGTGTCCAATTTGAAGGAAAAAGAAATACTTCATTCTTATTGTGTCACCCAATATCCGTGCTTCTTTTGAAAATGACCGCCTGGGGTATAGTGAGCTGTGTAACGAAATGGTTTTTTAGATTCAAAAAGTTAAATTCATCGTGTAAGCATTTTAGAACGTTTTTTTTTTTATAATAAAACTGATAGATAGAATGCTGTGATGGATGTTATTGTTGACTGTTTAGAGAAAGAGAACATGTGATTTGTTAAAGAACTAGAGTTTTTATTCATTTAACAAAAAAAGGGATAAATTGTTTTCCCTTTGAGCATTTACAGAAAACAAAAGGCTTTCAACTTGCATTGTAAAATTTAATAAAAAGATATACAGTTTATTCTCCTTTTTGTCAGTTTATAAAAAGAATTCTTTTCTATTTCTTTTGCTTTTATTTACAATAAATGAAAAAAAAAAAATTTCCTTCTTGACCCTTTTTTATATCCCTTGTTAAACATGGGCGTTTAAAGTATCTGTCAACTTACTGATCAAGCTTGCTTATTTTCGTTTTGAAGACCAAGATAAGGAACATACGCAATTTTTGAAGTGAGATGTTCAATCTGTGACGCTATTTTTTTTTTTTTTTTTTTTTTTTTAAAAAGGTAGAAAGATCAAGAGCAATCATCGATTGAGTTTGATACCAAGTCAATGTTGGTATTCTTAATCTTGTTTACATTTCGAGATTCATGGTTGAAGCTTTTAATTGTACTTTTTATCCGATTTGAATAGTTTATTGTAAATAATTTTATTTTATTTGATAAAATAAATTATGTTGAAAAAAAAAAAAGAAAGGAGGGGGGGTTATTTGTTAAAAGGATGCTATTATAATAAATAATATGATTATCTTCTTTTATAAATATACTTTACACAAAGAAAAAAGATAACAAAGCAAAAAAAAAAAGAAAGAAAATATAAACAAAATAATTTAAATTAGCCATGGACGGAAAAAGGATTTACAAAGAGTGTCTTGTTGATAATAATTGGGAATCGGATTAAGTTGTTCATTGTCAAGATCAAATAAGAGTTGATGAGGTAATAAACTTTCAGCATTAGAAGGAAGTAAAGCATCTTCACTATCATACATAAATGGACGTTTATATTGTTCAGTCATTAGACCAGAAGTACTACTTGTAAAAGGAGTGGATGAATACCAATTGGGTTGAAATATTTTTTCACTATTCATCACAGGAAAGAACTTTTCTTTTCCGAAAAGCATGGGTGTAGTAGCCGCAGCATGTTCTTCATCATCACCAGGAAGACTGAAATGTCTAAAGGTACAACGAGCACCATAAGGACAAGAACCAGTCTTGTGAAAAGTACGACATTTCTGTGTCTTGTATTTCGGGTGTCGTTCAATCTCTCTTAAATCTTGTGCACCGTGAGCATACTGACATTTAGTTCCGTATCTACACTGACCAGTCTCTTCCCAGTTACGACAAAGTTCAGTTTTATAAAGATTCTTTTGTTTCTTTTCATTTTCAATCATCTTTTTGTTCTTTTTAGTATTCTTTGTATATTCAATCAGTGAATCATTATCAGAATCCATTTCTTCTTTTTTCATATTGGCTAAGCAAAGGAAAAAAAAAAAAGTCAGATTTTATTGGTTTGTTCCAGAAAAAAAAAAACTTTTTATAAATCCCCCTCCTCCTATCCCCCCCCCTTCCCTCCCCTGCTTCCCCTTTTTTTTTATTTTATATTACTTACAGTTCACTTCACGCTTCTTTAAATGTTTTTGAGCTTGATGATGAGATGATTTTGTAGAATTAGTTGAATCACTTTCTTCTTCAGAAAAGCTTTCAGAAGTAGAAATAGTAGGCTTGATTAATTTGCTGTTATCCAAATAAAAGTTGTAACTGCGATTGTTTTCTTGTAAAGTAATATCAAGTGGAAATAAAGACATAGATGCTGTTGAAGCTTAATAATAAAGAAGGAGAAAGAAAAAGAGAAAAAGAAAGTGTCAAAATAAGCTGTCCTTTTTATATACTTTTTTTTTTTTTTTTTTTTTTCCCCGACATTAAAAAAATTTATCATTCAGTCACTCCACTTCCCTAATTCTTCGTTCACAGCCGGCGTCCATTTTGATTTGTGGGATTATTTCTCTTTTTGGTTTGAAAAGATGCGCTTTTAATTTTACACACCGACAACTAGGCTTGATTGGGTTCACTCAATGAGATGTGTTCTTTTGTAAACATGTGACCGGATATTGAATTGATGGCTCAAGTTACACTCAATTTCATTCTTACTGATTGGTTTATCCCCTTCTTTTCATGCACTTTTTCCCTTTTTTTTTTTTTATTCCCCCCTTCTTTTAAGAAAAACAAAAACCATCTTTGTCAATTCACGAGCATAAACCACATCATTACAAAAAAACGTCAACCGCAGTGATTTTTTTTTATGCAAAAAAAAAAAACTGCGCAAGAAAAAAAAAAAAGAATCAGTGCGTATGTCAAACTCAGCCACTGCAAAAATAAATATGTTTAGTTTTTTTTTGTTTTTTTTGGGGGGAAGGGAATCATTCGATAAAGGTCACACCACGTCATTTTCTTTCTCTCTCTCTTTCTCTCCCCCTTTTTTTTTCTTTGCTTGTCTGTCAATTGCTCCTCTTATAATAAATGGCATGTTAAACCTTTTTTTTTAAAAAAAAAAAAAATCTTATTTTATTGGGATTGTTTCTTGCTCATGCCACCCAGGTGCATTCAATAAAAGTGATTCCATTTGTATTTGTCCACTTCCACTGACGATAGCAGATGCTGTTACCTGACAACTACCACCTTGAGGTCCTCTTGACATCTCATCCGATAACCAAAAGTAGATCAAGACTTGAAATCTTTCTTTATCTAATCGGGTTGTTTCCGACTTGTACACATCTTCCCATACCAACTCCTTTTCATGATCTAATCCGAATTCTTCCAATACTTTTTTACCTCCTCCACTTTGAAAATAATTTGATAATTGCTTGATGGATTCTTTACGTACGAGTTCTGTTGCTTTATGTGTACCCACTTTACTCAATAACCACTCAGTCGCAGTCGCATTCAACTGAGGAGGTGTCAGATAGTTCCACCAATTTTTAGCTTTTCTATAAATGCGCCATCCCACCAAGGAACTCACGCCTCCGACAGCAATCCAAACAACCGGTCCGAATACTGAACTCAAGAGACCCGCAGCACCTATCGCTCCATAAACCAATCGACGATTCTTTTTGTTGGTCGTTGCAAGGACCAGTCGAGGTAAAGTCCAGAAGGAGAGTGGACGTGATCGGTGAATCATCTGTTGTTTGGAAACACAAGGACGAGTCACGGTTGAACAGAGCGATGGTCTGGGTAACAGTGATCTGCTGACGATTGTTCTCTGCTGCTGATAATATTTGAATGAATGCATATAAAAAAAGAGAGAGAGGTGAAAATAGTTTTATTTTGTAGTAAAAGAGAGAATAAAATGACATCATCATTACAAACGCTGCATAATCTTTTCATACTCTTTCTTGATTTCATCTATTGATTTTCCAAGGGGTTTCCATCGAATCCCAAGTCCTGTTTCTTGACTTGTTTTAGGAATCAAATGAAAATGAACATGAGGAACTGCTTGATGGGCAAGTTTACCATTATTCTATAAAGGAAATGATAAATCATGTACTGTAATCATCCTTTTACTTACTTGTAATACATTGTATTCTGAACATCCAATCGCTTTCATCATCTTTTTTGCACTAGGCATCATCTCTGCTAAATATTCATCAGGTACTTGATGCATGAATTCTGCATGATCTAATCAATCGTTATTTATTTGATGACGTCTACATCCTATTACATTTTGGAATCACCAACTAATTCAACCCGTCAATCTCTCTCTTTCTTTTTTATTTCTTTTCTCTTTACCACATGTCCTTCACTAAGAGGGTCAATATCCATAAATCCAAAACTATAAAAAAATATTTATAAACAGTCCAAACTATAAAATATTCAATACCTTTTCTCAGTCTCAATCAACTTGAATGAAGGAATCTCATTTCTATCTTTCTTTTTAACTCTTTTTTTTTTTAAAATACAATCTTTCTATTACTTTATAATTTTACAAAAAATACAATCATTTGAAAGGTGTTTATGATTCACAGACATAAAACGTCTTGTATGATTCAGTGTGGTTCTAACTACAGCTATCGTCATTCGAAACAAACACTCTTAAAAAAAAAAAAAAAAAAAAAAAAAAAAAAAAAAAAAAACATGGCCTTCTATTGATTTATTTAAACTCAGGTAGCTTGATTTCTGACAAAATCACTGATTGCTGGTGGTAAAGAAGAGGTCAAGCCTTGTAGACTGATAGGGATTGAGGCATTGTTATAGAATCCTGTACTGTTGATACCCATTAATCCCAATACAGATGAGCCTAGTGTGTCTAGTACTTTTTGTTGTGTTGCAGACTAGAATAATGATAAGAAATAGGTGTGTGAAGAGTGAATATCATCTTACATTCATTGGACAATCAAAATCAACTGTATCTGAGTAAGGTATCTGTATCGATAGACCAATAATATCTATCGTCGCTTCCACTCTATAATCCAACATAATCCTTTCTTGTCTATTTCCATCCAGACCACAATCTGACATTAATTTAAACACAATCGCTTGATCTTGTTGACTGGCTATGTCAATCATGATTGTGAATGGAAATTGAATGTTGGTGATTGCGTTGGATGATATATGTAAATCATTCAATCTACCACTTCCAATCGATGTATTATCGTATCCATGATAAAACGCCTATATTTTATAAGTTCCCTCTATTATTATTATTATTATTTTTTTACCTGCGCTTTCAAGGATGAGAAAGTGACACTTTCAATATTAGGATTCGTCACAGAAAATCCTAAATCAAATCTTAAACTGATGATCGTTTCATTCATTCCAAATGATGGTGTCCCTTGAATGCCAGTAAAGTCTACTTTTGGTACCTTAAACTGGGAGGCTAAGATGCCAGTGATAATCACTAGAATACCAATAAAGATGAACAAGATACAACTAAACCATCTACACCATCGAGGACAACACCTACAACATCCACAACATAGCCTGTCGCAGCAAGTCATCGGTGGCTCACTGTACACGACGTGTTTCTCTGTCATCATTGGCGTCATCTCCCTTTGATAACCTTCATTGGTTGCCGGTCGAATGTGCTGGTTGACGTTGTACATCTGATCATAATAAACTTGCTGTTGTGGATAATAATGGGTCATCGATAAAGAAAAGAAGAAAAGGAAGTGAAAGTTATTTTTAATTAAAAATAATGCATCCCGAAACATGCCAGTGGAGTATGCTCATTTTGCATGCATCTCTCTCTCTCTCTGTGTGTGTACCGTCTGGATGGACCTTTTTTGAAATCATCCAAACAGTAAAACTTAATATTTAAAATATATCAAAATCCAGGAGTATCTCTCTCTCTCTCTCACTTAAAATTGCTTGATGCTCTAAACAACCGATTCTATTCTTTTTTGTTTATTCTCGTTTAAAATTGAGTAATGTATTTCACTATTGAAAATATAAAATCAAGTATCAACTGCAATTTTCGGAAACAATACGGCCACAATAAATAGTCTATTTAAGGATCTTTATTTCATTGGTTTTATATATGAATTTATTGACAATAGAGATACTGAATTCAAATTCAGTTCATGTGGAATAATAAGCCATCCAATCAGAAGAGAAGAAGAGAGAGAAAGAAAGAAAGGCAACCTGTTATTTTTTTTTTCCTCTTTCATATCTCAACTTGTTTATATAACAGCAAGTAAAAAAAAAACAAAAGCGTTCTAGTTTAAAAAATAGAATAAAATCAGACCTTCATACACAAATTACACAGACTTCTTTTATTGTTTAAATAATTTAACGATAAGGATGTTCAGCTTGCAGGTTTCTATTGAAAAAAGATGTAAACACAAAACAGTCATCCACAGCCAACACTTACCTAGCAAGTTCAACTTCCCATTTATCACCGTTTGCCAAGAGTTTTTCCTTGTTGTAAAGGAGTTCTTCGTGAGTTTCGGTAATGTACTCGTAATTAGGTGTTTCAACAATAGCATCAACTATTCATATACTTTAGCATCATTCCTCTCTCTCTCTCTAATTAAAATCTCATTGGTTACCTGGACAAGCTTCTTGACAGAAACCACAGTAACTGAACATAAAGTGAGCCATAAAGTCTGAATATTGTTTCTACAAACTTACATGCACTTGGTCATATCAATATCATAACGTGTCGTACGACGAGATCCGTCTTCTCTTGGTTCAGCTTCAATTGTGATGGCTTGTGCAGGACAAATAGCTTCACACAACTTACAAGCAATACAACGTTCTTCACCTAAAAAAAAATGTCAATGCATTTTACCTTTTTTTTTTTTTTTTTTTTTTGCAACTGACCTGATTGATAACGACGAAGAGCATGCTCTCCACGGAAACGAGAAGAAAGAGGACCCTTTTCGAATGGATAGAAAATGGTATAGGGAGGACGGAAGAAGTTTTCTAAAACGACCCACATACCACGCATCAATTCTGTCAACAATAAATGCTGAGCGGCAACATCGAGCACGCCTGGAGGTTTTCCAGAAATTTGGTGGCTGTTGTCTTTTACAGGAGAAGCATGTTGAGCAATACGAGAAGAGCTGAACTGTGCAATTTGACTTCCAACAGGTGCTGCAGTGAAACGAGAAGCTGTTTAAATGTCAAAATAGATCATTGGTAAATGGTTTTCACAATAAATTTTCATTTAAAAAAATTCTGTTTTACCAGTGAGAAAAGGTCGAGCCGTAGTCAAAGATCTGTTGAGTAATCTAAAGTGATTCATTGTAAGAGTGGGGAGGAGGTTTTTTTTTTTTTACAGAGAAAAGGAACAAAAAAAAAAAATGAAACTGTAAATGCCTAATAAAAAAAAATCAAGGTGTCCCCAATCCTATAAAATGGTTTAAAAAAAAAAAAGAGAAAGCTGACGTCAGAGACGGAGTATTAACTACCTTTTAAGGTATTCAGTGACTTTGGCTGCTGGTTCCTTGTCAAAAATTTTTAAACTTTTTGCCCTTGTTTCTCCTCACCATGTTGACCATTTGTCGCTCTTTTGCAAAACTTTCTGTTGTCCCAGCAACAGGTAAAAATTGAAAAAGAAAAAAAAAAAAGAATTTGACATGCAAACCATAATAATCACAAAAAATACATAGCCCGTGCTTATGCTACAGTTGGAGAAAAAAAGTTTCGACACTCAGCAATTCACAAAGACAATCTTCCTGATCTCAGTAAATTGGATAACATCCTCGACTTTCCTTCCGAGAAACCCGATACGTTAGACCAAAAGAAGACTTTTACACCTCACCGTCCTACTGAAGTTGTACTCAACACAGTTGCTGATATCATCGATACACCCCTCAGCTCCATTGAGCAGCGTGACTTGATGAAGAAGGCACTTGTGGTTAAGCGAGTTGTAAATATGAACGGCAAAGGTAAACAACCTTCCATGTATGCTTTGGTTGTCGTTGGCAATGGAAACGGTTTGGCTGGCTATGGTGAAGGTAAAGACGAAGAGGCCACTCGAGCTATTCGCAAGGCCACTAACCGTGCCATCAAGAATTTGAGATACTTTGAACGTTATGATGATCGCACACTGTCCATGGATCTCACTCACAAATTCCACGCTACTACACTAGAGCTCCGTGCTAGACCTCCAGGATTCGGTATTCGTACAAACCACTATGTGCACGAGATTTGTAAATGTGTCGGTATTCAAGATATCAGTGCTAAAGTCAGAGGATCAACAACACCCATGAACGTCATCAAAGCTACATTTGAAGCATTATCAAACACAAAGCAACCTGAAGATATCGCAAAGATGAGAGGAAAGAAATTGGCTGATGTTCAGCATGTGTATTTTGGTGGTAATTAGAACTTAAACTTGTACAATAATAAAAGAGAGAGAGAGAAGGAGAGAGAGAAAAAGATCGTTTTTATTTTACATTTCCATTACTGTATCTTGATTTTCTTCACTGTCTATCAAGAACAGATCATTCATGCTCGGAATTGGGTTATATTGCATCTGTTGTTCTTGATAGTTAACAGGGGATGAAAGCTCTTCGTTGCCCTGCTGTTCACTGAATGGATAAGAAACCAGTGGTCCATTCTGTAGATCCAAATAAGCTAAACCAGGCCAACCGATAGATGGTTGCTGTTGTGAATAAGAATATCTGTTTGCCATCTGCTGCATCGGATAAGCAGCGTTTCCTGCCATCCAGCCAGTTTGATTTTCTAAAAACGTCATGGAAACCGGTCGAGCCCTTCGATTGCTTCCGGATGTATTTGAATTGTCGTGAAAGCAGGCTGACATCGGTCGCCTTCGGAGAGAATGAATTGGAGTATTAAAAAATTTGAGGGTCTCTAGTGAAGGAGAGTGTCTTGATAATGATTGCGTCATGTTCAACGTCAACATATGTTTTCTGCGTGCCACGTCTTTTGCAGCCGAGTCCTCTGTATGAAGCAGCTCATATTGATGTACAGTACCAGCAGCGGTCAAACAGTGAATCACATGTTGAACCCCCCGGATAGGTAGTATGAAGACATCCAAAGGAAATCGCTGCTGTAATGTCTCTACAATATTGGTGATGCTAGCAGCAGCATTATAGCACAGATTTCGATGGGGATAAGGTATAAAATCGTGCTCGTTTATATCCAACGTTCTCTCTATGTAATTTCGATGTAAGAGGATCACACAAAACTGGTATGTCATGTATAAGAATCCGATATAAGGATCCTGTAGCATTTGACTTTCCCCAAAGGAGCCTTGAGGATCTTGAGATATTTCGTAAAAGAAATTTTCCAGGTGAGTATGAATAGAGAACAGCCATGATTGTTCTTCTATTGTCTGCTCTTTTGTCCGCTGGTTACCTTGAACTTGTTGTCTGACCGTAAAACGTCGTACGACAGAATAAGTAACTGACAAAATCTTACACAGCTGAATAAAAGCATTTTGGTTCATGATCGCATCCTCAAGGACAGAGGTTTCTTCTGCTGTTGCAGACGGATAGCTTGTGGTACATTTTGAAGCATCAAAATAAGTGGCGCGTCCTTGCTCGATGCTCATCAAAAGATCATAGGTAAACGCTACCCAAAAAGTTCTTTTGCCAACCTCTGCTTCAATGCTGTCACCATCCGCATCAGACAGGCCTAAATCAAAGCACATTCTAGCGGCTATTCCCAAATAAGCATAGGATCTGTGAAAGTAACCGACTTTTTGAAAATACTCTTGGTATTTGACCAATAGGATGAGTGCCTGAATGGTCGAAACTCTTGGAATATTAAAAAAATCATCCAATGATCCAAGTGCTTTTTGATAGTAGGTATATCCAGGTGGTATCAGTTTGTTGTAATCTGCACGATCTATCGTCCATCTTGATGCAACAGCACATATAGCATATAAAAGCAAGCGAGAAGGTGGGTTTCCTGTACCTTGAAGTTGTTTTATAAAAGAAGGCTTGTGAATCATTGGAATGTATTTATGTACATGGTCAAAGTAGATCTCAATCAGTGGTTCCATTTCGGATATTGTCTTTTTGTCTGCACCAAGATGTTCTTTGATAGGGGTCTCTAAAGGGAAAAAGTTGGAAGAAAAAGAAGTAGCAGCCGATGAACGTGGGGAATCAGAGACCGAGGAGATATCAGGTTGGGTATCGTAATAGTAAGATCGAATACTTTTATTATTAGGTGGTATTCTATCCACTCGAGTGTATAAATCATTCACATAAATTGCTTGTCCGATTTCATTAATAGTGAATCGATCTATTTGGGAGTTGAGATAATCTGTGGTATAAGGTGCCGATATAGAGACTAGATGTGTATCAGCATATATCTTTTAAATGTACTTTATATTCCTCACCTTCTGTCACTAAATCAACCGAGTCTTCATTCTTTAAAGATCCTTCAAAAAGCTTCCCAATGACTGGTGTAGCAACTGATTTTAAAGCGTTTTCTACTCTTTGAAGTCTGTTTTCTACACTTTCTATGTATGTCTTTGGTGGTCCCTTTTTTGGTGTTTTTACAAATATACACTCAATGTTTCCTTTTAAACATCGTGCACAAGGTTGTCTGCCATCACATTTAACCTATTATATAAAATAACCTTTAAATGCTTTTCGTCATAAAAATAACAAAATGAAAAGAAACCTTTCTCTTTCTACAGTCATCACAAGCTCGACTGGTTTTCATTCTCCTTGTAAGAGATTTGCTCTTTAAAGAAAAGATGCCACTCATTTTACAAAGCAAATAAAAATTACACACGCACAAAAAAAAAAGAGAGAAAGAGAGCTATTGTTTATAGTAACACCTCAAATTGAGTTTTTATTTTTCTTCCTTTTGCTTGATTTCTATTCCACTATTAGTGGCAATAATACGCATAACATCCGTAAGAGACACAACACCTATCGCTCTTTCTCTTTCATCTACTACCCATACACGATGCGATTTAGTAGCTAACAATTTAGCGACAGTAAAGCCTAATGTTGTGTCCAGACGGACATCAAAAACTGGTATTCTATCCTATGTGCAATCGATTTTAGTTGTTTTATTGTGTATCACTCTTACAAATAAGACTTACCTGGCCATCTTCAATGCCTTGCTGAGTACGAACGAGACTGACAAATTGAAAACAAGTCTTCCACAAGAGTTGATGTCGATAACTTTTCATAACAAACTATAACAAAATAAGTCTTGGTGAATCTGTTTTGTTGTCATATTACCTTAACATCTGTCATGCTAATATTTCCAACAATCACACCCATATGGCTTAATACTGCAACAGAGGATATATCATGCTTACTCATAAGTGAAAGTGCATCAAGAACAGGTGAATCTGCATTAACAGAGATTACATCAGATATACCAAGACCTAATTGGCGCAACTAATCTATACGTTTAATATAGCACACACTCACAGTTCTATTGCTTACAGTCTTATTCATGATGCACTCAACATCAGGAAAATGATGCTGATTTGTATAAAAGTACTTTGCTACTGTTGATTGAGATAGTATACCCTTAATAGACCCATCAGGATTTAACACACATACTTTATAGACAAAAAATTTAATAAGCTGTGTATAAACATAATACAGCTTACCTCTGTGAATACCATAGGAAAACTCTTCTACAGCAGATAATAAAGTAGCCTCAGGTAGAATTGAATAGAATGGGTTTTTTTGTGATAAATCTAGAAAGAAAAAAAAAATTATGTCATTCAATCATTTACCAATTCTATTTCTCTCTCTTACCACTTGCCAACTTTACTGGAATCTCTTTCCCTTCAGATGCTCTTTTAATAATATCTTTTATTTCCAAGTTGATATCTTCTTTTGTATCATCATTTGGTTTTATTTTTCGAAGTACTAATAAAATATAGGCAATAACATCACCATAATCAAACATGCCAACATAAGATCTTGGATGAATAATAGCAGTCTCAGGAGCTATATGCTTCACTTTGGTATCATAAACAGGTGCAGAACTTACGTTGCTCTTTATAAGTATATCACAAGCTTCCTCAACTGGTAAAGAGCCTTCACTAATTTATGAATAATATTATGCAATTGTATACATACAACACATACAATCATTACATTGTTATCACCTTTTGATCTTTAATTAATGAAGATGCTTTTATAAGTGTCCAATCATGATTGTCAGTTGTTATCCCTTCTCTGTGAGCAGACATTTTGATACTTAAAGAATAAGAAAGAAAAAAAAAAAGAAAAAGAAAAATGCTTTTTTCCATTCATGCAAAAAAAAGAATAAAAATAAAAAAGTCGGCATTTAAATTATGTGATTTATTCTCACTTTTATTATAGGGTTGAGGATGAATGGGATAAATACAAACGATATTTACAGAAAGAAAGAAAAAAAAAAAAAAGGAATAAAAAAAAAATACAAAAAAGATATACACAAGCTTTGGTTTTTGCTATTGTTGGTCAGTTATTAAAGTGATTTATAATAAATAAATTTAAATACCAATTGACTATCCAAAGTTAAATAGTTCTATATTCAAATATCGTTCTGTTTAGGGAAACTACCACAAGAATAGAACATAGCCTGTCATCAGCTTTGTAAAACAACAAGTAGCTTGTGCCAATTGACAAGCCTCATTTTTTTTTTTTCGTCAACTTATTTTTTATTTACATTGGGTGAATAAATGGCGCCTAATCTATACACTCTCGCTCTGACAAAGATTTTTTCACATGCTGTACCAATAAATCCCTTTAGTCATCTATAATTTACTATTTACATTCAAAGCCTTTAGTAATCTCCTTTAAATTCTCTCCTATATTAACGTATTTATTCTGCAATTCTTCTACCTTTTTGTTGATGTTGCTTTTATTCTAAACATGGTTATTAAAACAAAACTTACAGAATTACTTGGTATTAAACACCCTATTGTTCAAGGTAAAGATGTGTGGAAAAAAAACATAATTTGTTTATATATTAAATTTAAAAGGTGGTATGCAATATGTTGGTTATGCCGAAATGGCCTCTGCTGTATCTAATGCTGGTGCCTTGGGTATGCTCACTGCCTTAACCCAACCTACTCCTGATGCATTACGTGCCGAGATTCGTCGATGTCGTACAATGACCAAATACCCCTTTGGTGTCAACTTGACATTCTTGCCTGCCATTGTACCTCCTCCTTATGAAGAATATGCCAAGGCTATTATTGAGGAAGGTGTAAAGGTAGTTGAGACGGCTGGAAATAATCGTAAGTTGATTATTTTTATTTTATTTTCTTTACTAACTTGTAAAAAAAAAGCTGGTAAATATATCAAGATGTTTAAAGCAGCTGGTGTTATTGTACTTCACAAATGTACAGCCATTCGTCACGCCATAGCAGCTCACCGTTTAGGTGTTGATGTGATCTCAATGGATGGATTTGAATGTGCTGGACATCCAGGTGAAGATGATATCACGGCTGTTATCTTATTAGCCAAGGCAGCTAAAAAACTCAACCTGCCTTATATTGCCTCTGGAGGTTTTGCTGACGGTCGAGGTTTAGCTGCTGCTTTAGCATTAGGGGCTGAGGGTGTCAACATGGGTACTCGATTTATGTGTACCACTGAAGCACCCATTCATCACAATATCAAGGAAGCCATTGTCAAGGCAGACGAACGCTCTACTGCTCTCGTCTTCCGTCCCTTCCGAAACACAACACGTATCTTTAAAAACTCAGTGGCTGTCGAGGTCAACAAGCGTGAAGAGAACCCAGAGGTTGTATTTGAGGATGTTCAAGAGTTGGTATCGGGTGCTCGAGGCAAACAAGTTTATACAACGGGTGATCCTGAATTTGGTGTTTGGACTGTTGGACAAGTGATTGGTCTTATTGATGACATCCCTACCTGTCAAGACTTGGTCACAAGAATTGTGAATGATGCTGAATCTCTTATCAAAGAACGTCTGAATAAGATGATTGTATCTGAAAGTAAATTATAAGCTTTTTTTTAGATGGCCTTAAACACATACACACACATAAATGTTTATAGTCATGTGATATAAAATGACTCATCACACACAATAAAACTTTCAATTTCTCACTTTATCCGCTCTTTTTTATAAACTACAAGAAAAATAAACTCTAAAACAAGCAATCAACTGTATGGCCAGCATGTAGAACCACTAGCCCAGTTCATCTCCCTCTCTTTTCCTCTTCCTCCATCTTTTTCTTGGTCGATCCACAGTAAGATTTACCCTATCTCTATTTAAATGTCCGATAACAAATGAAAAAGATTTTTTACTTGATAAGCCCAGGGACAGTTTTTTTTTTTTTTTTTTTTTTCTTTCTCTTTTTTGAATTAAACAAAAGGCCATGTCACCTCCTATCAGCGGTAACAGCTCTGAATCTGGTAAAGCTCGTTTCCTCGGAAGTGCCAGTTCTGGTATTCTTGAATTGATTATTTTCCACCCTGTTGATACTGTGGCAAAGCGTTTGATGAGTAACCAAAACAAGGTACAGCTATCACTCTTTGACACCTGTAAAAACGACATATTAACATGATGACATAGATTTGGGAATCCACTCGTACATTTGCAGAAAACAAATCATTTGTTGATCAGGTTGTTTTCAAGGTACACTTGCATATAAATTAATCATGCTCTTAAATACTGAATGATCTATAGGAAGCAGCCAATGCTGGATTTGTCAAAAAGTACGCTTCTCTTTTCCCAGGTCTTGGATTTGCAGCTGGATACAAGGTCGCTCAAAGAGTATACAAATTTGGTGGGCAACCCTTTGTGAAAGATTACTTCAACAAGCACCACAGAGATTTATTTGTTGGTGCATTTGGAGAAAAGACTGGAAAGACAATTATGCACGCCACTGCTGGTAGTGTGGTTGGTATTGGTGAAATTGCCTTGCTTCCATTGGATGTTCTCAAGATCAAGAGACAAACCAACCCTGAAGCTTTCCGTGGACGTGGTTTCTTGCGTATCGTAAAGGATGAAGGTATGGGTCTTTATCGTGGTGCTGGCTGGACAGCAGCCCGTAATGCACCTGGTTCCTTTGCTCTTTTTGGTGGTTCTGCCTTTGTGAAGGAATACTTGTTTGGATTGAGTGATTATAGTAATGCCACCTTCTTCCAAAACTTCTGTGCATCTATTGGTGGTGCTGTTGCTTCCATTACTGTTGCTGCTCCCTTGGATGTTGTCAAGACTCGTATCCAAAACCGTAACTTTGAAAACCCTGAACCTGGATTGAAGATTATCAAGGATCTTATCAAGAATGAAGGCTTTGGTGGTTTCTTCAAGGGATTAACCCCCAAGATTTTGGTTGTAAGCTTAAATAAGAAGCAAATCATAGCACGTTCATTTTTATTGATATATTGTTGTATAGGTTGGCCCCAAGTTAATCTTCAGTTTCACTGTTGCTCAACAATTGATTCCCGTCTTCCACAAAATGCTCGATGCTTAAAGACTGTACAAATAAAAATAATAAAAAGTATTGTATGGACCACTTGTAAATTATTTATAACAAAGGATTTGAAAAAGATTTTATAATATGGATCAAAACGATGTTTAATTTTATATTTTGAATGAATGTTTGCCACAAGCAATTATGTTTATTACATAGTCCAGTAAAAAGTATGGAACAATGTATAATGCAAGGGCTCGTGCGTTATAAAAATACTGTTTGGGTGTACATAAATTGTTAAAAATAGTCCTTTGTTATGTAATGATTATTGATTTCTTCCCCTTCTTTCTCCTTTCCCCCTTTTTCATCTCGCCCGAAGGCTACCGACAGGGGGTAAGGATAAAAAAAATAGACGACACGTGTAACATAGCAAACATTTTTTCTATTGCCTTGGCAACAGCATGAAAAAGGCCTAAAAGGATCAATTTTAACTCAATTACTCCACAGTGATTAAGACAATAAAAAATAATGTATTTTGTTTTGCCACAGGGAGATTAATAAGGAGATATAAACCTTTTTTTTTTTTGTTTGTAGCATAAAATGATGCGAAAATAGGCACCAAGATTTGTGTTACTTGAATGAGAGCCAATAAGATTAACAGAATTCAATCTAAATATGGAAGTCGATCAGTCGTTTAGTGATTTAATAAAAAAAAAGCCTTTATATAAATTCATAAAGTTGTAAACTTTACTTCCCTATCTTTTTTCATTCATACTTTTTTTTTTTTTCCCCCTCAAAAAATGAACAATTCATCAAAAACCCTCAAGTGGACCTCAAAACGCGTCCAAACAGCACGTATTCAAAAATGTCAATCAAATAAACCCATCCGATCGTTATATAAAATGACACAAAAAAAATCAAGCAAAAAACCCACAATGACTCCATCAGTTGCTGACAATATCAAGGCGCTTCAAGACGAGTTGGAATTCACGTGTGATTCTTTGGCAACTATTAATATTCTTTATGAGAGTCTTTATCAGGCCTACAAACTAAGTGAACCAGAATTGGAAAAAACAAAATCAGCCACGCGCCTCTGCGAAAAGGAAAAGGAGCTTTTAACTGAGTATGACGATTTAGGTTTGCAGATCAGTCACTTCAACAGTAAATTTACTGAATTGGAAAATCGAATTGCTGCCCTGAAAGAATCCGAAGAAGAGGTCTATGATATACCTAGTTCACTGGCATCCCCTTGCTCATCAATTGAAACAAGTATGTCTGAAATGACACCAAGATCTGATTATATTCAATCTGATTACATTCCATCTGATTTCTTACTTGACACAAATTGCTATATACCTTGTAACGATTATCCAAAATCATATTATCAACCTCATTCATACAATTCATACTGTGATCAGATATATCCCTTATATCCACTTATTTAAAAATGACATCAACCCCAACAATTCCTTCTCTCTTTTTCTTCTCATTGTATGCCTTAACCTCATTATGATATAGTATGCAACTTTTATGAAAGCATCATCTTTTCAATTATCTTGTTATGCACTATGCCTCTCCCTTTTTTACTGCAAACTTTCTGTAAACCTTTTTCTTTCTTTTGTAATATTCCCTTTTCCTATTTTGTAAATACATCAATAAAGCTTACGAATACTAACATTTTTGTAAACGTAAACGGAATTGCCGGATTCTATCCACTACTGTCACACAAAATATTGGCGTAATTTGTTACACGCGTTGTTAACGAAACTTCCCTCCTTCTCTTAGTATAGTAACTCCGATATACAAACACCGCTTAATTTATTTTGATTGGATATAGTAAAGTATCTTTAGAAGAGCACTTCCGACTTTACCAATCACAATCACGCGTTTTACTATTCTTATTATGCGTGTTTTACGTGTAACGGAATGATAAGAAATTGTAAAAAAGCAATACTTCTTTAAGAATTTGTATGTTATAAAGGAATCTATTTTTTTCGTATTCAAGCATTTAAGCGCTTTTATGCTTGCATGAATAAAAAAAAATTGTATTGTAACTTAATATAGAAAAAAGCTAGTGTTTTTAGCCTTATGCATGATGATACAATACCAGCTAATGGCGACACTGCATGGTTCGAAAATGGTAATTAGCCGTCATTTCCGAATGTCCCGCCGATGGATGAAGCAATTGTGGCGTACAAAGGAAAAAAAAAAAAAAAAAAAACATTTTCACAAATGTATTTTTAATTATTCAGGATAAAAGGGCGGTATTTATGTATCTAATTCCCCTTTTTTCATTTTTTATACGCGTTCATTCAATCCTTGAATTGTCACGTAGATTGAGCGGTTAGTTTGAATTAGATGAATACGTTGATGAGATATTAAAAAAGGCATTTCTACAAAACAAATCCTATCTCCCTCATGTTACATCATTGACTATTTTTGGAAAAAGGACATATGTTATTAGAGATAATCGCTTGGGACATTAAAAAGTACGAAAAAAAAAATTTAATTTGGAGGCATATTAAAAAAAAAATTTGCTTATTGTAACAAAATGAAAATGCTTAAATAATTTGTGAAGGCAAAGTTCAAAAGTTTACTTTTCATTTTTGTACTACTTTAAATAAACAGTCACTTGGCTTAGTGTGCACATATCACTGATAAGCCATTGCTTTTGTTCAATGAATAAAGACTGATACAGCACTTAGATTTTAGTAAATGGATTGTTTGAAGAATAACACCATTTTCCTTTTTATAATTGTAGTAACTTATACCAATCAAACTACTATTTCCTCCTATTTTTAAACAACATACATTTAAAAAGAAGGCTTTGTATCAATTGGTTCTTTACAATAAAAAAAACAATTTATACTTTCTTATTTCCCCCTTTTACTTTAAAGGGGTTACGCCAGAGTGATTAAGATATCAGGTTTATATAAAAGATTTAGGTTTAATTTTATTATTTGTAACGCCAGTGAGTAGAAATAAATGTGATGGTTCATATTTTGAACATCATTTTCTATAGACTACAGTTACAGTAATAACTCATTTTTAAAAAGAACTCGTGACTCAATCTGATTTCTTACAGTGAACAATAAGGCTTATCGGCATGTCTAAACTCTATTTAAGGGGAAAAGAAAGGAAAGCAAAAGAAAAGAAGGTGGCTTGAAGCAGGTATAAAGGTTTAAATGTACAAGATATCATTTACAAGTAATTAGCCTTTATGATATTGAATGATTGATTACTTATTATTTAATACACTCGAATCAGTTTAGAACCATTGTTGTTTAAGGAGAATGTTTATTATATATAAATTAATAAAGATATTTAATTGCCTTTGTGCCAATTGTTTATCATTGTACAAATATTAAAGTTTTCAATTTATAAGTCATATTCCTTGGTTTAGCTCAATTTCTCTTGTGTGAAATTATAGAAGCAACAATAATAATTACTCATTCGTGAATATCGATAGAATTTAATAAATACTCTACTAAATGTGAATTACTGTAATCTCTCTTTTTTTTTCGTTCTTCTTTTTATGAAGCACCAAGAAAAAGATAAAGATGTTTCACAAATAACATTGATTTCTGGTTTTTTTTTTTAAAGTACACAATCTTGGATCTAATTTTCTAATTTCCCTCATTTTGCGTTGTTTAATAAAAAAGATAAGAGATATTCACAGCAAAAAATAATTTATTTTACGCATGCCAATGCTTTCAACACATTAAGCAGTGATAAGAATTGAATTAATGCATTTTTATGCCAAGAAATTCAAATTTTCAAACATGTACAGTCAAATTGGTTTAAGAACCACATCTACAGCTAATTAAAGAAGCATAATGACCATTGGATAAAGCAGCAGTATTCTAGATCGAGTTTACTTTTTGATTTCAATGCTACCATTTGTTCTGTGTAGCTATGCATGTGAGCTGAATATGTTAAAAAAGACCTAATTTATTCTGTTTGTTGATTTGATAATTAAAATCAAGTTTAAACCTGAAAAATAGACTGCTTTTTTTTATTTTTATTTTGGTTAATGCTTACTTTATGCAACTCATTATTTTTTCTATTATTACTTTCTCTTTTTTCCTTGGATTGTCTGTGCTAATTTGTGTAACTGAACGGGTTACCAATTGCAGTATTCATTTCCAGCAAATCAAAAATCATTTAAAAAAATTATTTATTTTCTTTCCCTTTTTTTTTTTTTCCTTCTCCTTTTTTATATTACTTTTTATACTTAATAATGCCAGATCAAACAAGCTGTTCTATTTATGATACTTTACCTACATTAGATTCTTGGTATGAAACAACAAAAAGAAAAGAACAAGAACCAGCAAAAATCATTCGAGAAAAAAAAACGTGCCTAGTTTCATTCTCTTCTGAACCACCTTTGATCCATCAATACCAAACAAGACCTCAAATAGAAAGAAGATCAAGTAGTTCAGAAAGTGGTAAATACTATTAATAACATTCTTTTTTTATTTTATTTTTATTCATTTCTTTTTACTAGTAAAACTGTTTTTAAAATATTATACAAACAAATTGACAAGACAACGTACTACTGCTACCAACTAATAACAACATCTAATCGTAATTTGTATATAATTTCTTCTTTCTCTTTACTTTATTCTTCTTCTTTTATTAATACTACTTTCAACTAATACTTTTTTTTCAAATGATTTTAAATCTGCAGTAAACAATACCTATAATAATAATAATAAAATTAATAACCTACAAACACATTAAAAAATTTTTATTTACAGAATGAGCCCATCCACTGTATTCCCCAAATAGTAACCTAAAATGATCTCCAACTTCAATATATAATTTACTCGTTAAGGTCTTTCCTCTCTTGTTGAATCCATAATCTCTTGATGCTATTTGCCAAACATGTGTATCTACGGGTATAGACTCTGGGTGATCTAAAGACATCAGACACTAACGTAGCATTAGCTATATTCTGTAACAAAACAAAGTCATAAGCTTACTACGCAATCTGCCACTTTAGGCCCAACACCTTGAAATTTCATTAATTCTTCTTTAGCTTCTTTATAGTCAACTTTTCTTAATGAATGTAACCATTTTTCACCCAAATCAGGATGATCCGCATTTAGCTTTTTAGCTGTGTTTGCGATATATTTCGCTCTGTATCCAAATCCAAGTTCCCTCAATCTCTTTTCTACGCCATCTCCTACCAATCGATCTAAAGTAGGGAAATCATAATAATCTTCTTCTTCTAACCGTGCTATTTTTTCACCAAACTCGACACATAGTTTATGTACCATTTGTGTAATCCGGGCAATATTATTATTACTTGAGCAAATGAAGCAAATCAAGTTCTCCCAAGGATCTTGTCGAAGGATACGGATGCCTTGAAAATGAATTGCTTTCGACTTAAAGTTGATGTCCAAATCAGACCATCGATTGTAACAAGTTTCTAAAGAGACCTTGTTTAATTGAAAATAATCTCTTAATAAAGGCTCTAATGTATCCGAATCATCCAAAGTTCCATAATAAACACTAGAAGCTTTGTTTTTGTATAAGTAAACAATGTATTGTATCCTTCTTTATTTACCACTCTCTTTTAAAACAACAAGATTTCCTTGTAGTACAGAGACCCAATTTTCTTGAACATGTTTCCAACGAAATGACTGACCACAACGTAAAGTGTCTAATCTTAGTTCTTTTGGTGAAACTTGAAGATCTCTCCAAACTAAGCTTGTAAATTTTGTATTGAACATGAGCAAAACAAAAAAAAAAAATGTTTTTCATTTGTGTGTGTGTTCCTTTTTAGGTTACAGCTACAAATCTCACTTGTTCATAATTAAAAGTCAGTTTCGAAACAAAAAAAAAAAAAAAAAAAAGGGGGAATCTAATTTCGTTTATTTTTTAGTAGCCATCATAGCAATGATAGCAGCACCAAGACCTGAACCATCTCTTGCTAAATCAAATCTAACCTTAGAGCGAGCCTGCTCACCAATAACCTCTGCTAATGCATCACCCATATTCTTTTCAAAGTTGGGATAGAATTCAAACAGTGAACCATCAATCGCAATCACACATTCTTCACCCACTTTACCCGTTTGGATCATGACACCAGCGATATGACAACAAGCAATACGAGCAGCCCGTGTTCCTACTGCATGACAGACCTGTTTGACAATCTGACGATCCACTAAGCTGGTATGTGACAGATTAAGGACAGATTCCAAGATGTGTGCTGTTTCTGATAGGTTGGGTGTGTCATCCACTTCGATTGTAGACATGTAGGCAGTTTCAAAGCTCCACATTTTATTGAGCTCCTTTGAGGAGTTACCATCGAATAAGAGCTGCTGATCGACAAGGTCCAAAAGCGCATTACGAGTGATTTCACCCAGATACATACCAGCTACCATCTTTTCATGTAGTTGTTGATGTACATTGAGTGATTCACGGTCCATCTTGTTATCATATACAGTCATTGGTAACACTCTTCTTTCAATATCAAATGCACCACATTCCATATTAATGACCATCTCTTGCTCTGGATCTCCTTTCCACTTATTCACCTTGGACATGTGTTGATAATAAGATGCATTAAAACCTGTACCCAAGATGACACCCATGGTTGTTTCAGGGTGCTTGTAAGCATGAGCCATTAGTGTACCCACAGTATCATTCACAATCTATTGAAGACTGTTGGTTTTTTTTTTTCTTTTCTTTTTTTTTAAGGTAACTTACAGCAGCGATATTGACATTAAGGTTCTTACGACGGAATGAATCTTGCAAGAGAATGGCCACATCTCGACCAACAGCACCTGAACAAGCAAATCCCTTTGTCCACTGTTTGAGCACACCTCGATTACTACTTGTTTGAAGTACAGGGAAAGAGAAAGTATAACCAAGTTGGATAGGGGCATTACTATCATCATTTGTACCGTGTTCAGTCAGGAAACTGTCGACACAATCAGCGATAAAATCGCATAGGATACGCATTGGTCCCACCTTGTGCTCTTCAGAGATCACATATTTTTGCTGACGGATTGTGTATTCACCTCCACCGAGCAAGGTAACATGACAGACACGTAAATTGGTGCCTCCTAAATCAAGAGCTAAAAAGTGACCTTTTTCATCACCAGTACAGCGACCGGATACAAAAGAAGGAATCATGGCAACTATAAAATAATTAAGTCTCTTGTTTTCCACATCTTCTTACTTACTCGTAGCTCCTTCATGGTCTAGACCCTTTTCCATTTCTTTCACAAATTGTTCAGAAATTGTCTTTAAGGTTTCACTTGATACTTTAAATTGATCGAGAATAGCATCAACAGCCAATTTTTGAGCCTTACTAAATTCAGTTTGAGTAGTCATTTAAATAAAAAAATGGGAAAAAAAAAAATGGAAAAAAAAAAATCTTATAAATAATTGAGTGACAAGATGAAAAAGGAAATTTTTTTGTGGGGGAAAAAGGAAAGGATGGTTGTTTGGTAAGACGGGAAAGTAATGAAGAAAAATGAAAGAAGTGGGAAACTGTTTATAGAAAAAAAAAAAAATCATTATTTTTCTTGTTCTTCTTATTTTGACATTTAATAAATAAAATAAAAAGTTACACAAACCTATTTTAACATTTTGTTTAAAAGTATTAAAGAAGGTGGGATGATAAAGACATTTAAACTCGTCGGATTATTTCCCAAGAAGTACCATCCAAGGAAAATTCGGGATGAAATTGTTTTTCATTTCTTTGGATACAATCTATCGGTCTTTTCTTTTTTTGGTAAAAAAGGGAAGGTATTGAATGAATATTGACATGTTTTATTATTAATATTTTCAACTATTTACAATAAAAGTAGGGAATAGGGGATTAAGTGGAATATTGTTTATACCAATTTTTAAGCTGTTCTAAAACTATAAATGTCACAATCGTATGTGGTCCTAATCGAACAAATGCTGGCATCCAACCACGAAAAAGTGATCCAAAGCCTTCTGTTTTTATCATCTGTTTCATTATTTTTAAAGGATGTCTTGTGTTCTCACTAGAGTGTGTACTCATTATTCTAGTTTTGACTACATCCAAAGGTGAACAAACAGTGGTTGCTACAAGTCCCTAAATAAAAATTGAATATTTCCTAGAATGTGATAGGATAAGTAACTTACTGCTGATAAACTTGATATGAAATGAGTAGTCAAGTCATTATGAAAATGAAGTGTATCGATACATGCTTGTTTGAATAAATCATAACTTGTCATCTGAGACACTGTGATCAACACTGCACGATTCGTACTTGATCCTAAGCCTCTCAACAACACCCTCGGTCCTTCCTCTCGACAGATTCTGATCATCCCATCCAACACGTTTTTATAATTTCTTCTTTTATTGGGTGGTAATTGACCGTCATTTTGCATACGTACATTGACTACATCACTTGGATTTCCAAATGCTCCTCCTAATACACCTGCCATGGTTGAACAAAATAATAATTGTCTCATTGTTGGTTCTATTCGATATCATTAATACTCACAATCTATCATTCATTCAATCTCTTACTTGAATCACCAGCTATTTTATATTTAAATGTGTCATATAAACCAAATCGAATTGTAGAATAAGTTCCTTGTCTTAATAAACTGGCTGATAAACCATTATAAAGTGCTGATATACCTTCTTGTCGACTAATAGACCACATCATCTTTGACATTCGAATCGGACTAAGTAATTGAATTTCTGACCAAAGGCTTTTATTCCTTTCTAATTTTAATGTTTGAAGTCGTACTTTTGTAAGATCAAAAGGGTGTGAAACAAGAGTAGCTATACATGAAGCTGCTCCACCAAACCAAAAGGGTGATTGAAATGCATTTTTTGTTGTATTCTTTGTTGAATTATTATTCGTTAAAATCGTATTCGAACTACTACTTCCTGGTCTTTTACTAAGAAACATTTGTAACAAGTCAAAAAAAAAAAAAAGAAGAAAGGCAGTAGACAATTTATTTTTTTTTGTGGGGTAATTGTGACGTGCATTGCAGTAGGCTTTTTTTTTTTTCCTATTTCTGGCTAAACTGCATTCCCTTTTTTAGTCAACAAATAGAAAAAGAAGGGTCGAGATGAATCCTATCTTGTACAAGACGTCAACTAGTTCAAGGTTTATATTGAGTCAAGTTAGATGATAATCAACCTAACTTTTTCTTTTTTCATTCAATCAAATCCTTTATCATCGTTGTATAGTAAATACAGTAAAATTTTCAATCAAAATAAATTTCTTTTACTGGGCGATCATTAATAATATGGCAACCATTTTTTATTTTTTGGTGCTTTAATTCTTTTAATAAAGACAAGTTCTACCGATCAAGAGAATCTTGCCCTGCCTCTTTGTTCAAGTAATCGGTCTTGGATGAAAGCTTTCCGTCTTTTCGATGAACAAACCAAGTTACCAGAGCCATATGGGAGTTGGAAGTATTGCATTCGACTGTGGTTATAGTCATAGCCACTTGGTGTAATGCGCAAGCTTGTACTAGTCTTTCAGACTTTGCATCACCGTAAAGCTTTACTCGGTTACAATACACAAAAATAAGCTTTTGCTTACTACTGTAGCTACTATATGTCGTTTGCTGCTTCTTTACTGTTCCTGCAAAATTTGCCTCGTCTTCCATTCTAGTATTTAGGTCTTTAGTAATTCTTATTCTGGTCCCTAAGGTTCGCAGTAAAGTCTAATAGTTAAGGTTTCTAGATGGTATAGATTAACATCCTTTTCCATATCCATAGTGTCATTTCCACTTTGGTCATATATTTTTTCTTGTCCGTCCTCGTAAAGAAAAATAGCACTCATTTGTTCTGTTTATAAATATGAAGACCTTGAAAAACAAACTACCCTTTGGTATTTTATTTGCCGCCCCTCAATTTCAAAAACAGTCCTTTAGCACTGTTTTCAATGTATGGATAAAATGCTATTTAATAGGTACAGCAGTTGCCTAAAAAGTTTATTATGTATTTCAACTTCCTCTTTTTCGATCAAACACCAGAAAATGAAGATTAGATAATTTATTTACTGACTTTTTCAGTCAATTCAGGAACAGCCTTGAATAAGTCATCAACGAGACCATAGTCAGCAACTTGGAAGATAGGAGCATCGGCATCTTTGTTAATTGCTACAATAGTTTTAGAATCCTTCATACCAGCAAGGTGTTGAATAGCACCAGAAATACCTAATAAAAAGTTTTTAAACTTTATTTTCTATTATTAACCTAGACTTACCAACAGCGATATAAAGTTCTAAAAGTACAATTTAATATTAAATAATTTACCAACAGATTTCAAACTTACCAGGTGCAACAATTTTACCAGTCTGGCCAACTTGTAACGAGTTATCTACAAATCCAGCATCAACAGCAGCACGAGAAGCACCAACTGAATGGTAAACAAAGATCAGTATTCATTTCACTTGAGATCACATAAACCTAATTCACCTGCTGCTCCCATCTTGTCTGCTAAATCATACAACATCTTAAAGTTTTCGCCATTCTTCATACCACGTCCACCACTGATAACACGCTTAGCACTACCAAGATCAGGTCTGTCACTCTTTTGAATCTCTTCTCCAATCCACTGAGTCACACTAAGAGTCTCAGCAGAAGGAGCTTCTTCTTCAGAGACACCAGCATCATTCGTAGCTGATGAAGCTTCAAATGCAGTCCCACGAACAGTAACTATCTTGATCTTGTCGTTGGTTTTTACAGTAGCAATCGCATTACCTAAATGACGCATGAAGAATTAATTTATTTCACTTTTTATCTTTCTTTATATCTGTACCAGCATAAATAGGTCGAACAAAAGTGTCTTCACTTTCAATACCAGTAATATCAGAGATTGCAGCAACATCCATCAAAGCAGCAGCACGAGGGAAAATGTTCTTACCGACAGCAGTGTGGCCTGTCACCAAGTGAGTGAATCCAAACTTGGATTGTGCTTCAACAAGAAGAGGAGCAATATCTTCGGGCAAAGAGTTGGCATAGGCAGTGTTCTTGGCAGACAAAACTTTAGAAATGCCTTCCAACTTGGCAACTTGTTGAGCAACACCTTCAGGGGCATCACCAGCTACCAAGGCAGTAACTGAACCACCAAGTTTTTTGGCAGCTGTCAAGGCATTCAATGTGGCTCCACTAATTGCCCCGTCTTTATGTTCAACATATAAAAGAGTGTTGACGCCAGCTCCTGTTGTATAGAAGCGTTGAGCAAGTGTTGAACGGGTCTAAAGGAGTAAAAAAAAAAGTTAAATGTTGCTTTGTAAACAAATTGAAGAGAGTGGATCAAGAGAAACGAGATGGCATACTTGAAGAGCAATACGTGATGTGACGGAAGCAAACATGTCTAAACAATCAAAAGAAAAGAAAAGAAAAGAAAAAAATTAGAAAAATAGAAAGCCTGGAGCAAGTTGTATATAATCTTACACTTTTGCAGCATCTCCGATTCCCCTTTTTTTTAAACGTCACTCATCTAAATTTTTCAAGCTTATAAATTACTCATGCTTATTATCATTTAGGACATTTTTTTAAAGCATTGCACTGCATAACAAAATGTGATTGACACTAGGGAATTATAAGCTAATTTTAGTGGCTACGTTTGCAGGTGTTGGATGTAAGCAATTTACTAATATCAACTGGGAAGAGAAGGCGGTTTGCTTAGGACTTGATCTTGAACCAAAATTCCTTGTAAAACCCAAAGAGTGGTGGATAAAGTGGTGCTGATTGAATCAGTATTAGCCTTGGAGTCTATATTTCTCCAAATAGCTGATTGTATTATTTGAAAATATCACAAAAATATACTTATATCGCTCTAAATCATCAAGCACACGAAGTGTTTCACTGTCAATATGCAAATGATTCTTTGGTTTAATACAAAGGTTTATGACAAACTTTAACAAGTAGCCTTTAAATAAGGGTCTTGTTAATCCAATAGCTATAAAGTATAATATTAGTATGTCATAAACTATATGTTGATCAACAGCTGCTTGAGTAAACATGAAGAGCTTGATTGTTGCCAGGAAGCTCATCTTCAGGGAATCTTTAGTGTAGCCCATGACTTCCTGCGTCATGTTTCAAGAAACTCCTATTGATATGTAATAGATTGGCAGATGGAGATGATATCGTGAAAATCTTTCCACTTGAGCTCGATAGACATTCTTTCCTTTCTAATTGTAGTCTGAGTGACCACAAAAGATAGCATCTTTTGTTTAAAAAGGACTTTATCATTCAGATAGATTATAGATGCATGCATGCATTTTGGTTCTATAATGATCGTCCAGCAGAAATAAGATATCGCCGAGGCAATCTGTCTAGATGTTTTTTTTTTAAAGATTAGTTGTTTGCCCTAACGGCCTTCTTGTTATAAATTTTTTTTATATGACATATAGTTGGACTTAGTTGGCACATGTTACATTAACCGCAAGTCAGATAAAGCTTGTAATTTCAGCCCGTCCATCTATATGACATGAACAGGAGAAAATATACTCTTTTGATACGTAACTCGGTAATATGTCTCTGTTTTCAATGGATTAGATATTTGCAAATTGAATTTCAAATGTGAACTTGGATGTTACAATGAATAAGGTCTTATTACACTCTTCAAATTTATTTAAAAGTTCATACCTTAAGCTGCGCTAGTTTAAGCCATTACCGTCCTTTTCACCAATTTGAATATACAGTTAATAAGCTTTCAATACATGCTAATATCTATCGCTTTGGTTACTTCTTCGACTGATTCTTATTTGACTCTTTATTCTATGTATTTTTAATAAACTGTACTGTAAAGCCAATCATCCTATAGAGATGTTTGATCTATCTTGTGAATCTTTATTTACAATTGCCAGCATGTATTACTCAGAAAAGAAATAAATCAATTGATATTATTCTTCTATACCTTATAACGTGGAGGTTAAATCCAACTGTTGGCAGCTATCATTTTTCTGTCCCAAATAGCATCTTGTATTTTTTTAATCAGCTTTTGGCTGCTTTTTAACACTTTAGAAGCTCAGAACGAGAAAAAAAAAAAAAAAAAAAAACACATTTTACAAACTTGTAAAATATTTTTTAATGGGAAAATCCTCCAAAGATAAAAGAGACGTTGTAAGTTCTAGCCACATGGACATGCACACATAAACACGCCGTAAACTAATAGTGAATTAATATTACTTTAAAGTATTATCGTCTTGCAAAGGAAGAAGGTTGGAGAGCAAGAAGTGCTTTCAAATTACTACAATTAGACGAAGAATTCAACTTTTTACAAGGTTTTTTTAGATAATAACACTGTTAATTAAACACCTGTTTTAAATGCTATTAATAGGGATTAAAAGAGCCGTTGATCTTTGTGCAGCACCTGGTAGTTGGTCTCAAGTTTTATCAAAGCGATTAAGGTAAACAATCAGTTTTACTATAGTTAGATCTCACCAGTTAGATCTTACGATAACACTTGTTGTTCTAGTGAAAATCATAAAGAAACACCTGATGAGTCTGAGCCAAAGATTGTTGCAGTAGATCTTCAAGCTATGGTATTGTAGATTAAAGTTTCTTTTTTGATTTTGTACTAACATGCAATTCAAAAAAAGGCACCATTAGAAGGTGTTATTCAACTGCAAGGAGATATCACCAAGGAATCAACAGCAGAAAAGATTATTTCCTATTTTGATGGTGAATTAGCCGACATTGTTATCTGTGATGGTGCACCCGATGGTAAGAGGGCGTTTCAACTACAAATAAGAGACTAAAAACAAACGGTTTGTAACTAGTTACTGGTCTTCACGATATGGACGAGTATATTCAAGCACAATTATTACTTGCAGCATTAAACATCACAACGCATGTTCTTCGTCCAGGAGGAACCTTTGTTGCCAAGATTTTTCGAGGAAAAGATATCACGTTACTCTACAGCCAGCTCAAAATATTCTTTCCTACGGTGACTTGTAGTAAACCAAGAAGTTCACGTAATTCAAGTATTGAAGCTTTCATTGTCTGTCAAAACTATCAGCCACCAAAAGATTACGTACCAACAATGGCCAATCCATTATTGGATTTACAATACGGTAAATATTCTTTGAGAGTGTTAAGAGAGAATGCTAGATGTGTAACACTTTATAGATAACATGAACGAGTTGACTGGATCAAATAGGACTATTGTTCCCTTCATAGCCTGTGGTGATTTAAAGTAAGAGATAGAAATAACAGAAATAGCGTTTTAAGAAGCTTATATTTGATATAGTGGTTATGATGCCGATAGAACTTATCCCTTAACATCCTCTTATAAAGCACTTGATCCTTTGCAGCCACCTATTACTGCTCCTTATAAAACTGCAATGCAATTGAAAAGGAACAATTTTTATAATAAATAAAGCATACGATTAAAGAGTATTTTTATTTTAAATTTAAGATAACCCAATTGAGCACATAATCACTTCTGGGATTGAATTGCCCGGATCAGATCAAAGAGAGGATAAAAGAGTGCTAAAAACCTTTTTGACTATCAAAAAGGAAAAAGAAAAGGAAAGGGAAGAGGTAGAAAAGAGCTCTAGATCTTGTCTAGGAGAGGGTTGTGACAGTTGTAAGGGAGAGCGAGATCAAAAGACTCCAAGAAATTGAGGTCTATAAGCCCAGATTGGAGAAAGTAGTTAGTGACAGCGTTGTAAAGAGGAGCCTTGAGACGGCGGAGAGCAGAACCAAGTCGTTGGAGGAATACATGACGAGCAAGTTTAGTTTTTCTTTCAATGGATTCATTGAGAAGTATAGGATCACGAATGATGGAGGGGCTCAGAGGGTCAAAGTCGTCACGAATAGTGATTTTGTATTTGTACAGCTGAAAACGGAGCTCAGGTTCGAAACCGGTATGGATAAGGAAGCTGACTACATTTCGATCTGAATATTGAATATCCAGAATGCGGCGTGTGTTAATGTGCAACTCACGAAGGTTAGCACGGAGTTGATGGATGGGGAGGCGACGATGAATGGAAACGTGAATAAACGTGAAGCTGGAAGGAGCAGTAGGAGAGGAAAATTGCCGAGCAATGGCAGCTAAATTGTGTTTGGGTTTGGGATTCGGAAGCTTAGATACCTTGGTTGTGGGAGGAGCAGCATCATTGCTGGGGGAGCGTGGAAATAAAGCATACTGTATTTCCACCGTCAATTGGACAAATGTTTGAAAATGTTGTCAGATTTGTAAAAAAAAAAAAAAAAAAAAAAAAAAAAAAAAAAACGGAATTCCAAATAAGAAAGGATTAACAGCCATCGTCAAAAAAAAAATGAAGAAATCCTTGTTTTTTTTTTTTTTTTTTGTATGAGGATATTATTCGGATGCCACATTTTTAGCTGGTTATTATAAGAAACGTTTTTTAATAACAGGGCTTAAACCCACGAACAAACAAACAGAAAACGACCATGGAGATTGGAACTAGTGCCACCAGACCAGAGACTAATCTAGCAGAAAGAACTTGACCACTTTGCTAGAGGACTTTGCCCCTCCTTCTTATTTTAATAGTATTTCTTCTCTTCATCTTCTGTTGAATTTATGAATTGTGTATTGCGTACATCTCGTTGCCATTGTCTGTCAAGAAGACAAGACTAATCGTACCACTCCATATAATCATATTAAAAAACACGAAAGTATGTTCATATAAGAGTATAACCGCTTTAAACAATATTTTTTTTATTAACATTTTTGTAATCTTACCACCACAGCCTCCCATAGTCAAAAATGAAACGCGTGGTTCTAACTTGTAAGAATTCTTTCCCCATTTTGCTGACTCATACAACACAAATAAATTAGTGCTTTGTTGAACATAGAAACTAATCATTAGTGCTTGATCATAATCTTATAGGTGCGAGAAGACAATTAAAAGCTTACAAACGGTTTTATTCTTAACCATTGATATTCAACGAGCAACCTCTAGTTTTGCTGATGGTCTTGGCTATTCAACATTAGTCGGTCATATGGATGATGAACGTGTTGTTTTTGAAGCTTCGTCGGGCGGAGCAAACGAAGATCAAAACCACACACAAGATGATGCACTAAAATTGATTAGAATCTTGACCTCAATCCTTGTATTAAAGGCATATGATTTGAAGAATGCTCGATTCGAAACATTTATTAAATACATGGCTATCAGTATTCAAGTAATTAAGCGAAAGATTACTTTGTCGGTTTTATCAATGGATAAAGATAAAAAGTTCGTTTTTGAAGAGAGACGCAGTGCTACGATTCCAATTTCTTATCAGGGAACGTTATGACTGGCTTCAAGTCTTTGACTTGCTTGCAGATTTTGAGGTATGCATATGAACCGGTTGTAATAATGATATATGTGATGGTGATGTTTATATATGGACACAATGGCTAATGATAAATTATTTTACAGCAACTTTTGAAAGAACAGGATGAAATTGAAGGGCTTCTAAGAGAGGAAAACGCTGGAAGGGCGATGGTAGGAGAAGAAACAGTAAGAAGCATATTTGAAGCAAAACAATATGGCATCAATAGATCACAAGTTTCTACCAATGACAGCAGTAACACCCACATTTCCCCTGATGATGAACAATAATGATATTAATATTTGTATATTGAAGAGCTTTTTTTTATCTTATGTGATATCCGAGGCGTAGCGAATAGATGTCGCGTTTACTTGTCGCTTTTTTGTATATATTGTATTATAAAATTTGTAAAAATGCGACTTTAATTTCTGGAAATAGTGTACTTAAAATAAAAAAAAAGAAATAAAAAAACAAAAACAAATAATCAGACTCGCTCATTCAACTCCCTTCTTCCTCTGGCATTGAAGTCGCTCCTTCACTCTCGGTGACCTACTTGGATATCATAGCTTCTGTGCTGCTCTCTTTATGGCAACTCCACTGGAAATTTATTTTTGATGAACATCAATTCTGGCCTCAAGAAGTAGTAGCAAAAGCCACTAGACAAATCCTCAAGATTCACAAAGAAAACAGTAGTCGATCACTAAACAGCTAATCCATACGTTTCTGCTCAGTTCTCTACCTCAGATTTTGTTGCCAGTATCAAATTTCGCAGGGATTACAAAACAAAATAACAAAAATGAACAAACCCCCTCGATTATAATTTATTTAATGCTTACAATGGTGTACGCCTTGCGGCACCGGAATAAAATCCTCCTTTTACAAAAAAAAACAAATAATCAGACTCGCTGACAGTCAAATTAGATCTAACCTTTATTAAATATAAAAAAACCAAAGGGATTATATAGTATTTTGACAAGTGTGTTTCATTCTATAAGTATAATAAGAATAGAACTGTGCTATAAATAATAATAGATCTTATCAACAGATGATAAAAATAATTATTACATAATTACTCTATATATAATGATGAATCGATTCACTAAGAACTTTCCTGATACATGTCTCGCACTTGAGACATCAGGACATAATTTGAGGATCACATAATAATAGCAGGCACTATAGGGCCTGTATACAACATTTTATGCTATCACCATGCCTACTAGGTTGTTATTATATCTTGTTTATACCAAACATTCACTCATGAATCATACATATATTAAAGTAACCCAATCCTAGTGTTTTAACACTCCTTAATAAAATTCTTTTATATGTGGATATATATTATTCAGAGTGTTTCAGTTTATCAAACAGAACAACTTGGAAGGATTTCTTTGCTTTTTTTTTTTTTTTGACGATGGCTGTTAATCCTTCCGAATAGGGAAGGATTCCTTCGCTTTTTTTTTTCTTGCTTTTCAAGCAATTCTTCAAATTAACCATAAAAAATCTGCTTAGGAATAGCATTTGTGCCTTTCTCCCTATTCGCCCGAACTTAACCCTATCGAAAATTTTCGGGCAATTCTTAAAGGAAAAGTAAAACGCAATATGCTCAAAGGTGTTGAAACACTTACTACAAGAATTATCGAAGCTAGTAAGGTCGTACCTGTTAAATGCCTTCAAAATATCATTCAGTATTCTGTTAATCAGTTTCACAACTGCCGGAATAAGGTTGCTATATAAATATTCTTTAACATCATTATAAAGTGAAATAAACTTCAAAAAAAATGGCCAATCGATTTCTAAAAAAGTGACCAATTGGTTATTTATTTTTTTTATTTTATTTTTTTTTTACAAATCTGACCAACATTTTCAAACATTTGTCCAATTGACGGTGGAAATACAGTATTTATTTAGTTCCTGGACCAGACTCTCTGCCTCCTAGAAATATGTTCAATTTTACGCCGCAAGCACAGAACACCACCTACCTTGGCTTTTCTGGACATCAAATCGGCATATGACACAGTTGATTGTGACTTTATATGGCAAACACTCCAACCCTCACACTCGCCACCATTACTTGCTCTTATTCGTCATCTTTTTGACGACGTTTATATCGAAGTCCTTGTGTCAAATGCTACTTCATCTCGTTTCACACCTACCACTGGCGTTTTTCAAAGTTCCATACTGTCACCTTTTCTGTATTCCATATATATAAATCAACTACCATCTTTACTTCGTCACCAACCACTTGATGAGACTCCTTCATAAGATATCTGCCGTTTCACAGAATCTCTTAACTATCTGTTATATGCGGACGATGTTGTCCTCATAGCCAATCCCACGGAACTTGAAGTCTCACTACAGAAATGTGAAGAACATAGCCAACGCTTAGGCTACCGCTAGAATCCACTCAAATGTGCCATCCTTGCCCCACCCACCGATTCTCGCAGATATTCCTTGTATGATACTCTGCTGCCTCGTCAGACTTCCTTTTCTTACCTGGGTATCCCCATTAGCCCTGGTGGATTTTTGAACACAAATGACTTGGTCCAAAACAACATCAATAAGGCGCTCCAAACAATGAATCAAATGTCAGCTCTTGGCGTCAACTCTAAAGGCTTTGATCGTCTTCTCTCTGTTCGCTTTTATACACAAATAGTACGTTCACAACTCGAATATGGTCTTGCTATTAGTCCGGTTTCAGCTACTCAATTAAAAAAATTAAAAGCATGTCAAATACAATGTATACGAAAAATCTTTGGTGGTAGTACTCGGTCCTCAACGAAAGTTATGCTACACCTGGTCAATCAATCCACCATGAAGGAACGTGTTCATAGATTATAAGCTAAATTCTTACTTCGGTCAATATGTTCACCTGACGATACTCTGGTTGCTAAATTTCTACCGCACATACACTCTTCATCCAGCCATTCCCAATGGTATAAACTATCGAAAACACCTGTTTGGCAACAGCACACCGCTATGTTGGACGATGATACCTATGACTTTCATGCTTCTGCAGGAATCTGTAAGCAATACTTGGAAGATAATCTTGATGATCGAAGAAACAGTGTCAACTCTGTTCTCCTGTCCTCTTGTCGCCCTACGCTAGGAGCCGACCTTATCCTCTGGTTGCCCATGTCGAACACAGAGCGTAGCCGAATAGTCCGCTGGAGTCTAGGTTGGCTACCCGGCGGTGTCCCCAAACCGTACATTTACCATCCAAATGACATGTTTACTAAATCTCATGCTATATGGTGTCTACATATGCATCGACGACTACAAATGCCTTTGACGGTACCTGATCCTTTATCATTTCTCATAAACAAGCTGCCTAACAAACAAAAACTCAAGCCGTCGTCCTCCTCAGCCCCCAAGGTTTCAACATTTTCTGCCTGGACAGTTCGGTGGCCAGCCATGTGCCTTATCCTTTTTGAACTTGACTACCTACATCATGGTGAACTTCCTTCTGAAACTCCCCCCTTGGTACCAAACTGATAACTTGGTTATGCAACTCTTAATCTAGTATTTTGTGACATAGCTTCCCCCTTCATCTTCCTTTCTTTCTCTTTTTTACCCTTTTAACCATCAAAAGGTTTTTTCGTACAATTTTCAACTTTCTAGACCTGACCCGGGCAATTCAATACGCAAGTATTATGTGCTCATTTGGGTCGTTTTATAAATTTACTTATAAATAAAAATTCATTTAATCGTATTTATTTAGTTGGACCTATCGGGTATCCACAGGCTCTTGTTATTGTTTTGACTCATATTATCCTGCTAGATTAACATGGTCAAATTACTTTCTTAGCTTAATGCACCAAAACTAAGTAACTTATACTTCATAATACTAAGACCTATATGTCAGCTTTTTGTAGAGGCTTCAAAATCTTTGTAAATATTCTGTAATAATTTTTATAAAGAGTCGATGTTCAAGTTCAAACATTCTGCAATATAGATTCTATTTGCTTGAAAAGGATATACGGTTAAAGCTATGTTCCGTTGTTTTATCCAATGAGATTATTTATTAAAGATTTTGAGCCAATTATATCATTGGAAAATAAAAATCTAGGAATGCGATGTTCCGTCATGCAGTGGTGCAATTAAAAAAGTGAAACGAAATCATGGAATTCAACTGTCTATATTTAGTGCATCCTTCAGTATTGATCAAAGCAATCATAAATAAATAAAAGCAATATCACTTTTCTTATGTCACACTTAAAATTCATTTGCCTGGACAATGAAGCAAAGGACAACTGGACAGAATACCAGAATAAGATATGTGTAACATTTCGTTGTTACAAAAATGATGCACTGGAATTGGTATACAAGAAATACAGCAATCCATACATATTCAATTACTGCACACAAGGGTTAAATAAACAAAAATTTATTTATTATAGTATTTCTAGATTGAGACTTGAAAAGTTTCTTGTTCGATTTTGCTGTAAATATTAAAGCAAACATCTAGTTTCGTTCGTCGGAATTTAAACAATTGACTATAATCTTGACATGGCACAAACACAAATTATTGACGCATTGCCTTTCAAATGATATATCATGCAAAGTTCAGTAACATAATTTTAGAGTATCCTAAGCAAGGTAAAAAAAAAAGAAGCAGTGTATTCAATTTATTAACCTTATGCTTCTATAAAATGGTGATAATCGTTCGTATTGTTTAACATACAAGTTAAAAACGATCGGTGTTACACAGTACTTTTTTGTCATTGGCTCATATTTAGACTTGGATTTTTTTGATATAAATACAGGTGAAGAGGGATTGTTTTTTATACATATTTTCTCCTTAATTCAAAAAAAAATGATGGAAATAGCTGAATTTGCGCTCGAATCATACCGCAGTACGTTGGAAAAGATACTACCTGCGCTTCAGAAGAAATCCAAAAAATCCTATATTGGTGCTGCTATCACATTGATTGTCCTTCATCGTATTTATTCTTACTTCAAAGTGCCTAAGAGGTTTCGACATCTACCCAAGTTGTCTTATTTCCCCTCTGCAAAGTCTATCTTCAATAATGAGCCAATTTACGATCGATACAAGCGTTTGGTTTTTCCTGTGATCAAAGAAAATAATGGGATTTATGTTGTAAGATTAGACAATGATCTAAACAAAACAATCAACTCACGGCTTTGTTTTTATAGAGCAAAATCTCATTTGATTGGACTGTTTACATTGCTAACCCAGTAGCTGCTAAACTTGTCTTGCTTAAGGCGGGTATGTTATAAACCTCGAGCTTCTATACACAATAATCTAACCTCTCTTTCACTCATAAAGATCTATATCCAAAATCCCATGATTTTTTGAAGATGTTGGGCTCCAACAGTCCGGTAGTACAATTTTTGGGTTATGATTCTGTTGGCATAACGAATGGGCATGTTTGGAAGAATCAACGAAAGGTAAGGAAGAAAACGAATATTTAAGCTTCAGAAACTGTAACAGTTTAAATCTTACTTTTGTAGCTTATGAACCCTGCTTTTCATCGCTCAATGCCTATAAACACAATGTCTACTGTCATACCTGACCTGTTTTCTGTTATTGAAAAAGAAAATGGTGCTATAGCTGTTCCCTCAGTAATGAGAAATTTTACTTTGGATGTCCTCGGTCTTACTGTTTTTGGTCAGTATTATACCAATATTCGCGAAAATTTAGTAATTCTAACGCACAAAGATTAGGCTTTGACTTTAAAGCATTAAAAGGTGATCCTGATGAATGGACAAAGACGTTTACGTTGGCTAATGAAGGCTTATTTGATCCTATTTTGAATATTTTTGGTCCATTCAGCTTTGTATTAACAGCTATCTTTCCTAAAAGAAGAAAGCAAATGAAGGCTGTTGCTAAATTGAATGGCAAATTGGAACAATTGATATATCAAAAACGTATGGAAATAGAAAATGGTGCTTATTCAAACACACCGGAAAATGAAAAAGACTTGGTTGCTTTGATGTTGGAAGCTGAAAAAAGAGGAGAAGGATTAACTAATGATTTGGAGCTTCGAGTAAGTATACTTAGCTTTTCTAAAATTAAACACGAAATTCCTAATTTTGTTTTATTAGCATAACATTGCTGGCTTCTTTTTGGCTGGTGAGTAAAACAAATCATGCGTTTGTTACAGTTTAACTTATTATTTATTTTATTTTCTTAGGACATGACACCACTGCTAATGCCCTCTCTTTCTGTTTCTATAATCTTGCTAAAAATAAGGTATACACACTTTCAAACATGTGCTCTAGCTTTCTATTAACAAAATTGACTTTGAATATAGCATGTACAAAATAAATTAAGACAAGAAATCATTAGCGTTCTGGGAGATGATCCTAAAGACGTTGTACCCACTCTTGATCAACTGAAGGAAATGCCATACTTAAACCTTGTTTTAAAAGAAGTAAATAACGGGATTATCATATGATATACTATGATATTTAGAAGAATCTTATTTTTATTAGAACCTTCGTCTTAATGGTCCTGCTGATAATATACTTCCAAGAGTTGCAGCAAAAGACATGGTTGTAGACGGTACATTCATTCCAAAAGGAGCGACAGTCAACATTGACATATATGGTATCCATCACAACCCAAAATTCTGGAATAACCCTGATGATTTCATTCCTGAAAGACTCGATGAAAATGGAGAACAAGACTCACATGATGGCCTAACCTGGTTGCCGTTTGGTAATGGTGCACGTCAATGTTTAGGTATGAATTTTAGTTTGACTGAGCAAAGGCTTTTATTGGTTATGATGAGTAAGTTTACATTGATTGCTTTAATGCTATTTTCTCTTATATAACTAATTATGTGTATTAAATAGTAAGAAAGTATGAAATCGATGTTCCCAAAGATTCTATTCATTATGAACGGGTTATCTTTGGATCCGAGACAACCCCTCCTAATTCTCTTGAATTAATATTCAAAAAGCGTTATTAATATTCTTGCCAACTTACAGATATAGCATTTAAATAAATTATATTCTTTTCTTTGTTAATTTGAGTGTATTCTAATATATCTAGGCTGTTACTATAAATTCTTTATAGAATCTGTGCTTAAACTGACATTTTATTGATTTTCATTCTTATTTTTTTTTTTTCAACGTCTTTCTTTTTTAATTTGAGCGTTCAATTTAAATATTATTGCAGTTTGATTGTCCTTTGATCCCTTTCAGTAACACTGCTTTCTTGGAATTCATTTGCGCTCTTACACTACTTAGTTAAAACAGCTATTTTATACTATGAATCATGACTGATTTATTTTGAATACTATACTATTGCCCAAAGCATAGTTGTATTATTTCTAATAATAAATGGCAAGTTGTTAGAAAGTTGCTTTGGATAGACGATATGCTACATATATCATTTTAATTATGAGATTGAAAGCTGAGTCATAAATATTAAAAAAAAAAAAAAAAAGGAAAAAATAACAAAGAAAAAGAGTATCATACAAGTTTGAAATGTCAGGGAACAATAGCGTAGTGTTACATGTGATATTTACTTGAATAAAAAAGCATAAAATAATGTTTGCTGTACTATATTAATGATTATAAATTATTGATTAGAATACAGAAAAAAGGAAGGCTATTTAGTTCTGAGTGCACATATATAGCAGGTTGTTTTCTTCTTCGTCTCCTTCCTCATCCTCATAATAAGCCTTTATAATTTCCCATT